>OU342530.1:2410000-3610000 GCA_910589475.2 Bembecia ichneumoniformis | reverse complement strand
CTTTTTCAAAGATATACTTAATTTTGTGTTTCAAAGATTCAAAGTTTCAATGATATCATATTTTAGCGTCTATTTTGTCTATAAAAGTCGTCTATAAAAGAACCCTGGAAGAAAGTGGAGGGGGTGTGTTTGCGCATGGGTACACTCGCGTACGAAAGTACTAGGGCCTATTGTTTTATTTTTGAACAAGCCTTTCGCTCGCAGCTTCGTATATTGAAAAATATATTAGATAGGATATATCATTAAATAGAATTAAAAACATGTTTGATTCAGTGTCGAATGTTTAATCCAATTTTAAAAAATTAAAGAAAAGGTGGAACTTACTTTGATTTTTTATCTCTATATTTTTTTATCCTCCCAGATATTCTATTCTCTGAAATCGAATTTGTGATTGCTCACTCAAAATTTTACTACTGGTTTCTGTATTTTTTTTCCACTTAAAAGCCATTTTTTTTATTATTCGCCTGAGATTTGCTGCAGATCATTCTGTAACTTTCTTCGCAGAACCCTTTACAATTCGTCTTACTGTAGACTCGGAACATTTTGTTGCCTCTGGGGCCCGTTTCATGCATTGTTTTAAATTATCAACTGCATTATTATCAGCCTCTCTCTTCATAAAACAATATACGTCATATATATTTTTTCCTCGCTTTTTTATGTAAAAACCATTTCGTAATTAAAAACTTTTGTACGAGATGGTATTTTGAGAAGGAACGCAACGTGGACACAGCGCGGAAAGCAAAAGATCGACTGACGAACCAATAGCGCACCGGCAAACATACGGCGCGTGACCAGCTCGCCCCGCGCCCCACCTCATATCACCAAATAGACAGATAAATCGCCTAATGCGTATTTTAACCGCCAGCGTTCTTTTTACGAGGCGTGATTTATACAAGAGTGTCGACTTAATTTGTCGTACCTCAAGTGGTAGTTAGAATTTAATAGTATCGTATTCACTACCCTACAACGACGTTATGTAAGAGCTTAATCTTGTTAACACTTGCACTTGCAATGCTTCTAGTTTGAATGCAATGTTAAGAGATGTGATTTAATTCTTTAAGTTACAGACTTTGGTCGCGTTCAGTGCTAGAGCGACGTGTTTATGGTCGCCGTATTATATCATGTTAATACATTCGATTGTATCTAACATAGATCTCAATATTGTTTTAATATTTGCTTAACACGTGGGAATGAAAGTTTTTTAAATGTCTTTTTTTGTGTTCAAAGTGAGCCGCGACGTTCTGTCCGGATTCATAGTGCATTATAATAAAGAGTTGAAGGAGAGTGACGAAATGACAACCTATTCCATCAATTCTTACGATAGAATTGAAAGGGATAAGAGAATTGACCCATATCTACAGCAACCGGTTCCAAGGTCACAGCAAAGGTGAGTTTTATAATTACAGTGCTGGAGGTCGGTCCTTCCAACTTTCCACACGAAATAAAACCTGTGATACAACATGCTACGTAAACTTTTTTTGATGGAACGTCCAACTGCCTTGTGACTACTTGATTGTTAAAAGACTTTATACCTTAATGCCGTCATGAGATGACATGACTTGATCTCAAAAGTTACACTGGATTGTCATGTGAGCGTGGGGAGCTCAGCTCTTACAAAAAAAATGAGCCTTACAAAAAACATCGAGTGAAATAAAATGATGACTGTTTATTTATTTATTTAACGTTTATTTTTATTGAATACAAACATTTAAATATTTATTGCAAGTTGCAACAACCACCAACAATCACAACAACAGCAACAATCACCACGGCACGCGTCGCCATACCGTACACACTACTACGCATAGACTGTATATGTATATACCATCGTATAGCGTGGTGACGTGTCGCCACTGACTACGTCGCCACGCTATCAATCAGTTTCACCCGCGCCTATAGATGTTTCATATCAATAATAATTTAAAAAAAACTTAATAACAAACATAACTTTAGCAACTCTCACTAGATACCGTTTGAATTGTTGGATTGAACTATTGGGGCAGATTCGCAGTCATTTGGGCAGCCCGCCTGGCGGCAGTGACCACCCCCTTACAGAAGACCACCGTGAAATAACAGCATATAATACGTGCTGTTGTGTTTCGGTGAGTGAGTAAGGGATGCCAGAGCCCATTTCCTTATCCCCTCCTAATCCCTTATCCTTAATCCTACTGTAGTCGGCAGCGCACTTGCAGCACCTGTAGCGTTGCTTGTGTTATAGGCGACGGTAGTCACCTACCATCAAGTGGACCGTCAGCCTGTCTGTCGATATAACATAAAAAAAAAGAGAGGGATATGCTCGGAGTTACACTGCGAGATCCAATTGAGGAGATCCGTACACGAACGAAAGTTACCGACATAACCCGACGCAATAGTCCGGAAAGCGGAGCGTAGGACGTAGGATACAGGGATGCAGTGTAGGACAAAGTGGACAGATGATCTGATTAGGACCGCGAGTCGACGATGGATCTTCAGACTTGCTTCAGACCGATTCTTTTGGAAAATTATGAGGAAGGCCCTATGTCCAGCAGTGGATATCCTACGGCTGAGATGACGACGACGATTATGGTGATTGAAGTTCAACAATAAAATGAAACTTAAGTACTATTTATAAATTCTTAGTGGAATTAAAATTGGGTCCGTGGCGATTTATCCAATATGCTGGTTTCATAACCTTTCTGATTTTACTTTTATTATTGTCACTAAGTCACTCAGTCACAAAGTCACTCGGTAACTGAGTAACTAAATCATTCAGGCACTCAGGCTTTCACTCACTCATTTTACTCAGTTACTAAGTTTATTCAGTTATTCAGATTACTCCGTTACTCATATTACTGAGTTACTCAGTAAGGTTGGTGTTATATGGAACAATAAGCTCCCTACAGCATTAATTTTACCGATCACCGCGAAAATCGATCGGTACTCACCTAATTATTTTTTGGTGGAGATTTTTTATATTGTCTAATTTCACGAAGCGAGTGGAGTTGTGTGAAGGTACAAATTGTAGAATGTAAAATATAAATATCCCTAAATGAACATACTCAAATCTTTTTTGCGCCTTATTTGTCCATATTGTTTTTCAAAAGTTTAACTATGAGTTCACCCGATCATTAGAGGCTCAGTAAGTTAAACATTCGCGATTAATTGTTCAACCGCGCGCCATAAAGTGTATTAAACCATAATCTAACAGTTAATATTGCTGTCAAATTATAAGTTTAAATTGAAAACGAATTTAAATGATATACAGAACAAGCTATGAATTTCTGTGGAAATAACATACTTGTGAGATCATTAAGTATACAGGCATTAAGTATCATTAAGTATAGAGTCGAATAGGCAGAGATCTTCGAGTTGTATGGCTTGACCTGTGTGGCATAATTGTGACCCTAATGTTCATTAAAATTCTTCAATACAAAAATAGGTACCGTGTACACAATCCTAATCATCGTTTCTGTCGGAGAAGGTTCACTGCTGGATGTAGCATAATTATTTTCCGTTTCGGAAGCAAACTTTTAGGTACCCAGCGTCCACTCGCGGCCCTTATTTAAGTGGGTATATGTGTCGTGCCCTTTGCCACTTCAACCTACTAATCGGCCGGGTAATGTCGGCGATTTTCGTTTGTCTGCGGATCATTGGTGATTTGATGTCGCAGAGTAATAATCGTTGAGCGATGTCGAGCTTTCTTATACAGTTTTCAAAAGAGAGAGAGACAAGACTTGTAGAAAGATAGAGTTTTATAAGAGACGAGAATTTTCGCTTCGCGGTCGCTATCGTACCGGGTACATAATTTTTGTAACGGTTTTCCATAAAGTAATAACAATAACTTTACAAACATTTAAACAAATTCTTTTTATTTAATTAAAGTAAAAAATATCCTCCGTTACATATTTTTATTTCATTAAGTTTTACGTATTATTTACGTTTTATTGAAATATGAGTAATACTCGTGTTTTATTTATTATTATTATCCGACTTTGTAAATACATTAAATCTTATATTTGCAAATTTATTGAATTTTCGGACTGATAACATTAGTCAGAAAAAATGCTGTGCAATTACAATTATTATCAAATCAGTATGTTTTGAAAAAAAAAAAGAAGGAGGAGGATACGTTAATAAGTTTCAACTATTGTCTCTACTTATATACATACTCAATATTATGCACAAATTATTAGCTTCGTTAGCACGAATCCATAAATGAAATCTATTAACCTTCTTGGGGTTAAAGCAATGTCTGTAGCTTTTTTCATCAAAACTCAAACTCAATTAAATCTGAAAAAGTAAAAGACACAGAGAGTTAATTTGTATATATAGGTATGTATAAGTAAATATACATATATCAGTATTTGTATGATGTGGGGTTTTATATTAGGTCGGGGAAAAAGTCTTTTGGCATATAATATGCATAAACTTATAATAAAATCTCTTTGGCGCTACTATTTGTATCTGGCTGGTTTTGATAACATTTCAAAGAAAGAAACAAGTTAGTAAAATGTTGTTTCCAGCTATTTTTCGTTTGTTTTTCCTTCTGTTAAAATGAGTAAATCTAATGAAGAAATTCCATAGGTTTGCAACGAAAAAAAATACAACGCAAGCCGCGAAAAAAAATTGTGACGTTTATGGACATAATACAGTGTCAGTAGGAGTAGCACAAAGCGTTTAAGCGTTTTCAATCAGTAGTTACGACGTAGCTGAAGAAATTGGAATTGACCACAGAACGGTTTCGACCCGTTTTAAAAAAGCTGGGTACACAAAAAAGCTCGATATTTGGGTGCCACACGAGCACACTGAAAGAAAGCTTACGAATCGTGTACTCATTTGCGATTCTTTATTGAGACGTAATGAAACCGAACCATTTTTGAAGAGATTGATAACCGGAGATGAAACGTGGATCACCTACGACAAGAAGGTGTGAAAAAGGTCGTGGTCAAAGGTCGGTCAGGTTTCACAGACTGTGCCAAAACCCGGGTCAACTCGCAATAAGGTGATGCTGTGTGTATGGCAGGATTGGAAAGGCATTGTTCATTATGAGCTTTTACCGCCGGGCAGAACCATCGATTCCAATCTTTACTGCCTACAACTGATGATATTAAAGCAAGAAGTTGAGAGAAAGCTGCCGGAATTGATCAACAGGAAGGGTGTGGTCTTTCATCATGACAACATATTTAGCCACTCAGCAAAAATTAAGAGAGTTTGGCTGGGATATATTAATTGATCCGCCATATAGCCCTAACCTTGCACCTTCAGATTTCCACCGGTTTCGGTCTCTTCAGAATTCTTTAGGCAGTGACTATTTGTCCTTTTTTTTATCAGAAGCCCCAAAATAGTCATCGTATAAAATGGAACATATATACTGTAATTAAATGTAAATAAACTTTGAATAAAATTGTCGCATTGAAAATGCGAAGAAACTTTTTCCCCAACATATTATATCACTTAGAGCACACCTATATGGTGAACGATTCGTCGAAATCATTTACAAATCGATGTTGCCCACAAAAGGTCAAACGGACGTATGTAACTTTGACACTTTAATAAATAATTAAATTTTTGTGTTTCACGGACATCTTTTCATAGAATATTCTATGTGACGTTGGTACGCATGCGTCAAAGATTTTAACTGTTTGTTTCATAGTTTCAGTAAACAATTGAATTTGGCGCTTATCGCACGTGTCCTGTAAGACAAAGTTCGCGCGCGACTTTAGTTTTCAAGTAATTTTGGTGATTGTTCAAACTCACAGACATGTTTTTCCCTTCGATATATTTCAAAACCGGCGAACTTCTGTGGAGGTAACCAAAACGAAAATGTTTTAAATTTTTTTTAGCTGTAAACACGAGGATTACTCACTTTTACCCGCAACTTCGTACGCGCCTCTTTTTTTTACGAAACCTATGTGCTTCTAACACCTTTAGAGATTCATTTTTATTTATATCAACGAATTCAATTACAAGGTTCCTTATAAATTAAGGAAATTAATTAAATTATTGTGTAAATTTAACCACGTTCCCTTGTGATTTCTTATAGACGAATTAAAAAATGCTTCATTAATCTACCCTAGTTTCCACTCATCAAAATACATATATTACATGAAATAAAGCACTAAAAAGGGAAAGCTTTTTGCAAAGCAATGAATAGAACGAGACAGTTATATGTACAGTTTCAGTTAAAGTTACGGTAATAATCCGGTAATAATAGGTTCGTTAGCTTAAAGTCGACATTTGCTTGTACAAGAGCAATTATCAAAACAAAACAAAATATCGAATTGACGTTTGCAATAGGTTGATTGACAAGTCATCTAATATGTTTGTAGATATATCGCTAATATTATATCCAGCTTCATGATACTTAAATTCCTCGGCATTTTAATAGAAATACAAGAAATAATTATAATAATATGATTCTGGCACACAATGACAATTAAATAGAACATATTTGACATGAACTTCGTAATGACAGACCTTAAAAAAGGTTTGATGTTGATATGAAACTATTTTATTGATCAGAGGTGTAAACCATATTTATCCTTATTATCATAACTAGTAAGTTTACTTTATATGCAGTTGTCTGCTTAGGGCTTTAGTTTCAAAAGGTACTAAGAGTCTACCACTTAATAAAGGAATGAATTTGAAAACTGACGAAGGTTTTGTACTTCCACTGTACATGACAGTTTTATGGACGGTAAAGAAAAATTCAAATACTTTCTCTTTTGCCGGTAATATAGCCTTCTCTTAATTCTGTGCCTCTCTAAACTTGCAGTCAAAATCTGGACAGCCCAGTAATCACTTACTGAAGACCACCATGAATCTATTACAACATAAATGAGCTGTTGCGTTTTGGTGAGCGAGTAAGGCTGTCCGATTGTCAATTATCGTCGTTCGCAAAAAAAGAATTGTAAGGAATTGAAGATAATGTTAATAGGAAACATCAAAGTCTTATATGAAAATTGTTTATTAATTTTATGCCTCCAAAATCAACCGTCTCACATTATTCCCGGTCTCTTGAAATTAACGCTTGAGTGGATCAGAAAAGCTAATTTTGGAACCATTCAAAAGAGAATTATGAATATACTAGGAGTGATCAAAAAGTAGTGAGAATGATCCTCTTGCAAATCTCATATTTTATTTAATCATACCAATAATAAAATATCATTTCATTTTGAGGCGTACAAAAAATTAAGTCATTACTTTAAGAAAAGGACACACAATAACAGGCGTTTACTATTCAGCTTTAATAGCTAAATTGAGAGAAGCTATTAAAGAGAAAAGGCGAGGCAAACTCAGAAAAGACATTTTGTTTCACCAGGACAACGCGCCCGCTCACACTGCTGCTGTTTCGCTGGATGCTATTCAACAAGCTGGTTTTGAATTAGTTGATCACCCACCTTATTCGCCAGACCTAGCCCTCAGTGACTTTTACCTCTTCCAAAAGTTAAAAGAATACTTGCGTGGTAATAGATATGCCGATGACAATGAAGTGATTGAGGTCGTAAAAAGGTTTTTGGAAGGCCAAGAGAAATCATTTTATTTGAAAGGGTTAGAAATGTTGGAGAAACGCTGGACTCAGTTTGTAGATAGAGAAGGAGACTATGTTGAAAAATAAATTTTTGTCATTTATAAAATATATATTTTTCTGCTTCATTCTCACTACTTTTTGATCAGTCCTCGTATATGTTGCAGCCACATATGAGGAACAGACATTTTTCAATTTGTCGGGAGCATTTTACAATTTTTCGGTATAACAGCCGAGCCCGTTGGATGAGTGGTTAGGGTGCTTGCCTTAACGCTCTGTTCTCGGGTTTTCAATTTTCAAATTTTCAATTGAACTTTTCAAATTTGGCTCCGGTCTGGATCTGGAAAGTAGTGGCAGACAATTATAGACAATTTTATAATGATTAAATCAAAGTTATATGATATATTCAAGATTATGAAATTCATTTTGAATAAAAGTAAGTTAAGCAAAAATTACAAATCACTAGACTACAAAAATGTGCTTCGGTATCAAATACGCAATTTTTACATACTTTAGTATTAAAAAAATAAACATAAATAATAAACAAATGACACTCTCAACTATAAAAAATATATCACATATAAAACCAAAATATTTACACACAACACTATAGGTACACTTTATATATCCTACATAAAAACACTGCTACTCTGTACATAATATGTATATTTAGCTTGGTCTCTTCTGGTCAAATTTGTTTGCCCCTCAATGTGAAACGAAGATCTTGATTCCTGTATTCTTCTTTGATCTTCCCAGTCTGCATGCCCGTCGTCGTCTGTTGTGTTTCTTTTCTCTTCTCGTGTCAATTGATTTGTTCCATTCTATTATTCAAAGCAGATTCGAATACATGCCAGCTACATTACAAGGAGTATGTATCACACTAATATGATATAGAACCTCTATAAGCTGTTACATAATTTGGCTTTCCACCAGATTTCTGAGCAGATGTTGAGGAAAACTCTCCCGTTCCTCGATCAGTACTTCTTTCAGTTCACAAAGGGAGATTGGGGGGAAACCTGACATACACGTCGTCTCAGTTCGTCCCAGGCTTTGTCAATGAGATCCAAGTTTGGGCTGCGTGCTGGCCACTCCATGCGTGTGATAGCGACATCTTCATTGTAGTCAAACATTATCCGAGCTGTTTGGGGACGAGCGTTATCTTGCATAAAGATGGCGATCTCGGCCATATTTACTAAAAATGGGCCAATTTTTTGTAATTAAAGGGACATTTTCTATCACCATTAACTCGGTGCGGCTTTCGAGAGAGTGCGGCTTCGGTGCGGCTCTTTAATGCCGTTTGGTTATAGCGCTCTCCTGGTCTTCGGTAATCTCTTTGCCTCCTATCATGTGTGTATAGCATGAACCTCGAGTCGTCCGAGAACATTACTCTTGACCTCATTTTATCGTCCTTCCCCGTTATTCTGCAAACTTATTGACTTTCCTTCGTAGATATAATAAATGATGCATTCCGAGTAATAAAATAATTGGTTGTTTAAACATGGCCATGCTGTCTCTTGACGACCGTAACCTTTTATGCTTATTTTAGTTTATAATCACTATAAATCTGAGACTAGCTTAGTCCGGCGGTTTCACCTGCCGTTTATTATAATTCAACAAATACATATACATTATAGCTCTCTTCGGCAATGATCTATTTACGTCAACCGGCCGCCCTCGGCCCATGACCCACGCGTCACATTTCATCGCCCGCACTCTCGATTGCTTAATTCCAAGACGAACAGCAAACAAGTTCGTCTTGGAATCATGCTTATTGCGGACTGATTAGGAGTCGTGCTAATTAGAACGGCTTCGAAACGTCAAGATGTGCTAGCATTTTACTCGACTCCCTCCATATATATATATATATATATATATATATATATATATATATATATATATATATATATATATATATATATATATATAATACACAGAGATCATAGCTGTCTTAGCAAACTTCTTTTAGTGTGGCGGTGGTCGCATTGCTTAATGATCTGCGAAATCATTGCATGCATTACATGCATTGCTGTAATGCGGTCACACTGGAAGTTTTGGTCATGTAAACGAGACACAAGATATATATACGTATATATATTTTGTGGGAGACACGCGACGAACTTATAGTAGTAAGGACTGCTATTATTTTTATTTGGGACTTTTCTATTTTAGCGTTACGTTTTTTGCGATTATTATAACGACACTCCAGAATATTTCATTCCAATCGGTTTACAAACAAAATAGTTGTGGGCTATATAGAATACCACGCGTACGAAGTTGCGGGCTCAGCTAGTTTAGAAATATACAAAAATATCAACAGCATCTAACTTGTTGTTCGAAACTGTGGCTTCTTGGACTTCAATATGACGGTATTGAACTCATAATGAAAGGAATCCAATAAGTCACAACACTAACTTACTAATATATCACCTACAATTGCCACAATTAAGCGGTGGTATAACGAGTTTCAAAATGGAACGACATCCGTGTTTGACGAGGCCCAGGACGAGGTTACAACGGAGGAAATCATCAAAAAAGGCCGTGAAATTTAGCTTAATGCGCCTTCTCATTGGAGTGTGTTCAAAATATCGCACACAAAACATTTGGGCATGAGGAAGCTATCGGCCCGATGGGCCTATTATATATCAAACCACCCTCGTAATGAATAAACTCAAAGACTACTGGACCGATTTTAAAAATTCTTTCACCTATACAAACCTACATTATCAACGAGTAACATAATATTTTATTAAGAGACCCGGACGGATTCGCTTGCAACAGCTAGTTACAAATACATAAAGCGATTTTATTTGTGTAATGTCATTGATTGTAACATGAATTTGAATTATCATTCAATTATCAATATAGCTAAAAATAAAAAAAAAAACTATCAATAATTTAATCAATAAAAATTCCTTTTATTTGAACCAACTTCAAAGAAAATCAGATAAAATACTGCGAGTCAACCGATGAATAGTAAGTTGCACTAGGTAATTAGTTAACGTTGTCGGAGTACGAATGACAGAAAGTTTTTCTATGAATTTACAGAAAGTTATTGAAGCGAACCATTTTTAATTTTCCTATCACTTCGCAGTTGCATAATTATGTCTATTAACTCATTAAAAACAAAAACACACTGATTATTATTTATTATACCTACACAAATCACAGTAGATACTGTACCTGGCCAAAATATTCGACCATTCAATTAAAAAGTCGTTTTTCAAGACTTAAAATTATTCTACAAATTACAAATTATTCTAATTATTCTAATGAATAATTGTAAACTTATGTTTAATCTATAACCTTCACTGTGGCTATATTTTCATGTTGGTAACACAGGGCAGTAACGCGTAGTAGTTTATGGTTTGTTTAATACTAAATATTTTTAGTATGAGCTGAGAATCGTTTAAAATCCAGGCTTCATTATCGCTTAAATAATTAGCGATTTTATAAATAACCTTTCGAACTGAGTTTGGTTTTGATTACACTTTTAGGGTAATCGTCGATTAGAGACAGATCGGGCTGCAATGGACTGGATCGAATTTTTTGCCTGCTGCGTCCATTATAGGTCGTAGCGAGGCATAGCGGATCGGCTAGGCCGCATTTTGTCGTCATTCGTATTTATTAAATTTGTAGCATCTGTAAAATAGATAGCTCCGACGAAGAAATGTTGTTGTTTCAATATATTTTTGATAAAGAAAGCCAATCAATTAAAAAGTAAAGAAAGTCTAAAACCTGGAAAATTGTACGATGCATTCCATGTTAGGACATGGACATGGGGTAGGCCCCATCCAATTCGTTGTACTGCTGTACAATGTTTATAAGTAATTTTCCGTTCATGGCACAGAGTATCTTTTTTAGAATCTACTGCTACTAATACAAATTAATTGACGTTAATGCGTGCGCTTGTATCCGTCTACCTTGGTCGAGTATGCTTGGGCGGGTTGGAGCGCAGTGCACCGCCAGCAAAAATTTATTCTTTATTAAATATAGATTTTATATTTTATGACTTTTTTTAATGAAAATTTATCTGTGGAATGTATTTCAAATGTGGGTGAATTTTTAGTTTTAATTATTCCAATCGAATTAGATTATATAATGTCTACGCCAATGTGGGTTTTCATATCAGCATAAGTAAAGGTGGCGTCGATCTTAAGTGGTTATGATTCGATTATGATCGCAAAAGAAATGCGTGTGTGAAATGTATGAGAGTCGCACTCTACTTTGGCATGACTTTTATTTGCCTTTTGGTAGCGTCAAGACACACTGTGCCACAGTAGATCGAGTTGTGAATCTTATAAATCTGTCCAGCGAATAGGCGAGATACATCTTGGGCGTGAGGCCTTCCCCACCTGGAGAAAAATACATATTCAATATATAATTAATTGTTGGTCCTGCTTTACTGCCATATTGCAATAAACAGTTTAGTGGGTTGGTTTTATATTTTTTGTAACATTTCATAATTTTACATTATATATTTTGTATACATATTTTTGTTAACTCACAAATGAAGAATATTCTATTTAATTTCATTTTGTACGCAACGAAATGACAAACATAGGTTAGAGCGAGAAAACAACAGGCTGATCCAAAATTCCACCTTCACGCTGTCCAACAAAGACAAGCTATAGGTGGGAGAGAGCTCCCACCTATAGCATCTGGGTGACCTTAAGAATTCCCTTTGTCGTCTCGCTACACATTTCTAATAGGATATTTTTAGTATGTAAGACTGTAAATTAGTAGAATAAGAATAAATATTGTTGTAAATAGATTCCAATTAGATTAAGATATAAAATAATAACTGTAAATAATAGAAATAAATAAAAGACACAGAGAGGGCTGAGGTAGAGAGGGGGAAGGAACAAAATATAAATGTAACAATTTTTTTTCTTTTCCTTTATTTTTCCTTATCCTTGAAAAAGCATGTGTACTTACATATTAGTAAAATTATTAACTCAGTGATAGTAAATTTAGTAAACAAATAACTTATAGATCTAGTATTTCACATTTGTTTGTATTTAGGGACATAAAAATCCTTAAATTATATTTCAAATCTCAATTACTTCTAAAATTTGAAGTTTAAAGATTCAAATGTTTTATGTTTAGCTTTATATAGTGTTATTTAGTTTATAAGTTTCGTTTTAAGCTGTGTTAATATTTGTGTTTTAAACTCACCATCTGTCTACAAAGTCTAGAAACGATTTGTTCCTATTATTATTTTTTAAATTACTGTGATACAAAATGTACATTATTATATCATTAATTTAGGATTTTCAAGGACAATATGGCATGACCAAAATATAAACTATTCCCAAGATTCAAATCTGTTATTAGTTTTAATTTATTACATTTATTTTAATCAGCGCATTTACCAAAACATGACCCTATATTGATATTAAATTATTATAAAACCAACCAAGAACTTATAGAGGTTTAAAACAACAAGTGGTTTTACAATTTCATTTCAACTGTTACGTAAACACTTTGATGTGGAAATACACTAGACGGTTCGTAAATAATTTGTTCATTTTAAAACTTATATTACTCAACCGCAGGGCGAATTTATTCCACTGTTTTTATCGGTTCTTTCAAATAATATGTTTCATAAAAACAATGAACATGAGCATACATCAAAACGAGCATAGGTTCAGGAAAATGTGGAAAAATCTGTCGATAAAATACAATCTGAAATCCAGAAGAGCTCAGGCGGTAAAAAAAGTGTAAAACCTAAATTTAAACCCCTCTGTAAATGTGGTAACCCATAGCCCTTTTATAAAGCTTTCAGCTCAAAGCTTTGTCTGACAGATAAAATGAATTTCATAACTATTCTTTTAAATTAGTTTTTTAAATTCTAAATATTAATATGTAGTTCGAAATATATAGTTAAAACGACAGTGTTAGGCTTGTTTCCATTTTATTTAGATTTTTAGAGACGCGTTAAGGATTACCAAGTGCAGGAAACGCTGCAAATAAATTAAATTTTATTTTATAATAACTTCTCAAAGTTGGTTTCGGTTTACCAATTTTGTTCCGGTGAGTAAGTAAGGGATATCAGAGACCATTTCCCTATTCCTACCTAATCCCTTATCCTTAATCCTATTAAGGTCGGGATAGCAAGGTTACGGAAGTCACACTCAAGTAGACCGTCAGCTTGTCTTTACATGAAGATCTTTACATGAAAAATAAATTATACATTTGACTACAATAGTCATAAGTTAATAAACTTAACACGATTCAAAATAGTATTAAATTATCTTTATTAGTGTCTGTTAAGTGAAGTAATTTGAATTAAAATAAGATTTTGCTTTTTAAGTCTACCTGTATTTCTTGTAAAAACGAAATTTCACAAGAAATATTCCTGCTGATATAGTGACAAAGCAATTATTGTGACGATCTTAAGTCCACAGGGTAAAAAAAAATCGAGGCTGCCCTGTCGCTCAGGTACTGATTTATTAAGCATCATTAAAAATCACCACACTTTTTTATTTACATAAGTAACCTTAATTTAATGTTTTAAATTACTTAAGTTTTAATCCGGCTCAAATGGGCAGCGTTCGGGAAGCTCCGAGACATGTTCTCGTCCAAAATGCCTCAGTGTCTTAAAACATAAGTTTTCGACCAATGGGAGTTGCCAGTGATGATATATGGCGATGAAACGTGATCTCTAACTATGGGCCCGTAAGAAAGCTCAACGTCATTCAACGAGCTATGGAGTGGGCTATGCTCAGGGTTACACTTTGAGATCGAATCAGGAATGAGGAGATTCGTAGACATTCATATTAATGATTGAGTCTAGTATTGCAAATTTTATTTATGGTAAAGGACGACAATAAGATAAACAGATGACCCGCTTAATTGTAGCATGGAAACGCAACAGCCCTTGTGATATTATTTTATTACAACGCCGTTAATGAATTTTGTACCATTACCATTCTGTCTTTAAGCGAATCATCTACCGCCAGACGAACTGTTTCATTTATTACCACGAACGCAATTTGCGCGAATATCTATTTTTTATAAGTCCGAAGAACAATAACGCGACAGGACATTAATATTTCCTAGTTTTATATTTAATATGAATCTATATTTATATCTCTTCCAATATATAAAATTCTCGTGTCATAGTGTTTGTAACAAAACTCCTCCGAAACGGTTAGAGCGATTTTTATGTTTTTTTTTTGTATGAGGTATGAGAATAGGTTGTTAAGTATTTTCACCCTCCTACCCCTCATTTTTAATCGCAATTTTAGTATTTTTGTATTAACAATATCCAAATAATTTAACCGTCGTTGATTGACGTGAAGTGTCGCGTCACTTTGACATATGGTTTGATAAAATTGGACCCTATAGTTGGCGCCGCAATCGGGTTACAGAATTATTTTCGGGTTCGGGCAGGACAACGTCTGTTGGGACAGCTAGTACATTAAAATATTTTTTCAAAAAATTATGTTACCGAGGTCAAAAAAATAGTTTTTAGAAATTTCGTCTGTTTGTCGAGTTTGTGCACACTAATCTCTGAAACGACTTAACCGATTTGAATGCTGTTTTCACCCATATATTGCAGCAAGCTTCCCGTAACATTTAGTATTTGTTTCATTTCAATCGGTTTACAAACAAAAAAGTTACGCGCTACACCGCCTACCACGCGTACCAAGTTCCGAGCTCAGCTAATCTAGAATAAAATTAGATTAGATTCATCTAAATTTCTATTTTTAGAGCGAGTTCGTTTTCATAATGTATATTATTAGCACAGTAACAATAAATAAAGTAAACAAATCTGAAAACAGCGTTGAGTAAAAAGACAACGAGCTTGCTAGGTGAAATCATTTTGTAAGTGAAAAGATAGAGAAAATGTACGTATGAGAGAGAATGATTTACTTCGGAAATATTTTAGATTAATTTCTACGTCCTATATTTTTTGAATATTTTTTGTTTGAACACACGAATACAAAGCTTTATTGAAATTTTGCGAGCAATAGAAGAATTTATTAAGACGCATACAACCATAAATTTAAACAATGCCATATCTGTTGACTGAAAAGTACCATCCGGCATAACAATAGAACAATTGCCTATTCGTATATCCTATTCGTTCGCGGGCAGAGTGAATTTTTGAATCGTGGACGAAAATAGAAATAAATAAAAATCTCATTCGTTTGTATTGGCTGTTATTGTGTATGATTCTTAATATAAGACACTCAAAGGCACAATTATTAATCGCCCACTTAAATGCTCCGATGTAATTCGAAAATTTATTATGGAATGATTTTTTTCTTGGACAATGGATAATTTCAGATGAAAAATAAATGAAAAATGAATTTGGTATTGCTTTAATTATTTAATAATAAAACGTTTGAAATTAAATATTAATAAAAAAAACAAAGTTAATAAATTATATAAAAAATATAAAGCTTTTTGTTAAATTTAGTAACGACTATTGCCTTCTATGACCTCCTCTTATCCATTATGTCTTATATCTGACTGCGGTATATTCTCCCACTCCTTTTTTTTTAATTATGTTAAAAAAGAATAAAAAAAAAGAAACATTTTTTATTTTATATTGTAAAAAATTTAAAATTATGAAAATAAATAAATAATAATTATTATATTTTTCGTAATAGAAACACCGTTTACGTTGGAGAATAAGGAATTACAAAATAAGCAATTAATTAATGGCAGTATCAGTTTATCGAATTGCAAGCGTATGTACGAAAGTGTCTTGTGAACTGAGTCCCGGTCATGAAGTGAATAATGTAAATGCCATCAGTACTAATAGCCACTCCAAATTAATTAATCATTGAATGCGATTTACACGTTGCGGATTTAATTTGCAAATGAACATGTTTTCAACAACATAACTAAACATTTGAACTTGATTAATACCTACTTTGAAATATTTCAAATATGTACAGAAAATACGGCTATTTTTAATGTAAAAAAAAGTCAGAAGTAAAAAATTGGGGTTTATTCATTAAATTAAGTAATTATTCAATTAATTATTAAGTTAAATCAATCTCTAAAACCGAAACAGAGTTTCGGTTAAACACCTTTCAAATTTTTAACTCGAACAAGATGAAACTTATGTATCAAATTCTTTGCAATGTTAATAAGGATAAAATTGATGAACAAATTCACGGATAAGAAAAATGTAATCACAACATAATAATTAGTACGGGATGGACATACTTTTTAAGTGGGAAAATCTACGAAACCAGATTCATCAGGGAGAAAGTACGGTATGGGAGATTTCTACTCACTAAAAGCAGACGGTGTTTCCTCGCGCAATCTATGGCTTCACCTCGAATCGGCGTGGAGATTGACCCTCGCGCCATGGAGAAACTTGCCGAAAACCCATAGTACGTCTCCCCTCGTTGACCTGACCGGTGTTATATGGTACAACCCCATGCTCGCCTGCCGCTGATGCTGATGCTGATGCTGAATTTGCTGCTGATGGTAAGCATACAATTTTAGTAAGTTAGCAGCATTATTTCCAACATATAACTTATTAGAACGTTGTACGTATCATGCTTTTATCTAATTTAGCTTCCCGCAAACTTACTAACGATATTATTTCATCCAAGACTGAGGCATCACGTATGTAAACGCTTTTACTATACCGAACAATGTTTTAAACAGGCTTCCATATTTCCGCTGTAGATACGAGCCCTATTAACCTGTGGCATAGCGTTCACTGCACACTGCTTCCACAGTTGCGGGACTGGTGACCGATCCTGCGCACTCATAACCCTTTGTAGACTCCACAGGTGCATTTAAACGGATGCATTTGTACGATTACGCTTGCCACGCGAGCGTCACTCAATTCGCGGAACATTTTCGAACTAAGTTACCATGCTTAAAGCCCTTCTATGCTTTATGCTTTTCCGCTGTTTTAATAATAACGAACCAATCCCTCGTGCTAGTAGACCTGAAGTAACCACGTTAGCTGATGAGAGACGTCGACATTACCGACGCTTCTACAATCAGAAGAAAAGGTTTGTGTTTTTTTATTGCCATTTTTCCCTTTGCAGTAGTTTTTAATGTTTTTATTTATATTTATAATAAAAAATTTATGTCTCAATTTAAAATAAATTGAAACTACAACGTTTCAAAAAAAGTGGTTTGTTTAATTGGGTTCTAGATTTGGTAGAAGAGCATAACTTATTTTTTTTTACTTAACATAAAAATAAAACATGAAGTTTTATGGTTTGAAAATTTATGAAACCGTGTAGAAATTGTGTTTGAAATTTTTTAAAACGTATTTTTCGGGGATCGTATATTTTTGACTTTTTTTATTAATAATACAAAATATAAAATACGAATTTAAAAACAAAATAAAATAAAATGCATGCCTTTGTAAAACGGCGAAACATTATGTTCCTTTTGTAACTCCTTTGCAACACCGTCTATACCATGTTTTATGCAAATAAATGAATTATTATTATTATTATAAAATATAAGTGGTTACCTAAACAATTGCATTCGATTAAATTTTATTATTTGCGTGATTAAATTTAATTATTAAATTAAATTTACAAATTCAACTAAATTAGGTATTTTGGCAGTCGAATTGTTGTTAATTTTTTAAATTGGCTCGTGTTACCTAACACTGCTTGTGCAATGGTTTAATTTTAAAAATAGTTTATAAATATATTTACATTGAAATAATTTAATTGTATTAAAATTTGCTTTCAAAGCTGATTGATTTTCCATTTTTAGTTATTTTCATGTTTATTTTTTTTAATTAAAAATAACGCAATTGCAAGCGAAGCTGGCGGATTTAATTGAATAATTCCATTTTCATATTCTGAATTTTTTATGTTCAATATGAATTTGACGAGAGAGAAACCAATAATTTGCATTCATTTGTTTCGTTCATTTCACTCAAAATAAACTTAGGCATTAAAATAATGACGTTACAACAAATAAAATTAATAGTATTTAAATTTAAATAATAACTATTATATTAAAACTCGATTTTTGGATTCGGCTTTTTTCATCGTTATCTCAGTCGTAGGACGTCCACTTTTGGACCTAGGCCCATTTCATAATTTTCCAGGGTGACCGTCAGACCTTCTTTGTTATTTTTTTAGACAATTTTTAAGTCCATACATGATAGATTGAGATATAGAATGTAAAGAAAAATAGTATTATCATAAAACAAAACATTAAATTCTATTTAAATAATTTTAGGTGAAATGTTATTTTAATACATCAATTCAAATATTATTGCAATATTATTATCGACGAAGTTAAGTAATATTGTAAATGCTTGTTTCATTGGAAGTGATGCGCAAAACAATAATTAAATAATTCTGTTTGACGGCCAAGACTATATTGTTAAAATATCGAATATACAATTACGTTCATGCTCATGTTCAACTCATTAGAATTATATATACAAATAGTTTTTTTTTCTGGTCATCAGACATTCTAACGGTCCATTTGATGGTAGGTGGCTACCGTCGCCTATAATATAAACAACGCAATAGGTGCTGCAGGTGCTATTTCAATAGGTGCTATTTCAAAGAGGCCTATTGATGCGACGGGAGACCGAAGAGCTGGCACTTTCCTCGGCCAACGTATTAGTTTGGCCATTCAACGAGGAAATGCTGCCAGCGTACTTGGTACAATGCCACAAGATCCATTTTTATATTGACACTTAGTCTTAGTTAAAGTATTAATTTATTTTTTGATTAGGAAATTTTAGTTTTTAAATTCTGTCATCAAAATTTCATTGATATTAGAAGATAAACCTACATATAAAAATTTGATAATGATTAACTGTATCAATCTAAAAATATCTTGTTAAGTACCACATTATATGTGATCACATACCATCCCGGACTTTATTGTAGGCAGCGTTTTCGATGAAAGCTCAGAGACTGCTTGAATTTTTCCTGATTATCTATCGTTCTACACAGCGTTCATTACTACATAATATATTATCAATCTCAATGAAATATGTATATATAGTGACAACCACGTTACATTCAAATTAATTTTAAATGGTAACTAAGTTCAACATAATTGCGAAATTTTGTATGTTTGTGCCCAAAAAACGGCTTAACAGATTTGGATGAAATTTCGTACACACATAGTTTTATCCTGGAAAAATATTATATTAAAAAAAAAAAACTAAATATAGCGCCCATGAAGTCACGGACACATTTAGTAATAATAATAAGAAGGTAACAAATGTTAAGATTATATCTTTCGAGACTTTTATTGTGATTTTATTTTGTCTGGTTCTAAACACCAATACTGGACATTTAAATATAATTTTTATTCCATTAAGAAAAGGTTACTATTGAAAAAAATAGGACTACATATATATTTTATAAAATTTAGCCTTACAAGTCATTTTATAAATTAATAGCTTTTGCTCGACACTTCGTCCGCAAAGCTTTTTGTAAGTGTTAAAATATTTATATAGTCTAAATTTATTGCTCACATTGACATTTTTACTTTTAAACAGAGATGGAAAAAAGGGAAACCATGACACAAATTACAAAAAAAAAAATGTTTATTCAATTGCAAGTTTACAGAAGATCACCCGCTGGCCTAATCTGAAGATTGCCTGTAAATTTCCTCAAAATCATTTGAACATACATAGTTGAACGTATATAGAGAAGATAAATTCTCCGTTAGGAAATAATATTAGGAAATTACACTTATTCTTATATATAAAAATGAATCCCTATTTCTCCTGGTCACGGCATCACGCGTGAACGGGTAGACCGATTTTAATTCGGTTTTCGCTATTGGAAAGATTGCACGCCGGGCGAAGCCGGGGGCGGGCCGCTAGTTTTATATAATATTCTATCTTATTCTTATTAGAAATTATTGAAATATTCTTTATTTGAAAAATGTTTACAATTAACAAACAACGAATTAAGCAGACAACATGAAAAACAAATTGATTGAGAAATATTTATGCAATCACACGTTTTCCGTTGAGTGCTTTCAAAATGCTTGAAATACGTTTTAATATTAAATAAAAAAATAAAAATTTCTTTACCGTATCAGTAAACCAATAAAATCTTTAAAAATAAAATCTCGACAGACAGGCTGACGATCCACTTGATGGTAGGTGGCTGCCGTCGCCTATAACACAAACAACACCACAGGTGTTGCAAGTGCCTTGCTAACAATAATATGGATTGAGGATAGGGATTAGGATGGTATAAGGAAATGTAACAGTTATGTATTTGCAACAGTTATGTATCAGAGATAGCGTTATATACGAATTAATTTTTTTAGTGATTTAGTTACTTTATTTAGTAGTGTAACAATTCTGAATAACTGTTGAGGTGGCTGGTTAGAAGAAAAGATGGTGATTTTGAGGAAACACTGCACTTTAATTACGCTAGAGATCACTATGTACACTAAAATCACTATTGTCTTTATATAAATATATGCATATCTCTTCTGATGATCACGGTCCAAAAGTCGAGGGTCGATTTGGAGTTGTATAACCCTTATTCGACAGGAGCACAGGTTAAGATATGATAGCAGCGAATCTCGTCGACTTAATAAAAGTAACAGAAGGATTTGTTCCAGTCCAATCTGAATGTGATAATCGTAAAAATCGCCGGCCGATCGCCTTTCTTATTCCTTTTTAAATAAATCTCAATCTCTTTAATTATTGTATATATAATTCGTACGCCTTCTCTTTTCGGAATCTCTCTCTAGAATGATCCGTCGTCGTAAAAAAAAAACCCTGTCCATCTCCTTTTTCAATTCTCATGTTCCTTTTCATTTCAAATCTCGCCGGCCAGTGTATATGTAATATAAGTAAAAGGTTACATTATAATAAGGAAACAAAAAGGTTTATAATGAATGAGAAAAGCGAATGATGATGAACCCTACAATACTGCAGGGCACACTGCGTTTCGCAGTCATTTGGGCAACCCGTTTGGCGGCAGTAACCACCCTCTCACAGAACACCACCGTCAAGATGATTGACTACCTGAACATAAAGAAAAACTTTTCCAATGCGTAAGGAAATTTCTCTAAGTCGAGACGAACACAAAAAATCATCGAAATCAGTCAATCCGTTCTCGAGATATCAACAAAAAAGCAGTTTAATACAAAATTTATGAGATATTGTTTTCGTAAATATTTTTCCAATGTTTTAATATTTATTCTGCTATTCATGCTAATTCATGCTAATTTAACAAATCAACGAACATAAATATCGGTCCAGGCGTTCTTGAGTTATAAATGGTGTAACCGTACCCCCATAATACAGTTCAATAATGTATAAGATGTATTTTTTTTTGTAAATATTTCAGATGTTTTAATAATTATTCTGGTATTGGGGCCGGAGGCAAATTTAAAAATTCAAAAATCAACAATCAGTTCACCCGTTCTCGAGTTATAAATGGTGAAATTAACACGACTATCTTTCTTCTTTTTCTAATATATAAAAATGAATCCCCATTTCCCTTGGTCAATGCATCACGCGTGAACGGGTAGACCGATTTTAATTCGGTTCTCACTAATGGAAAGAGGGATAAACGGAGAATGTTCTTATATATAAAAATTGCATCCCGGGCGAAGCCGGGGGCGGAATGCTAGTCTTTTATATTTATAGATAGATATATAAATTACGACAGATTCGTCAGCGCCTTTCTTGTTTAATTAACTAACTTATATTCTTTAATTTTGTGTTAAGATTTTGTTATAGATGACTAAAGTTCGAAGCAGTTTTAATGGACATTTGTGGCCATATCCATCGGTAAAGTTGCATCGGAGTTCAGAGAGTAAAGTTTGGAGCACATAAAATAGAATAGAATCACGCTGGCTTCTAATATTAGTTCATACTAGAGGTGGTCAATAAAACGAAAGTAGCTTAAATATCTTAATAACAGAAGTACTTATTTTTATTAAAAACTGTTTTATTTTTAATATATTTGTTTAAAAAATTCGTTTAAAAGATATTGTAACCACAGCTTTGCAGTTTAACCCCGAGCATAGCCCATAGCTCTTCATAGTTCGTTGAGCGACAGTGACCTTTCTTAAGAGACTTAAGAAAGATCAATGTCTTAGTTATATAGAGACCACGTTTCAGCGCCATATTATATCATCACTGGTAACATGCAATGGTCTTAAAAGAGCTAATAAAATTATTTATTGCAGTGTTTTTTATCAACAACAATTTAACAAAAGGTGGCAACAGCACCAAAGAACAATTATTTTATATTAATCACAAATAACCCACATATAATAATATTTTTCTTTTATGATTGAGCAAATTAAAATGCAACGATTTCGTAGATACATTTTTTACTGTTAACAAAGCGTACGCTGTTGTTGTTGTTTACTGTTAAAAGTAATTTATAAGTAAAATCAGCATTTAAAAATATAATTGATTCTTAAAGTTTCACGTGAATTTTCAGTTATTTTAACTGGAATTAATTTAATTCAAGCCGTAATTGAATACGGATTTGCGTATATGAATTCTGAACACTCAGCGTTTGGGAAACAAATAATATCTACATATAAAAACACCCGTGTTTAGGTATGGTACATTAATATTTATTAATAATTATAAATATTAATAATTATAATGTTCATTAATAAATAGAGTTCTGAAAACAATTATGGATACGGTCGATTGTCCCATACAAATATTTTGTAAACCAGAAAAAAATTAAAAATAATAATATCGTAATTTAAAGAATTTTAATTTATTAAAATATATACTGTAAATATTTTATATATTTTAATTTCTTGGAGCTACTAATATGGATGTAATATCTGAATTAAATGATGTTGATTATTATTATTAAAAGTCATTTGGCATAGTCCAGGATAATAGAAACTTAAACAAATTCGGACACAAAATTATGGCCCGCTTTTTTTAAATAATTTTGAGAAACATAGAACTGATTATTCTAATCAGCATATCCAACAATGTAGTGATAATATAATAAAAAAAAAAAAACAAATACAATATTCAGTCTGCCTGAGACTTAGAGATACTCAGAGATGAGTTCTCTGAGTGTTCGCCTATAACGAAATGTATAATATATCCAAGCCTATAACTGCCATATAACAACTGTTTATGTTTGTAAGGGCCTGTAAGCTGGGTTACGATACGGCTGTGTACCTGTTTAATTTAATTTTAATTAATTTTAAATTTAATTACTCATTATCTTAAATTAAAGTTAGAAATCGTTATACACTCACCGTAATTTAATATGCCGTCTGATACAATAAATACCCAATGTTTTTGGTGGAACGAAAAATAATTTCTACTGCCATTCCTTATAGTGCAAATTGATATTCCTAAAATATATTAACGAGTTTTGGTCTATTATAAAGTTCTGTTAAAAAGCATAATCGTTCACTTTCTTAAGAAATCTAATGCGTTCGACGTGATTTGTGTATGTAACTGTTTTTGTCAACTTGATTTAATTTTTTTTTGTAGGTGCTTTTGCAAATTTATATTTATTACATTGCTTTACTACTATTTAATATGTTTTTGTTCTTTTTTATTGTTTTTTACAATTTTCGTTTCCACTAAAATTATGGTAATTTATTATTATTGTCCCCTCAACTTTACTTGCTCTCATTTTGATGGCTATAAGTATATATGCGTTAAAAGTAAATATTTTACACAAAAACAGTCTATTACTACCAGAAAAAAAAAATCGAATATGAAAGTGTGGGTTTAATATTTTTTACTGGCATTTTAATTTTTTGTGTCATTCAGCAGACAAAGTGCACTTGACATATCGGTCTGCAAACACACTGCACAGTTAATTCGGATATTAAACCAAGCTTAAAGTGGGAGATTACCGGCTGTGTTTCTGACACAATGTAATAAATTTTTGTATTATTTGAGAGAAGTTAATCGCTAAATCGCATGGTTTGTCTGGTATTGGAGGATAAAATCTTTCAGTCATCTGTGCGTGACTTGTTTTTTTTTCGTAGCTGTTAATGTTTTTTTTTAAATTTTAAGTAGCAAAATTGTTTAGCAAAATAAAATGCTAATAGCAAATAAGTATCACTATCCAGTACGCTAACCTCTAAAATTTATAGTTTAGTATACGCCCACGAGTTTAGCATTTAAGAGTTTAGAGTCTAATTGCATTGCGACCATAAACCATGTGAGTTTTTTGTTACTTTTGTAAAAATATCTTTATCCTCCATAGTAACCCACAGTCAAGGCACAATGGCCCCTCAAAAAAATTTGATACAGGGTCCATCAAGGAGGAAGCTACGCGACTTATAGATATGTCCCACTTTGGTCTACCCCGGACGTTCCGACGGTGGTCGCTACTCCAAAACTCATCTAATTCAACGCCCATCTGCTGCATGACATACAATCATCTCCATTTAATTTTAAATATGCAAGCGAATGCTGTTTTGCGAATATTTTTATATAGGACAAAAGTAGATTCTAATTTGAGCGTGTTTTTTTTTCAGATAGGATCTTTACTCTCATATTTTGTCGTATTTGATTTGGTGTTTCGCCTATTAGGATTGTAGATACGACATCTAGGGAATGAGACTTGAAGCGTCAAAAATATTTAGGTGCATGTTTGGCTTAAAATTTTCGAACGAAGCGCCGCCGTCGTATGTTCTACATTTTGTAACGAGTTTTCAAACTTAGTTAACGACCTCTACCGAAATGGTAGTCTAACTCTTATCGTTGTAGTACTGCCAATACCCAACAGATGGCACTCTGAAGTATTGTATCGCACAACAAAATTCACTACCGTTTTTTGCTGCAACATGTCGCATAAAATACGTCTAAACTAGCCTAATTGAACTAGAGAGATATAATTTTTTGTTAAGAGTTTATAAAATATAGTATAAAAGATACAGTACGTTATAGTAATTGGGTAACAGTATTACTTTTTTAAAATTTCGATTTATTAAAACAGGATTATTTTTACAAATTCAAATTTAATTAATGCAGTGATTTGATACTTAGTTAACGTTCTATAAATTATTAACAATTTTAAATCGGTATTACAAAGAACTAGTATGTAAATACACAAGTTGTTCCCTTACAAGTTGTTGCTTGTCGACAACAGGTGGCAGCACAAGTACAGATGCAGTAATAATATCGACGTCTCGTACATTTTCGTACATCTTGCCAAACTAGTCTATATTACATACGTATACTTGGATAAATAGAACTTTGTGACGTCAACTGTGCACAAGGAGTGTGAATGTGAAATATTTAGATCAAGTAATTCTTTTAACTTAGGTATATGTACCTATATATTTTTAAAAATTCAAAAACAAACAGAGCTGGTATAGACAGAAAATTTATTCGCACAATACTACGGGATTACTCTAAGATAGCATTTAGGTTTTAAGTCAGGGTGGATTGCATTGTTTCGTTACCGGTTCACTGGCCAAAGTCTTTGTTCGTTTGCAAACCTTTGTTCGACGAACCATCAACAAAACACCCCATTTGTCCGTTTAGAATATCCAAACAGATTATCAATACTACTTATAACAGCTGTCGCCAATGGATAACTCATAGATAGATTTCGTATGCCTCAAGTATTTTTGTTTATTAAAACATATTTCTCATCTCTCGAAATTCAGCCTTGTTCTTTTTGAAATAAGATTAAATATCATCTGGTTTAACGATTTACATATTAGCTCTTTTGTGCAATGTTTTAAACTTCACGACACTCTGATACTCGTGATTTTACTACTTTACATAACTGCAACTTTTTGATATAAAAAGAGTTTCGTATAATCCAATTTTTATTAACCACTAGCGGCCCGCCCCCGGCTTCGCCCGGCGTGCAATTTTTATATACCCTAAAACATTCCCCGTTTATCCCTCTTTCCATTAGTGAAAACCGAATTAAAATCGGTCTACCCGTTCACGCGTGATGCCGTGACCAGGAGAAATAGGGATTCATTTTTATATGTATATAAGACTAGGAATGCTTAAATCTATTTGCGTGTTCTTTGCTAAAGAGTAGTCAATTTATAATATAGGAACACATAAATCCTTAGCTTTGAATTCTCTCATCAATGTCATGATGTCATCAATGTCATGATGTCATCAATGTCAACGAGCCTGTTGGATGAGTGCTTAGGGTGCTTGCCTTAACGCTCTGTTATAGGGTTCCCGGGTTCGATTCCTGGCAGGGTTAACTTTGAAAAATGAACTTTTCAAATTTGGCTCTGCCCTGGATTTGGAAAGTAGTGGCAGCAGTAGGGCACACTGCGTTTTCGCAGTCATTTGGGAAGCCTGTCTGGTGACAGTAACCACCGTGAAATAACAGCACGTGTGCTGTTGTGTTCCCATTTCCCTATCTCCTCCTAGTCCCTTATCCTTATTCTTACTGTAGTCGGCAGCGCACTTGCAGCAGCTTTGGGTTACTTGTGTTATAGGCGACGGGAGCCACCTACCATCAAGTGGACCGTCAGCCTGACTGCCGACCTTAACATAAAAAAAATTGCTAATTTTCAATATTCCAAATCAAATGTTCACCGTTAGCTACTCTAACATTATATATAACATCAATACTCATTCATGTCGGAGGAATTAGCATTTCATATTATTCAGAATTAATTG
This sequence comes from Bembecia ichneumoniformis, assembly GCA_910589475.2. NCBI lineage: Eukaryota > Metazoa > Arthropoda > Insecta > Lepidoptera > Sesiidae > Bembecia > Bembecia ichneumoniformis. The sequence goes on along the minus strand of OU342530.1, from coordinate 3,582,932 downwards.
CCGATATAATATAACAATTTTGTTTCTTATAATATTTCAAATTATTTCCAGGCAACATCTAAGTGCCTAGTCACGTGACGACCGCGATGCTTTACGCTACGCAAAGAAATTTTTTGGAGTTTATTCCTTAAGAAACGATTTTCATATAAGGCCCCCGGTAAAATTATTACAAGCGTTAATTAAAAAGCGTTACGTTCTGTCACATTGACATTTGTGCGACAGCTGACGCATGTATTTATGTTCCCTAATTCTATTGTAAGTAGTATAACAAGCCAAGCCAGAGGTTTTCTCTGGAAAACCAATAAAGTGTAGTCCGAATTGAGGAACGAAGCGATAGCGCGTTTTAACCCAGTGACATTTTGTCGTCAAAAAAATGAACACTTTTTTTATTTTTGTTTCTTTATTCTTTAACCATCTGTCAATTGCTCTCGTTCCAAGTCCAATTTAAGCACTTCAACTTTCAATTTAAGTCAAGTCACATTAGTGTAATACTGAGTTCCTTTTTAAAAAAATCTTTTACAATTAATTATTATTCACATAACGTCAATATTTGTAATACCCTGTATCTGAATATTGGCGTATCTGAACACTGGCTGTTTTATTCAAATAAACTATTTTCTGTATTTTTTTATTTTTATTTTATTATTTTTATTATTTATTTTATTATTTTTTTATTTCTGTATTTTTTCTGTATTTCTGTATTTTTTCAAAATTTTAGTTTCAGTAGTTTCGGAGATAGGGGGGGGGGGAGAATGATCGGACATACGGACACACGAGTGATCCTATAAGGGTACCGTTTTTTTATTCGGACGTACGGAACCCTAAAAACACTTAAAACAGCGAATTTTTGTCCAATCATTAAAAAACCACATCCTTCGACCACTGCAGCATAGAAGAATATATACCTATCGCATATGCAGGAATCTTGATAGTTTTCCAATTTCCTGTGGGACTTTCAGAAGCACGCTAAGTCGTCGTAAATGTACTGCCATGGTCTTTGTTACGCCTATATCAGCGATTTAATGAAAATTAAATACCTCGTAATATATAGAGATTCACTTGAAAAGTACCAATATATCATTTAAAAGCATTCATGAGTTAATGTTACTAAAATTAAAACTTCTTTAAATTTTCAGGTAAGTGAAAACCAATTCGGCTGGTTTAACAACCAATCCATAAAGGCAGAGGTAAGTGTGGGTGTTGTGAAAATATTCTAAAAAAATACTTACAAAGTATAGTATAATTAATATTTGCCTATAAGAATAAGACATATACAAACCTATGATGGGACATTGGGGATAGTAAATATTTTCATTGAAAAAAATAAGGTCAACGTTATTTTTTACACATTGTCTACTGAAAAAAAGCAACAATTAAAATATGAAACTCAGTTTTGAGCCACTTCAAATATTGTACATAAAAAAATGTAAATATAACTAAGATCAATTCTCTAAAGATTTTGGTCGGCTTATAACTTTTAATTATTATGACAATATCATTAGGATTAAATTTTTATTACCTCGACAGAGTTCCCCAAAGGACAAGAGGAAATTTAAGTTAAATTATGCCACATTATGCCCAACCTAGTAACAGTTATGTAATGACTGTTATGTACTGTACTCTCGAAGTTGTTAATGAGCACGTCTAGTTGGGGTCAATCGTCAAAACAACTTGGGATGATAAGCGTTCGGGAAGCTCCGGAACATCTTCTAGTCCAGAATTCTTCAATGCTTCCAAATAAAAATGTTTTACCAGTTTCTTATGATGACGAAATTTGTTACTAAAAAATGGTCTGTAACTACGGGCTTTGTAAGAAATCTTAACGTAGATAAACGAGTTTTGGAGAGGGCAATGATAGGAAGTTAGTCTGCTACATCGAATCAAAAGCAAGGAGATCCTTAGACAAACGAAAGCCACCGACATTACCTGGCGGATTAGTAAGTGCAAGTGGGAATGGGCGGAACATATATTAGGGACAGACAAGGGACCTGCAAGCGGAGGGTAATCTGTCCATCGTGTTCAACGACAAGATGGACAGACGAGCTAATGTGGATAGAGGGATGATGCTAGATACAAACTGCCTTCGATACGTTCTATTGGCAAATTATGGGGAGGACCATGTCTAGCAGTGGAAGCCTTTCGGATGAGGTGATGACGTCGCAAAATAAAGTGATGATTATTGATTATAAATTATTAGCTTGTTTAGAATAATAAATCGATACATTTTTATATATATTTATATTTCTACAACTATACTAATATTATAAAGCTGAAGAGTTTGTTTGTTTGTTTGAACGCACTAATCTCAGGTTCGAATTGATAAATTCTTTTTGTTTTGAATAGTCTATTTATCGAGGAAGGCTATAGGCTACAAAGCATCACGCTACGATAAATAGTATTATATATAAGCAGTGTCCAGTACCGCGCGCCCCATGCGCACGCCCGCGCCGGCCGCCGCCGTAGGTATGGGCCGAGTTCAGCTAGTATCAAATAAAAAGTAAGTTCAAAAAATATAAAACCTGACTACTGAAAAATCTCGCTCTAAAAAGTATGAAATAAGAAAATATTCTCATCTTAAATTGTTATGTAGGTACAAACTATTCAATATTTACCGTCTACATTTTATAGATCCCAAATCAGAACATCTCTGGACTAAATTTAAAAAGTCTCACTCATTGAATTAAGTAGGTATTTTTTAAGTATTATGTTAGATGGACCATTTTACTCAATTCCACACATTCCTTCACCCGTGTTGCCGCAGATAGACCTGAGGCAAAAAATTCCACATGTTACAAGCTGGTAAACTACGATAAATATCCGAAATGTTCGTAGTTACGGTCTTTTTGTTACAATAATATCGCTAAAATCAATATATTTTTTAAAGTTTTAACAAGAGTAACCAGAGACATGCCTAGGTATATTCAAGGCGGTTATATTTTAATAATTTTTAGTGATAGCTAATTAGCCTTCAGATGCAAGTGTGATCAATCATCTGGGTTCTTAACGAGCCTGTGATGTTAAAGTTGTCTATTTTTATCCCAGCCCCCGACTCCCGGTCGTTGGGGGAGATATCAGTACCCATCGCTACCACACCGTTGAATAGAAAAGCCTCAACTAACCCCTAATGAAGCGATACATTATAAACATTTCGATAAATAATATCAGGTATTACTCATATAAAATTGTTACATTCGATAGATTACAATGTATTATATACTATGTATTACAATAGATTACAATGTATTTATACTATGTTTGATCACCAATCGAAATTCGATCATACACATCGGATTGGTCGTACTTCAGATTACCAGTCTACAGGCATACAGGATTTTCTCACGACGCTCATACATGAAGCAACTAAAAATTTCTGTAAAACGCTTTGGAAATAGTTTCTTTTTTATCTTTAAACAAATTTAATGGTACACATATTTGGTACTTTGAATTAAAAACACAATTTGGCAAAAATGAGTTATGTACAACGAGCCGTGTCTGTACATTAAAAACATTAAGATTGTAAAGATTTGTACACGTTTTACCTATGTTGCCGAGTTCAAAGAATAGTTTTTAGAATTTTCGTCTGTTTGTCTGTGCGATTGTGCTCGCTAATCTCTGAAATGGCTTAACAGATTTGAATTCTGTTTTCATTGATGTATTGTAGCAAGCTTTCCGTAACATTTAGTGTTTGTTTAGATTTAGTGTTGTAACAAGTTAAAAACAAAAAAGTTATGCCCAATACCGGATACCACGCTTACAAAGTTGCGGGTTCAGCTAGTACAAATGAAATACATATACAAAATAACACGAGACGAAAATATAACTGGTTGAATTTTGTGAGTTAAAAAATACAGTGCTCTTGTTAAAAATGAACTCCCGCAGAGGTACTGAAACTGAATTATGGTATATCTCAATTATCTTCTTATATATAAAAATGAATCCCCATTTCTCCTGGTCACGGCATCACGCGTGAACGGGTAGACCGATTTTAATTCGGTTTTCGCCAATGGAAAGAGGGATAAACGGGGAATGTTTTAGGGTATATAAAAATTGCACGCCGGGCGAAGCCGGGGGCGGGTCGCTAGTCTATATATAAAAATGAATCCCCATTTGCCTTGGTCACGGCATCACGCGTGAACGGGTAAACGGGGAATGTTCTTATATATAAAAATTGCACGCCGGGCGAAGCCGGGGGCGGGCCGCTAGTTATTTAAAAAAATGCATATATTTACTTATATAGTACTTCCAAAAAATTATTTACTTTATGTAAACAACTCATAATGTATTTGGAACGGTTTAGAAAAAGCCTCTTAAATTTTCAATAAAGACGCTGGAGTTAGCCCTTACCGATTGACCCGGTATATACCAAGAGAATGAAGGCAGACGTGTGCTTTCATTTCTGTGACAGGTTGTTTACTCGCGTGAGCGATACATGTAAAGCCGTGACCCGACACTAGTATTAAATCAAATTGATCTATTGCACGCTCAACTCTACATCGAAGCTTATCTCTTAAGTACAACGTTGCCACAGTTGAATGAGTATTTGTCAATGTATTGTAATACCTACTATATAACTTATATATAGTAAATACTATAATATAGTATTTTATAAGTGTCTTTATAAAATTATTCACATGAGATTTTTCTGAAAATGTCATATTTAAAAAGTGCGTTACATAAGTGCGTTACACGTGCTGTTTTTCATCTGTGCTGCTATCTGCAGACGGGCTGCCGACTTTTTCAAAGTCAGTATTTTAAATATATTCTAAATTATACGCTAAAGTATAATTTGTTGATTTTATTATTGCAATCTTTAGCTGTAAGTAAAATCGTGTTAGCAAACTAAGATGGGAGCGATAGGACCTAGCTCGTTAGAACGCCGAAGATTGAAATACTCTTTTCCAAACACCAGCAAAATTACACATCTGGCTTCTTAATAGACTCTCAAGTTGTACCACATGAATGATTGCCAAAATAATTTATATTGTTCTGATAACAAATATCAACCTTTTAATACGTACTCAGCGACGTGGCCTGGGCCTCCGAGAATTATTGTACCTAGTAAGGACTGTTAGTTCTAATCGCGCAAACTATCATTCATACATATAAAAAAATCGTTGTTGGTCTTTACGTTTACGTACTGATCCCAGAAACGGCTTAAACGATTTGAGTTTGATGAATTGTAGAAAGTTGCCCGTAACATTTAGTGTTTCAAGAAGTTATACCGAATAGAGAAACAGCATGCGTACCAATATAGCGCAGCTTATAATAAAAAAAATTCACGTAAATCGACGCATTACCATTTGGAAATTCAGTCTATCGTCAAGAAAAATCTTAATCATAAATTTTATATATTATTACGAAATAAAAGATAAAATTAATGTTAAAAGTATGAAGCATACTTGCAATTAATAAGATCACTTATGTGGTTTATTGGGTTAGAAGCTTTATGACTACATCTCAAGACTAGCAGGTATTATAAAATGTGTAAGTATCAATTTATCCAAAAAATTGTATACGATATCCAATGAGTTAAAAGTTAAAAAAAAACTATGGCAATAAAAATACACCCACAAATGTACAAATGCTCAAGGAAACCTTTTCACTGCAGCTGTTTTATTTATTTATCTGAGTTTGCTGAAGCTGAATCAATACCCAAACCAAAATGAATCAAGCACGATTTTCATTCACTCTACTCTTTTATAAAAAAGAATTTTGATAAAACTGGTTTAATGAAAGCGCCAATTATTTTGCTCACCATAAATTACGATATTACATTTCATTGATATAAATGAATAAACTTATAATTTTTTTTGAAAATGTCAAGTTTTCAAGGGTGATCTTATTTTATAGTAATTTCTCACTTCATCCTGAAGATCTACTTGGGTAGGATTGGCGAAGGAACAAAGGCACTATTGAAGGTATGCTAATGAACTGATTACCAAATGAAGTTCGTGTGTGTTTTTGTACCAATGTTAACCTCTATTTTGTACAAATAGAGGTTAACTTACTTACGGAAACTCTTAATCTTATCGCATTAACATAAAATCTGATCAAGTAGAGTACAGTATCATTAGCAATTGTATGGACTACCTTAAAAGGGAAATGCCTTTGAAAAACTAATCGTCACTTCCTTAACTCTTCCGGAATCCATCGGACACGCGACCTGTAATTTATTGTGACTATGAAACGAATTATCATTATTTCGATGTCCTTTAAGCTGTTTTATTACTAGTATTACATACCCTATGTTTAAAAATAGTGTGGATATATAAAATTCTATAAGATATTATGCTGGTATTTACGGGACAAGTATGGGTTATTTTAAATAGATCGTAAACAACACGTAGTATCATTGTAAATAAAAATTGTTAAGTGATCATATTTTAAGAGTTTGTCATAAAATTATCTTCTTAATTGTATATCTTAAGAGTTCAATTCAAAGAGTTCGTAACATATGCGACTGATTGGGACGGTGATTGGTGCTTTCGCCCAATCACAATGAAATAGTTAATTATCAAATTAATATCGAATTCATCTGATTTAAGTATACTGCATGCGTGATCTTGATATTTCAATGTCTCGGTATCTTGTTATTGTATTCATTATGCGGTTTTTATTATACTATTATATCCGGAAATAAAAACAGCCATATAGATTTGTGTACTTTTTTTTAAATAAACTTACGTAACAGTATTCGTAAATCATAAAATATTCGGTTTGTATATTTTTATTGTATTTTTTTTTCATTTTTCTTAAACCAAACAAACTTTATTATCATTAATAAACATTTTTATTTTTTTAGCAGAACAGTATTTCAATAAAAAGGACATACCATCATTGTACACAAAATAATACTAATTTATAAAACTAGCTACGCGCTGTGGTTTTTTTTTTAAATCCCACAGGAACAAAACATTTCTGTGTGCCGAATTTCATCCAAATCCGATTAGACGTTTTTACGTGATTGAGTAATAACTTTTATAATATTAATGAGGATAAACATTAACACCGCCAACGTACAACGTTTCAAACGTTTCAATTTTTACAACTCTATAACATTAAACCTCAGAGAAAGACAATCGGGGGGCACGGCAGTGCCCCCGTGTAGGGTTCATCATCATTCGCTTCTCATTCATTAAAAACCTTTTTGTTTCTTTGTTATAATGTAACCTTTTTTTTATTTACTTATTATTACATGTACACTGGCCGGCGGATTTTGAACAGAATGGAACGAAAAAGGGGGCAGGAAAAAGATTGAGAAATGAGGATTGACAGGTTTTCTGACGGAGAAAAGGCATTCTGGAGAAATTTTGCAAAGGAGAAGGTTTACTGGTTACAACTGAGTTTCAGATATTCTTCAAAGAAATCGGAATAAACCAATCCGAAACTTATTTCGTTAAGACGACGAGTTCAGCATTAACCTCGTATTTTTGCCGAAGATCCGGTTCCAACGCTGTGCACAGCATCATCCTCATAAACTGTTAGCTCTGAAGACGTGCTCATCGGAGGACAATTATTTATAAATATTTATGAAGATTAATAAGGACTGCGGTGACTACCAGTGTACATATAGGGACCTTAGTGAAATTAAAGTGTGGTGTTTCCTCCAGTCTCTATCTTTCCTTCCATCCCGCCACCCCTTACAGTGATCTAGAGTTGTTTCACTACATTTTGGCGCCCAACTTAATATTGATTCCACGCCCTGAGTCCTTTTCAAAATTCTAAAAGATGGATTCTCATAATCCATAGTCTGTTTCGGTTTATTTGGCGTAATAAAATATTTTCGGGTCATCTAATAATATATTTAAATCCTCATTTGTGAACCTATAATATTTCATTTTCTTTCAGCTATACGTCAAAGTACGTCAAGACAGATAAGTCTACAAATTGAAATTTTAATTTATTATTTTGGAGGAAATTATTAATAATTGATAATTCCCAGGAAAACGTAAGTTCGTTTATTACGTATTATAATGTCTAGTAGTTGATGTACTTTCTTTAGTATACTTATTGCGTAAAGGACAGAATTCTGTTTAGAAGTTACAAGATAATGGATTTCTTCGTGGCTTGATTCTTCTTGGTTAGATATTGTATACGGAAACCTTGTGTTCGGTACGATATTCGTATATTATATGAGACGGATATGTTGAGTCGTTTCATTGAGTGTGTAGAATTGCTGATTTAAAATAAATATTCGTGGTGTAAAATATGATAATATAATTATTTGCGCAGAAATATATTTTGCGCATGTCTTGAAGTGTTGAGTGAGTCACTGATATATTACTGAAATAATTATTTAATTTTATTTTGTGGTAAGAGGCACAAAAATAAAGGTGTTATAATATTTTTCTATTTGTGAGACGTGTGACATCTTATATTACGGTTGTTTTGTCGTTAAACAATTATTTATTTGTTTGAATTATTTGACAGATTTAGTGATAGTAGGTATAACTACCGCTTGATTGTGACTTTTCTTGTTGTATAAAAATAAATAAAAAAACTTAACTTTAAATTATTTTAATTAGAATTTTATTTTCTTTTCTTCTCTGTCTTTATTTATTATAATATTAATTATTATTTAATTCTCTAATATTAATAAATAATATTTGACTTTTTCAAAATTCTAAAGCAACACTTACTCAAGTGAATTATTTAAACATTTTCTGGTTGCATTTTTTGGCATTATTGATATATTTTTTAAGTAGCTCCTTCTTAATAAGTTAGCAATTCTTTTCCGTTTATATTTCTACAGTGGAAGAATAGTGCGCCTTAGCTGAGATATCCTATTTATAGTATGTAAACTTATTTTTATTTATATTTATTCCTAATAGCCTGTCGAGCGGTGGTAACTCGTTAAATAAGCCTTTACCAGAAGCGGGTCGCGACTTCTTTAAATAAAAGCCTACGCAGTTCTTCTCTTACTCTTCCTATACAGGGGCGGGTGGTGACCCCTTTTAAACCCAAAGCCAAGGTAGTGCATAAGTAGAAAGCGTTTTTTTTGGTACACGTTGTGTGCTAATTATTTTTGCACATTTTTTAGTACATGTTGTGTGCTAATTATTTTGTACCTTTTTCGTGCATCATTTTGCGCGGCTTTGACGCGTGCTTATGTACTCACCCCCCACTCATAGCGGATTGCAACTATGTTTAAATAAGCCTATTGCTGCTCTCTTCCGTATATAAACACTGTGTATATTTATGTAATATATTATGATTACTTATATTCTATGGTATAGTATTTAAGTGTATCAATCTATCTATCTTCTTCCATATATTTTATAATTATCATTATGTATGTAGTTTATCTCTCAGCCAAGGACCGTTTTCTCTTGTCTTCCTCTCATGTTGCTATGTTGCTAGGGATATTCTCCAGCATTTTTAGTATTTGGTCGTGAACAAATACCGTGTGGTAGCTTGTACACAGAATGTCCTAACATAGATGAGTTTGTTTTTCTTCCACGTGACATTTACGCAAATAATGTTGGATTGCTGTCGAAATTATTCGATAAAGTGCAAATGGCACTGTACATGGCTCACGACAAGAACTCTAGTCATTATAATAATAGACGCGTTTTTAAAGAATTTAACGTCGGCGACGTTGTTTGGCGTAGAAATTACAATTTAAGTAATGCAGGTACATATTTTTCTGCTAAACTTGCCCCTTAATTCATGAAATCAAAAGTATTTCAAAAATTATCACCATTAGTGTACATTTTGGAGGATAAAGATGGCGCCAAGGCGAAGTGGCACATTAAAGATATCAAAATTTAATTTAGGTGTACTATTAATTTGTTTGTGATGTAAATAACCGACTATTAGCTGTAGAGGGTGGCTTATTTATATGTTGTCTTGTAATTTTGTATATAATGTCTTGGTTAATTATTCTAAATTATTTTGAAATATTTATTCTGTATGTTTTGGCTTTTATTCAAAATTATTTTTGTGTTTGTAAAAATAATAGATTAATTTTGTTCTTAGTGTGTAATATTATTTTGTTTGTTGTTGTTTTGCATATACGCACCTTCATTCACCTCATTCATTAGCAATTTCAGGATTCCTTTTGGCATATTCCACATAATCACCCGGGCGGTCGCTATACCCGGATTAAATAAGCCTTAATAGCATTCATGGTAAATATTCTTCATTATTTTTTTCGACTTTGTGTCGCGGGCTAGATGCCAAGTCGCGATACAAGTCAATTTTCTCTTATATTTAGGATAGTTTAATGGTTAGGTTAGATTTAGGTTCATTTTTTTTTCTTTCATTCATTTTTTTTATGGGTTTATATAGTGCAGCTGACTGACACTTTAAATAAGCTTTCAAGTCATATAGTGCAGCTGACTGACACTTTAAACAAGCTTACAGTCATTAGGGATGTTCCTTCGTTGAGTCAGTGCCATTGGTCTGAAAAGCAGCCGTGAGCCTGACTCATATCTTTGAATGGTTGTGTGCATGTAGGGGATTTGAAAGAAATGTTTGGTGATGAATGGAAGTGTGAAGCTTATGTCCCACACCTCAAAATTTTTTCTCTGCGTTCAAAATTTTTTCATGGGGAGGGGAGATAATGTAGGGTTCATCATCATTCGCTTCTCATTCATTAAAAACCTTTTTGTTTCTTTGTTATAATGTAACCTTTTTTTTATTTACATATTATTACATGTACACTGGCCGGCGGATTTTGAACAGAATGGAACGAAAAAGGGAGCAGGAAAAAGATTGAGAAATAAGGCATTGACAGGTTTTTTTCTGAAGGGAGAAAAGGGCATTCTGGAGGAATTTTGCAAAAGAGAAGGTTTACTGGTTACAACTGAGTTTCAGATATTCTTCAAAGAAATCGGAATAAACCAATCCGAAACTTATTTCGTTAAGACGACGAGTTCAGCATTAACCTCGTATTTTTGCCGAAGATCCGGTTCCAACGCTGTGCACAGCATCATCCTCATAAACTGTTAGCTCTGAAGACGTGCTCATCGGAGGACAATTATTTATAAATATTTATGAAGATTAATAAGGACTGCGGTGACTACCAGTGTACATATAGGGACCTTAGTGAAATTAAAGTGTGGTGTTTCCTCCAGTCTCTATCTTTCCTTCCATCCCGCCACCCCTTACAGTGATCTAGAGTTGTTTCACTACACCCGCCTAGTCGAGCGCGAAGCAAAAGCAAACACTGCCGTACCATCTTTTACTGGAACCATTTCGCCGCATTTTCAGGCCCCTATTTGAGAACCTCTGGATAAGACCAGAACGCAGAAATTTTCGACAACCAGTAAGCTATAATCACATTCTTAAAATCCAAAATTTCAAATCTGTAGGTCATTTAGTTCCAAAGTTAAGCGAAAGCAAAGTTTCGCATTTATGACACTCACTCACTCACTCACTCATGATCATCAGAATAGAACTAGTACCTACTTGCCATAAACTCAGAGAGCTGAAATTTAGTTCAGAGTTAGGGTTTAATGGCCACATAAAGGGAAAAGTATAAAAACTAGGATAATCGAAGATCTGGAATATCTGGTGACCCTGATTTGAAAACACAAGAGCCCAACCAAACTATTAGAGATCGACATATACCGCCTTTACAAAAAATATTCAACTTGGTGGGCCGCTTCATTTGATGTCAAAAATCGAAGGTCTGAAGTATCTGATGAAGAATCCTCAGCTGGTCTCAGCTGTATTAGAAATATGCTAATGCCCCCTTCTACTATTGATACATAAAAAAATCGACTGTCATTGCAAAAATCCAGCGTAGTGGGACACATCTTCTAATTTAATCTAGCCTATAGCGTCCCACTGTATAACGTCCTATAGCCTATGCTGGGCGAATGCCTCTCCTTCTGCTTTTAATACGCATATAAATAAAATTAAAGGAAAACTCTGGATAAGACTACAAGAAGAAATAGTCGAACGATTAACTTTATTCTACTCGAACATAACACAAATTAAATAAACAAGTTACACTTAACAAATTAACATATTAATTTCGCTCAAAATTTGGTCAAAATATAATGCATTGGACTAAGAGTGGCGGTGATACCCGCACACGTCGCTAGATGGCGCTGACTGCAAGGTCTAAGTCTAAAAAAATGCCCTCATGGACATTGGCACCTCCATATTCTCTTGTGGCAAAGCCTACGTGGCGCTTTCACGAGTAACCAATCTTCATGGGGTGCACCTCATAAATGTTGACTTCAAGAGTATAAAAGCTCAAGGTTCAGCGATCACCGAATACAACCGGCTTAGGCGTAAATACCGCGCTGATCTTTCAGAAATTAAACCGTCTAAACCGTCTAAAAGAATAAATAATGAACGCGAATGGGCAATACGAAAAACTGACTGTACAAGAATCGGAATCGGAAAAAAGAAAAGAAAGATTTGTAATAATAAAAAAACTACTCCTAAAAAGAAAAAAACTGTGGGAAATAAGAAAATCTAATAAAATAAATCCAATTGTAAATTGTATAGTGTCGGCTATACATTAGAATAGTTGGTTGACAGATTATTTATATCTTCATATATAAATTGACTATGACTAATTGTGAAGTTTGATATTCATTATAATAAGTCGAACTAAAACGCTTCTAATGTAGGTAGAAAAGTAATCAACTAATTAAAGTATCGGATCGATAATGACCGACAAACGTTGCCTGAACGAGCCCTCCTATACTGTCGACATTATTTGGCGATGATTTAAGTAGAAATGCGAGACTAATAAAGTTGTTAATAAATAGTTAATATATATGACACTCAAAGTGAAAAGTTACTTTCTCATATTGTGGTAAATCAAACAACTGATAAAACAATTTTGATAAGTAGATGTTTGAGACACCGTCCTGGCTAAAGGTAGCGTTACCCATTAATCCTTAAGTATTTTAATAGATATATAAAAAAATTATAATTGAATTATAATTCATTTGGTATACCGTGGAGATATCGCTCTTGTCCGCTAGATGGCGCTTATTACAATTTTTTTTTTTATAATTTTATACCCATTTTATATGATTTTTCGTGTGGCTGTTATCTTGATTTTTTTTATTAAGAATCCCGTGTCGATTTTGGCAAAGGCTATAAACACAATAATACCAATGATTATTTGTAACTCTCAGCTTCATTGTTTGACTGTTTATATTTTATTTTATTGTGTAATTATGTCGCCGGATGACGGGCGACTTGATGATAGTACCTATATGGTTACATTATTATTTTGTTAATAGATTACTAAGTGGGATATGGCTTCGATTAAGAATAAATAAAAGAAGGGGGATAAGAAAATTTGACCGTTCCATAATCACCGAAAGACAACAGCTAGAAAATACTACTAAACCATAAATGTTGTATTTTATTTTCTTAAAAAAATCATAGTCATGTGGTCTAAAAATTTTTCCACCCATATGAATATTTTAAACAGAATATAATAGCAATATGTAACTCGAGAGTTTGTTGCGTTCAAGAAAGTTTGTAAAGAAGTTTGAATGCTTGGAAGTTTGTTAATCATTCAGGCGTAAACAGTTGAACGAATTTGGATGAAACTTATACACAGATAAACTTAATACGTTCTAAATTTAAATGTGATTATTGTTTAGTTTAGAATTGATTATTTTAGTTCCCATAACTATTCTATCAAAATGGGCGACAGACTATTGACAATGGTTTAATAACCATTAATATTGTATATTTTGTTGTTCAGTTAAAGTTATTGCTTGAAAACATAAATTCCCACAAACATGAAACAGATTTTAGTGCACAGTCTTTCCCGAATTAATTACCAATTTATACTAATATTATAAAGCTCAAGAGTTTGTTTGTTTGTTTGGGGTTGCTGCCAGTAGCTCTGTGTTAATTCAGTTAGTTATCTTAAGCATTTCATACACATTATTATAGCATACAATTTGTGTACCATACAATTTAAATGAATATCTTAGGAGTTATCGTAAATTAAAAAGTACACGCGAGAAAATCAAGCGGTCTCGCATCAACGCGTCGCAAACGACGGGAGTAGACGCAAGTGTTATGTTACACATCACCCTCAATAGAAAATGATAGGTTCTATTATTTTTACTATAAGCACATGCATCACCACATTATGTATATTGTAAGTTTATATTTTAATTTTAATTTTCTACAATCTGTAGTAATATAATTTAAAAAAAAAAGCTATGGACACAATGAAGTCTGATATAAAGTTGTTATTATTATTATATTGATCATTTTTCAACGTGGACGAAGTCGCGGGCTCCAGCTAGGTCCGCGGCTTTATAAACTGTATATAATATATACGTATTATAGCCAAATTTGCAAATTGTTGACAGAGATGAGGAAATCCGGGATTGGGATGCTAGGATTGTTTTAAACAAGAATTATATAGAAACAGGAAGGAAACAGAGATTAGGATAGTAGCACCACTTTACGTGTATCACAATGGGGCGACGAAGTTACGAAGTTTAAGAATACATTAAAATTTGTATTTACAGTCTCTGGACGTTTTAGCTGATAACAAATTTTAATATAGATAATTTTATAAAATCACAAAATAACATAACATATTTTCTATATAACATATAATGCTAAATATGTATGTGTATTCTGGTCTAAATTCAATTTGTTGAAGTTTAGTGTACCGTTATTTTCAATTATCTCTTAGGAGATACAATTATTTTCACTAATTTGAAAAAATAATAATATAAATCATGTAATTATAAACATAAATGATCTAGTAAGGATGTTTCCATTTTTTTAAGTCATTTTACAGGCCAACTAGCAAATATATGATATGACAAACAAAACTAGCATTTTCTTCCACAAACGCACTACCGATTTGTGCGTAAAAAATTTCGATAGTGGCTTACCGCATATTAGGCACCAAAATCAAATCAAATCAAACCAAAATCGGGTGGCACGGCCAAACTCTTCTAAACATTTTTTTTGTAATTAACGAATTTTGGAAAGAGATGTGACAATTCATTGATGCTATATTCTCATAGTAAGTATGAGTAGCCTACTTACTAGGATGCCTCTAGTAAGTAGGCATCAAACGTTTATTGGTAATGGAGTATTTGACAGTAAACACAATATAAATCGTGATCTACATATATACACTAATAACAATACCTAATGTTGCTTGCAAATACATGTCAATCAATTATACGTACTAATATTATAAAGAAGTAAACTTTATGTTTGTATGTAGGGGGTAATCTTCGAAACTACTAATCCGATTTAAAAAATTCTTTCAGCAATAGTTTAAATAACATTTCAGGGTGGATATAAGCTATACGTATATTTTTACTTCCACAAAAGGGCTTACTTTTACTTTCGACGAAAAAAACGTTCTTTCGAACGCTGCTTTAACGGTGAAAGATAAATGATTGATTTCTATGGAAAAGTTGTAGAAATTGATGATGCTATAAAAAAGTTAGCGACAGTAGGTATATGTCTAATTTTTATGTTTAAGCCGCAAAAACTACTTTTTATATTAAAAAAATAATTAAAATATTTACGTAATGTTTATTGGCTATAAAATTAACAATTATGAATACTCAAAATCAGTAAGTTTATCGTCTCAACTAAAGAATAAAAGTGATTTTTGTCTTTTACTGCACATTTAAAACGCGACAACCCCGTGAAGCCACAGAGACAAAGTAGGTCAAGACGCATACGCTACGACTGCAAGGTAGGTACCCGATACCGAGAAACCATCTGAATTCCATGCGGGCTAAGCCGCGAGCACAGCTAAGTAGTTACATATAAACAAAGAGCAGATATGTCACAAAGACCACGTACAGAGACTCGCTAAAAAGCCCCACGTGTACACCAGATCGAACAAAACAATTCGATGTTACTGCTTCCAGATAACTTAGCTAAACTACTTACTACCAGTCTCCAAGGATACGGGCTTGCCACGCGAAGTCGTCTTGACGTCAAATGCTGCGTCCTGACCTCGTCGCCTCACATGTCGGCATCTTGCGGTGCGTCCGACTGATCATCTCGCGCGAGAAACAGTAGCTGGACGTAGGAGCAAGCTTCCGTGAGCTTGTGCCTACCGCTTGATGACAACCGGACAAGAAAACTATGTCTAGCTTCCTCTTGTGAAGCGACGGGACTTTGCCACCGTCGGATTTTTCATGCTGTTAGCCATGTACTAGTATTGTACACAATATATTTATTGTTTTACCATCACTTGCGATGGCTCGGGTCCTACGACCCGTACAACTTTATAACCCTCACATACACCCTCATTCTGCGGTTACATCGAAAGGTATTAATCTCGTAAAATTAAAACGTGCTCAACTTCGAGTGTGTCCCTGAAACCTCTTAGTCGTTCATGACCATGACCATAATATTTATTTGTTTAACATTATGGAACGATGTTGACATTTCATACATCACAGACCATTATACATACACTAAGATGTATTTTTATACGTTACAAGTCTTAGCGTCGCCCTTAACCGCAAAGAAGTGCACAAGCTTCTATTAACACAATACAAGTAGATAAGTGTATATTTGGCAATGTTTCCCCTTGAAGATAGAATGAGAGAGTCATTTAAATTGATTGAATTGAATATCAGTGTCAAACTATAGAGATAGTTTATGGTTCACGAAGTGCGCCTGAAGTGTGAGCTTAACCCGCATTGCCGCAACACCACCGTCTTTACAGCTTTGCAATGCGGCAAACGTGTGAACGAGCGTGGATGCGGCTAGAATTACGAATACACAATTGGCATTTTTAAGTCAGTCACTGTGCTGTTAAAAAAGCATTTGGCCATATTGCAGTTATAGTATACGCACAATCTACGCCAGTGGTTAAAATAATAATCATAACGAGAAACCCAAATCATATTCAAGCCTGTTATTGTACCAGAAATGATAATTTAGTTGAATGCTCATACACAGCATGTAAGAGATGTTTGGTCTTGTTTTTCTTTATAGAATTAGTGTTAAAACAGTAGTAATTATAGTGCCTAAGTTATTACAATTAGTATAAAAATGTAAAGATTAAGTCTTTACTTGAATTTGAAATTTTGTCGCCGAACGAAAAAATAATGAGAATCATCAATATAATCAGTCCTCAAGCGTCAACTTAACATGTTGGCCATTGGCCTTTTTAATTGAGCGCCAACAAATTCGATCCTCTGTACTTAGTTTTTATCCATTACCAGCCGATTTCTTGAGGTCAACGGTCCAACGAGCAAGTGTCGCCTCCACTCCAAGACTCGTCTATACAACAGATATGTCCCGACCATTCCCACTTCAGATGACTGATCCTTTGGTCTAAGTCAACCGACTTTGTTTTCCAAAGAACCTTTGTATATCTGTTCATATTCCTCAAAAAAAGGCCAAGCAAAGTTTTATAATTATAAATATTGACAAATACTTAATAACTGTATTCAAATTGAAACAAATCCAATTATAGGCATATTGTTTTAATTGAAATTGCGCACCTTCCACTCAATAGAATTCGTTTGAAGGGGACGTGCGAATAAAACGCACAACTTGTGTGGCTGCGTCGAATCTACAGGGAAGAATTTGTTTGTACCTTAGAATTCTGAAGGAGTTTTGTTACAATTTATTGTTTAACTATTCAATGATGACTAGTTAATCTTTAAACAGTTTTTTTATGTTGAGATCGGCAGACAGACTGACGGTCCACTTGATGGTAGGTGGCTACCGTCACCTATAACCCTATAACACAAGCAACGCCACAGGTGCTGCGGCTCTGGCATCCCTTACTAACTCACTGAAACGCAATAGCACACGTGCAGTTATTTCACGGTGGTCTTCTGTAAGGCGATGGTTACTGCCTCCAGATAACTGCGAAACGCAGTGTGCCCTACCACTACTTTCCAGATCCAGACCAAGCCGATCGGCAGAGTCAACCTTGAAAATGAACTTTCCAAAATTGACGCTGCCGGGAATTGAACCCGGGAACCCTAGAACAGAGCGTTAAGGCAAGAACCTTAACCACTCAACCAACGGATCATCAAAGTTCCGTAATGTCCGTAAATAGAAATGTCAACTAATACTAAGGTAGATTGTATTTCAACTTTAACAATCAACAAAGAAATAAATAAAAAGGTCTAATTAAATCATTTAAAAGAGAACAGAATGTGTTATTGTAATAAATATAGACTAAACCTATTTATTAACCAGTGTATATATACATAGTCTTCAAATATACATATTAGGTAACTAAGAATTGGGACAACATGTCGAGATAAAGGAATTTCACCTTTAAACTTCTGGCACATTACTTATTAATTGATTCTATCCCGTCTTGCTTCCTGCTTCCCGTCATGTACTCGTAGGTTCATTAATTTGTTGAATTATTGAATTAATTTAAGTTTTAACTAAAGTTAACATTAGAACTATTATTTATTTACAATCACGTTATTGAATGTTTTTTTAAGGATCAATGTACAGTTGACCATTCAGTTGATATATTATAATATTAATTTTCATGTTAAGTTATAATTTTGAAAAGATAAGATGTCAGGTTTGCTTAATTTAAATAGTTAAAGACAAAACAGTTCTCTATTCTCATTTGTTTGTGAACTGTTTTTTTTTTTGTTTAGTTTCTATTAACGTGATTTAGTGTTAATTATAAAAAAATGAATAGAGTTTATATTTTTTTCATCTTCCAAATATATTTTTTTATCGATTACGAAATTATTTCAACCGGAGGAGAACTTCGGAGGAGAACTTCCGGAGGAGAAGAACATGTGAACACAATATGAATTTCGATTAACGATTAATTTTGATATTATAAATTATTTATTGCGTCTAAATATTCAATAATAGCTTCGTTCGTTCGTGTTTTGAAAATACCATAAGAACCTAATATTTTTTTTAAAGATAAAAAGTATCCTATATGCTAATCCAAGTAATAAAACTATCTGTGTGTGAAATTTCATCCAAATTCGTTCAGCTATTTTTGCGTAATTGAGTAACAAACATCCAAATATCTAAACATTTGAACACCTGACAACTTTCACATTCATAATATTGATAATATTGATATACTGCAAATCATAGTGGACTTTCTTCAATAGTCTTTTTCCAGCAGCATAGCAGTGCTGATCACAGGTTATGATAAGCTGCAAAGCTGCGATCAATTGACTGGGACATTTTTTTTTTCATTAACCAATACACTGAATATGTGTGTCAAATAACGTTTTATGTTTTCATTAACGCATAGAAAGCTCATTAACGCTTCAACATTTGCGACATATGGTGACCGAAATGTCACAGTATTGTCGCCATTAAGCGCTATACTAAGACAATATTACTAAAGACATTAACGGTTGTCTTAAGACAACAAAGATTATGAAACGATAGAGCACTATCTATTGAAGAACTGGTAACAAGAATCACATTCAACCAATCTGATTGATCTATCAATCATCTACCAGTTGGCTGAATGACCTATTAGAGTGAGCTCTTTACAATATATGCGCAATTTGAATGGAATTGTCCCATAATGGATATAAATTTTTAAACTTCATATTTATGGTAAGCATATTCTTTTAGTCTTATCTTTAATTACTATAAAATATTATAATATCAATTTATTTTGTTAGTTGAAAAGCAACAGTTTTATTATTGTTTTATAGTCTATATTCGTGACAATTATGATACAATATTATAAGATCCACACAAAACGACCTTCATTTTACTCTGGGTTGTCTCCAAACATAGTTGAATCGATCCGTGGTGCGTTTTAACTAAGATTGCAGAGAAGACTGGCTTGCTGAAACGGAAACAAGGTTTAGTTTTAAAACAGTAAGAAATCTGGTTTGTGCAATTTTGGTTTTAGTTTTTTCACAAAAAAATTAAACATAAGATGCAGCTAGAGATAATTTTGTTTAGTAATTAAGTGGTTGTAAAACTGACAATCAGCATTGTAAAAGAGAAATTTGGTCTCTTGTAGCACACATTAAATGCATTATATCCACAGGATGAAATGTTCAACTAATATTTTTTTAATTTTACTATTTTTTAACTGTATTTTTTATTGTCACCTTTTAAAACTGAGAAGTTAAATTTACTAACTTTTCTTTTTCAGACACCAGAAAGTCAAATGAAGATTATAACAGTTTTAAGTTGACATTTTTAATGAACGACAGGGTTCTGTAATGTTGATATTCGTAAAAAGAAAACACTGACCAATATCCAAGATTAATATTTCATTTATTAATTTGTAAAATAAATAATAAATGAATTAGACACTACTCTACTCAGAGTATACTGTGACAGAGTGTGTGGGACAGCATGACGCCTAGGTTAAAAGAGTTGGCCTGATCCAACCTGACCTAGTTATTTTATGAATGCATACATTCAGTACATACAATTATTCTTATTCTAGAACATAGTATGTTTCCAGCGTACTCTTTAATAGCTACTTTCTTTTCTGTTCTATAATAATAATATGGCAATAGGTGAAAATGTGAAGATAATTAATATATTATTTGTCTGGATTTTAAAAGTACTTTCTGAAACTATATTATATAAATATATCTTAGATATGTTTAACAGTGTACTTTATTTTAATTCGGCACAGATTGAATTGTATCAGGATTTTATGTTGGACATGGCTTCACTTTCTTTTTATCTTTTAAATATTTTCTGTAAATTTATAACATCATGCGTATTTATTCTGCGCTGCATTTTTACTTTTATTATTACGTATATTTTAATGGCTTAACGAAGTTGCAAGGTATTGATATTATTTTAACCTTGTTTGATATTTTTATTTATGTTTTTACATTTACGAGTAAAATATACTCGACGCTGATAAATTCGTTTCAATGTTCGGACAGTTTGAGTGAATAATTTGGCTGAGTAATATTACGTGGAGTATAAGCTTATATCATTGAGAAGATTCTTTCTGTTTAGCGTTTTCTTAACTAAAAATAAACATAAATTTTTAACACATAATTATCTACAAACAGTTTGTAAATCTTTCGTTGTGTTAATTTAATTGTTTTCAAGGAACAATCTTTGTTTTTTATTACAGTTTATTTTCAAATTATTTACATAAGTTTTATTTAGAATTTCATATTTTTAAAACATTATTTTTATCCGACACGGTTGAATCTGAAGTAAGCTCTTATCCTGCAAAGAAATGTGGAGAGGATAACTCATAGAATTGTCGTGACATGTCCATTTAGAAATACAATTTAAGATTCCTTGATTACACCTGGTTTCTTTTTTAATCATAAAATTCTCTTACACGTTGACAATTATATCACAATATTACAATATTGTGTAAGTCGCTCAGCGAACTATGGAGCGGGCTATGCTCGGAGTTTCTTTAGTGAATAGGATCTGGTGGATAGAAGTTCTGAAATTTGCCGAAGAGCCAAAGGTGTCGACATAGGTTATGTCGACACGAATCAGAAAGCTGAAGTGGCAATGAGCCGATCACATCTGTCGCAACGCAGATAAATGATGGATTCTTCATATTGGTATATGGTATAACCAATAAAAATCTTTGGACCTCAGAACGTTTAATTAATGTTGCTTACAAGCATATGCATTGTATCAGGAAAGAAAAATATTCGAAAATAGACTTACCATCCCAGAAATCGTCAAAATAGCTAAATATGAAACAGAATTAAAAAAAATTCAAAACCAACACGAATAATTTATTAAATTATTCGTGTTGGTTTTGAAATATAAAAATACCTGTTCGGATCTGGAAAGTAGTGGCAGGACACACTGTGTTTCGCATTCATTTGGACAGCCCGTCTGGCTGGAGTAACCACCCTCTTACAGAAGACCACCGTGAAATAACAGCACGTGTGCTGTTGTGTTTCGGTGAGTGAGTAAGGGATGCCCCTCCCAACCCTTTATCCTTAATCCTACTGTAGTCGGCAGCGCACTTGCAGCAGCTTTGGCGTTGCTTTTGTTATAGGCGACCTACCATCAAGTGGACCGTCAGCTTGTCTCCCGATCTTAATATTAAAAAAAATCCTTTAAATATAATAATTATAAACTGAAAATGAACACGACGAAATCAATATGTACATCGATGATGTGCACAGACGGCACAAGAGATTGCCGCACCGAAATAAATATTTTGAATAATTAATTTGCGTTAATTTAAATATAACACATGTAGAATAATGTTCCAATATTCGCTTCGTATAATTCTAGTTACATTCATATTAAGTTTAAATATATATCTTAGTTACTAAATTTTGATCAGCTTTGCTTGCTTCAATACCAAATAATAATAATAATAATAAAAGCCTTTATTACTGTTAACAATATTTGAATCTTAAAATATATCTACTTATGTCTTATTTAATTCCTTATCTAATTTATATTTCTCTTCGCAGTAACGTAGAAATTTTCCTTTTAAGTTTTTGTTAACAATTTGTCTTTCGACAAAGGCCTCCTCCAAGGCTTTCCACTCTTCTCTGTTTCTTGCCACTTTTATCCATCTCATATTTTGTCTTCCCTTGTTCCTTTTTTGTTCCCTGGGGTACCACTCTGTGATGATTTTCGTCCATTTAGGTAATTGATCTCTAATCATGTGGCCCGCCCATCTCCATTTAAGGGTTCTTATGGTTTTTTTCTGTCCTTGAATTTTGTTTTATCTTTGATATCTACTAACTTTACTTTATCTTTCAGTTTAATTCCAATAACATTTAGATTTAGACTGAGAGATATTTACCTTTTTACAAATAATAAGTAGGTATGAGAAATAATAAGTAGATATGAGATATTAAAAATATGTAAGTGTCTATACTATTCTTTACATATTTTAAAATAGAATCGCCGTCGGCTTCTGTGTGTTTCTGGATAACTTCTAAACCACCTAATGGATTTCGATACGATTTTCACTAATAGAAAATAGAATTCCTTTCAATAATAGGAAAACTTGTAGCCTGGGGCGGGGCGCCAGTTATATATTTTATGCAAAATATTTATGACAATTTTTCAACATTTCCTCTAATTTATCAGCGTAAGCAGCGCTGTCAGCCTATCGCTCACCTTTTCTCATAGAAATGGTTGAAGAAGTGAAAAATCTACAAAAAATCCAATTTTCCATCATAATTTAAATTTATATCGTAATTTAAGTTACTAAAGTTTCCCGTTTGATTATTTGGGCGAAAGATTGAAAACTGATTTATATTTCAATTTATTTCCCTAGTTTTTATAAGTTTAAGTAGTTTTTTAACGTTATATTGCAACGAGAAAATTAAATCCGTGCTTGGATTAAGAATGTGAAGTTACAACATATTCCAGTAGAACAAGAGGCAACTTAAAAAATAATTTACATTTTTCACTTTGAAGGTATAAAGGTAGACGAATCTTCAAAGTAGACAAGTATCTCTTTGATTTAATTTAGAGTGGACATCAAAGAAGATACACAACAAGTTCCGACTCGTTCAAGGGGTTTAACCAAGGATGAAGATAATATTTAATAATGTCTGCCTTCATACTACCTTTTCTGTGCGATTCTCATAAGATATTGCTCTCTTAAGACTAGCAGGCGTATTTTTACTTGATAGAAAGACAAGACGTAATATTGTTCAATGAATTATTAAAATAGCTACCATTTTAATAAGTTATTAATCCAGGGGGTACCTAATTCTAGAATTCTGGAATGTAGATCGTTCATATTTAACTTCTCACATCGATCCGGGTTAAAAAATTAATAAAAATTTAGGTGGGGGTCCTGCTATTTTTTTATATATTTTAAAGTAGGTTAACGGTGCACTTGATGGTAGGTGAGTACTGTAACACAAGCAACGCCACAAGTACTGTGGCACAGTAGCATCAAGTTTTAGGAAGGGATAGGGAAATGAGAACGGATAGGGAAAGTTTACTGCAGAAGACCACCATAAGGGTATAATCATGTAAGGTGGTTACTGCCGCCAGACGGGTTGCCAAAGTGACGTCGAAAAGCAGTGTGCCGTGCCACTACTTGCCAGATCCAGATCAGAATTCGTTATTAATTGTTTAATAAATAATTCGAGGCGATAGACGAAATATTAGAATCGCACAGAAGACACAATCTGTAGCCTCTCCTCATATATTTCACATTTTAATATTAAATTAATATGTTGGAACTATTTTAGAAACGACTTACGTTTTATACACCAACCAATGATACTTTACTCTTATGTAATGATTTAATTTTATTTTAGTGTAAAAATATTTAACTCGACCACATAAAGTCAGAGATACACCTAGAGAGCATGTTCATCCGAATAGAAGTTATTCGGGTGTGCATACTAGCAGTTGTGATCGCAACGCTAATTTTCAACTCTGCATAACGATTAAGTAAGATACAGAATTTGTACATACGAGCAAAGATGTTGTATTAGTCTGTACCTACATACGAGTATTATATTTTTTGTAAAGTGGAGAAAAAAGGTGAACGCGTGTAATAATAGTGAGACAGTGTAAGTTGCTTATTGTGTGTGTGGTGTGTGGTGTATAAAAGGTCAGGTGAATCTCTATATCTATCTATATATTATGTTATGATATGTTACGATCATAACATGATATATTATGATATGTTACGTTTAAGCTAAGGGCAAATCATATAAAATCAAATGATACAATATTGAAATGTCAAGAAAATAATTACAGACCATTCTTATACTATATTTCTGAATTTGTTCAATACAGCTGCGCAATACTATGATTATTGATGTGAAACATCTATAGGCGCGGGTGAAACTGATTGATAGCGTGGCGACGCAGTCCGTGGCGACGCGTCACCACGCTATACGATGGTATATACATATACAGTCTATGCGTAGTAGTGTGTACGGTGTTGTTGTTGTTGTTGTGATTGTTGGTGGTTGTTGCAACTTGAAATAAATATTTAAATTTTTGTATTCAATAAAAATAAACGTTAAGTAAATAAATAAACAGTCATCATTTTATTTCACTTGATGTTTCACATCTACCAGGCGTCCCGTGACGGCTTATTTTTTTTCTTCTTCTAATATTATAAAATTCTTGAGTCACAGTGTTTGTAACAAACTCCTTCGAAACGCTTGGACCGATTTTTATGATTTTTTTTTCGTATATTTGGTAGGTATAAGAATAGGTCGTATAGTATTTTTCTCCTTCCTACCCCCGTAACCCATTTTTTTATCGCGATTTTAGTATTTTTGTATGAGGAATATTCAAATAATTTAACAGACGTCGTTCATTGACGTAAAGTGACGCGTCACTTCAACATATGGTTTGAAAATAAAATTGGACCAGATAGGTGACGCCGCAATCGGGTTACGGAATTATGTTCGGGTTCTGGCAGGACATCGTCTGCTGGGTCAGCTAGTAATAAAATAAAAAGTATCTTTTTTTAGTACATTGTAAGTATTCCTCTTTAACTATACAGAATAGATCAGAGAGTGTCGGTGACGCAATGAGAAAGCCGCGGCCTATCATGTCGAGAGGTCCGAGTTCGATCCCCGATCGTACCATGTACCAATGGTTTTTTTTTTCTAAAAACTTAGTGCATTTTAGTGATAGCTCTGAAACGATAAAGGGAAACATTGTGAAGTAACCTGCATACGCCAAAGAAGAACTAGACGCATGTGAAGTTTTACCTATTTGCACTGGGATAGCGTGGTGAACCAGATTAGCCCATAAGCCCTTGTTGAGAGGGTAGACCTGTGCATCTGCAGTAGGGACATATAGGCTGTTATAACGGAATAGATAACTAACATACATAATTACCAGATAATAAAATTCACTCAGTGTGATACGGACGTACCGTATGAATTATAGAAATTTTATGAGTGATCCTATTATAATAATGTGTCGACACGCTGTCCCACGCAGCAAAGAACACGTCAAATAATAACCTACTCGACACGTATATTTAGTGTCTGGACGTAATATTGTCAAACGTGCTCAATATAATAATAGAACTATAAAGCATACATATCAAAGAAACCAACTGAACTAATGTTCAGGGTTCCATTTGACGTCATTTTCCTAATATTGTCATCGTTTATTGTTCTTAGGAATTTAAAAATACATATTTATTTGCATTACAAGTTCCCAGGACGTGATTAAGTATCTGAAATAATTATATAAGTCAGTTGTGTAGCAAAACTTCTGCGAGTTTACATTTTAATTAAATCCTTGTAAGCGCAGACAGTGCAAATGCAAGTTTAATTAAATTGTTGTAGTTTGTAGTTAGCCCAGCGGCATAAAAGCTCGGCTGCGGATAATTCAGGCGAAGGTTCGAATCTCAATCACGTCTACACTTGTGCTTTTTTTTAGATTTCGTGATTATTATTATTACAAGAGTAAATATATAAATTGAAATTGAATTATTTAGTAATGGCCGGACACACTATAAATATCTATTTATAAATGGACAATCTTCCTGGGGCCAGTAACCATCTAGCCACTCATTATCCCTTATTCCTTAATAAAGTTCGGCAATGCGATTTCAACGCATTTCAGAGAATATATTAATGGGTGACGGGGTAAATATAGAACATCTCGAGAAAACCGAATAATGAGAAACTTAGAGAGATCTTGTAATGCGAAAACCTTCAAAGTGGTCCATAATTGTGAGAAGTCAACCAATAATATGGAATTATTAAACCATATTATACATAATGAATACAGAATTTCAAAATACCTTCTATTTGAAGAGTGTATTAAAGAGTAAAACAAATCTCCTCTTAAATTTAATAGCCGACCCTTAAGACATTTTCCAGATTTTCTACACAGCAGCTTGTGTATTCGTGAGGTAACACAATAGAAATAACGTTTCAACTAAAGCATTTTAAATCCGAATTGGTTCAAAGCGCACTGTATGCCAGCTTAATCTCTTAAAATGAAATAGCTTATAGCAGCAGAGGGATATTTCTACTGGAAATTTCACTTGTCAGACTTTGATGCGATGTACACCTGTTGATGTAATATGGGTTTTGATGCAAGAAGTACAACTACAAGTGTATTCTCATTCGTCATTATATTATTATCGCACTATTACGATGAAACTGGTATATTATCCAATATTAAGTATTAGTATAATATTTAGTATTTCGATTATAACAAATTAGTTATTAGATTTCAATGTAACTTTATTACAATTCTAACCAAGTTCGGGTGTTTTTATTGATTGAAATTGATAAAATTTTACGCCTTACAAGGTTAGATACACTTTATTTTTTGTTTGCTTAGCTTGTAACGGATAAACTCAAAAACTACATACATAATTGATTTTAAAAATTCTTTATTTTTAAAAAAGGTGTCATAAATTTGCATATGAAAGTCGTAATTTTTGAATGCGCTGCAAAAACTACTGATGATATGTAAATGTATATGTAATATGCTAAATGTTTTTAGTACCATCATTACCCAGAAAAAAGTTCACGAGGCCATGTCTAACTATATAGTTAAGTCACAATAACCGTTTTTTTGTTTAAATTAGTCAAACAAAACACGTAGAATCGAAAGATGATGACATTCTTGTAATCCCTGTCCAGCTAAATAGTTTCATAATTCGAATAGGACCTTTCGTTTGGAAGTTTACTAGTATAAAAATGCTACAATTTAAAAAATGCCACTAGGGGAGCAAATAGCCTACATTTTAAATTGAAATATTATCCAGGGTTCATTATATTCATTTTTAATGATTAAATTATTAAATTATATTAACAAGGGATTACTATTTTTATTATTGAGATGTATTATTAAGGATATTATGAGATTGTATTATTAAGAGACAGCGATGTGGCTCTGGCATCCCTCACACACTCACTGAAATAAAACAGCACATTTGCTGTAATTTTACGGTGGTCTTCTGTAAAGGGGTGGTCACTGCCGCCAGACGGCCAAATGCCACACCCACGCGTAGATGTGTATAGGTTATACAGGATCTAAATCCTGTCACGGGACTGTGTTGGGGACCGAAGAGTTAGTTATTCTAGCACAGGTGTCGTCGAACAAATATAGGCACAGATTTCGCGCATTAGTTCCCTTAACTGGTTTCCAGTTTTTCTGTGTTGGTCACCAATCATGCCTAAACAAATTAATGAGAAAAAGAGTTACATTAGTGAAAAAAAGAAGCACGCCATTGAAATCAAGTTCAATTTATTCATAAGGTAAAATCCTTATTTACAAAGGCAATTTTTCAGTTGTTATAAGTTTACCTAAATCACAAATTTATGATTGAAGAGATGGATAGTTCAGGATTTTCCTTATTAAAATATTATTTCGAACTGATGTTCATTACACAGTCATACTGTTAATGGTTGCATTGAATTATTTATTTAAAGTGAGATTTGAACAAACCTTTCCCAAATGTTCGAACTACAGTTTATAATTTAAGCAACTATAATTCCTGTTTGTTAATAAAGTAACCGCGCATTGGGAAAGACGCAGCCTCTCATGTCAAGAGGTCCGAGTTCGATCCCCGGTCATGCCATGTACCAATGAGTTTTTCCTAAAAGCTTCAATGCATTTTGCTGACTGCTCTCAAACGGTGAAAGAAAAAAGTCGCGAGGAAAGCTGCATACGCCAAAGAAGAAATTCTTAAAGCGCATGTGAAGTCCAGCAAACTGCACTGGGTCAGCGTGGTGGACTATATAGCCCATACGCCCTTGTTGAGATGGTAGGCCTGTGTCCCCTGCAGTGAGGACATAATGATATGTATAATAAATAGACTATTAATGATGGAACTTTAAATTCATTAAGAGAATCTCGTTTCATACTACGCAGAAGTTTATTGTAAAAACAAAAATGTATCTTGATACAAACATATATCAATATGTCTTGTGCTGTTATTTCGACATTACTAATCGAATCGTTGAAATGTACGAGCAAATGACGGTCCTTTGTTGAAAAAAGCAGTGAACTTCAAATAAGGTATTAGCTAAACATTTTGTTTATTTGGATAAATAAATAGATCATTTGACCACGTCCATTTACAGATTGTGTCGCAATAAAATGTTAGATCAATTCACGTATTTACTTTAACAATGGGCAATAAGAACGACCTCAACAAAGACGACACTCAGCTTTTACTCAAATTGGTTCGTATGGAACAAGCGTCACATTTTTCAAGGTTGAGATAACATTTCGTAAACCCAAAAATTCCAGTGTATTTCTAGGAAATGCTTCCTCGATATTAAATACAATAATACAATTAGAAGAAATTCTTGCAAATATGTTCAAAAATCAAAAATAGATAGGTAAGTGAATTTGTGAATGAGCTTTTACTTTCTATGATACAGTAATGTCATTCTGAAAACGGTCTAAGTAGGTATGTGCAAACGATAACTTAACAAAACCATCATATTTCTGAGTGATTGAGAGTTAATTTATAATCGCATGGGGGTGTAAAAAATGTGAAATCAAAAATTCGTAACTATGACCAAAAATCGAACATATTCAAGTGTCCTTGACACAGAGCTTTTGTTTTTAAAAATATTTGAGGGCCGCCAACCAGTAGCTCTTTGTAAAGGGATGTGTCTGAAAAAGGTTTAGGATGTGCAAGGAAATGTTAAAGAAACAATGGTGTTTCGTCTCCGGCGAGCATACGATCGGAAATCGAGGCTCTTTGTGAGGGTTGTATCCGCGCTTTGGGGCGGGCGGAACGCAAGAATGCGGCGTGCGTGCGGGTGTTGGTGCGGCTGGGTGGTGCGGGGTAGCGGGGCGGCCAGTATGGCTCCGAGGGGGTAGGGAGAGGTAAGGGGTAAGGGGGGAGGGGGATGCGTCGCGGTGGCGCGGGGCAAGCGCGAGCCGGGCGCGTGCCGCAGTAGCGTGGAGGCGGCGCCGCGGCCGCTCGCCATCATCATCTTCAGAATTGGCGACCAGCCTCGTGTGAGCGCGGACGCACCAGCCGTAAAGCCGCGCGAAGGCTAGTTCGAATTTCAAATACCTAACTTTCCATTTGTGGTTCCCGAGTTTCGAGACTAGAACGCGTGTTTAAGTAAGCCTCTCAGAAAAACCTTATCCGTCCCAGTTTCCAACCTTTCTACGATTTCGAGTGTGGACCGCGTTGTATTAAAGAGCACGGTGCACGTCTTAAGGTTCACAGATGGCCAGACCTCATGAATGAACAAAAAACTTCTGGTAACTCCAACAGGCCCGTATTGATGTGCTTGCTGGCTTCCATTGTTGTCAGTCAATCTTCGCTTCTGATAGTTTACGCGAGTTCAAACGTAACTTTGTTATTAGTCGTATCAGTTGAAACAATAGCGGAAGGGCATCAAAGCCGAGTCTCGCTTCGAATGTGAAATATACATTATTTTTATACGAATTAAACAAACTTGCTAGCGTTGACTTGACCGTATTACGTGTATCGCATAGAAACTTCATTCAACGTCGCACAACATTAATTATTTAAGTAATTAATATCATAACGTTGAACAAAACTGTGAGCCGTTACGCGAACCAACTGAGGCGCTATCGACTTTACAAGTTGCAGCTTAAAATTTACTTAAACATACTCATGTGCTCTCATATGCAAAGCGCATTAAAAGAACCACAATCCTTTATTTTTCAATGAAACACTTAGTTCACCTAATAACCAAAGTATTCGTGGCACAATTAAGGAGAGTTCTACATAATCGTCTTTCACAAATTGTCAATTAAAAGTTAGTGTAGCCAAATAATGAAAACTGCGACTAGAAATGGTCTCATTCTCGGATCGAATCGCTGATTGCTCATTACGTTACGTTTTCAGTGAAATTTGAACAAACATTGTTGAAAGCAAGCCACTACAATCTACGCGGTGATACGTACACCCTATCTAATTATACGCGAGACATTATAATATAACACAGTTAAATGTTGTACGGTTGAATTTATTGATTTATTAATACCGGAGTAGTAGTGTAGCAGGTTATAGTGCACTGTCGATCCATAATTATATAAAACTGAGTAGTAACAATACTGTAGCAATTATTTGAACTTGACACGACTTTGGATAATTTAAATTGAACTCCAACATCAATTAATCTCACTGATTTTTTTTAACTTTTTTAGCTCATTATAACTAAAGTTACAAAAAATTTCATCAAAGTCGTCTCAACGCATTAGCTGTCAAATTGTGATGAAATGTCAATTTTCCGAGTTACTATTATTAAAAAAAAACTGTCAATCTCCGGCCAATAAAATGGTCTATGTAAAATTCTTACTCTTTCTGCATTAAAGAAGGAAGTATCCATGGAAGATTTGATTTAAAATAATCGTCTAAAAGTTGGACTCCTAATCTTAATAATTGTAAGGAAATCGATCATCTCTATATATAAAAATGAATCCCTATTTCCCTTGGTACGGCATCACGCGTGAACGGGTAGACCGATTTTAATTCGGTTTTCACTAATGGAAAGAGGGATAAACGGGGAATGTTTATATATATAAAAATTGCACCCCGGGCGAAGCCGGGGGCGGTTCGCTAGTTACTTATAATTATCATTACTTATAAGTAAAAATCTAATTGTATTGGATTATCTCTTATTTATAAAATTTGTAGTCATATTCATACATAAATACACTCACAAACTTTACATACGCCCTTTTTACGACATAACATACTTAAAATAAAAATGAAGTATTATTTTTTTTGCTTGTGTTATAGGCGACGGTAGCCACCTACCATCAAGTGGACCGTCAGCCTGTCTGTCGACATAACATAAAAAAAAAAAAAAAAAAAAAAAAATTCGTCAAAAAATTTTCTATTGTTAAGTTTAAATCTTATAAGTAAATTTAAATAGACATAATAACTTCCTGCCTTTGAGCTGGTATTTGTAATTTAACAGCTGAAATATTATTTTAAATTACATAAACAGTAGTTAGTAGTTAGACCGTTTAGTACGACAGTGTGATGCTGAACATAAAAATATTTTTGTTAGTTGTTCGTATTCTAATTGGGGGTACAAATTCTTGTGTAATTAATTGTATTTTTGTTGTCTTCTCTTCTTCTACTAATTGTATTTTAGTCTATATTTTCGAAACGTTATAAAGAGTGCACTGCTCCACGCTTTGATTTGATTTGACGCTAAATTATAATTACTTACGGTAATTGCGGTTCTGTTAGGAGATTTAATTACAGAACGCGTTGAGTTGTTTGGTGTCATTAACGCCAGGCGCACCTTTAAACGCCACAAGCAATTTGTTACAATACAATTTTTGTTGGCAACAGTTGAAATGGCGCCAACTTTTACGTGAACAACGCCATCTACATCCCAATTACAAAGCAAAGATAGCAAAGTACGTCATAGTTTAACCTATATTGTATTTATATCGTTGTCCTTCTTATTAAAATAAAACTTATGTTCCTCATGTGACACATTATATATTTCAATGCTAAAAGATGTATCTGGCGACTAAGAGTCTCTTTCAGCTTATAATGTAGTTTAAAAATAATTTTATGTCTTTTAATACTGGATAGGTCGGTTATTTTTGGACATTTGTGAATAATATGTTTGATATTCAATAATAACCGGCCTGTCTATTATTAAAAGATATAAAGTATTTTAAAACGCAACAAGATCCCAAAGTTTCATTAGTGGCACGGCATACTGTGTTTCGTAGTCATAAATGTAGCAGCGACCTTGAAATAACAGCATATATGTGCTTTTGTGTTTCGAAGACTGAGTAAGGGATCCCAGACCCCATTTTCTTCCTTATCTATATCCTACTAAGGTCGGCAGCGCTTATATCATCCCTTGTGTTAGTAGGCAGTAGCAGCCACCTCCAATCAAGTTTTGAAATTAGCGTGCACAAACGCACAGACAAAACGACAAACAGACAAAAATTCTAAAAAACTGTTTTTTTTAGTGTTAATAACATAAGTAAAACGTGTACAAATGTTTTTTTTTAAATCTTTAACGTATAAAGACCCGGCTCGTTTACGATTTTATTATATGTATAGATATTTCCTTCAATATTTTTTTTAATATAGTGTTTGACTAACGATACGAAACTAAATTAAAGTTCATTTCATTCACTCAAGCCTCTTGTAACCAATATAATGACGAAAGATGAAAATCATAAAATAAAGCTTGTGTTCAATTAATTTTCCTTTACCGATACTTGAAACTTTTTACACGCCGGCACAATAATTGGTTTTCGCATTATAGGTTCAATGGTTTTATAAATTGACAAAATGTTATATGATTCGACCATAATATTCAAACTTTCGTTCCCAAGACATGGCATTTTTGGTGAATAACATCTGTCAATGTCAAGCCCGTAGTAAGCTAGTGTGGTCAAGCGTTACATTGTCTAGGAAAATTTTTAAGGAAAATTCGAATCATATTCACGAAAAGTAAACTAGAAGGTTATATTTATTATTTCGATGAAAATAAAGCTCCTGTTTGTATTGAAGATTGTAGAGTACATTTTTCCTTAACCTCCATAACCAAAATTTTTAACGAGTTTCGAATTTCGAAAGAATCGTAATAGGAATGCAAACATAATTATGTATAGGAATGTATAGTTAGTATACATATAGTTAAGTTTGGTTCACTCTTAAATAAGATTATGACTGTCAAAAATTACTTGAGACCTGAAAACGTAATCCCGCGCTTATCACGTATTTTGACAACCTGAATCTATCTTTAATAAATTACTGTTTTTATAAGTTTTTTTTTTGTTACTAAATATTATTATTTGCATTTTTCTGCATTAAATATTTATATTCATATTTAATGCAAATTTGATATGAAGCACATGATACAACAGGCATATATCTAGTGTGTATGTTAATTGCCGTAGGACTTGATTTATGTGTATTCTCTTAATGAAATATTTTTTCAATATTTAACTTTAGTATTCTTTTTTTAAATTTTGCAATTTTTTTGTGTCCGTTTCAGGAACACTCGAACAGTTTGTTGTTCCCCGAATAGAGATTAACTTAAAATTTATAAAAATTTTGTTGTGATAGGGATACGCAGTCATAAACTGAACAGTATAACTGCCCTCTTAGAGAAGAACACCTTGAAGTACTGGGTAAGTGAGTAATGAAAGCCAGAGCCCATTTACTTTATCATAAGAATGGTATCTTTTTCCTATGATTCCTACTTATCTTTATCCTGTGAAGGTCATCAGAGGCCTTAAAAGCCTCATGGTGTTGCTTGTTGTTATGGACGCGGTAGCTACTTACTACTTACATATCATTAAGTGGTGCGTTAGTGTCTCCCCCTTACTTACAAAATATCCCTAATTTTTCACGCAATAATTAAAAGTTATGACAACTTTTAAGTGAATTTAAAAAGTAGACACGTTACATTTTAAATTTTAATGTTCATATCAATCAAATATTCCAATTAAGCTCTCATTTTAATAACGTAATTAAATTTCACGCGCCAGCTATCATACAATAAGATTTATTTCGGACCGTTTTAAATCGATTTTGCAATCTAACTTACAACTTCTGAAAGATGTTTAAACAAGTTCTGGTTTCGTCAGAGTCTTTGAATATTAAATAGAACGATCCCGTTCCCTCAAAATGATTGCTAAATGGTTTTCATTTTAGCGGACAGTTTAAGATATTTCACTAGTATCCTATTACGAGAATCGCTCTGTTACCGTGTACCAGCCTCACAATGTAAATTTACTTTGCTTTCCATAACATAAAATTTCGAATTACCGCATGAACGGAAACGAACTTGGCGGGTATCTTCAATGCGAATTTTAAACTACTTTTCAGACGCGCAGGTTACTGATAACTACGTTTCCAAAGTTTAACGACTTCTCGATTTTCTGCTGTTGTTTTAAACAGTTCTTGCACTTTTATAACTAACCTTCTTCACGCCTTAACTCGGCCTGCCTAACGAATATGCCAAAATAATTCTTTTGCCGATATTGTGAAAATATATATGAGTGTCATACTTACGTGTCTACATTAGTCCTAATCCGTTCGACGATTGAGTAAAAATACATCTATTTATGATATATTTACAACATATTATACTTATAATTATTATAATTAAACGGCGGGTGTCCCGCGGTTTCACCCGCCGGTCAATTTAAATACAAAAAGGTCGGCCCTTTTCGGTTTTTCTCTTTTGTTCAGCAGGTCATAGCTGCTCATGATAAATAGCCAAAAACCTTACTCAAGAATTGGGCTATCAAATGAAAAAATAATTTTTGATATTCCACTGGCAGTTCTAGTGTTAAATGGCCAAATAGGCAATATCTTCAGTTTTATTATATATTTATTTATTTATTACACATGAAATAATTAGAAAAATATTTACAATGTCCCATAAAACTGGAAAGCAGTTTGTCTATGTGATCAAATTAATGATGTCAAACTAATGTTATCAAAAATAAAATAAAACTGAATTTAAAAATAAATTTAAACTAAATTAAAACCTAAATCTAAATTTCATTAATTAATTTAAAGAAAGCTGATAATATTAGTATTATTTAGTATTTTAGTATAGATTATTAATTATTTTAGTGGAGATTACAATTATATTTCTTACTAGCTGATGCACGCAACTTCATCCGTGCTCATTTTTCTTATGTGTTTATTGTTATTTATAAAACATAAAAATATATTTTAATTATTATGTATACTTATAATAAAATCGTGAACGAGCCGTTTTTCAAAAACAAAAATTTCAACACCTACTTATGTTACCGAATTCAAAAAAAATAGTTTTTTAGAATTTTTGTCTGTTTGTCTGTGAGTTTGTGCACGTTAATCTCAGAAACAGCTTAACTGATTTGAATGCTGTTTCCACTGATAATACTTCAAGCTGTAGCAAGCATCCCGTAACATTTAGTGTTTGTTTTATACTAATCTGTTTACAAACAAAAAAGTTACTAGCTATACCAAATACGACGCGTACGAAGTTGCGGGCTCAGCTAGTCTAAAATAAAATTGTGTAGAGAAATATTTTTTTTATATTTTATGGCATTTTGTTTGTCATTTTATTCGGCCCATGACTGTTAACGACGGTGGCGTCGTCACAAGTTTTTTAAATTATTCCTCGGCAAAGATCATAAAGATCGTTATTGCATGATCATTGTTTTATGCAGATTATGCATAAAACAATGATTATGCGTGTTATGCAGATTTTTGATCTTTACAATTGTTTTTATATTTTATCTTATATTTTTATCTTTATTTTATCAATATTTCTTTAAGTAAATTAATTTATCTATATTAGCAGACACACGTCAACTGCTGGACAAAAGCAAAACTAATTTTCCCAAATTTAATGTTTCCTCTTATATGTTTTCCTTTGTAATGTTCACTGCTGTTTTGAGTTTTTACTCCACCTTTAACCACCTTGTGGAAGGTCGTTCTGTGTCGTATATCCCGTTACATGGCCGCCGCTCGTTTACTTTTCTGTAACAGAATATTATTATCTTAAATTAATACCAGCCTTTGATTTTGTCAGGGATAATCAGGGTCTCACAGAATTCTGCTGCTCTAACCGTCTAGTTCACAGATGAGAACTAATTTTAAAAATTCAATCCAAAACGCCTTTTAATTGGAAATTCAATGGTGATAAGTCACATTTTTCTGAAACGTAAGACTTTTAGCATGATTGAGTAACGAATATCCAAAGTTATTCGTAAATTTTTAGTACGCGCGGTTTTCTGTAACCGCCGAAGGTGTGCAATCGACGATTGTGATATGCGGTGTGCTCTGAAAAAGGAAATAATAAAATATATATAGCATAGAATGAATACAAAAATAAAACTGTTAATTTAATTCACGTTCTTTTGAACGTGGCTTCGAACCGTAAAAGTCAAAATTACTTTATGTTTTCATAAAATTTAAAGCTATCTCCAAAAAATATCAAATTCGCCTTTCAACAAATATCTTTGAAAATTTGAAATGCTTGAGGCATTGTTATAAACGTCTTTTGAAGCATTGGTAAAAAGGAAAAAATTCCACTTTGTATTAAAATACTAAGGGGATGAAGTAAATAGCAGATAGAATCAATTGAAAATTTATGTAAATATTAGTAATAAGCTCTCTTGCATACTTCTAGGGCAGACAGACTACTTCAAAATTTAAAGTCTCTTTCAAAACGGAGAATCAATTATAATTTCATTTTCACTTTCTTCTTATAAACTGTACCCTTAATAAGACACTTATAAGACAGCGCCTATTTAAAAGATTAAGATTACTTAATTTAACGGAAGATGTTAACGAAAACGTGTCATTGAATTTATAATGGGTAATTTATTCAAGACAAAGTCTGTAAAATAAATTATTATCTGTTTTAAGGACGTATTATTTGATTACGAGTTTAAAAAGGGAGACTGTTTATTTAAATAACATTCTGATTATACGGGCAGTATACCATTGCATTGGGCACTTCAAAATCTTTTTTTATCAAAAATTGTCATAAATTTTAATAGTACAGTTTTAAAATCAGTGTTTGGATATTTATAAAAATATTATAATAATGATTAATAAGTAGTCTATATTAACGAAAGAAATCCACGGCCTCCGCAAAGCGTGAGAATAGTCATAGCCCACATCCCGTAATTATTTCCCGCGACTTTTATAGGGTTCCGTACGTGCGAATAAAAAAACGAAACCCTTATAGGATCACTCGTCCCCATATCCGAAACTACTGAACCTAAAATTTTGAAAAAATACAGAAATTAGTTTTCTATTTATAGATTATAGGAAAACCTATAAGAAGTCCATGATATTAAAATAGTAAATCACTCAATATTATGCGGATCGGTAACATCGTACGGGACCCTCTTCACGCGAGTTCAACTCGAACCACCTGGTTGGGAGCCATTGTGCGTAGCTCCCGGTTTATGGCGGTCACTAGAGAAACTTTCTCTAAAAGCTATGTGTTCTGAAATTACTTAATCCGCTTGCTAATTTTAAAAGATAAGGCGATGACTAAGGCACAGATTATGTTTCACAGGGAAATCTCAAACATATCCAACTCTCTCCATAGCACGCTATGCACCTTAAGCCTTCTCGTCAGGCTGACGACCCGTTCACAAATATATACATTATTTTGAAATACATAATATACTTCTACTTAAAAGTTTTTTATTAAAACTTTTCTATGTTAATTCGGTAGACAGGCTGACGGTCCACTTGATGGTAGGTGGCTACCGTCGCCTATAACACGAGCAACGCCACAGCTGCTGCAAGTGCGCTGCCGACTACAGTAGGATTAAGGATTGAATAGGAAAATGGGATCTAGCATCCCTTACTCACTCAAGAAACACAACGTGCTGTTAGGTATTTCACGGTGGTTTTCTGTAAGGGTGTGGTTGCTGCTGCCAGACGGCTGCCCAAAGTGTGACACTACTTTCCAGTGTGCCTGTGTGCCCTGCCACTACTTTCTAAATCCAGACCAGAGCCAAATTTGAAAAGTTCATTTTCAAAGTTTACCCTGCCGGGAATCGAACCCAGGAACCCTAGAACAGAGAGTTAAGGCAAGCACCCTAATCACTCATCCAACGGGCTCATCAACTATAACATTTTTTTATATTAAAGCTTAAAATTACACTCAAATGTGATTAGCGATAAGCAAAAGTATTATTATATCGTCAAAAATGTCAAAACCTACGTTTAGTTCGTCTGATACAAAATTAAAACATTTTGTCGTACATAATGCAGCATGCGTGTGGTTCTGATGTTGCAGATACTTCATAAAATGTAAATTAAATGGTTTTAAATAAAACAGTCGGGTTAAGTACGTCGTTCAGCTAGTCTTTTCATGTGAGTGGCTGATGTTGTGCAGGAAATTGCGAGAATTTAGCAAAATGCGCCGTAGTGGGCGCGCATTACCCGCCTTGTAAACTTGGAAACTTTCCTTTAACGCGTTCTATTTCCTCACTGGAGGTACATATACTTTATCATTTATTGTGCACAATCAGCGTATTTGTAAAATTAGTAACTCGAAGGTTATGGCAGATTAAATTTTAAGGAATACAAAATAAGAAAAAGTTACCTTATTACTTTATTTTATTTAGTTACATTCTGCACACTCAGATGTCACGTGTTCCAACAAAAAAAAGTTATGTTAGTTACGTTCGATATATACAGATGTCACTACGTTTCATAAGTTCATATAGTTCATTTTTTCGACGACATTATGTCGCTGCGCGGGCAGGTTATAACGCGCTATCATTTCGTTACTCAACGCGGATTTCACTTTCATTACAAGATTTCGACGTTTGCTTTCGAACATAAATACATGCGTCAGCTGTCGCACAGATGTCAAAGTGACAGATAACGTAACGCTTTTATTATTTATTTATTTATTTATTTATTTTAAAATTTACAGATTGTTTACACATATGAATAGTTTTTAGTTAACACTTGTATTAATTTTATATGAAAATCGATTCTTGAGGAGTGAACTCCAAAATAAAAACAGTTTTATTTGGTTGATATTTTTGAAATGTGTATATGTCTACATATATATACTACTCAAAACAAAATAAGGGCCACTAAGATTTTTTGCTGTACCATGAAAACAATAAAGACATTAAATTGTTTAACTTATGTAACTACAAAATAATGTTATTGGTTATAATATAGGCTAACAATTGTTTAAAATAATGATCATGAACTGTTTTTTTTAAGTTCATAATGAAATTGGCCATTTTGAATGAAAAACATGAACAAAAGAAATCACCGGAAAAAGACAAAATACTGTTCTTGTCACTTTTGTTTCTTCTTTTTAGTAACAAGTATGTCCTCCTCTCTTAGCAATACACTCCTGAAGCCTCGTATGCATACTCTGGATCAAATTCCTCACGTTTTCATCTGGAATCTCCTCCCAGGCACGTTTTAAAGCGTCAGTCAGCTGCTGTTGGTTGTAGACCCCTTGCTCATTCTCTCTAACCCTTCGTTTCAATTGGTCCCACAATTGCTCGATTGGATTTAAATCCGGACTGTTAGCTGGCCATGGTAATACCTCAATATGAGACCTTTCTAGGACAGTTTGGGTCGATCGAGCTGTGTGTGCACGGGCATTGTCTTGCATCAGGATGAATCCAGGCCCCACTCGCTGTGCAAATGGGATCACTTGATCCCATTTGCACGATGTAACGTGTATGTAACGTTCTGCAGTTACGGTACCCGCATTTAAAATGGTGAGCTCGGTTTTACCGTGTAAACTAATCCCACCCCAAACCATTACGTTGGGACTACCGAAACGGTCAACTTCGTGGATGCAGGACTCCGAAAAACGCTCGCCGCGTCGTCTCTACACCCTAACACGCCGATCATCATTAAAAAAATTTACTTTGCACTCGTCTGTAAAAAGCACCTTGCCCCACTGATTAATCCCACAGTTCAAATACTGACGGCAGAATCTTAAACGGTTTGCACGTTGAACCCTAGTCAGAGGAATTCGAACAACTCGACGTCTTGACATTTGCTGGTCTTCATGCAATCGATTAGGTATAGTTTGATCACTGACACGGGTACCCGTTGTCAGCCGTAGGTGGTGTTGTAACTTACGGGCCGTTACTGTACGATCACGACGAGCACTTAGTTGGACGTACCGATCGTCGTGCGCCGTTGTTACACGAACTCTACCTGAACCGGGTCTCTTGGCAACACTGCCGGTCTCTTGGAAGCGATTCCATACATTTTGGACAGCTCTTCGAGAAAAACCCAACTGCAAACCCACGTAACGCTGAGAACGTCCTTCTTGAATCATAGTTATGGCTCTGGTTGCTGTTTTTGTATCCATGTGCCTTCGTACTGGTGGCATGATTAACGCGAGATGATAAATGAATCAATTAAAATTGAAAAAGTAAAACTTTTTTCCTAAAATAACCGAAACAAGTTAAGAAGACAATCGAGGCAAAACATAAGAATAACTTCCGATTATTTTTTTTTTTTCTTAAAACGATGGCCAATATTTTTCAAATTAGGAAGCATAGAAGAGATCAAACACCAAAGAGTTCATAAAATCAATATAATGCTACTTATCAGTTACTTTCAGTTTACTAAAGTGCACTTAAATGTAAATAAACTAGTGGCCCTTATTTTGTTTTGAGTAGTATATCTACATTTTTTGTATTTTAAAATGATACAGTACACACAATATGTTATTAAGTATATTAAGTTGATTAAATAAAAAAAAATAACAAAGATTATCAAATTACAAATTAAAATTATGTATGCGTATGTAATTAACTATCAATTAATAGTACATATTGATTCGAAACTTCAATGGGCTACTGTACTTGTAATTAATAACTCGACTGTGGGGCGAAGTTAGCGCCCGAAGCGCAACCAGAAAAAGGCGGAAAGCGCCCGCTTTCGGTAAACACCATCCTAATTGTTTTATGGAACTAATACCAAATGCTACAAGTTTAAGTTTAAAAGTATAAGTTTTTGTTTTAAAGCTTTCTTGCAAATAAAAGCTTTTAAAATCCCGATACTGCTAAGAGTATCGGTTCAGCAGCTTTTAAAAGTGAAACTACTTTTAATAGATGCTTAATGTATTGTGTCTGTTGTGACACTAAAAGCTTCAGAAAGTTTGACATTTAAAACTCGTATTTTTTATTCGCAAAATATTTTTAAAAAACCAAAAATATTAGTGTATACACTAATAATTATGTATTATAAAAAGAAGTTTATAAATTTATCCATATATGTTTATATGGATAAATTCAAAAACTATTTAAATGATTTTGAAAATTCTTTCACCTATAGAAAGCATGTTAATCATTGACAATATAATCGTACAACATACAAAATACAAAAATACTAGACTTTGCTACTAAAACAAAAGGCTCACAAAGATGTCTTCGCATACCGTCTTCTACTACATTTCTACCTTGAGTGCCCTCGTCTGTATCTGAACGAGGTAGCTACAAGGGAAGAAGTATTACGCGCCATCGTTCGTTCGCCTCTCAGTCTTTAGTGCTAATATTTTCCCAAGAAAATCAAACGGCC
The DNA here is from genome assembly GCA_910589475.2 of Bembecia ichneumoniformis. Lineage (NCBI taxonomy): Eukaryota > Metazoa > Arthropoda > Insecta > Lepidoptera > Sesiidae > Bembecia > Bembecia ichneumoniformis. The sequence goes on along the minus strand of OU342530.1, from coordinate 3,541,063 downwards.
GCCATTCGCGCTTCCACATATGTAAATCGAAACTAATTTCACTGTTTCTTTTGTCTCGCAACACGGATACAAAACCCCATACCGTTACAAAAGTTGCACAAAACCCGTATATTATTCAATTCTTCCCGATAAAGAAACACGCGCTTCGCGTTCAACTCAATTTCGCCATTTTTTGTAACTAGCTATAGAAAACCGTAAGTCAAAAGCCGCGTGGACATTTATGTTCGCCTAGACGTCTAGGAGTGATAAAAAGCGAACAGTTTCTTAATCAAGATTGATTAAAATTATTAGAATCTGACGTTAAGATCTTAAGATATATTTATCTTTCATATCTTAAGATGAACGAAGATGTCCACGCGAATGAAGTCGCGAGCATCGCTTACTAAAGTTTAATTGCGTTTCATTTTTTAATTTAAACCTTCTTTACAGAAAATTACAGAAAATCAAATTCTATAAATTTGATTTTCTGTAATATTTAACGGCAATATTCCTAGGAGTGATTCCTGTCACGGCCCCCGGAATGCGCCGCCGCCCGATAGTCATCTTGTGGTTGCAGGCGTTTCCATCGCTGTCGGGTCGACAATGAGGTATCTCGGCCTCGTCCTCGACAGCCGATGGAAATTTGACATCCATTTCCGCCGATTGGCGCCGCGACTCATCGGAGCCGCTGCCGCACTGGGGAGACTACTCCCCAACCTGGGTGGGCCGAATACAGCCTGTCGCCGCCTCTATGCTGGCGTGGTGCGGTCCATGGCCCTGTACGGGGCCCCCATCTGGGTGGACCGCCTGACCGTCCGTAACAGGTCCCTTTTGCGCGCGCCGCAACGGGCCATGGCGGTCAGGATTGCGAGAGGGTACCGCACTATCTCTTTTGAGGCGGCGTGTGTGTTGGCTGGCACTCCTCCATGGGAGCTGGATGCCGAAGTGCTGGCGGCGGTGTACCACGAAGTCGCAAACGCGCGGTTGCGCGACTCGCTTTTGACATCGGAGGAGGTTGTCTGGTTGAGGAGATACTCCCAGACGATCCTCCTCCAAACCTGGAAAGAAAGGTTGGCGGAGCCCAGTGCGGGCCGCCCCACGATCGAGGCCATACGCCCCTCCCTTGAGGGATGAAAGAGGCGCGGGGCCCTCACGTTCCGCCTGGTGCAGGTACTCTCGGGGCACGGTTGCTTCGGGCGTTACCTTCACCGAGTGGCCGTGAGAGAGCCAACCGAGGAATGCCACCACTGTGGCTGCGCGGTTGACACTGCGCAGCACACTTTGGCTGACTGCCCCGAATGGGCAGAGCAGCGCGCTGCTTTGTCCCTCGTCGTGGGCGCCGACCTCTCGCTGCCGGCCGTCGTGAAAGCGATGGTCGTCAGTGACCTTGCGTGGCAGGCGATGCTCACTTTTTGTGAGCACGTTATGTCGCGCAAGGAAGCGGCAGAGAGGCAACGGGAAGAGGATCCCCTCTCCCAGCCGATCCGCCGGAGAAGGCTCTGGCGCAGGCGGATGGCCTATATCCGCCGCCTTCCCCCTTGACCAGGACCTGGGCGGTAGTCTAAGGGGAGACTACCGCCCGTTGTGAGGTACCCGAGATGGCCGGCGTACCTCCGCTTTCGGGTACGCCGAGGTTCCGACAGGGAGCGTAGTCCTCCCCGCGCTGAACAGCCGTGGCGGGTCGCTGAAGTTATGCAACAACGTTCCTGCGACCCCGCCCATCTACGGCCGCGCTAGAAAGTCGTTGGGTTTTAGCCGGTAGGAGTCCGGCATAACCCGCAGCGTCCCCCTTTCGCTGCTGGATATCCATGATGGATTTCCCAACGTAAAAAAAAAAGAGTGATTCCTGTCAAATGAAGCGATATTATTTAACTCTTGCATCCGTAGACCTATAACATCTACGAGGAGAATTAAACAGCACACTTCCGTGACCGGTTATAATTATTTAGCAATATCGTTGACTACGTTCTTACTTGTAAAGGTTTTATAATGTTATCACCGTCATATTGTGTATGACGGCCGTAGTTGTAAATAATTTAAGACCATTAAACGGCGTTGAACACTTTACGAGTTTGTTAATAAACGTTCCTTGTAATCCACAGTGTAGTATGTTACACAGATAACATACCTATGTAATAAATTTACAAGAAGTGGCACAAAGAAACATACGACATAAAATTCTATTTGCGTTTTCGTGTATGGAACACATTTTTATTTTACACATTATATCTCCTAAAGAAAAGCTTCAAATTATTATTGTGATGGATAACATTTTCTATTCTATTTTGTTTAATAACCAATGTTTAAATTTAATGTAATTATAGTTTTACTGATTTCTACGTAAATAATGTCTAATGTCCATATTGATCCCCACCCCAGTAACAGTTGGAAATTAAACTTCATCGATGTAATATCCAAAGTTGTTGACGAGTACATCTACTTGGGACAAACAGTCTCAATTAGGTGGAGCTAATTTCGAGAAGGAAGCTCCGAGACATCTTCTCATCAGTGTTTTATAAACAAAGATGAAATATGGCGCTGAAACGTGGTCTTTAACTAAGCTCCTCGTAAGAGAGCTAAGGAGAGAGCAATGCTCGAGGTTACACTACGAGATCGAATCAGAAATGAGGAGATTTGTAGACGAAGGAAAGTAAATAACCCGGTGTAAGTTGAAGAGACAGTGGGCAGGGCACATAGTACAGAGAGCCGACGGCGGTTGGGGCCGGGAGGTTTTCGAGTGGAAGCCACGGACCGGAAGCTCAGCGTAGAGCGTCCATCGACAAGGTGGACAGACAAGCTGATAAAGGCCGGGGTCGACGGTGGATCCGAGCTGCCTCTAATCGGTCCTTTTGGAAAATTAGGGGGGAGGTCTTTGTCCAGCAGAGGACGACCTACGGCTGAGATGATGATTATTATGAATTTAATGAAATTTAAATAATTTAGTATTGATTCCTTAATGAATTTTATTCAATTAAATACTTTGAAATTTATGTTATTTATTTACTAAAAAAATTATTTTAAAAGTTATCTTGGAAAAATCTTGACTTTTAATGGAATTAAAAGTCATATTTAAATCATATTTGCAGTTGTTATTTAAAAACTTATCATAATGGTTTAATAAAATAACTCCCTTGTAGCCATTCCAGTAAGCGATAGGGTCCATGATTAAAGAGTTCCGTACGTCCTCATTTCGTGCGAGCGGGTGTCTTAAGATTAAATTCTGGAGGGTTTAATGATGTCCACTTTCTTGGCTGGTTTCCTTTTTAGCTCGATGATAAACACTGAGCACGTCTCAGCCTTCTTTGAAATCTATCAGAGCTTAACCAGTTTTATGACGTGTCACGAACAAAAACTTGTGTGATATTTTTACGAGCCCCTTACTCTGAAAATCATCATAAATTGCTATACATATTTAAGGCGTTTGAATATCTTTATACTTATTATATTATATTATATTATATTATATTATATTATATTATATTATATTATATTATATTATATTATATTATATTATATTATATTAATAGATAACATTAGAGATCAGCGCAACATAAACCAAATAAATTAAAAATAAATTACAAAAGGAGTAAAATTTAAATTTAAATTAACGTGTAAATGTTCTTTAATATATTTAACTTTAATTGTTTAAATTGTAAGTCCCTATGCAAAAAAATTGTCGGTGCAAGATGCCGCCTGCTGCAATCTGTAAACTCACAAACTGATATGTCGATATTAATTACGACGCAAGTGTGACCACCAATTGCGTACTAAACGTGCATGAACGGCCTTTGGCAAATATATTATTATAAGCAAGTTTCTGCCGCATATGTCGAGAGCATGTGGTCGATATTTAACGTTTTGCTGACTAAAAATATCTCTCATAATGAACAAAACACCCTGCCTTTAACATATTTCTTAGAAAAAAAAATAAAAGAATACTTTTATATGAATCGACGACGACTAATACAAAACAAAACCTATTAGTAAAATAAAAATACATTTTCAATAATTAGTAGGATCTATCGATTTCACTGCCATTTTATTATAATTGGGTTCGAAACATTATTTTCCGCTTAAAATATCGAATGTTTTGTTCGAATATAAGCAATTAAGAAGTACTTAAACTCTTTTGTTAAGGGCTTCACTTGGGCAAATTACATTTACATTAGAACTCGCTGGAGGCGGCGACAATTCAACAGGCCAAGAAATTGTGTTTTTTTTTTTTGTTTTTACCATTAGAACAATACACAAAAAAAATGTATTATCAAAGACGCATATTTATCAAAATATTTTTTTTTTTTTTTTTTTTTAATGTATTTTATCAAAGACGCATAGCATTGACTTTTGGAATTCAGCGCCTGGGAATGGAATACACTGTCAGCTTTCAATAACTGCAATTTTTTTAATTTATTTATTTATATAAAACTAGCTGACCCGGCTAACTTCGTACCGTCTCTGAATTAATAAATGTTGCATTAACTTATTAGCTGAATTAAATTTAATTTCCTGTTATTGATAAATGAATACTCAAAATGAATTAAGTTCAATAAATGTATGTAAATCAAAATGAAATATATATTTTAACATTTAAATTAATGTAATTATTTATTGAAGGAAATCGAAATGATACACGTAGCATTGTTTTTGTAAATGTTATCTATCAGAGATGGCGTTGTAATTTTTTTTGTGATTTACTTACTTTAAGTAGTGGTAGGGCACATTGCGTTTCGCAGTCATTTGGGCAGCCCGTCAGACGGCAGTAACCACCTCCTTACAGAAGACCATGGCGAAATAACAGCATGTGTGCTGTTGTGTTTCGGTGTGTGAATAAGGGATGTCAGAGCCCATTTATCTATCCTTACTAATTTACCCTTTATCATTGGTCCTACTATGGTCGGCAGCGTACTTGGAGCATTGCTTGTGTTATAGGTGATGGTAGCCACCTACCATCAAATTTACCGTCAGTCAGTCTGACGACCTTAACATTAAAAAAAATTTTGAAATCCGCGAGGATTCCGAGACAAACAAAAAAAAATCATTGAAATCAATAAATCTGAGGCTCTAGTATGAGTTTACGATACTACACCATTACTACACTCGCTAGCGAGAACGTAAAACTTTTGTATGGGAAATCGTGAACTGTCAATGTCAAATTATCAATTTTCCATATAAATGTTTTACGCTCTCGCTAGCGAGTGTAGTATCGTAAACTCATGCTAGAGCCACTGTTCTCGAGATGTCTACAAAAAAGCCGTTCTACACAAAATGAAGGTATGAGAAAATGAATTTACTTAATTTTTTTCTGAAATATTTTTCCGATGTTTTAATAATTATTCTGGACAAATTCAAAAAATCAACGATCATAAAAATCTGTATGGCCGTTAATTATATTTAGATAATTTACTACGTATTTTAATATCTTGAATTTTTAATAATAAACTTAATTAGTGTAATTGTACGTTTTATATGGAATATCAAGGTGATGAGCTTTTGTACAAAACGTTTATAAGCTTTTACTTTTATAAGCTTTTATTCTCATAGAAGAGACTATAAGGGACACAAGAATGGGTTTAATTGTAGTATGATTGGAAAAAAAATGTTCAAAAACGAAAACTTTGACAGCATATGACCCACAATCACCGGTTAGCAGGATACTCTGCGACTAAAGCTATTGTATGAAGATATATCTCATTTTTTATTTTAGCGTTGAATACATCATTAGTTCCATTTATTTAACGACCACATTTAGCTTTAGACGAGGGACGTATCTGGCGGAAATTACGCAAGCTGGTTTTCCGATTTGACGACGCGGTGACAAATCTAGCGTCATTTACGCTCTGACTCCACTTGCGCTTTTGAATTCAGACTGCAATTTTTCACTAGAAATTACCTTTATTGACACTATTTTAATAATGACTTCATGTGACTATGTCATATGAATATATGATTGTACCCTATAGTCACATATCTCACTCTGCGATATACCTCATCTAAGGGTAAACAAATTTAAATACTTGTGTTGCGGAGGTCTTTGAAAACTTTGACAATTTTGATTTATTTTGACACAGGGTAGACATGTCAATAGCAGTCCGCTGTACTGAATCTAATACACCTGCAGCCTTTGAGTCTATTATATTTGACGAACTTACAACGACCTGCGCGTTAATCATAACAATGCCTTCAGTTTTCTATTGGAGTTGTCGCAAATATTGGGAAACATACTGCTAGCCTCACAAATATAAAATATATAGGTTCTATATATAAGATGTTAGCCTGTCTGCCACCTTTAATAATATAAAAAATATAATACGCGGGCCAGTATTTCATATTTTTATGATAGTTCCCTCTCACTTTTGCCAATTATTCTGATGGACTTGGTTGTACATTATTAATTCCTTTGCGCTACGATACACATCATGACAGATTCGCAAAATGCACATTCATATTTTGCGATATTTTTACGTGTATAACTATTGCATAATATTTCACTGCTAGTATGGTTTACCTAGTTATTTATAAATCTATCTTACAAAATAAACCATTTATAATCAAGAACGGCTGGACCGATTTTTTAATATCAGAATAAATATTAAAACATCTGAAATATTCATTAAAAAAAATATCATATATTTTGTATGGAATGAGTTGGAGGCGGTACGAAGTTTGCCGGGTCAGCTAGTAAATAATAAATTCGACACTTTCTTAGTAAAGGATACAGATTATGATATATAAAAAATGCATAAAAGAAACTAAAAAAAATAGATCTAAGAATGTAAAAGGTAAGACACCATAATGCAGATAGCAGAATGGTCTCTAGAAAACCTTAATAATTCGCCAAAACACAGGAGCACACATTCTGTTCATTCATCACAGCCTATTGTAAGAGTATATATACTACCACTCGTCTACTATGTTTATAACTGCAAAATACACTACCCTGCCATTACATATAATTCTTAAAAAATGATCCATCCATAGCTGATGTGAATGCGCATAGTATTTTTTTAAATAATATCAAAAAGTTTTGTAATAAGAGAGTATTATTTTTCTGGCATATTGTCTCTTGTTGGTAATGGTGGATTATTCGATGCTCAATCGATTTGGAAGTCTCAATTTCCGTGCCAAGTTTATGTTGAAAACGGGGTTGTGTAGTTACATTGGAATGAGGTTGCAAGTACATTCACTTATGTACACTCTATCTACATCTAAGTCATACCTCTTTATCATTTAAAAATCTGAATTTAAAGAATTACCAAAATTCATATAATGCATGGTTTTCAATTTTTTTTATTAATAATAAACATTTTTGCACAGTTCATCCATACTTTAGTTTTTAAATAGAATAAGATTTCATTAATTCAAAATTAGTCTAAAAATTATCCGATTCTGTTTATAATTTTACTTTTAATGAATACTTTGAGACATATTTACTACTCAAAACCTTTATCTATACTAATATTATAAAGCTAAAGAGTTTGTTTGTTTGTTTTTATGTATGAGCTAATCTCATGAATTACTGGTTCGAATTGAAAAATCCTTTTTGTGTTGGATAGTCCATTTATCTAGGATGGCTATAGGCTATATAAAATCACTCTAAGAGCAATAGGAGAGGAGCTTCATGGAAAAATGTTGCAAAAACGGGAAAATTATCCCTTTTTGAGAGCTTCCGTTGCGTGCGCTGCGTAAACGGTTAAAGTTACGCAAAATTCATGTAAGACGGAATTGTTCCCCTTTAAAAGTTCTAAATAAAGTCCGCGACAGCATATATGTCTATCTTTTAAAGTTGACTCACTATTACCTTTTTTATGGTAGTTCTAAAATACTTAATGCGAAGGTATTTTGAGAAGGTATTTTTATAATCTATAATAAAATAGTTATTTGCCTATTACGCCTAAAAAGAGCGCAACCTAATAACTAAGGATATTGCACAAGTTTTTGTAGCTTCTCAGAGATAACCGAAAAGATTTAAAATTGGAAGGTTTTTCTAAAATATTGTGTAAAATATGAAAAAAGAAATAAAAGTACCATATTAAAACATTAGTTCAGAATGTAATAAGCTTAAAAACAAATGTAGTTGTCGCTGAAATTTTTGCCTACTCTGACAAGAAAGCCTTTTTGGACAGTAATTTACAATTTTTTTCTTAGAACATAGATATTTTGTACAAATCTGCCCGATTCAAACTTTTTTTAAATATAGTCAATTATGTATTTTATCTAAATATTAATTTTACTCTGAGAAGTCAAATTAGGCGACGAAAATAACGCTTTACTTCTAAGTCCTTCCCTTAAAAGGCTTCCTGTGCGGGACAATAGAAATCGAGAAAATAAAGAAAAATATTGGCAACTTCTATTATTTTTATTTATTGACTTTTCATCGAAGTGGTTTGCGACATCTTTTTATTTATGAACCTAGGCAACAAATAAATTTAGTGTGTTATTTAGGTATGATAGGTGATTGATTTTGGTCAACCTATTTGTACGAACTTATTATCTTTACTGTATCACTTTCGCATTCACATGACAGGCTCTTTAATTAGTTTGTATTATTCGTAGTTACAATACTCTTTAATTCAGCGTTAATATAATTATTTAGTTTTTATAATTTTACCGAATCAACATAATGAAAGGCTGTCTCATTCTAAATACTTCTTTCATGTATTATAATATTTTTTGTATCACACAATATTACAAATTAAAAAAAAAAAAATTAAAATCTATACTGATATTAGATAGCTGAAGAGTTTGTTTGTTTGAACGCGCTAATCTCAAGAACTACTGGTTCGAATTGAAAAATTCTTTTTTTTTTAATAGTCCATTTATCGAGGAAGGCTATAGGCTTTATATAAAATTACGCTACGATAAATAGTATTATATATAAGCAGTGTGTGTATTCTATAAGATGTACTTCGGAGAGTGTGCTCGAGAGCTGCATGAGATCATACCGCCTTCCCCTTTCTTCTATCGGACATGCAGACGTACGGCTGGTTACCATGCTCACCTTGTCGATATCCCTCTAATTCGGACCAAGCGCTTTAAAACATCTTTTGTGATGCGCACTGCTAAGGATTGGAACTCCCTGCCGGCGTCTGTATTTCCGAGCTCATATAACCCAAATCTTTTCAAGGTTCGAGTGAATAGGCATCTTCTGGGTGAGCTCGCTCCATCTTCGGCCTCATCCTTCCTACATGGATAGATGCTGGTCAAGAGCAAACCCATCTATAATAAAAAAATAAAAAAGAAAAAAAAAAAAGTGTCCAGTACCGCACGCCCCATGCGCACGCCGCACGCTAGTTATAAATAATTTCGTAACCACACACCGTCATCTACTCTGTGCTCTGTGCAAGGTTGCATTGGCAAACCACACACCGCCATCTGGTGCGGGGGAGAAAAAGGTTCGCGGATATAGAGAAACAGGGGCGTTCGATAAGAGAGGTTGTCGTATATCCGCGAATCTTATTTAGAGAATTATAGTTGTGAAAATATGAGTCTGAAATTAAAAGGTAGGTACTTGTAGAGGAGTTTTTATGAATGTACCCCGAAGTAGGGAGTTCTTACGCACGAAACGTAGAGCTTCTACTATTTTTTATTTTATATATGTTAGGTAATTAGAAAGTTATAAAAACACCCATTCTAATAAATGTCGTCATTGAAACTTGCTTAATTTTATGATATGATTAAAATAAACTTTTCTTTAAAAAATACAGTATTAGCATTAGATCTGCAGTTCGGATCGGTAATAGTTGCGGGATTTATTTAACCCATTTAATCTGGTTTTATTTTTTAAGTGTATCTTTTAAGTCATCCGCAATAGAGAAATGTTAACCAGATTGAGAGACGTACTATGATCATTTACGCAAACCGGATTTACTCTATAACTGGGTTATGCAACATTTCAGCTTCCTTACGAATTACCACCTCAAACACTGACTCCCTCCTAGTTAGCGGTGAAAGAAATTTCAATGCAAATTTTTAATTTAGTTTGCAGACAGCTAATGGTCGTACAGACTTGACATGTTTTACCGTGACGTGCCGGGCCTTAGTCCATAGAGGTAACGGCATATTCATTTATTTCATTCGTTGTATAGTAGGTCAGCGAACTTTACCTACATAGACGTTTTCACTCGTCACATTTGTATGTTTAGCATTGTGTTATAAATTGTAAATTTCTTACTGAATCGATATGTTTTACTCGATTTCTAAACCCAATCCTTTGAGAGAGATAACGTAGATTAGATTTTATACCGAACAATCGATTTGACCGATTGGCTGCCAAATAGCACATGTGCTCTGGTGAGATTAACATTGGTTTGGCAGTGCATGCAATTTTGTCTAAATACAGCCTGTTTAAATGGGAAATTGCCGTGTTTTCGTACTAGCTACTTTAATTAAAATTAAATTAAATTAAAATTAGCTACTTTAATTACTTTAATTGGTGCCAGATTTCAGAGTGAAACTTTTTTCAAACGAATGTTTACATTCTAAATTTAAAAAAAAAAATTATTGTTTCACTTGTTGGCTCTATTTTTTACTTTTAGCTTTTAATGTTGAGATGGATAGAGTGAAAATTACAGTAATTTTCCAATACGAGTTTTGACGAACGCAGCAGAAACTGCTCGTAATGGAGAGGATACAGCTAACGGACACACCGTGCGTTTTCGTAGTAGAAACGTAGACTTGAAGAATGAAAAGAGAAAGACCAGTGGAACCCGATCCGTATCAAACTTAAGGAATTAGCGGCATTTGCAACAAACGGGCATTAAAAAACTTGAAAAATAGAAGCCTCATGAATTGACTCACCTGCAGAGAGTAGGACAAGTTGAATCTTGCTTTACATTGTTAAGCCGATACAGAAATGTGACGTAAGAAAAAGTGGATTCTTTACGATAATCGCAAGCGAACAACATACTTGTAATGGCAAATCAAACGCCACTACAATTCCCTAAAGCGAAGTTCAGAGCGAAAGGTGGTGGTAACGGTTTGATAGTCACTTCATGGTGTAATTTACTATTATTTCCTCAGATCCGGTGAAGCAATAACATCAGATAACATAACTATGAAGACATCAGAACAACGCTGGCGAAACTGGCAATCGATCTTTTCACCAATACTACTCCATGATAATGCAAAATATCACACTTGAGAAACAGTTTTAACCCTATAAGACCTGCAGTTACAAACCATCCGCCATCTTCTATACTCGCGATACCTCGCTTTAAACGACTATTTTCCGCGATTTGGACTTTTTTTGCATGAAAAAAAATCTTTCCAGGAAGCAGTACGGTTGCGAAGTCCAGGTCGCCAGAGTTCTATCGCAGAGGTTTAATGATCTTCCGATTAGATGGCAGAAATTTATATACAACGGGGGTAACTTCCCACAAAAAAAAGACAATTTCATACTTTAACCCCTAATATTAAATAAATGAAGAAAAATAATTTAAAAAATGTTGTTATTTAAATAATTAAGATCTTGTTATATTTAAAAATAAAACACGTCGAGGTAGGTAAGGTACCCAATGAAGAACTTGTAAACAGTTACTGTGCTGGACATTTTTAAGCATCCACTAGTGCACTACTTCAGCGACGCACAAACTTTTAAACATTATACAAGCTAAAAGCGAACTAGGTACATAAATAATAAAGATAAAATTGTAATGGCTGGGTAAATAAAAAATGGAATATATGTATATATACTACTCAAAATAAAATAAGGGCCACTAGTTTATTTACATTTAAGTGCACTTTAGTAAACTGAAAGTAACTGATAAGTAGCATTATATTGACATTACGAACTCTGGTGTTTGATCTCTTTTATGCTTCCTAATTTGAAAAATATTGGCCATCGTTTTAAGAAAAAAAAATAATTGGAAGTTATTCTTATGTTTTTCTTCGATTGTCTTCTTAACTTGTTTCGGTTATTTTAGGAAAAAAGTTTTACTTTTTCAATTTTAATTGATTCATTTATCATCTCGCGTTAATCATACCCCCAGTACGAAAGCACATGGATACAATTACAGCAACCAGAGCCATAACTATGATTCAAGAAGGACGTTCTCAGCGTTACGTGGGTTTGCAGTTGGGTTTTTCTCGAAGAGCTGTCCAAAATGTATGGAATCGCTTCCAAGAGACCGGCAGTGTTGCCAGGAGACCCGGTTCAGGTAGAGTTCGTGTAACAACGGCGCACGAGGATCGGTACGTCCAACTAAGTGCTCGTCGTGATCGTACAGTAACGGCCCGTAAGTTACAACACCACCTACGGCTGACAACGGGTACCCGTGTCAGTGATCAAACTATACTCAATCGATTGCACGAAGACCAGCAAATGTGAAGACGTCGAGTTGTTCGAATTCCTCTGACTAGGGTTCAACGTGCAAACCGTTTAAGATTCTGCCGTCAGTATTTGAACTGGGGGATTAATCAGTGGGGCAAGGTGCTTTTTACAGACGAGTGCAAAGTAAAATTTTTTAATGATGATCGGCGTGTTAGGGTGTGGAGACGACGCGGCGAGTCCACACCCTAACACTTTTTCGGAGTCCTGCATCCACGAAGTTGACCGTTTCGGTGGTCCCAACGTAATGGTTTGGGGTGGGATTAGTTTACACGGTAAAACCGAGCTCACCATTTTAAATGCGGGTACCGTAACTGCAGAACGTTACATCGAAGACGTCATCAGGCCTCAAGTGATCCCATTTGCATAGCGAGTGGGGCCTGGATTCATCCTGATGCAAGACAATGCCCGTGCACACACAGCTCGATCGACCCAAACTGTCCTAGAAGGGTCTCATATTGAGGTATTAGCATGGCTAGCTAACAGTCCGGATTTAAATCCAATCGAGCAATTGTGGGACCAATTGAAACGAAGGGTTAGAGAGAATGAGCAAGGGGTCTACAACCAACAGCAGCTGATTGACGCTTTAAAACGTGCCTGGGAGGAGATCCCAGATGAAAACGTGAGGAATTTGATCCAGAGTATGCATACGAGGCTTCAGGAGTGTATTACTAAGAGAGGAGGACATACTCCTTACTAAAAAGAAGAAACAAAAGTGACAAGAACAGTATTTTGTCTTTTTCCGGTGATTTCTTTTGTTCATGTTTTTCATTCAAAATGGCCAATTTCATTATGAACTTAAAAAAAACAGTTCATGATCATTATTTTAAACAATTGTTAGCCTATATTATAACCAATAACATTATTTTGTAATTACATAAGTTAAACAATTTAATGTCTTTATTGTTTTCATGGTACAGCAAAAAATCTTAGTGGCCCTTATTTTGTTTTGAGTAGTATATATACATAAAAAATTAACCTTCGTTCATTGACGTGAAGTGTCGCGTCATTTTGACACATGATTTGAAAATAAAATTGGACCCGATAGGTGGCGCCACACAGAATAATTTTCTGGTTCGGGCAGGACGTCTGCTGGGTCAGCTAGTATATATATATTTACAGGTTTGGTACTGGACGTTTGTCGAACTCGCGAAAGGGTTACACGTGGTCTACTGTAAGGTACGTTCATTACGCTAACATTTAGTTCAAAGCACCAATCAATATTTGACTCCTCAGTCGGTCAACTTTGAAATTGAACATTCCGTAATTGGCTGCAGTGTCTGGCTGAGTAAGTGGGTGATACAATGACATTTATTGGACACCATTTTCTCGCTTCTGTCTTGTAATTAAAACAGTGTTAAATTATTTGCGGCGACCTTTTTTAACATTTTTTTTGTGAATGGGAATCGGCTGGTGTTAACAAGCTACTCGTATAAAATAACTCCGACATTGAGACCATTCTAATGTAAGTTTCTGAGTTGGGTATCCCGCAAACTGCTTGATGCTGCAGCATCAGATCAAGGGTTATCATGTCATGGAAATATTACCAAAGTAACAGCACACCAAATTTCAAATCAAACTATCCTGAGATCCATACGTCAACTAGGAAATGACTTAATGATCATCAATCGCCTGAATCTTTATTATTGAATCTTATATTAATATCTTATATTATTAAAAAGATATATGAAAAGATGATATATTGAAAAGATGACATATTGAAAAGATTTATGTTGGGCATCGGAGGTTAAAACATTCAAATGGAAAATTCCATTTCATGTGCCATTCAAATGGAAGTAGCTGTAAAATAAATTCACATGTATTCATAGACATTTTGATAAAACGTTAATTTCTCAGTTTCACTGTGACATTCTGTTCAGTCAACACACCAAGCTATGTTTACACCGACCACTCTCTAACGAACCTCTTATTCTAATTAACTTCAATAGAATCACACAACGCTTCTATTGGCCATCTCTAGTTCTTTTAAGGACTGCATGAAACCTTCTAAATAGTAGAATTTCGTGAATTTTCTCTCTATATCTAATTTCTCACTGACCATCTAATCTGTAATAATTTCTGGTAACCTAAAATAATTTCTGTTTCGAAGGAAGATCCCTGTCTCACCGCCTACTTGGAGCTAATCTGTACCGATAACATCAAGTCTTTAGAAGCTATAAGCAATAAGCGAAACCTTTTATAAAAGTCTTTAAATTTATTATTTATAAACGTAATTAATATAACATAATATATAATAATTCCATATTATGTTATATTAATTTCTCGACATGTTACTAAGACGGACTATTAGTAACTTATTCAAAATTCAATTTATACTCAAGAGATGAATTTGGTACAACCAGATCTGAAAGTGCGTCTTTCTGGTAGCTGCCGAGCATTGTTATCGATGGACTATACTTTTATACAAAAACTTTTCTAAAAAATATGTCTATCTGTTGTATAAATGAAGAATAATTTAAAATATGCACAAAACCAGTCTGCATAACTCGTCTATAGTCCAACGGACCGTTGCAGTTTTCGGTCGAGTTCGTTTTCAACTGATTTTTTTTAAAACATACGCTGACTGTTGCATGCGCTGTTTCGTTATAATACAAAAAACAAATTCCCTACTCGCAACGCTTGTGTACAATTTGCATTGCACACGTACTCTGTGACAGACCGACATTGCAACTGTCCTTACTAATTTGTTGGATCGATAATTGCATGCCTCTGCTTTTTTTAAAAATCCCTCGTTTTTAACTTACTTATTACGAAACGTACTGACGAATAGCATCAAGTCGTCGAATACAACATTGTTAACTCCTACTAGAGGGTAGATTTAGGCAATCCCGAATTGAATGAAAACGAATCAAAGCTTCTTTTCAATTCGCATTCGTTGGAATTCATAAAACCGCATTTTTATAGTTTGATTTTACAGGGTGACGATATGTGTCAAGAATTATCGTCGCGAATAATGACGAGATATCTCGTCAAATGCTCGTCAAGCAGTTATTTAAAGCCTACATTTCTGAAAAATAATTAATATAAAATTATGCTTGCATTGAATTTTATCTATACACTACCACTAATATTATTTAACTTAATTAAAATAATAAATTAATTCAAGTTTTTTATTTTATCAATGGAGTACCGGCCCCGGCTTCGCATGGAAAAATTTTCATTTCTAAAGGACACCGTCCATCTCCCATACATCGCGGGGCCCAGAATTTGATGACCCAGAAGTTCCAAATTAATATCATTTGGTAGGTAAAAATATCAGATGTATGCTACCTTATTTTCAATTAGATTGTCAGTTGCATAATCAAGATATATGGGCTCAAATATATGCTAGGTTATGTTAGAGATTGTTGCAATTGTCATTTTAGTATTGTTTAGACGACTAACATAAACTCTAAGGAGATTTCCATTAGATTATGTCTTTATATTTGCATAAAAAAACACTAAACTAGACATAGACAATAAACAAAGACTTGTCTTTTTTAAAGCTTATTTCATGACGGCTCGGGCACAGAACGCTATATACTCACAAGATCTCTACACAAAACACATAATTTAAAAAAAATCTGTATTTAGATTATTTTTTGTGATTTTAGTTTAATAAAAAGTAAAGGCTTTTTTCCGCCATTTAGTTTTTCTGTAATAGGTTGGGCCCAAAGGTTGGCATCCCCTTTGAATTATGATGAAATAGAAAATTTAATTTGGACAAATACCTATTTAAAAAAATATATGTCAAATCGGTCCAGCAGTTCCCGAGTTTTGCGTTGTTATTACATATATGGAATGAACCTATTGCATATTGTATGTATGTGTGGCCGACATTCTATGTCCTTTAAGCATTTTTATCGAACAAATTGCAGTTTGTTTCTATCCCTATTGAGTCGTCTTTCTTCCAGAGGCTCTAGTATGAGTTTACGATACTACACCATTACTACACTCGCTAGCGAGAACGTAAAACTTTTGTATGGGAAATCGTGAACTGTCAATGTCAAATTATCAATTTTCCGTATAAATGTTTTACGCTCTCGCTAGCGAGTGTAGTATCGTAAACTCATGCTAGAGCCACAGGTCTATTTCAAATCAACTCTTAATTTTTACAGGACATTTCTTTTTTTTTTCTTTTTCTGAACGTAGTTCACGAGAACTTTACTAATTGAAGTAAATGTTTTACTTAGTAGCGCCAAAGTTATTGGAAAAAGAAAGTTGTATATTCATTGATTATACGATCTAGTTTGGTTTTTATATTTATTGCGTAGCTTAATGAGAAAAATAGCCGTCCCTAAACGGTTTTATTCCCTCCTTTAATGTTAAATTTTCAGGGATTCTATTCACTTCTCAGACAATTTTCAATTGATTCCCAAGTTCCGAAAGTTTCTAATGACAGTATCTAATGAAAAATTAACGTCTATTTCCTTAACTCGTAAGCTAAGCTATATAGGCTTACATATATAATTTGTTATTGATCTAGGCTTTCTACTAACAGTTAAACATTTTTTTCAAATTTTTTTGGGTAAATTAATAGGCAGAAACAGAACTTAAATAAAAAATGTACGGTATTAATATAAGCCACGTCACATAAGTGTTGCAAGTTCGCTGATTACGTAGATAGAATAAACCTTGATAGGAGATTGTGCTCTGGCATTCCTTATTCATCAGAACACATCAAGGTGTATATCTAGGTGATCTTATGAGAGGGGTTAGCTATTACTGAACAAAATTATGCCTGAATATTTCCTGAGATCAGATTCGTGCTTTAAAGGCCTTCATAATAGTTTTGCATTTTTTTTTTTCATTTGATGGATAGTGGTCACTTTGGCATCTGTCACTTGTGTGCATAACATAAGTAAATAGCTAACAGATTTAAAAACTCGTAGAGTATAAAAACTCGTAAAGTATTTGTTCGGTGGAATATCTTGCTTAAAGAACGAGCACAAAAGATTGGGCATATTCTTTATGGAAACAATAAATTATTATGTTTCAGAAAAATGTTATTTTAAAAATAAATTTAATATATACTGGAAAAAATAACGGAATCAAAAAAATTCCTAAATTTATTAGTGATTTTTTGAAATGTTTTTTCTCAATGAAAAATGGTCTTATCGAGTTAAGAAAAAAAAATAATTTTGAAATTTTAAGATTCTATTTTTCAAATCTTTCAGTCTAAAAAATTTATCAGCTACTGTCATCAGGCAATCTTAAGAAATAGCGCGAAGAAAAAATTATAACTGTATTGGATTTTTATACTTGAAAAAGTATTCCCGGTTAAACTAATGCAGTTAACGGATAGCTTGTTTATTAACCTTTAATTTGCTTTTTTTATTTTTGCTTTGATTTTTCGCTGAGATATCCAACTTTTAATGAAAAAGGCTCAGAAAATCTTAGTTATTGTTCTGAAGAAAAAGGCCCTTATGTTTTTGATTATCGATATCTCAGCAACAAATGATAGTATCGAAAATGGAAGAGCTGTTTCAAAAACTGGAATAAGTTCTCTACAACGATCTTTTATTGTTTTATGAGATTTCATGTCATGAATTTGAAGAAAGAGGAAAAAGGGGCTATTTATGGTTTTTTTTATAAAATAACCGCAAAATTTTACAGCCATTTGATTTATACTTGCAAAAACCCAGTAGAGTTTCAATTTGTTTTTTTTTTGTTAAAAACAATCAGCTTTTCAAAAAGCACTAAAAACTGAATCTCTATCAAGAATAAATTATTGTTGTACATGTCATCAATCAATAGATAAAGCTCAGTCAAGAGATGGTCAACAGTAATTATTTATATTTGCATTACCTTAGTATATTATGCCATCTTCGTTAAAATTTTCTAAAAACTAATTTACTCGCTCCGTTCGTCTCTTAGGAAATTACTATTTTAGATCTTATCAAGTTTTATAGGGATACTTTACTATATTAAATAAGCGGTAATTATATATTTTTTCATCAGAGCAGGTCTGATCGAAAAACCGTTAGAAAAAGCGAGAAGCTCTCATTGAGAAAACTAATTGTTGAAAATATATCAGTTCACATAGGAGTGACCTCGGCTTCATTTGGTTCTAGTTTTTCAGAACTTCGTGAAAATTTATCACTTGTTGGCACGATACTCGCACGCTTGGGGAGAAATTCAAAT
This sequence comes from Bembecia ichneumoniformis, assembly GCA_910589475.2. NCBI lineage: Eukaryota > Metazoa > Arthropoda > Insecta > Lepidoptera > Sesiidae > Bembecia > Bembecia ichneumoniformis. The sequence goes on along the minus strand of OU342530.1, from coordinate 3,522,615 downwards.
TTCATAAAAATGTTTAACTAAAATTGGTACAATTTTCACGTAGTTCTACAACATTTTTCTTATATATTCTTTTAGACGTCTATTTTTATTTTATATATAATATAAAAATTTCGATTACAAAATAACAAAAGGATAATTGTAATTTTATTTCACAATTAATTTGCCTATTTTATTTAGTTTATTATTTAATTTTTAATATGAGACGTACAAGTATGACATAGTTATAGCCCTTTTTTTATTATATTTTATTTTTATTGTTTCTCCAAAAAGTCGAATGAATTAACTTATAATTTCATGGAAAATGTCTTGGAATACGTCTTGGAAAATGCATTTCACATATTAAAATGCGATTACCTTTGACTTGCAAGTTTGTTGCACTCAAGTCTGTTGCTGTATCGGGATCTAATAATTTTCAATATTTAAAGGAGACCGTTCATTGAGTGATAAAATTTCAGCACGTGATATTTTAACGCTATATTTCCTGTGAGGAATATTTCTCACCCAATATTTCCACAGATCTATAACCAACAACGGCAACTGTCGAACTAATGAAAGCGACCTTTTTATTAGCCGCAGATCCTTCCGTCCCTGTCACCCGAGGACAATAAATGGATTAATCCAGTATATTACTACTGACTGTATCTTATAGTTCTCTATAAGAGGAAAATACAAGTATGTATGTAAAGAGAAATATATAATTTTCTTTAATTTAAATACTTTTTGGTTAAACTACAACCTCTATGTGTGTATAAAAACAATTTTTTTACTTATGCTTCAATCTTCATAAAAAGACGTCTGTCATCAGAATTCTGAAGTAAATTTATTACAAATATAATTTAAAATATTTATAATTGTATAAAACGTTTTTGTGATTTATTAGGATTCGACATTGTAATTAAATAACATTAAATGTCGTTTCTTTTCTTGCAGAGAAACTCAATTGTGTTTAATTAATTACGTCGTCGTCCAAATCACAGAAAAAAATATTATTATATGTATATTGGTATAAAATTATGTATTATTAAATTAATATATAGGTCATCCAATTATACATATATATGACATATTGGTGGTTGTTCAAGGTACCCTTTTCAAAGGTAGGGAAATAAAGCTGTTTCTATTTATTTTTATTAATAACATTAAACCTCGTCAAATATACTTTAAAAAGTGCAGGCGATCAACGGAGGTAGTAAGGTACTGAACGATTCTGTCATTGCCTATATTTATATAAAAAAATATTTAAACTCTATTTAGTGGATTTTCACGTTGGTAACAAAAATTAAATTAGTTAGAGCGAAATATAGCGTTTCTTGGCAGTTATTCTGAAAAGTTCCCGCAGTGAACAACTTATTAACTATTATTAGCATCAGAGCCTAGACAGGGCGGGAATTATCTGTTGACCCCTTAACTTCAATAATCGAGTAATTTGCTCTTGGATTCCTCACGCATCGAAAACAACAGCAAATGTGGGAAAGTTTCGTCAGATTTGTTACTCTACTGAAGATGGCAGTGTACCCTGTTTCCTCTTGAGACATCTTAGAAGCGTTTTTTCATTTTACATTATTAATATTAGAAGTAATCATTTTAAGTAACGACCATCCATAAGTATCCATATCCATACCATAAGTAACCGATAATGTGTAGCTGCTAATACATTAGTCGGTTAATTTAGTTAGTTATGGAAGCTACTTAGCTTCTTACTTTGCGATAATAAAACCTATTAATTCATTTATTTATTACAATAAAACTTATTAGTTGCTGAAAAAAATTAAAAGTTATAATTAATTTAGAACAATTAAATACAAATATTTGCATGCCCAGAACATACTATTTACTGTAACTGCTGTACAGTAATTAATGTAAATTAAAATGTAATCCTTTAATTAATGTAATTAAAGGATTTTAATATAAATTAAAATCCTGTAAACACGTGTACGCGCAAATACAGATTTATTTATCTAAAAATTTAGATTAGACTTAGACCTAGTTAATAGTTTTTAAATAATATTTGAATCACTCGCTTTATTCATGTCTATAAAAAAGTAATTCGAATGGACGATCAGTGCGATGTATGAAAAAGTAAATAATTTTTATCAAATCTTAGAAATAAAATAAATAATCTTAGAAAAAGACCATTCGTTTCGATTGTAAATATATATGTTTAAAATTTCTTACTTGTAGTGTTTAATGTAAAACACTTAAATCAGTGGCTTTATTTATAACGTAATTCTTATCAATGATTTTGTGACGAAATGATGAAAGATTTTCTAAATTTATTATATTTTAGAAAGAGCAGTTTTATTTTATGTTTATATTTCTAATGGTGATTTTTTTTTCAATGCGCAGTATGATACGAGTAAAACACTTAATATATTGATTTTGGGCTTGCTACAACAAGCAATATACTAAGAAATGATTGTATAATATAATGTAATAATGTATGTAATCTATATAATACAGAACATACTAATCTCTAGAAATAAGTACCATAAGTCGGATTTGAAACATTCTTTTTGAACTTGATAACCCAAATCCTAAGGAAGGTATAAGCTATTTAAGACGACGCTGTCAAAAAATAAGGTCCATCCACACCCATAAATAAAAAGCACGTCCTAATAAGTCCAATAATTGGACATTGAAGTCCAATAATCCTGTATTTTTTGTCTTGTTAGTAACTAATAAACCGGGTTTTCTTTCTAAAGGTATTTATTTTTAAACCGCGTTAACAGATGTACTTGAAATTAATTTGAAACATAAATTTTTATTACACTATTAGCTTTCAACCTTAGGATCAGTTTTGTCCACACAAATACCTATTTAATATATGTAGGTATAAAAACATAATATGTCTATGTATAACATAAAATTCTTATAAAAATGCACCAGAGCAATATGTGGTGTAGGCTTAATAATTGTGTAGATACCTCTATTCAAAAACCTACACTTATTTCCCTTACCTTGCTTGTATATAAAGTCATTGTGTGTATTTGTTAGAAAATAGCAAAATGGGGTCCAAAATGAATAGGCAAAGTAGTTTTTTGCAAAGACCAAAATGTAGATTACAACTATATTATATTTTGTAAGATCCCACAGTAAAATTCTGCACTTATCTGTTATTAGATCGATTTAAAATAAAGGTTAAACGTGGGGTCGTACAAAACGCCGCAGAGTTGCTTAGCAAAATGTTGACCCAAGTATTATGTTGACCATAATTATTTTTTATGTATTTTTGTTAAAAATTGCACTCATTTATTTGGAAACTAATACAGTGTCATGGAAAAGATACATATATAGCTGACAGATAAATTAGCTAAGCAATCCAATCAGAATCAACCACAATAACTTCAGGTATGAGCACGGATATCTCTAGATTTGCTTTGAGCTTTTGCAAGCTTTGTAACTACAACTGTTCTGACTCTATAAAGTATCCCATAGTTTTACGGGTTACAACTGCTTTAGTATAAAATTATTCTTGTAATAAAACTGTAGAATCGTACGTTTGAGATAAAATAAGTTTCGAATCCTTGAATAATTGAATATAAAATATCTCCGATGCGATGTCCATGTTCTATAACTTTTTATTCTGACTCTACCAACAGTACCTATTTGAGGTGAGTCGCTACTGGAGCGTGGGTTAAATGCGGACAGATCTTATCGTATAAAATCGAAAAAAGTATAAATACAATACAGAACACTCGACGGTGAAATTTTATTACGGACTGAATTGTCGAAATAAAAATTTCAAATAACTCTTGTTAATACATTCTCGCTCAACTTTAATGCCCTTTAATATGCATGTAGATAATATTTCATACGGATATTTAAAGCCCTATCATCGTCTTTAAGTGCTTAAAGACGATGACATTACTAATTCAGGTTTTTTATGGTAGTTTGTGGTAGGAAGGTTTATGCGTTTGTATTTTGATCTGAGTTAGTAAGGAAATCAAGAGGGGGCCATTTGTTCCTTTTCCATTAAATCGGATCGGTAAGGGACTCAAATCTTCTTTGATACCTATAGCTTGTGTATAGGCGAAGGTAGCCAACTACCATAAAGTACTTTGTGTTCTTCTACTCAAACTGCACTTTTATTATGGTTATTTAATTTAATACTATTTTAAAAATGTTATAAGTGTTGTCGATTTTAACTGAAAATTGTATGTACTCTCACAACAAAGAAAAATAAAATTGTAAAGAAAAAAATATTTGTTACTTTTTTTGATGTTTTTTTTTTAATCAAAAACTACTTAACTAATTTTAAACATTCTTTCACCCTTAGAAAGCCACATTATCGCCGAGTAAAATGGGTTGCTTTTAATTTTCCAAAAATATTAGTGATCCTACGAAAATTACACAAAGGTATCAAAATTTTGAACACAGAAGTGCTATTGATATAATTCTTAAAGACAATTATTACCACAGTGCGAACTGGTGGACAAAGAATTTCCATCTATCCCTTCTGGTAAGGAAGTAAAGAAAGTGAAAAAGTCAGGATGTGTTTACAGTCCCACGTACAACCCTAAGAACGTACAATTGTTTTGTAGTGGCCGAGTACAAGCATTCCACTAAAGCATAATCATAAAATAAGCAGCCATTCGGACGGCAGTAATTTATGGACGTAAGCTATTGAGTTTCAGTGAGTACGCAATCACGACTTTTTATGTGAAGGTCTTTAGACAGACATGGTGGCTACCATTGCCTGTAACACAAAAAACCCTACAGGTGCTGCAATTGCACTGCAATGAGTTTTGGCATTATTTACTCGCTCACCGAAACACAACAGCCACACTTGCTGTTATATCACGGTGGTTTTCTGTATAGTTACTTCGGCTGCCCAATTTATGAGTTGGTTCTCTCTTTGTGGTCATTCTTTAAAAAAAAATACGGTTTACAATTTACAAACAGTCATTTCAAAGACAGCGCACATACATTATACAAGGTAGGTGAACTCGTTTTTAATACAAAAGTTCACACTAAGAAAGAGGCACAGAAAAGTTTGCACTTTTGTGTTACACAAACTTTTTTACTGTTCGTACAACAGGTTCAAACTGGGTCTGGAGCAATGTTAAAAAGGTCACTATTGAATCAATGTTGTGTTACGATTTCATTCATCATTTTTTTTTTCATCTCCAGCTTCGCTGAACCTCTGCACAATGTTGCGATATGAAGTCTGGCGAATATCCAGCAAGGAAATAGTGCACATTAATTATTTTAATGTTCCCCAGTGGTCCTTGGTCCTCTTCTATTTTCGATATACGAAACTCGATTTATACATATAAAAAATTTACTAAGTATATTATTTGACTAGATGAGCCCGCAATTTCATACGCGTGGGTATACCTACGGTATAGCGCATAACTTTTTTGTTTGTAAACCGATTGGAATAAAACAAACACTAAATGTTATGGAAAGCTTGCTACAATACATCAGTCTAAACCGCATTCAAATCCGTTTCTGAGAATAGCGTGCACAAACGCACAGACAAACAGACATACAGACAAAAATTGTAAAAACTATTTTTTGACCTCGTTAACATAGGTAAAAAGTGTACAAATTGTTTTTTGAAAAAATATTTAATGTACAGACACGGCTCGTTTACGATTGAGTTATATGTATAGAATAGATTGCTTTACCCTATAAAGTTTTAAATCGTGTACCTCAAAATTTACAGCATTAACAAATTTTATTATTAGCTATTATAAATAATGAATTTCAACTTAAAACTTGTATAGTACATTTTAATATTACCTAGTATTATTAAAATTGTTTGTAATGTAGATTAAATATAAAGTATTTTTTTTTACTTGAACTATTTTTTTTTTCAGACCTACATAAAGATGACTTGACATGACCACGTCCGATAAACATGTTTTATTCGGAAATTAAGGTCCAGGGAATTTTATTATTCATAACTAAAGGAAGTGGAGCCTTCTATTTTTGCTACAGTAATAAGTTTTGTAATCTTCCTGTAGGCGACTAATTACATTTATTATGTATTACATTAATTATAGATGCGTAATTACTGTATAGCGATGTTTTAAATGAAATTGATATACTGGTAGGCTTAGAGTCAACTTTCGAAAGGTACCGTAGCCTTTTAAGAAATAAAAATACTAAGAAATAATTTATTTTTAAATTTTTACCAATTGTAAAAGTATTTATTACTTTATCGCAATACTAACAGTGCAATGCTGTTTCAATCCTCCCTTCACTTAGATAATATTTATCCCACGATACACCAACATCTCGTTTTTACATGATTTTACATTAGAAGATACGAGGTACATTCTATTTTGTTCTCTCTGCCTTCCGTTGTGTTCATGCTCTTCAATGGAAAAACAACTGACAAAATAAGGTCTTTGTATGAGTTCATCAGTTGGATCGAATAACGGATACCTGCAATAAGTGTATTTTGAATATCATAGATATATTAATAAAACGTTACTTAAGTACAGATAGTGAAAATAACTTTGACGGAGTCCTTCTTGTAAGGACATTATAAAAGTAGAATATTTTGTAAAATGCGTAATATTAGTTCAGTAGTTATTTAGAAAAAGTGATAAAATTTAGTGGTTAATAGTCATTTTGTCCAATCCAAATTAATCTAGAATTCAAAATTCCAGATTAATTTTTAGATAATCTGGAGATTAAGTTTTAGAAAATTCCCTTTTTTCTTTGTGTCAAGGGCAATCTAGGAATGTTTTTGTATATTAGGTCGAGAGTTCATCATTTCAGCTCTCGCTATCTCACACAGCAGATTCTAATATTTACATTAAAAAACGTACAATTAATTATAAACACCAAGTGAAAGTTTGAATCCATATATACTTTTATTAATATACTTAATAACATATTCTAGTATATTAACTTATTAGTGATTTTTTCATGAAAAATACAGGGGAAAATTGCTTGAGTCCCTGAGTGACGGTATTTACTGCCAGCCACCGTTTAATGGAGGGCCAGTGTTACAACAAAAAATGCATTTGTATCAAATTGAAGGCTGTCGCGTACAGACCAACAAATAATTAGACCAATTAATAATAACAAATGCCACCACCGACTAAAGCGAATAAGTACCTATTAAGGAATTAGAGCGAAGGCGAAGCATTAGATTACAGTTGCAGTTATAGATATTCCTGTTTGCGGGTGAATCTATTGTTTTAATCAATGACTATTAACTCTCATCTGAGGCAATTTGTAAAAATAAGAACGGATTATCATGTTTGAAAAACAATAAGACCAAATTCAATCATATTTGTTTTTCATTAGGGGGCTCAATACATAAGTCGCAACCTTCACATAGCGTCGTTAGATCTAGTTCGTGTAACTTTTTAAGAGTTCACCTTTAGATTTATCTTAGGTTCAATCATCAATGTTTAAATCATTTAAAAGTAAAATATTTGATAAGTATATATTTATATAGCCTTCATATTTATTATTTATTCAAGATTGCGAACGGTGCTAATTATAATTGATGATTTTAAATGATCGCTAATGGATTTTATTATGATTTTATGTAATAATTAATTTTGGGGCGCGAAGAAAACCCTGGGTTTAACGAAATCTAAATTTCGTTGCGGCGGGATTTCGACAGTTCACGTCATGAATCCCTGCGGCGAATTAGTGGACTGTATATGTGATTGCGGCTGTAAGCGAACAGTTGACTGTCTGATGGCAGTAGAAGGAAAAGCACGTACGTTAAAACCGGTACTCTGGTGCGATCTCCTGCAGGATTCTACAAAACGTCAATCTAGCAGACACTGTTCACTTGTTTGATAAGCGTTAAAGAGCGGATAATAACTAAACTTTTGTGTTCAGTTTACTTCTTTACTTCGAGCGAATCACACTTGAAGCGTACGCGTGATCTCGTCTCACGTTCGAGGCGGTAACATGCATTACATGGATGCGTGGGTAAAGAGGAAAAATTGAGGGCTATATTTTAATGAATAGACGGGTAATAGTTAAAAAGGAAAATGGACTTGATAACCAACCCATTCGATTACGGCGCAAACAAATTTAAAATTAACGATTATAATTAACGATTCACTAGGTGATGGATTTTATGTATTAACTAATTATGAATTTATGGAAAAATTAATTATCTTTCTTAATTATTGTTAGCAATTCACTAGCCACTGAATTTTATACGAAATAACGAAGATGTCGATCTCGTTATATTGTGCACTTTTAGGAACAAAAATATATTCCGAAACCTTGTGGTTTTACTGGATTACGTATATAACTTCCGTTTCACCTCACTTTCACAAACGTGGGTAGCGAATTGGCGTGGTAGGGTAATTAAGCTGGCAATGAGATTATCAGTTGGCATTGGTGCCAAAACACATATTGCACTTAATACATTCCGAATTTTTTATGCAACTAAATACTAATTTTTATACACTCCTCTTAATTTTTTTGGATCAATACGAAAACGTAATAATACATTACTGCAGAGTCCATGAAGTGAAGGATTGCCGGACGAAGTGGTTTTAAGGCCGAGCTTTAGCGAAGCCTTGATAAAGATATGAGTCCGGCAATCCTCATTCCGGTTGAGGCTGGTGCTTTTCTCAATAAATGTGAGGAAATAATGAAACACGCCCCCGCCTACTACGCCTGTGACAGAGGCGGGAGCGTTCGTGAAGACTCGTGAAACTTCGGGTTTCATCGGGCTGAGCAGCGGCCAGGAATGAATTTTCATACAACATTCTTGGCCTAGGCCGAAAAAGAAATGCATGAGCCAAGAATTACAAACTTCGTGGCTTGTTTTAAGTACAAGAATGACCACATTTCCGAGCATGTTTGAGAAAATGCCTTTTTTTAATATTTAAAGATATTATAAAATATTCTTAAACGAAGGGTTGTAACACTTGACTATTATGAAATGAAGGATTGCTCATTTTACTCAAATATACGAAAATGTGTCATCATATAAGCGTGAATGAATGTTTTGCGTTGAAGCCGAAGTGTTTTTTTGAGCACTCAGTATTGTTGGACAGTGGCCAATGCTTGCTGGTACTTAGGGCAGAAATCCAAAACCTTCTGGTATGAATTTAAAAACAACAGTAAAATTGAACAAACCATCCGTTACGAACACTTTATAAATCGTTTATTTTGTTAGTAGCACCTTTTGTTGTAAACGGTAACTTAACTGTCGCTCTGTTACCAAGAAAAACATTTGTCTCTAAATTAAGTGCTTAATTCGAAGTTGGAGACAAAAAATTATATGTTCTGAAGTTGGTAGTAAATCAACAATGAAAACTTTCACTTTCCTTTTTATTTAGCCCAAACTACGTGTATGTCAATAAGCAAGATAATGGAGAAATGCGACAAAGTCGTAGTTTTGAAGAAACAGACAGGGATTTTCAGTGACTATTTTATAACTAGCTGAGGCCGCAACATCGTACGCGTGGTATTTGGTATAACGCGTAACTTTTTATTTGCAAACCGATTAGAATGAAACAAACACTAAAAACTGTTACGGGAAGCTTGCTAAAATACAAAACTGCATTCAAATCGGTTAAGCCGTTTCAGAGATATTTTTTTTTTTTTTTTTTTTTTTTTTTTTTTTTTGTTTTCCCCCAGGGGTTACGCCACCCCCACAGGCCGTTTATTTTAAGTAAAATTACAATTTAGATTTAATTTAAATAACAAATAAAATAGAGTTACAATTATGCACTATAAAATTACCATTAATATTACATTACAATAATTTACAATGAAAAGAGATGTTATTTACAGTATATCTGGGGGTTGGGGGATTAACGCCTCAACCTCCGACATAATCGGAGACTTTGTTGTTTTAATAAAAGTTATCCACTACTACTTATGTTTGCTTTTTTTTTTTTTTTTTTTTTTTTTAATTTAAACATTTCCTCCTCCATCCATCCCTCCCCGCTCTTCTCCCATGCTATACGGAGTCTCAGGATCCAGTCAGGCCGTCGCGTTAGCTTTTTTTACTACGTCAATTATTTTATTGCAGAGATTGAAAAACTGCTTCGAATTTTGTTTATCTGTTATTATATCTGGCAGGATCTGCCTTTCGATTTTTTTGCCCATGTGTATTTCCAGCCCAAGTCTGGCGAGTGCAAACCTGGGGCACTCGAGTAGAAGATGTTCCACTGTCTCTTGCACCCCCGGCTCACAGACGCAGTCCGGACTGGATTTTCGTTTCAGAGATTAGCGTGCACAAACGCACAGACAAAAATTGTAAAAACTATTTTTTTGACTTCGGCAACAAAAATACAACGTGTACAAACAGTGTCTGCTAACAGTAATAATAAATTTATAATAAATGGACATAATATAGGCCATTTTTAATTGAACTAAGATTTTTTTTAAATTAATTCAAAGAAATGGATAATTTAAGGTTAGTTCGCTTTGATTTAGTCTCATTTGAATATTGCAAATAAATTTAATTGATTTCTTACCACAGATTTAAAAATGGTTTACGTGGTCGACGTGACAAATTAATCGAAAAAGCAGTATTGCGGTTAAATTAAACGAGATAAAAGGGGTCGCTCGGTTGTGACATTCTTGAAATCGCGTTTTCACAATTTTCGTGCTTTGTTTTATTGAATACAAGGTTTTAATACACTAGTTGGGAAACCTTCATATGATTTTGTAAGGATCTATAAATAAGTGTGTTTTTAGTAAAATTATAATAATATTTTTATAACCCGTACAGAAAAAGAAATTACAAAAGCTTTCCTACAAAATTACTACGCCTAATATACTTTAGAGCAGCATTCATTTGACATTAATATAGTTTCATCGTCAGAGGTCCAATTAATAATATATAAGATAAAGTTTAACACGTTCTTTTTCCATTTTTAAACAGTCTTTGTGTTAAAACTCATCATAATCGGCTCAATGGTTTGACCGTAAATTCGTAACAGACAGACAATATTCGAATGGTTAAACCAAAAATTCTGTTACTTAGATATCGTGATATTATCGTTATATTGTATGAGTTTCATAGCGATTAGTTAAAGAAAACAAGGTAACCGACCTGTTTATTTGTAACGTGAGCCTTAATTATATTAGTCTACCTTGGCCACTTACTAATTCATTAATTAGACTATGACTCCATAGGTGGTTCACTAAAAATACCCAAAGGACTTTAATTACTTCTATTTTTAAAATATATCCAAAATTTGCAGCCTCTGGTCTTCCTACAATTTAAGAATAAATGGTATCTTTCATTGCCATACACGTCACACATAAATGTTCTAAAAAAAAATTGAAAGTGCCATGACATCATATTGTTTTGTATATAGCAGGATGCCTATTACAGCTCCTCGTAGATTTATTAATATTTTCTTTTCATAATGAGGCACATTTAACATCGAGTAATGGGGAAATTATAAAGTAACTAGCGGCCCGCCCCCGGCTTCGCCCGGCGTGCAATTTTTATATACCCTAAAACATTCCCCGTTTATCCCTCTTTCCATAGGTGAAAACCGAATTAAAATCGATCTACCCGTTCAGGCGTGATGCCGTGACCAAGGAAAATGGGGATTCATTTTTATATATAGAGACCCACTATTTTTAGAAATCTTAGAAATTTCAAAGATTTTTAATCGTCAGCATTTTTTACCGTGGTTTTGGAAAAATAAGTCAATGTTATATTGATCCTAAGATGAAACCTAGAAAGGAACTCAGAATTCTTTTTGTAGAGTTTAAAATAAAAGTAAAATAACAATTACAGTCATTGTAATTATGATACACACAGATAATAGTACATTTTTAGTTTAAAGCCAAATAATAAAGGATATTTAAAAAATTCTAAACGCATTTTGTCGTTACACGTATCTCAGGCAAACACACAAAAATATACCAGTTATTTCGTGATAAAATTAGCTGTAGCCGTGTAACCTTCCGATTCGTTGAGAAAAAAATCCTTGCGAACCTTACATAACAATGTTGGAATTGGTATCTAAGAAACCCTTTATTCCCTGTGTTAAGCTACTAAGAGGGTGGATGCGATGATTCTTTACTCTGTGGAGAGGAATAAAGCTATGAACAAGCGGTGGTGTTATGAAAATTTAAATAATGTAAAAGTGTAATTCTAAAGACAACATAATTATACTACTAAAATACAAATATTATACTATATAGAGAGATAGTTTTTAAAAATGACTAAATAAAAGAAAAAATACATTAAATAAAATACTTAAGATATATACATATTATAATCATTATTATATATGAATATACGTATTATAAAGATTTATAATTGGAAACATATAATAAAATGAAATGAGCTTTGTCTGTGCATTAAATATTTTTTCAAAAAACAATTTCTCCACGATGTACTTATGTTACCCAGGTCAAAAAAATTGTTTTTGGAATTTGTGTCTGTCGGTTTATCTGTTTGTCTGTGCGTTTGTGCACGATAATCTCAGAAACGGGTTAACATAATTGTAAGCGGTTTTCACTGGTGTGATGTAGCAAACTTCCCATAACATTTAGTGTTGACACACTTTATGCTGACGATTTCTGTTTTCCGAAAGCTTAAAATAAGAGTATAATATTTAAATCCTGATTTATTTTGTTTAAAATCATATTTTAAAGCCGTCATTGTATACATTTACGTGAAGAGGTTGTCTCTAGTGTCCCCCCATCCCAGACAGGAAGCTATTGACAAAGTGATCACTTCTAACGTTTGTATGCGGCGCAACAAGTAGGCTTGCTTGAGAATCACCGAGATACATCCCATTCTTTTCAACAACATTCTGTCATCTTTAGAAATATCGTCAATGCACTTACTACCTTATTGAGTTGAAATATAAAAATAGAATACATCTCAGAGTAAATATGTCTTCCCTTATAAATTAGATTAGTAACTCCACATTCTAACTATATGAAAATTCACATGAAACGCTCGTTTAATTAAAGATATACATATTTAATAGCTTTAAGTTGCTCTAACCTTAAAAATATATATATATTTTTTAGTATAAAATTTTGCTAATCTAAATATACAACAGCCTGTATATATCATTTGCGTTATACTACAATCTCGAGTTAATGATCGTATTATGATTCTTACTCTCTTATTTGTTTGTTTACATTAATTTCCGTATTAAATGTAACTGTACTGTTTTATTTCATATTAGTTTGTAAAATAATAGGTAATTGAAGTTTGGTATAAAGAATCACAAAAATTCATTCTTTATATAATTGTTATCAAATACCCAATTATCGGAATGGTAATTGGGATAGCCCATAGATATTGGAAACCATTATTACTAAGGTAATGAGCCTATTTGCCATAATTATAATATCAATTTAATAGATTTTCGTGTCGATTTGAAAACAAACATTTAGAAAATATTGCATATTTTTCAAACAATCATATGTGTATTATTTTTTTTGTTTCTTTGTGATTTTGTCCTAACTTGGTCCTTTCCTGAGGCGGAATGAGGAATTTTTAAATCTATTCATTTAGTTTATCCATCTAACCATCAGTATTCATTGATTGGACTTTTGTTACCCACCTAAATCTACCTGATTATAGGTACTTGTCTAATCTGTTTTCGATAACTTGAAAAATGTTTACACATCTCACAGCTTTCAAAACAATCGCCATATTTTAAAATAGTCGGGGATAAGATTTAATAATGTCCCCTGGGCGATTATTGAAGAGGCCAACATTCAGTAATGAATTGTAAAGCGCAAGTGTTAAAGTACGTTTTCGTTCGAACGAATTCTAAAAGAAAACATCCGAGGGAATAACACAAGGAAAACGCTGAGAGATTTATTACCCCCACATTTTTGGTAGGGGGTGTTGGACGGGGGTGATAAATCAAGGAGTCGTTTGGTTATGAGACGAGCAATGCGCTGGATGCACTGGTTTCGACTGACATTCTTATCACATAAATTTAATTTTTGTTGAAAATCTAAGTAAGTATTAGAATAAAACAGCCAGTTTTTTATCTACAAGAAATCTTCATGAAGGCTAATACATACCAAAAAGTTTATGAAATAAATAAAATAAACTTAAAGAGAAAATAAATAAAGAGCTTTTATTTAAAGAGAAAAAGACTATCTTATCTAAGTGTCAACTAAGTAAACACTTCAATTCTCTTGTTCAGTCACCGTACGGGCGGTGTAATCATAATGTCTTGATGCCTCCACTCTCCTTGATAGGTATTAAATGTTCAAAAAGTTATTAAATCTTCAAATATTGCAAACATTTTTATAATCATTTCATAATATGTTACGACATTCAAAATGTTAAAAATAAATATTTCATTAAAACTAATCTAAAATTTAATTTAATTTTAATATATTTGTTAATTTCCCAAATATTATACTGTTATGTATTGGCGCGTAACTAATAATTTATTTATCTTTTATTAATTCTTATTCTAAGTCGACAGCACAATTGCATCTCATCTGGCATTACTTTTGTGATATACCACATACAGTATGTGCGGTTATACTGTATATACAGTTGTGTCATATCATTAGGTGTCATATCATACGTAGCCACATACCGTCAAGTGAACGGTCACTCACTCAAAATTATTACATAAAATCACTCTTTTAACTTCTATTGAACAACTATTCCAAATCCTATATTTCAAGATGTTATATGTACACAGGAAAGCCCACAAGGCAAGTTACGTTTTGTTTTTTTTTTTGTGACTTTTTTCTTCGGTATTTAATGCTTATGTATTATTTATATTCACGAATTCCTTAACATTTAGATTTGATGCGTAACACTGCAGATCTTTAATGGATTTATTCAATAAAAATCATTAACCAAGATTCATTTATTAGTGGCAAGGCAAACTGCGTTCTGCAGTCATAAACAGGGCCTCATCAGGCGGCAATAATAATCCTCTTATCGATCATAAAATGATCTTACTTAACCCTAATCTGAAGCCTGTGCTGCTAGTTAAACAAAAAAAAATACGTCTTGGAACACATCGTCCTTATATGATGTATTAATTTAAGATATATATGTGTATTATAAATAATTATTTTTCATTGTATATTACATTTGCAAAAAAAAATTTTATCCTGCAAAACCGTTCTGATCCAGAAGCATTTTCATCACGCATAGTGTTTGCTTAGATTATGTTATGCTTATCTTAGTAGAACTTTTCAAGATTAGTTTATACATCATTGTTTTATTAAGATTCGTCCACTGGACGACCATTTCGGAGCTATAAAATCGTATCACAAACAAGTGAATTGTGTTGCATTTACCTATGTTTATATAAAGATATATAAAATTGATATTATTTATTCAAAATATCAAATATACCTTCCGATTATTTTATCATATTAAACTGAAATCGGTACATCAGCTTTATGACGTGTTTACAATTTTATGTTAATGCCAATGTTATAAATCTCCTAAGTCGATCAGTGTTTAAGCAATATTTCATCCACATCATATAATGGAGGCCGACAAAATTCGGGAGCCACCAGCCCACACTGAAAGCGATGCAAATGAATTTCTAAACTTCGGTAACATCGGCTAACATCTAGTCAATTTGCGTCGTCCGAATTGAATTTAGTGAGAACGAATTTGTGATATTATAGTACATAATGTATTCACTCGTATACGGAAAACTTACACAATAGAAAGCCTCGATTCATTCCATTCGATACGACTAATTTGATATCAGTATAAAAAACGTAAGCCATTTGGCTCGACACATTCATGTGAAAAATGTTTCCTGTTCAGTTGGAGAATATAGTTTCCAGTCGAATTCAACTTATTGTTTTATATAAAAGTTTTATATTTCTACTCCAATATACATGGAATATTCAATATTCAATTGGAATAGAATAATCAGTTTCCACGAAGGCAGACACAAGCATGAATTACAGACGGGTGTGCAAATTCCTATTTAAATCTTTTAGATTTTTTGATAATTATGTCATACCCAAACTGCGAAGTAAAACTTACCAAAGTTAGGATGTTTTTGACTAGTAAAATATAAAACAATTTTTATTTATAAAGGTGGGCAGACAGGATGACGGTCCAGTTGATGGTAGGTGACTACCGTCGCCTTTTAATACAAGCTACGCTATAGGCGCTACAAGTGTCCTGTCGACTCTAATAGGCTAAGGTGTAAAGAACTAGGAGAGAACAGAAAATTAGGCTCTGGGATCCCTTTTTCTCTTTCCGAAATACAACAGCATACATTGTATAACTTTGGTCTTCCGTAAAGGGGAGGTTACTGTCTCCAGGCGGGATGCCAAATTTATAACTTTTAAACGCTGTTTGCCCTGCCACAGATATATTTTTGAGAAATTAATTATAACGAAATAGTATCTTTCACTCGAAATAAGGAAATCTTTGCAGTATTAATTTTGTTTAAATATAAACAATGTTAACAATACATTGCAGGTTCTGATGTTGCTGTAGAATTTGAATGATTTTGCATATTCCGAGCACACCCCCGGGACTGCAACTGTGAATTTAAACAAGAAGGAAACAATAGCAAAGCCTACATTTCTAAGTTCGCTTTAAGTGATTATATTTAAATCTTGGTTTAAACTGAACACTGCTATTTCTAAAATTTAATTCAATAACGTTTTAAAATTAACACTATGTATAGAGGTCTGTATGTATTTTTATGAAGAGATAGAATTTGTTTGTAATGAAAGTGTGGAGATAAATCAATGAAATGAGTCATCCGATCCGATCCGAAAGTATGTTTTCAGTTTATAATTTAAAATATTAAAATGTTATGTACTTAAAATTTTCTTAAATAAAATATAAAAATTTAAATAGTAGGAAGTAATAACCGTTTAGTTGTTTAAAGTGTGCTGAAAAAAATATTGAAAGAACGTGAAATATAAATGTGCTGTTTTGTTCGCATTTTATTTAATAAAATGAAGCATCGGGGCTATTTTTAGCCACTTTATGTGCATCATAATTGGTTCAATGCAGTCATAATTGGATTAAGGCCCAAAGGAGAAACGGGCGAAGCCACGGAGTACAGCTATATTCTAATAAATTGTCTATAACCGAATATACATAAAAGAAAAATATATAAGAAAACACAATAACTCGTGTCTAACAATTTGTCTTCTAAATATAGCTTTTGTCCACAACTTTGTATCTTATCGTCCATGTATCTTTACAAATTTTAGTATATTTGTTTTTCTGATGTACAAACTAATAGGTACTACACAAAGAATATTATTATTGCTGCTCCAATTTTTACTAGCAATAATTGGGAATAAGAAAATATTGTTTCACGGTATCCTTTTCAAATTTCTTATGATTTTTTTTAAATTTTAATTGAATTTAAATTAATTTTAAATTTAAAAAAATTAAATTCTATTTAAAATCTAATTTTTAATATTTACGGACTATTTAACAAAATTTTTGACTTAAATAAATTTTAGCATATGTAAACTGGCTTGGTTTACAATGCTTTGGGGCTCCGCGTCGGGGTTCCAGGATTCGATACCTACCTGGCAATGTTAAATTTGGAAATGAACTTTCAAAGATGGCTCTGATCCAGGCTCTGGCAAGTAATGACAGGACAGACTGCGTTTCGTAGTCGTAGGGCCGAGAACACTGCCTTGAGGCAGTCCGTACGCATCCAATGATCGACCTTTACTAACTGGGTTCTGTTGCTTAGATAGCCCATGAAAAGTTTTACCGGAAGGCCTCTTATTTCAATTCTCTCTAATTTAGAAACCGAAAGAGGGACAGAAACCGTATCAAAAGCCTTGGCTAAGTCAAGAAAAATTGCCAAAAATTTCCTTCTTTTATCAAGAATATTTATAACTGAATTAACAAATTCATGAACAGCATCATCTGTTGACCTACCGGTGCGAAAACCGTATTGTGCCGATGAAAGGAGATTATTAGATACCAAGTAACCTATTAAACGTTTGTTCATGAGATGAACAAACGTTCATAAGGAGGAGAGGATGGAAATGGGTCTATAGTTAATTACACAGTCTATGTCACCATTTTTATATATTGGTTTAATGACAGCCGACTTAAATGCCCGAGGGAATAATCCACTTTCTAACGTAGTGCATTGGTTTAGTGTTAATAATCTCCTTTTAAATGCCACGAAAACTAAAATTGTTAAATTCAGTACCCCGAATGTTAAAAATATTGGAACGAATGTGATTTTGGGTAGTGAGAAATTGGAGCCCGTGGAATCGACAGTATTTTTAGGTATTACCGTAGATTCTAAATTACAATGGGCTCCACATATTGAGAAACTAAGTAAAAGACTTAGCTCTGTGGTTTATGCAGTTAAGCAGATTCGACGCCTAACGGATGTCGAAACAGCTAGGATTGTTTCACAGTGTAATGAGTTATGGGATCCTTCTTTGGGGTGGTGCTGCGGACATAAATACTATTTTCATTTTACAAAAAAGGGCCATTAGAGCCATCTATCAACTAGATCCGCAGTCTTCCCTCAGAGAAAAGTTCAAAGAAATTAAGATTTTAACTGTTACATGTCAGTATATTTATGAAAATTTAATTTACGCCCATAAAAATATTAGTCAATTTAATAAAAAATGTGATGTACACAATATAGGTACTAGGTTTAAAAATAATTTAGATTTACATAAGACGCGACTCCACAAAATAAGTAATTCTTTTATGGGTCAGTGTATACGGTTTTATAATAAACTGCCTGAGATGATCAGAACCTTATCTATAAATAAATTTAAAGTTGTCATTAAAGTGACAATGAAGCCTGGAATTAAAGCCTGGATTCGGAGCTCATACTATGCTCAGTATTGTATATTTACTTTAGGTATTAAGTGTATGATTATAATTATTGTATTTTTTTTATATTGTAAAGATGACAAAAAGAATAGTATCCTGAGTTTCTTTCGGGGTTTCTTCTCAGGATCGTCATCTTGGCTTTTTTTCCGAAACCCTGGTAAATTTAACTGGTAATTCCAAATGACGATCATAAGAGTTTCTTGGAGAAACCTAATTGATAAATAAATATTTTGATTTTGATTTTATTTTGATTTTGATTAGAAATTGAAAGATTATATATGTGGGTAATAGGCGATATGAGCTGAAACATGTACCTCTTGATCACTTTGCTCGAGATGCCATCCACTCCCGTCGCACAGTTCTCCCTTAGGCCCAGAATTAGTTTTTCAATTTCCGAATTATTCGTTGGAAGGAAAGCCAACGAGACATATGGCGATTACGTTTAGTGATATCATTAGACTGGTTGTAGATTAAAATTTGCTCAGCCAGTTCTTTTCTCACACCCACAAAGAACTCATTGATTTCATTGACACTATTATTCGGATTGTCGGCAGAGATAAGGCACCACCTTATCTCCGGATAAACCGGCGGAGATAAACCACCACCTTACAGAAGACCACCGTGAAATAACAGCACGTGGGCTGTTGTGTTACGATGAGTGAGTAAGGGATGCCAGAGCCCATTTCCCTATTCCCTCCTAATCCCTTATCCTTAATCCTACATTGCTTGTGTTATAGGCGACGGTAGCCACCTACTATCAAGTGGACCGTCAGCCTGTCTGCCGATTTTAACATAAAAAAAAGTATGACCACCCGTAAAAAAAGTATGATCTGTAACATTTTTAATTGCACCCCATAGCTTTCTTTTATTATTTTTAATAAATAATTACCTTGTACATAAAAGTTGTTTCACAACCGTGTATAATAACGTCAAAATGTCAATACTAAGCATATTTAGCGAAGAGTTTCAAGTAATGTAAAGAGAGATATAAGTAAAAGCTTCCTCTTTTTGTACTCGATTTATTGTTATTCAGTTTCTCCTTTACGCATGACTCCGCCGGCATATAACAGTTTATCTCTAATACTTCGGGATACTTTATATATGAGGGAAAAGCCTCTGAAGCTGGAATCACTTTATATTACGGAAGCGATCTATTCTATACAACACTTATAATTCCTCTATTTAATAGTAGCAGAAATTACAAGAATACGTATAACCAGCAATTAGCGGTCTCTAGTCTTCTCTCCATTGTAATATTATTTATAATTTGCGTCCACTCCTGTCGGAAGTTGAATTATAAGGATTAGTAGGATAAAGTTGAGGGAAGGTATAGGGAAATGGTTAAACTTAAATAACAATCATGTTAAACTTTCTAGTTAACAAAAATACCAGAAATACTATACGCCTAAGCAGGACAACAGAAACAGAGACAAAAACATATTATTACAGCAATCAAGACCCCTCTCCGCACAGATTATACATACAAACAGATCCAAACCAGCAACAAATCTTTCAAGCCGGCTGGTCATCGTGGAAGATCAAGACCACCACCCTCCAAAGAATCCTTAGAGGAGGCCTTCACCTGAAGGCCTCCTCTAAGGATTCACCGGTCGGTGGTTGTAAGTGATAATGCTAGTAATGAATATTTATTTATTTATAATGATTTGAAAAAACATTATAAATAAATATAGCTAACGATCTTTTTATCAATATTTTAAACTAAAAAAAAATATTATAATTGTAAGAATATTAGAGAAGAAACAAAATTACCAAGTTCAGTATAAATGTGGATAAAGATTTTGCATGGAATAAAAGGCTTTTTTTATTTTAATTTTTAATTTTATTTACTTATATATAGCGTAATGGAGTATTGATTTTACAGTAATGTACTTTATACATTAGAATAACTAAAAAAAAGTGAATTTATACTTTGTTTGGATTGCTTTTCAAAATTTCGACAACAGTCTTGCATTCGTTTACTTGCGTGGGTAACATATTTATTATATAAAAAATTTATATAGGTACGTATTTAAAAATATTTACGTACGTATTAATATTTACGTATAAATATGAACCATTAGATAAACATGGCGTTGGGAAAATTCACAAAATATGCTTTATTTATTCTAAAACGCAAGAGGCGTAAATTTGCTTCAACAGAATTGATAAGAAAGATTATTTTTTATCCAACGGAGTAACAATATGTGGCGGTTGAAGTCGACATAGTATTGATTGGTCGCTTGTGTTGTAGTACACAGGTAATTGAAAGTCGATTTAATGTTAGCATGGCTACGATGACTTACAAATTCTTAACCAAAATAAAAATTTCAATCACTTTATATTTAGTTTGAAAATGCCTTTATGAAATCAAACAATATAAAATTACCATCATGAAATAATGTAAGGATTTACAATTAAAATCTTACCATAAAGATATAAACTATTGTTCTTAAACAATTGACTCACAGATCTTTTGTTCTACTAACGTTAGAAAACTCTGTCCAATAAAATAATTAAAAAAAAGAATAAGGAAAGAAAGAAAGAACAAGCAAAAGGCAAAATACAAAAGGCGGCCTTATCGCTTTATAGTGAAAATTATATGAAAAATAAAACAATGTGGGTGGTAAAAGTCATGGTAAGGTCATCATAAACTTACATTCTAATAACTAAATAATAGTAAGTAAATTGAATTACACAAATATTAATAACACCAATTAATAAGTATAATATATTAGAACATAAACCTACATGAAAAAATTAAACAAATAAAGTCGTCTTCAGTTTGACAGAAATTGTGTCTTGAGTGCTTTTTTATATATAAACATTCCCCGTTTATCCCTCTTTCCATTAGTGAAAACCGAATTAAAATCGGTCTACCCGTTCACGCGTGATGCCGTGACCAAGGGAAATGAGGAATCATTATTACTAGGTCATTTGAAAAGTTCTTAGCCTAACATGGTTAAAGTCATTGGTTTTTTTTATAACTACCCTCATTTTGTAGTTACATTATTTAGCAACAAGTATGCACAGTTTAGTTTATTCACAGTAACTCATTGTTCGTTTACACGTGATACCGTAAGTCTAGTCAGAGCTATTTTTGAAAATGGATAAAATTGAACATCGTGCAGTGATAAAATACCTGAATTTGAAAGGTTTAACTCCAAAAGCTATACATGAAGACATATCTGCTACTTTGGGTGAGTCCGCTCCTTCGTATGCGACTGTTAAAAACTGGGTGGCAGAGTTTAAACGTGGTCGTAAGACCATTCAAGATGAGCCCCGTAGTCGCCGGCCTTCGACTGCTTCCACTGATCAAAACAAAGAAATAATCTGTGATTTAGTTTTATCTGATCGAAAATTGACTGTCGAGGAGATAGCTAAGACTGTAAGCATCTCATCTGAGCGAACACATCATATAATTACTACTGAACTTGGATTCTCTAAGGTGTCTGCGCGGTGGGTACCGCGACTGCTTTCAGTGGAACAAAAACGCAACCACAACTTCTCGCGACTGTTTAGAGTTATATGAAGCTGACCCAATAGAATTTGTTGAAAGATTTATAACCATGGATGAAACCTGGGTTCACCACAATACACCCGAGACAAAAGAACAGTCGAAACAATGGAAAAGAGCAGGATCGCCCACCCCAAAGAAGGCAAAGGTGGTTTTATGGCATCCGTTTTTTGGGATGCAAAGGGTATAATTCTCGTGGATTATTTAAAAAAGGGTGAAACAATAAACTCCGATTACTATTGCAATTTTACAAATAAAGAGGTCATAGCCGCCGTGGACGCTTATTTTGAGGAGTTAGATGAAGATTTTTTTAAAACGGGTATCGAAGCCTTACCGGGTCGATGGAAAAAGTGTTTTGAGCTCGGAGGAGAGTATGTTGAAAAATAAAAATAAACTTAAAATCGTGTGGTTTCATTAAGTATGTTAGGCTAAGAACTTTTCAAATGACCTAGTATATATAGAAATTATTACTTTGCACTTGCGTTAATCGAACGTGACCTAATTCGAAACGCAGTTTTATGACAGTATTTGTAATATCTCGTATAATACCTACTAGCTGCGCTCGCAACTTCGTACGCTTGGTACTCGGTATAGCGCGTAACTTTTTTGTTTGTAAACCGATTGGAATAAAGCAGACAATAAATGTTACGGGAAGCTTGCTGCAATACATCAGTGAAAACCGCATTTAAATCGGTTAAGCCGTTTCTGAAATTAGCGTGCACAAGCGCAAAGATAAACAGACAAATTTCTAAAAACTATTTTTTTGACCTCGGTTTTATAAGTACAACGTGTACAAATTGTTTTTTGAAAAAAATATTTAATGTATAAACACGGCTCGTTTGCGATTTTATTATATGTATAGATAAGAAAATTATATTCTTATAACGTGTAGTATAAATTTTATATATTATCATCTCAACCAAAATAATTTTTCAAAAGGAACGGACAGAAGCAGCGTGGATGCACTGTCGACCCGCGGCCCTTAAAAGATCGTCCTGTCCACCTTGTGACCTACGCTGTGCTTGCCGGTCCGTGTCCTCCACTCCTCCACTTTCCAGCCTTAGCGGCCGTCAGTTTTTCGAGTTTTTCGGACTATCCGCCACTTCAACTTACTAATCCGCCGGGCTATGTCAGTACCTTTCGTTCGTTTACAGATTTCCTCGTTCCCGGTTCAATCTCTCATTGTAATGTCCTCTCCATGTCTCGTTGAGCTTTCTGACGAGGCTCATAGTTAGAGACCACGTTGCAGCGCCATATATCACACATTTGCAATGAGGCACTGAGGAATTTTGGGCGAGAAAATGTCTCTAAATTTCCCGAACGCTGCCCATCCGACCTTCTCGAAATTGGCTTTACCTAATTGGGCTGTTTGTTTAAGTAGATTTATAGTTTAATATATCTAGTCGAAACAAAATAGGGACTACTAATTAACTTACAACTTATACGCATTTTATTTAACGAAATTAATTAATAAGTAATTATTAATAAATAAGTAATCTTTGATGTTATGAATTCGAACTCAAACAATGACAGCTCGGAAATTACAAAATCGTCTTCAGCTGCTAACGGGTACCTGTGTTAGTGACCAAAGGATTCGAAATTGACCAAAGGATTTAACTCGGAGATCAAAAAAGATCAAGTCGTGGAATAGTTCGAATTCCTTTGTTCTCCCGTCAACATTTGAACTGAGATGTAAACCATTTGTGCATGGTGGTCTTCACGGACGAGTGCAAAGTGAAATTACTTGGTGACGATCGCCATCACCGAAAGTTGACCAATGATTTGGGATGGGATTAGCTTACACGGCAAAACTGAATTCTGAATGAAGGAAGCGAAACTGCACAGCCTTACATCGAAAATGTCATCAGACTCCATGTAATCCCACATGCAAAGTACGCAAAGCAATAACAGTAAAAATACTGTTATGCAGTAAACGAAATGAACCGTAAAATATTTCAGAGAACAAAAAATTCATGCGTTCTTTAATTTTTTAATATTTCAATGTAATTTTTCACGTATGTAAATCGATTGAAAATGTAATTAGAAATCCCTTTCGTTTTTAAATTGAATTGAATTTAAATATATAATATTCATTTAGTAGTGACATAATGCATTCCGTAGCCAATAATTCTAATTCTAGTTCATTTTTTCAACGATAGATGTCGCTGGGCCGGCAGTTTATAACGCGCTATCGTTTCGTTCCTTTTCATACAAGATTTCGACATAGGTTTTATAGGCCCAAAGAATACATATGTCAGCTGTCGCACAAATATCAAAGTGACAGATAACGTAACGCTTTTAAGTTAACGCTTCTATTAATTTTACTCCTCGTAAAATTTTCATATGAAAATCGATTCTTGAGGAGTATAAACTCCAATAAGAAAATCACCAATTTCATATAGCTAATACTCATGAAATTCCTAAGCTCGGTGCGGCACTTATGACATCTTTTCAAATTGAATTTTTAACGCGCCGAGAGTTTGGTAAAGTGCAAGTTTCAGAAGCCGTTGGATTATGCCGCAGTTTCGATTCGTTGCTTAGCAACCTGTTTTTGTTGATGCCGTTGGTTTACTTTACTTTAACTAATGCCTATATAATAACAAGAACATATTGTTCACTTAAAACTATGAGTATTTAGCTAAATCGGTACCATTGTCCATCGGATATTAATTAAAGATTATTCAAAACATGTAATTTTAACTTATGTCTATAACTACTCATACTATAATTCATGGTTATTCATACAATTCTTCATATATTATAAATATTCATATATTATAATTCATATAGTATATAATAATATATTATATGAATTAATATATATTAATAATTTCATATAATTCTTCATATCTGTATCAAAAATTGAGTTGTTTGTTGGTGCGCTTTCACGCCTTAACTACTCAACCAATCACCTTGAAATCGAAACTTTTGTTAGGGCTACTGCAAAGGGCTTTGGGTAAAAAGAACTGATCCCAAAAGATCATTTAAAAATATTTATTTGTTCTTATTATAAAAGTAATTTGCGAATTTAAATTATACTATTACTAAACAGTATTAATAAATACTAAATACTATTACTAAATACTAATTAATAACATTACTAAAGTGCATCAAATCAACTTGCAGATCGATATTTTTTTTTAAATTTGCAATTAATTATTTTTATTAATCCGAATATAAGTACCTTTGAAATGTTTTTCAGTGCTCCAGTCTGAGTAATTATTTTATTGCGTACTAGCTGTGCCCGCGACTTCGTACTTCGCGTGGTATTCGGAATAACGTGTAACTTTTGTTGTTTGTAAACAAATTGGAATGAAATATATACTACACATTACCCGTAGCTTGCTACAATACATCAGTGGAAACCACATGAAAATCGGTTAAGCCGTTTCTGAGATTAGCGTGCACAAAGGCATAGTAGGAAAAAAACGATTTTTAATAAATATGAAGAGTAAGCCTAAGCTGAACCCTACATATGATGATCATATAGACCTGAGGTCAATTTAAAGTAGAATCTTCAAAATCACCTGATTCTACAATCCACTGATGTATTGTAGGAAGCTTCCGGTAATACGTAGTGTTATTTCACTCCAATCTGTTTACAAACAAAAAAAGGTTTGCTCGCATGACAGATTCGCAAAAAGGCAGATTCTCAAAAGGCTAGATTCTTTACGCGCTATACCGAGTACCACGCGTACGAAGTTGCGGGCTCAGCTAGTTGAAAAAAAAAATACTGTTTTCAGTAGAATTGTATACAATTATATATTTTCATGATGTTTAAATAAATATAACTAATGCCATAATTCTATTAACAACGCAATGTCCTAATCCTAAACTCTGCTGGACGGACAGCGGTCACGTTTGGCAATATTGGCATTTCGTTTAAACGTCTACCTCTGTTATTGATCACTTGAGAACGAGTAAATTACTTACTTGTTTGCTCGTTGCAGAATTCGTTTTCACTTATAAGTAACAAAAGAAGAAAGAAATTGAATCCTTAATTGACTTGATGACAAAAATATGGAGACAAATTAGCTGAAATCACTAATTACGGTAAACCTATTTAAAAAGCTAAACGACTATATATATACATATATATTTATCTTCTCTACATGTTGATAAAACTTTTGATCTTAAGTGGCTGATCTTAAGAACAACACTCATATCACTCAAACAAACGATCTTCTGAACTCCATCTTCTAAAGATTCTAAGGACTTCTAAAGATTTTTACCAATATAGAATCAAATAAATAATTTCTCAATGTGACATTCTCTTTGTGACCGATAATCCATAATACTCGACTGTCGCTCGTTTCTGCAAACAGACGATTCGTTACGATCCCGACATTCACTCAACTCGGTTATTGCTATTGACTCTAATCATTAAATTTACACGTTTCGATTAACAATCGATTCCATTACAAACGACAGCGTATATAAAAAAAGCGCTTGGAGCCATAATTACTTTTTTTCATCAATTGGTGGCTTACATCCACACCCCATTTAATGCGGTTTTTCAAATCTTTTAAACAAGCTATGTCAACATTAGCTGTAAAATTTTATTAAACTCCATTTTAGCATTGGCAGGGCACTCTGCGTTTCGTAGTAATGAATTAGGTAAACGTCTGGCAGCAGTAACCACGACAGAGTGAATAAGAGAAGCCAGAGAAGCCCTTTATATCCTCCTCCTTAAATTTTAACCCACTAAGGTCGGCAGCGCACTTGCACCAACGAAGGCACATCAAGTGTCTGCCGACCGTCTTTATCATTTGGTGTTCAGCTCTCGTGCCCGTAACATTGCCCAGCAGGGTCTTTGCATAATATCGTTTATTTATTTATTTATTCATTTAGTATTTATATAGATTTAACAGCTTATGTAATCTAAAAACACATTAAACGTTAAACCAATATTAAATTTTTACAATGCCTACAGGTTTTAGAAATTTAAATTTTTATAAACTCGGAAATACAAAAAATAATAATAACAAAAATATATAAACATAGACAAACACATGGGAACTAAGCTACATAATATAGTTTTATAACTTTACATTTCTTAAACACCCAGTTTGCCTTATGTAAAACTTTTCTAAATTGCCATTATTGATGGACCTACGTCTAATATATTCGCTATTTGTAGAAATACTGTATGATGTCGAACTGACGATCCTTAAGACATTGTGACATAGATATAAATGACGCAGATAATACATTATCCTCTTTAATGCTAAAAGACTGCACAGCGAAGCATGTCTAAAATTGCTGAGATTTTGTGAAGCGTAGATAATCAAGCTTAGACTTTAACACCTGACAGAATTAATAAACGCGAAATAAAGTGAAAAGCAAAAGAAATAATAGCAACTGAATACTATATTATGTTCTACAAATACTTGAATAGTATGCGACGATATTTCCTCATTCATTATTAACGACTCTAATAAAAGGAGATTTCATATATTATTCATTTTAATAGTAACCCATTTTCAGAGTTTATGCGGCTCACGGTTTAGTTCAATAATTAAATATTTAATTATTCCCTGGTAACAAATTATTGTCATACACTGTAGTCCGATCCAATACACGCGGGAACCACAAATGGATTTACAAAATCATGGAAATGTTTGAGCAAACATTGATCGACCTTTCTACCAACAGATGGTGCTGACACATGACATCGGAACACCGCCGCGCACAACTCTCCACGGATTGAAACTCCAACAATAAATTATAGATAATAAAGTTGCCACTAATTCTCTATACTTATGACACGATACAATAAATTATATGTGATCACTAGTTGCTACGTACTGTACCAAATTATGCGTCCAAATATTTAGCTTATTATTAGGCGACTAAGTCGCGGTGATGCGAGGTCCAGCGGTCAGCCGAGCTGCCGTAAAAGAAAGACAAATTCGCGGTTGTGATACTTAAAAAGACATGGTATTAAAGTGCGCGGTGTCGCCGGAAACGGGCACTGAAGCCAGCCTTTTCGTGGTGATGACTATGTGAGTGGTGTTTTCGACCATGGGCGTGTAAGCCGGTGCCGATATGGCCGCGGTCGCCGGTCTCTATGGTCTGGGCGACGAGCAGAGGGCGAGACATCGCCGCGGGCAAGCGAACGCGGAGCGCTCCGAGTCAAGGGATGACAACACAGAGGCGTAAGTCCATACAATAATTACATATTTTCAATTTGTGACAAATAAATATTTCTACACGTGACGTACTTTTTCAGCTTTCAGCCTGAATAAGGAAGCAAAAACATTTTTGCAAAGACGAGTAAAATATATTTTTCACATGGGTGTCGTCAATAGGTTCGAATTATTGTGATAAATACTCTTTTATATCTCAATACACGACGCACGTACTTGCCTTCAAATGCTTAATATAGACGAAAAACATGTTTTGAAGTACGAATAACATATGAGAATAATATTTATTGAATAAAAGTGCCACACAAAATTTCTTTTGTCACGAATTTCTTTTCGAGCGTATTATTTGCGACCCTATGATATTTTTTAGAAGTGGCTTCTTGAAATCGGTATTCCTTTCCATATCACTTCTTTTTTCGTAATCAGATTTGGAGTGCTAAAATATGCAAACTCCATAGGTGGACACCTATGGAGTTAATGAGGAAACATTGTTATTTTCATTGAGGCATTAAAACTAAAAATTCACGAGAGGCTTAAAGAGCCAAACAGGGCGAGGTCAACGCGAGTGAGTTTTCACGTCTGGCTTATTGAGTCGTAACTCATGTATACATACGTCTGTCTTCTCCGCACATGATAGAGAGTATGTGCCTTGGATTTTTTTTTCATCACCTTCCACATTATGGTAAAGTTTCAATGAGTTGCGAACACTAGTTTCATATTGCATTAAATAAATACTGCGAGAATTTTTTTTTTATTTATCTGGCCGGCATGTTAAGAATTCATCAATTATTAATTTAAGCAACGCCATCCCTTATTCATTAAATACAACAGTACATGTGCTGTTATTTCACGGTAGTCTTCTGTAAGAGGTGGTTGTTGCCGTCACAAAAACGATTTTACGACTGCGAGAAGCAGTTCTCACAATCGTAAAATCGTTCTAGAAAAGTTCTATATTACGTATTTAGTGTTCTCTGTCACTATACATGCAATATTATAGAACTTTTTTCTACATTTTTCATCAATTATACTTTTGTGAAAGAATAATGTTACAAGTATTTACATTGATCAATCATTTTATTGTTTTTTTTTTTTTTGTTATATAATATTCTGATGTGGACTGTACCTTCTAGGAGTGAGATCATACCGGAATGAAAAAATAATTAATTTGAATTCCGTTTTGATCTGAGATCAAAACGGAAAGAAAAATAATAAAATTTTAAAATTATTTTAAGTGAGATCTGTATATCAAAACGGAACAACCCGGAGACAGTACTGATTGATAGACTGGACATTATCAATATTTTTTACTGACATATTCAAAATCTATTAAAAGTTTAATAATATGACACACGCAAAATGTTTCGTCATTTAATAAAAAGAATGCGGTGAAAATATGTTGGTAAATATAGGGGTATATTTATCTATTGATTCTTCTTCTTAAAATGCTGGAGGATTGACGTCGGCCCTAAAAACTAGAGCCTGTCCTGGGCCAGACGTAACAGATTCACTGGAGATCATTGTTAGTTTAAATTATCTTTTACAAAAAAATATGACACCAAATTTTATATTTTATTATAAATTTTATCAAATCAAATATATCTATTCTATAGATAGAATACTTTATATAATTTATAAGATTAGGTATACACTATTGGAAAAAATAAGGTGTCAAAAAATACCTACATTTTAGTGATTTTTGAAATGCTGTATCTTAGTGAAAAAAAAGTATTTTGAAGTTTTAAGATTCCAGTTATCAAATCTTTAGCCAAAAAATATATCAGCTGCAGTTATCACGAAATCCTAAGAAATAGCGCGAAGGAAAAAATCGCAAATATTTTTCATAACTTTTTTGGGTTTACAAGCTTGAAAAATATTTTCCTGGTTAAACTAATACAAGTATCGGATAGCTTGTTTATTTAGCTTTAATTTGCTTATTTTTCTACTTTTTTTCGATACCTCAGCAACCAATGATCGCACAAAAAAATAAAATTTCAAAACCTGGGATAAATTCTCCACATGGATCTTTTATGGTTTTATGAGAATTTGACTTGAATTTGAAGAAACGAGAAAAAAGGCTATTTATAGTTTTTTATAAAATCGCAAAATTTAAAATATTCATAAAACAATTTAATGTTAATTTTAATAGCTTAATATACTTACAAAAACCCTATAGAGATTCTATTTAATCTACTATACGATTTTTTTTTTCAAACAATCAAAGTATTGAAAAAAAATTAAAGTATCACGTTTATTGCTCGTAAACCCTAAACACCTACATAATCATTAATAAAATGAAAACAAGAAAAAAAAAAAAAAAAAAAAAAAAAAAAAATTTTTCCACATTTTATGTCTTATCCTTTGTTAAAATATTCGTGCTATTGAATACCTCTTTTAGTAATTAATGCGGAAATTTGTAAAACAACACTTGTCTCAACAAGTCGAAAATTGACGGCTTTGTGAAATAGAGCCCTGATTGAAAGTAAAAACAATGGCGAAAAGCAAACAAAGCGTTTTAATATAAATTAAATGAAGGTAAATCTATCATTGCGAATTCAGGGAGAGTAAAATGTAAGATGAGTTTTAAGTTTTAACTAATATGCTTGGCTTCTCCTATTGGTTTCAAGTATTGTAAAACAAAAACAGCAGAATTTATTCATTTTTTGGATATAATATATAATAGTCACTGAACGTTCAACCGATAAGACATAATACTAGTGTCGCTAACTAACTATTCTCGCTGGGATAGGCAATTAATATCGATGATATATTAGGCTAAGCTATGCCCGATATGCGAACTGTACCTCACTAATTTGTGTATATTATGTGTGTTGCCTAATTCACACGTGGCAACAATTTGCATCGCACCGCCTGTTGATTTAATGTTGCCGTCTAGACCTGCTGAATATGCATATTAGGTAGGCGAAGACCGCACGCCATAAATAAAACCTTTTTCTTCCATATACTCCCTGTAATTTTTATGTAATTATAAAAAGTGAGAAAGAAATCGCCTTCTTTGATCTTTTAATATATATTTTACTAGCTGAACTCGGCCACGCTTCGCTGATGCCCATACGGTGGCGGCGTGCGCATGGAGCGCGCGGTACTGGACACTGCTTACATATAATACTATTTATCGTAGCGTGATGTTATATAGCCTATAGCCTTCCTCGATAAATGGACTATTCAAAACAAAAAGAATTTTTCAATTCGAACCGGTAGTTCCTGAGATTAGCGCGTTCAAACAAACAAACAAACTCTTCAGCTTTATAATATTAGTATAGATTATTAATAAACTGCAAAGGCTTTTTGTCATAGCACGAGCTAGGGAGTCAAATATTTGAATTTTGTTTCATCGAATAACAAAAACCGAAAATGTTTATTCAATAGTTCATGAAATCAAGAGATTACAATCTCGAACGTTTATTAAGTAAATTCATCAAAATCTCGCTCTGTGAGTTTGGCTTATAGAGAATCTTTGAATTACAAATATCAGTTATTCGAGAATGTTTATTTTCGAAATTTGAATTAATACATCTATGTTATTTTCGAGATTATTCTCGATTTATTATTTTTTGAGGTGTTAATTTAGAGATATTTTGGAGTTTACTACTTAAGAATCGATTTTCATATTAGCCCCCCGGTATGGACATTTTATGATGAGTAAAATTAACACAAGCATTAACCGAAAGTCGTAACTAAAAATTAAAAAACGTATACACTATCTGTGCGATAGCTAACGCATGTATTTATGTTCCGTAATTCTATTGTAGTATAACAAGCAACAGCAGAGGGTTTCTCTGAGCTTATAAAAACAAACGTCGAAATCTTGTGTGAAAAGTGTAGTCCGGCGCAACGTCACCTGTCGTCGAAAAATTAACCATTTGAAATTATAATGAACTATACTAACGTAACTAACATAACCTTTGTTGGAGCACGTGACATCTGATTAATTAGTTAGGTATCCAGTTATCTATTGACACGAAGAAAATTTTATACATTTAATTTGAACTCGTTGACTCGTTTATACGTTTAAAGGAGTCGTGCGTCGAAGCTGATACACACACTTTTTTTTAAAGTAAAGCTCGTCAAAGAGGCTGACCGTCCACTTGATTAAAGATGCACAGTCGCCTATAACACAGGCAATATCACAGTTGCTGCAAGTGCGTTGCCGACATTAGTAGACATAAGAATAAGGGAAACACAACAGCACAGATTTCGTTATTTCATGGTGGTCGTCTATAAGGAGGATATAATGTTAATGTTTTAAATAGTATATTAAAAAATATTTAATACTAGCTATGCCCGCAACTTCGTAAGCGTGGTATTCGGAATAACGCGTAACTTTTTTGTTTCTAAACAGATTGGAAGGTAAATTTAAATGACTATCATAAGAGTTTCTTAGAGAAACCTAATTGATAAATAAATATTTTGATTTGATTTTTTGATTCAATTCGATGTCTTATGCATTGTTTGGGCCTTGGTTATACGTCCTGTTTTTGGTTATCATTAATATATGTTGTAAGTAAACAAGTGAAAACATTTTATTTTTGGTGATCTTTACTTTCTTATTCCTATTTACATAGCGCTCTTGGTTTGTAAGTTACGTGACGCCATTGTGGTGCTTGTGGATCACGGCAATAATACATAGTAATAACAACAAAAGAATAAACTTCTCAGTTTTACCGTTTTATGTTTTCCCAACTAATGCGTACTAATGCTATTAAACTCGTCCGCTAGGCTACACCACTCTTTGAGTATTTCAGCATTGTGGTGGTTTTCAGTTTGTTTTCTAATGTTTTTTGGTATTTTAATACCAAATGAGGTAATACCGCTCTCTTATCATTATTAAAATTAGCGCTACGCTTTCTCTTACATTTTTATTAATCACAATAAACAAAACAACACAACGACACGAGCAAGAATTATCACAGAATTATTAAAATATCACGTCCGCAATATGTCAACAATGGTAAAGTCAACATGACGGAAATTGGTAGCGTAATCTACCAAGTTACAAACGTACATACATTTCATTATCTCGAAGCTTCACATGAAAGAATATTTTTACTTTGAAGAATAATATATCACGCTTCTATTTTAAGAAGCCATTATTTTGAAGTGTGTTCGTTGACATCTAAACCCACATCTTATTGAGCCACATTCAACCATTCATTCGTTCATTCATTCATAAACTCTCGGTTACGAAACCGCCGGTGAATTAGCTTTGGTGAACAACAAAATAACCGTCTTTATACAACTGTTAAAAATTAAAGTTCTGGTTACATAATGCGTGTTTAGTACAATATTGATGAACTCAAAGTGTTTTATATTAAAAACTAACTTGTTAGATATCTTTGTTGGTTACGGTCATACCTATGATGATAAGGAAATTCAATTTTAGTTACCTGGCTGTTTTTTAAAAACCTACTTTTGTCTAAAAACCCCTTTTAATATTATATGAATAAATTTTGTGAAAAATTGAGGCTCTAACTTAATTTTTACCAATTTTCATTTATTTAGAGAAGCCCCATAGAGTTCATAATGAAGGCCATAGATAGTATGCAGATAGATTCAAGTTTTACTTATTACGCGTTTTGGAAGAAAACAGAAAGGATGCACAAAATGCACAGAAGATTAGAATTAAGAAGAAGACAGTCTAAATTTATTGCTGTTTTTTTTTTTTCATATTGAGCAAAAACCTATCAGTGTAAATTCTTTAAAAATATGAAATCCATTGAAAACAGCTTTACGGGGATGTATTTGGAAGCTCTTTCTATGTATGATCTCTAAGATATGTAGGGTATACTTTTGGACATCCTCTTCGAATACCTCCCGAAAAGTAATGCTAAGCCCTGATAAGCTGAAAAATATCATAACTAACAAAACATTAAAGCTCTTTGCTGTTTAATGATTTGCAGTGAGTTACTATAAGTTTTAAAGCCCACACTGGATCCAACACTAACAACGTAAATATATGTAATAGAATAGTCAATATTATGACAATGAGCAAATTAGAAGGATTAAGTTAAGGCGAGCCAATATTGAAACATTCCATTAAGGAGTCTCATTGTTTCCAACTGCTTATCTTACAGTTATGCAAAACTATACAATTGATAATTTAACAGATTCTAAGTACCTATCGATCTTCAATTGGTGAATTAAATAAGTGATCCACCACAAATAATTATTTATTTATTGAACAGCAAAGCAAATACCGCTCTCTTATCATTATTAAAATTAGCGCTACGCTTTCTCTTACATTTTTATTAATCACAATAAACAAAACAACAGGAGCAAGAATTATCACAGAATTATTAAAATATCACGTCCGCAATATGTCAACAATGGTAAAGTCAACATGACGGAAATTGGTAGCGTAATCTACCAAATTACAAACCGTTTAAATTACAAATCGTTTAAATTAAATAAGTTTTTTACAAATACGCTATTTATAAGGACAAAAAGAAAATAATAATATAACAATATATATACAAGTACAATATACATACATACACATAAACGTATGTGTATGAGGATGAGTGAGTTCATAATGTTACACGTTACGTATGGACGTACGTACTGTCGTAATGGACAGCATATTACACGAGTCGAAACTCGGACTTTATCTTGTGGCATCTTCTCATGAGTTGACGTTCAACTATCCGACGTAAACATATAATATGTTGATACCTCAGATACACATAGGTTTATTAAATATATTATGTCTTTACAAAACGGTCAAATCATTAGCCGTGTCCATACAAGCCGCACGGGCTCGCGAGGCAGTCTCACTGACCGTGCTCAAAGGTGCCTCGGTGTGCGCTGTGCGTGCGGTGTGGACGCTGCTGTTTTGGGCTCCCGAACCAATTCATGTTGACGATTGAAAACGCATGTGGAAAATTATTCCCATATAGATTGTAAGGCTCATAAAATTTTTTAATCCACAAAAGGATTGGTCTTGCTTTAAAATGTGCCTATTTTCTTTTTTTTAAACAGTACATGACTGTCCGTTTCAGAATGCTCGAGAGCTTATGGGTCAGCCTCGAGAGGCCTACCTCTCGGGTATTATAATTTTCCCGGGGCCGATGCGCGAACCCGTGCGGCTTGTGTGGACACGGCTATTTAAATTTGAAAAAGCGCACAACCAATTCGAAAATAATCTAGCTTTATGGGCTCTGGCATTGCCATGTCTGGCATAGGATTAAGATAGCCATTAGATTCCGTCCAACTGAGAATGATTTGCTCAATTCTCAATTGATTTTCTGTCAAATTATGGGGTATCCATCTAGCCCAAAGCTTCCTCACGCCTAGATCTTTGTGTACGATTTTATATGCACTTGACTCATTGCCAATGCTTAAACTTGACTAAATCTGTTGGTATGTCGCTCTTTTATATGTTTAAATAATGAGCCGCCGGGACTTAAGTTATTTTAATTTATCCCCGTAGATGGACGACCTTTACGTAAATAATCAGTGAGATTGCTACGACCAAATTTAAACTCACTTAAATCAATAAACTTAACTTAACTTAACTTAACTTAACTTAATAAACAGAGGCACGGGATGGGGCTTCATCATGATATCATAATGGAAGTCTATCATAACTTTGTTATTGATTAATTAATCATAGAATGAAAAATACGTAGTATTAAATTTA
The DNA here is from genome assembly GCA_910589475.2 of Bembecia ichneumoniformis. Classification (NCBI taxonomy): domain Eukaryota; kingdom Metazoa; phylum Arthropoda; class Insecta; order Lepidoptera; family Sesiidae; genus Bembecia; species Bembecia ichneumoniformis. The sequence goes on along the minus strand of OU342530.1, from coordinate 3,486,565 downwards.
AAGTGACGTCTAAGCAAAGATTATGACTTTTAGTTGCTGGTGTCATAGACATTTCGATCTTATCATTCATGGCTTATGATATTTTAATCTTGTACCTACCTATTTTAATCTTTTGTATAAGTACTAAAATTTGCATTGTTTCGATCTTTTTATTATTTCAACACCTGAAATACCAAATCTCTTTTTGTAAACTTTTGCTATTTGTTAAAGATATTTACTAACCTTATTAGCGTCTTAAGTCCTGTATTATAAAATTCAGTCCAACTGACTCGCCCATACGTTGGTCTCGGTCCGTAGCGCGTTCAGTATGCATAGGTCATTTTAAAATATTCCTTTACGTTAGAAAACTTCTTATATATCCACTACATCTTGTTTTAAAGGGCTGAAGGGGACGATTTTATTATTGCTTCCCTAAATTTTACAAGAACATAGAGGACAAGAAGTGGTGATATTCTAATAAGTATAAGTTACGAATTCTCAGTTTACTGACAATGTGTGAAATAAAAAAAACCTATTTCTTTCATTACTCCTAAGTTTAAGCTAAATTAAATATTTTTTTACATTTGTCGGTAGCGGACAGGTGGACACAAACCACGCCCACTCAATGATGGGTGGTTATTTTCGCCTATAGGTAAATATAAATAAAGTAATTAACAAGTTATAAGGTATATTTGAACTAGTATTATTAAGGAGAAAGATTTTTTTGTATGTTTGTTTGTAATGGATAAACTCAAAAACTGCTTAACCAATTTTAAAAATGTCTCTTATTTATAGCTACATTATCGGCGAGTTTTTTTATATTAGAGATCCCTACGAAAATTACAATCTTAAAAATATTAAAAATTAAAAATTTAAAAATTTACTTATAAAAGTCATTATTTGGAGTGAATCTGGGAATTTTTGTTATTTTTTGTATTGATGATACAAAAAATAATGTAGGTACTTTTTACCCACAAAAATAAAAAAATAATGTAGGTACTTTTTACCCAAAAAAATAAATAAATAATGTAGGTACTTTTTTTCTCTAAATGTTTCTTATTCTAAAATTACTTATCTGTTTCCGTTTTAAGCGATACTTGTATACAAAATTTTGTAATATGAAGTATGAATCTGTTATTGGCTTTAAGGAAAGAATAATTTTCTATTATAATTATAAGTATTATAAGTATTATAACTGTTGATTCTGTAATAATAAATTAAAAATTAAAAAAAAAAAAATTAAAAAAAGTTCGGGGGGTTTTATTTCTAACTATAAAATAAAGTTTTTTTTTTGTTCAATTAGACAATCAAAACACGGTTAGAATCGAAAGATGATGACATTATGTGTTATTTGTTTATTACTTAATCCATATCCAACTAAGTAGCTACATAATAAAGGTTGATTATGTACATGTAAGTTCCTGTTTAAGTTATTGAAATCGGACATTTCATTTAGAAGTTACGACCTACATAAAAATGCCGCGGTGTGTGGGAACAGCCCTATACGCTAATTCTATAATATTTACCTACACATTTTATTCTTTGTTTAGTATACAGAAAAAGGGCAAATGTGTCTCAAACTATCACAAATAACTTCTCCCTTAAGGCCTGTAACATAATAGGCCAGTGCAATCGATACACAAATGTAGGTTGTGCCTATACATAAAGGGCCGACGATGGTGTTAATAGTGTAGCGGTAGTTCACTTATAATTAATAATTTAGTTTAGCGTAGTATCTAAGCATATATTAAAAAACTCTGTAGTTTTTTCGTTTTAACAATGCAAAATAGTTTAAATTAAGTAAAATCTTAGTAGTAACTTTAAGAAGGAGACCTGCATGTCACATTTGCGTAGTAATATTTATAGATATAGACTACACTCCTAACAGACCACAGTCCGTTCTACTATAGAGCTTCGTATAGAATAATATACAAAATAGAATATACAAAACAATAGCCATTTACAAGTAGGATTAATATAAAAATAAGTATTTGTTTCTTTAGTAACACTCAATACATTTTTTTTAAAGTTAAGATCGGTAGACAGGCTGACAATCCACTTGATGGTAGGTGGCTATCGTCACTTATAACACAAACAACACCACAGCCGCTGCAAGTGCGCTGCCGAATAAAGTAGGATTAAGGAAAAGAGATTATGAGGAGATAGGGAAATAGGCTCTAGCATCCCTTACTCACTCACCGAAACACAACAGCACACGTGCTGTTATTTCACGGTGGTCTTCTGTAAGGGGGTGGTTACTGCCGCCAGACGGGCTGCCCAAATTACTGCGAAACGCAGTGTGCCCTGCCACGACTTTCCAGCTCCAGACCAGAGCCAAATTTGTAAAGTTCATTTTTCAAAGTTGACCCTGCCGGGAATCGAACCCCTGAACCCTAGAACAGAGCGTTAAAACAAGCACCTAACCACTCATCCAACGGGGTCGTCAAAATGAAATATTAAAAAAAAACGTGTACTTATATGCACGTAAATGAAAAGTTACATAAGTAGGTACTTCTTTGGAGTCAATGAAGAAAAATACATATGTATTTATAGACAATACTTAACGTCAAATGTCGACACATTTTAACAGTAACATAATAAACGCTTTACTGTTAAATGTAGTAATAAATAAAAGCTTTAGAATATTAATAGTTTTTAAATTTCAGTCATATGTATTTCAAATTTAATAAAGTATCATTCGTAATGAAAATCGCGGTGTCTTACATCGAAGTTCTGTAACTATCTAAAAAAATGTCTTAATTAATTAAGATCTTCATTGAGATACTGTTGCTACAAAAAATATTTATTACTTCAATTAATTTAAAATGTTAAACAAGTAACATAAAAAAGTGTGTGTGTCAAGCTCCGAAGCACGACTGGGGTATAAAATTAAATATATAAAACTTTCCTCCTATCATTAAGTAACTGGATACCTAATTATTTTATAATATTAAATATTATAAAGTAATTAGGTATCCGGTTAATTTTAGTTACATTCTGCATAATCAAATGTCAAGTGTTCCAACAAAAGTTATGTATAAGTTAAAATAGTTAATTTTTTCGCTGTCGCTGCGCCGGCAGGTTAACGCGCTATCGTTTCGTTCCTCAACTCGGACTACAGTTTTCATACAAGACTTCGACGTTTGCTTGCTTGTTATATACTACAATAGAATTAGGAAACATAAATACATAAGTCAGCTGTCACACAGATGTCAAAGTGATAGATAATGTAACGCTTTTTAGTTAACGAGTTTGAGTACCGCAAACGAGATAGCGCTTTAATAAATAGTTATAAAAAAGTTGGTTTGTGTAAAATTGCGTTTTACAGTAAATATATAGAAATGGGTAGACTTAGAAAGGAAAATCTTCTGTGCATACAAAATTTCATCGAAATCGTTAGAGCCGTACGCGAATTCAATAAATTTATACATATACTAGTTGACCCAGCAGACGTCGTCCTGCCTGAACCCGAAAATAATTCTGTAATTCGATTGTGGCGCCATCTTATCGGTCCAATTTTATTTTCAAACCATAATATGTCAAAGTGACGGTTAATACTAGTTGACCCAGCATACTAGTTGACCCAGCAGACGTCGTCCTGCCTGAACCCGAAAATAATTCTGTAATTCGATTGTGGCGCCATCTTATCGGTCCAATTTTATGTTCAAACCATAATATGTCAAAGTGACGGTTAAATTAATTGGATATTGTTCATACAAAATGTTAAAATTGTGATTAAAAAATGGGGGGTGTGGGTAGGTGGGTGAAAAATACTTTACGACCTATTCTCATACCTTATTAAATATACAAAAAAAAACATAAAAATCGGTCCAGCCATTTCGGAGGAGTTTTGTTACGAACACAGTGACACGAGAATTTTACATATTAGATTATATAAGATTATTGCTCATTTGAAATTATTAGATACAATTTCTTCCGTTAAAAGGCCGACATAGAGACATATATATATATATGTGATATGTGTATTAGCCAATTTATAGGTTTGCATCAAGTAGCAATAATAGCAACAAGCAATATGCCGGTCCCATTGAGCTTACGAGGCATAATTTGCATATATCGCGTACCTCGCAAAGAGTTACGTAAGGGACAAACCCCCTACAAGGTCAAGGAGAACGGGAAGGGGTGTGAACCTCGACGCCAAATCGCCAAATATCTGCAACCTAGTTTCACAGTTTTCTTACTAATAATAGTTCCGTATATTTCTCAGATACATTAAAGCGAGTCAGGCGTGTTTAGCAATATACGCTCGGGCGTCGAACTAAATTGGCAAGCGATGTTGAGGTCAATGCAATTCATTGTTAATTACACATCACTGTACCAAGTTTCTCTTAAAAAAATAAGAGGTTATTAAGGCGTCGACTTAGTAGAGTTAGAGTAAAATTAAAACTTAAATAAAAATACAAAGCATAATAGACTGTTTAAAAAACTTAAGTAAATTACTGCCTTGTCATAGTAATAAAATATTTCAGCGACAGTTATGTTATTTTCTCAGATTATATATTAATTAAGTTCTGTACTCAGATTATATATTAATTAAGTTTTATTCGGCTACTTTTATGTCTTTTTTCGTAATTACACAATATTTAAGAAAAACCTTCCAATTTTAAATTTGTTCGGTTGTGTCCGAGAAGCTACAAAAATTTGTTATGCAATATTGCACCTTAATTCATAGGTTATTAGGTTGCGCTAATTTTGGTAAAAATTGTGTCTGGTCTGAGGTTCCTTGTAGCGTGGTTGTCTTTACTGCCGAAATTTGGTATTTAATATTAAAAATAACTAGTATCAACAAACTTTTAATGCAAAAGACTTATTGTTAACAAACGAGCGTTGGCAATTTTTCCAATTTACAATTAATAATTTTCGGGTTGAAAACAGTGAAGATTTTCGGTCCCAATTTTAACTTCTAATATTTTTTATGTTATTTTTATTGATCTAGCAGAGAAATATATATTCTTTTAAACTGAGAACTTTTTTCAAATCGATACTCTTCTTATTTTCATTCTCTTTCCTTGTACTGTTCGACGGGTGTAGATCTTGTTCAAGTGATTATTGAGTTAGATCTACGGTTTAAGGGCCGGAAGTTCTGTAATACAATACTAATTGATGTAGCACGATTTGTGGGATTGTTTGCAAATTGTGCCTTTTACCAGAGGAATACAATAATAATTATTATACCTATTCATACTTAAAAGAAGTTGTCTTTCAACTGTTTAAGGTTACATACTTCAGTGTTACGAAAAAACTTTAACAAACACAAAAGTTCTTCAATACTACCTATACCTGATTATAGCGATATTAGCTATTATTCTTGGTAGCTTTACCAATTTAATAGCTAAAATTGCTGTCAAGTTGAAGAAGAATTTCCCAGTTTGAAAGAAGTATTTTAACAATATTCTCTGAATGGTGCTACTAAAACATTTCTTTTTAGTATTTAATATTTTCCTTTTGTTTCCAAAGCCCACAAGGCATTTTTATTAATATCTCTTTTGTAAAATTTTATACTTTTTAATATACCTATTTTTATTCCATAATAATATATCCCTAAGTGAACATTAGTCGTACATGGAATTCACGACAAAACGTAATGTTTTATAATATTAGATTTCAATTTCTAACAAATATTTACATCTTAAATTTTAGTTTATTCCACAACCACTATTAGATTTCACAAATACTATCAAAATTCCATTAAGACGTTTGGAATTCGGTCCAACATTCTCTCAAACATGATTGCAATTCCTAATATTACCATCTTGTTGTCATATAATATTATCGTTGATATAGAACAGAAATTGACGAATACTAATCCATTGTGGTTTCACACACATCACAAAAAAATATTGGACAGATACTGAAAAGCAAAACTAAACAGATAGAGGCAGAGTAAAAACATGCTTAACGCAATTTTAAAAACGTATGGTTTAACGAAAAGCTTTCACTTTTTTGCTGGGATTTCAAAATGAGCACTGCATTTTTTAACAGATATTTACATTTTTTTTAACAGAAGCTTAGAATGTAACATTATTAATTAACATTATAATATCACATACTATTAATGTGATAATTAATTTCTATTCTTAGTAATTAAAAACAGAAATAACTTAAATATTAAATATAAAATTAGAAGGTATATGTTGGTTTAATAATTACTATTTCTTTTAAACTAACTTTTTTCCATTGTTTACACTGAGTTAATGGCTACTCAACAAAAAATTGTTCTACTAACAAATATGAGTTAGAGATACGTAGTTATAGTTTCACGTATTATTGTAATTTTTTTTTATACTAATTGAATATACCGCGATTTCGCCTTCACCGCAATTTCGAGTTAAATTTTAACTGTGGAGCCTCTCATCGGGAAGAATGTTCGAATCTTGTCTTGCGGCTAAACCGCCTCCGACCATTACGCTTGGGTCGCTTTGATTTAGCATACTTGTCTAAATTTTGCAAATTGTTTGCGACGTTACTGCTCCTCTCTTTTGGACCATAGAGTGAGCTTCCTTAGTATTATATTTTTCAATGATTGAGAAATATTAGCAAAAAATCCAGTCCAGTGATTATATGTTGTTATCGTGGCCTGAGCGCAAGTACGCCCGAGCTCTTCATCATCTTAACCCTACGATATCCCACCTATTTTCCAAAAGGGCCATTCAGACCTTTTATTTTATTACGGACTGAAGGGATGGCATCACTTACACATGCACTAAAACTAAACAGCATATTCGCTGTTACAAGTTTAGATTCCATGTCTATTCCTTCTAATTCGCACTTTATAACTCAAGTTCTCTCGTAGAGAGGAGGGATCCATTTTTCAACGATAAGAAGTAAAATAATTAAGTACTTCTTATAAGTTATTATATCAAGAATCTTATATGAGCAAAGTACTTATTTATTTATCGTCAGCTTGAAATAAAATCATTAGCTATGTTTAAAAGTTTACCTAGGTTTTTAAAAAGTTTACCAAGTAAGCCGGTTGGCAATCACAAGCAGTAAGTTCTCCTTCAGCGCACAGGATGCATACAGAACTTGGAAACATTAGAATTCGCAATGAAGGACTGTCAAGTTACGTGAAAAAATTACGCGAGTATAGTGGTTAAGATGTGAGCTTTTATTTTGATATTTGTTATTACTTTTATTATACATTGCTTGCACGTATCAAAGAGGATTCACTTTTCTTTAGAAATCAATTTATAAGGAGATAATAAAGTATTACGTGCTCTTACATAATTATCGCACGTCTTTAAACTCAATAATCTCTTTATTTTATAATCTATTTATAATTTATTGGTACGGATTAAATGGCCTTTACCAAAATTTTTACAGTTTAGACGCTAAACTGTACTTTGTTGTACTTTTGTTATTTAAAAATCCAAAAAGTTTTGTAAAGATATACTTAATTGAAAGATAGAAACTTTGTACCTTACCTCGATCTTCGTGAGTTATGTCTGCGGTCGACGTCGATAGTGCTTGGTTGCTATTGTTGGTCATGCCCCAGGAGCATGACAGACTCAGTAATTTTAATGAGACATTCAGATTCCTTAGTACATTTAATAATTAAGACATTTAATAAGTTGTGGATGACGCTGATGACCATTGGCCTGTGCACAGGACTTGGAAAATTCTTTACTAATTTTCCAAGATATATAGAACTTTTTATTACCACTATATAATAGTTTTTTAAGCAAAAGTATTATTTATTACCTAGATTGAAATATTTTTTTAAATTGAATGTTATAAAATTGATTTTAATTAATTATCTGGCTTAATCTAAAAAAAATCGACCTATTCATTCAACTATAAGATACCAGAAACACACGGTATATTCGTACAACCGATTACTTCCGTCATTTAGGATATGATAATTACTAATATAGCTTTTAAGGATGAAATATGGTAAAATATGAAACAGACTTTATATTGTTAGGTAGATACAAATTTATGGAAATAAAAAGCGTCATTATTTACTCTTCAATTCGCGTATTACCTTAATCTGCCCGTGAAAGCTTTAAGAATCGGAAACAAATATGGCTTTTTGTGTCGTTTTTCCGATGGCATTCTTCGGAATTAGTGTTGCGACCTTTGTGACGGGTTTATACGATTGTTAGTAGTTAATAGGACTTCATTAGTTTGCAATAATTGTAACAGCATTCGTTCACCGTAACAGCAACATATGTTTATTTGTAATGTACACATAAAGTCATGTGCACATATGTGTAATTTGTGAATTTTGAATGTTTCGGAAGCCAATCGTTCTTGCTGCTGGGTAATTGCTGTTTTAAATCAATATGTCTTAAATATTTACTATCGAGCCATACAGTCAAGAGGTCGAGCTATACGTTCACTGCTGGACATAGGCCAATTTCCATTCCCCACAATTTTCCATTCAGACCGCTCTGAAGCAGCCTGGATCCAGCCATGAACCACCTCCCTTATTAGGTCGTCAGTCCATCGTGTGGGTTGACCTAATATGCTGCTCTTGCCGTTGCATGATCTCGAGAACCTGCCAACTTCAGCGGCAGCGGACTTCCTAATTCGTCAGATTATGCCGGCCGGTGACTTTAGTTTTCCTAAGGCTGGCTGTAATAAGTTAGCCTCTTATTAACTTATTACAGCCATGGTAATAAGCATGGTAAGGTCATCCTTAGTTTATTTCCTAGATATTATCCAAAACCTTTTTCAAAATTGGACTTATTTTTAAAGTTGGTCTTAGTCTGAATGTGGTGAGCCTTGCCGAAGTCCGATGTAATTTTTCTGACGAAACTAGCGTTTTAAAAGCTACTAAAAAATCAAATTATAAATATTAAATCGCTCCGTATTAAAGTGTATCTCAAATTATTTTGTAATTGAAGAATGCTGAGAAAAAGTTCTGCTTTTTGCCTGATATAAATAATTCAAGCACGGATACTTCTAGATTTATCCGCGCTGAATATTTAACTGATGTCATTATTTGAACTTGCCCAAGTAGTTGACAGATGTTCGTAGTGTTCCTAGCGACTGCTACGAAGTTTCGTAGACACAGTCGCTGCTAGAACCGGTATTAGCTCTGCGTCTTTATTTATGGATCAGTATAGGGCAATAAAGTTTGCTGTTGACACTATAAGTTTTTTAATAGTGAAAAGTCTCGAAGTCTTATAATGTCACTATTCACTGTATACGTAAAGTGGTAATTACTGCCATTTATGAACTGTCCGTTCGGATCAGCCTGGTTTGTCATATAGGTTGAAGTTTATTGTTATTTGCGTAACAACTTTTGATCGTAGTGAAATGATATATTTTAAGATCGAATCATGAATAGTAACTCATTGTGAAAAGTAGGGTACATACGAAATATTTCATTATTTTAGTACTCTTTAAAGAACTATATATTCAATATTTCTTAAAGAACAAGAAATAATAGATTTTATAATTAATGGGTTTTATTCACAAATTGTTAAACGTGAGCTCTGATAAAATAATAAAATGATTAATAACTATGGATGGATATGCACAGTGATTTAAATATTGTATCAATTCGCACTGAATTCGTTAAAACTTTGATATTTTGGTTCTGTTTAAATAATATTCATAACTTTGTGCAGGCCGCAGTATTATGAATATTACTTAAGTAGAACAAAAAGTCCTTTAAATTAGAACGCACAAACATACATTTAATACAGCTACGAGCAAACTTAGCCTTTGCTATTTATATTTATTTATAGCTTAGCGCTAGATATACTTTTAATTAGTGTTTACCCCTTCCAAACAAATTGTCTCTTTAAATTAGTAAAGTATCGGCTATTAATTTTTATGTCCTTACTTAATTAAGTCCGCAATAAGCGCTTTACTTGTCATTAAAATAATTTTTTGTAGTAACTTCAAAGCGCTTTGTTAACTCTGGTGTTATTAATTTCAGTTCCATATACCTATAATTTTCATACAAAACGTTGGCAATAAATTACAGCGTACGATACACGTCGACTAGCCCGTTGGTCGATTGGTTATTAGTGGTCGTTTAAAAAAATACATAAATGGAATTCATTTTTAATTCTTTACATTCATTTATATTTAAAATGTTAAATTTGACGAGCCCATTGGAAGAGTGGTTAAGGTGCTTGCCTTAACGCTCTGTCATATGGTTCCGAGTTCGATTCCTGGCAGCGTCAACTTTGAAAAATGAACTTTTCAAATTTCTCTCTGGTCTGGATCTGGAAAGTAGTGGCAGGGCACTCCGCTTATCGCAGTCATTTGGGCAGCCCGTCTGGCGGCTGTAACCACCCCCTTACAGAAGACCACCGTGAAATAACAGCACGTGTGCTGTTGTATTTCGGTGAGTGAAGTAAGGGATGCCGGAGCCCATTTCCCTATCCCTTATCCTTAATCCATTGTAGTCGGCAGCGCACTTGCAGCAGCTTGGCGTTGCTTGTGTTGTAGGCGACGGTAGTCGCCTACCATCAAGTGGACCGTCAGCCTGTCTGCCGATCTCAACATAAAAAAATTTTAATAGTAACTGTATTTGTGTTATATATAGTTTTTATAGATTAAATATATTAAACGTGTGTTTTTAATAAATATTTTGGAAATAAAAATACAAATAGCAGTTAATATTAAAAAAAGAAAATACTCTAGTTTGTCTTTTGGTGCCACCTAGAGGCGAGAAGCAGAACTTGTACTAAATGTTAAAATTTACTGTAGTTTCAGTAGTCTAACTATTTCACAAGAGGTGGCGCTACCGTGTAACAAATTACAAGTCCAACATTGTAGGATAGATGGCACTACTCGTATGAAATATGACCGTGGAGATAAACTTTATCTCACAAATTTTAATGCAACCTTTTCTTGAAAGACTGAAACATCAATAATCTAATAGCTTATTTACTGAGAACTTATTTAATTTAATTTTCACTCCTACAGACTACAATGTGGATACATGAATATTATATTTTATATTTATCTATTATTAATGAGGTACAGTTATCTTTTTTAAATAATTTTATTACAGTTTTAGCTCAGGTACATATACTCTTAGCTCACAAAAATTTAATGCACACTTTATCTGTAAGTGTACTCATAAGCATTATGCAAAAGCACGCAAAGTCAAGAAAACTAAAAATAACGCTGCATTTTTTATTGAGGCTGCCCCAGATACCTTGAAAGTAGTCAGCCAACTGTGCCCAGGGGCAGGATGAAACACGAGTATTTATTTCAAATGAAAGGAAACATTCTTTTAACTTTGTCTATATGAAGTCTATATGTACTTAAAAAAAGATAAAATCAAATTTAATATAAATAACAAATGTAGAGAAGTACTTCATTTTAAAATGCAAATATTTAATTTTTCTTACTGTACGCCGGAATTAAAATATACAGTGGAGATGTGCCGAATTTTCGTCCTAATATTCGTATTTGGTATATTCGGCACGCTTTTCCATGTTTTTATTCGACCGAATGTTCGGTTAATTACGATTTATTTATGCAATAAGGCTGACACGACCAGCCTCGTGTAATTAATAAAATTAGAACCAACATGACGTAAATCTACATATTAAAAATCAAAGAAAATATTCTTGAAATCAAAGGAATCAAGAAAATATTATTTTAATTCTTGATTACAATAAGATTTAACAGTATTTTGAATTTAAAATACAATTTAACTTAAGGCTTAGCAAAATAATTCGTCGCCTAGTTTATTTTTTTTGTTTCCGCCCAGCCGGGTTACTCCACGGCCGTAAATATCCATTACATAATGTTCTCTTACTTCTATTTCACTTATCTGATAAATTATTGTCTAATACATTTTTACTAGTATTTTCCATTATTTATAACATTCTTGTTTTGAGGGAATTTTCACAGCTTACCTTGTTTTGTTTAGTTCGATCGACATCGATGTCACATTGTGGCAGAAGTCAAAAATTTTTCTTTATCTATGTGTATGTATAGATATATGGACATGGGAAAAATGGTTACCTACTTGAAACGTTACGGACAAAACGTGGCAAAGTAAAGTTAAGTTGCGTATTAACTAAAAGAATAAAAATGAACTAAATAACTTTTAACTATGAAGTTAAAAAACATAACGCACTTACTTAAATCTTTTAAGTAAGTGAAGTTAAAATTCAGCAGATACAAAAAATTGGGAGCCTCGACTTCAGATTATTTTAAGTTTTGAGAAGTATCGTTAAATAGTAGGTACCTACCACTTTGGAAACACATAACTTCCTTCTTTTGTGGAAAGAGCATGTAAATAAGTGATAAAGGTATTAATTTTCCAAAAAAAAAAATGAGCCGACACGGGACGCCTGGTAGATGTTAAACATCGAGTGAAATAAAATGATGACTGTTTATTTATTTATTTAACGTTTATTTTTATTGAATACAAACATTTAAATATTTATTTCAAGTTGCAACACCCACCAACAATCACCACGGCACGCGTCGTCACACCGTACACACTACTACGCATAGACTGTATTTGTATATACCATCGTATAGCGTGGTGACGCGTCGCCACGCTATCAATCATTTTCACCCGCGCCTATAGATGTTTCACATCAAAAACACATAGATATTAAAATCTTGAAATCCGTGAGACTTACTAAAACTATTTTTATATGTGATAGAGCGTGAATATATAGTATATCCTCATTCTTTTTACGTTGAAACATTTATTCGTTGAATATTTTGTGAGCCGTTAATTTTTTTTTAGATGTTATTTCGAACACTTAGTCCTTTTTTCGTATCCCTGAAAACCTGTGTATAAAATATTATTTATGGTCTGTTGAGTAGTTAACACGTGAAAGCGTAACAATAAATAAAAAAAATCACTCCTGCTTTTATGTGCATGTGTTTTTTCTCATTCTTTCTAAAAAGCAGTAAAAGCAGCTTGCATAGACTTAGCTACGAAATGAGCCGTAGCCTCATATGCTACGCATCGTAGTAATCGCTACGATGACCCGGTAGACCTTATAAACGTGTGCCTTAGAAGATGTTCTGTAAGTAGCGAGTCGTACCTATCGTTAAATACCAGAAACTGGTTTCCATTATGCATACCATTACAGGAGAGTCCTCGATTACTGAGGAGTAACCGAGGATAACATGATAACATATATGTATATATATATATATATATATATATATATATATATATATATATATATATATATATATATATATATATATATATATATATATATATATATATATATATATATATATATATATATATATATATATATATATATATATATATATATATATAATATTATGTATATTGCTGTTTTAAAATTAGAAAAATTTATATTTATGTAAAACGCAATCAAAATAAATATGTTTAATCATCTTATACGGTGTTACGTACGTAAAATCAAGTCAAAGCAATCACCTAGATATATTTTAGCTGCTAAGCAGTTTGTAGTACGTAGAGCCCTCATTGTATGTAATTAACCGGGTCAACTAAGATTGTATTATCAGTGTAGATTGTATCAGTGTTCATCGGACAGTCAAGGAGATTAGACCCAACAACACTTGGTGATCTTCTTAGACCAGCACTCAAGTTTTCATCAGAGAATCGAGTAGATTATAACCAGCAATAGTTGGTGTTCTTCTTAGATTAGTAGTAGTAACCGGTTCCTTGCTAACACTCACAGTATATCGTATTGTTATAAGTCAGGTTAACTATTGTCATCAGTAACTTAGGTGCAACAATAAAGTTAGTTTAATTTGCATCCCTCAAGCGCACTTGTCGTCAACAAACGGGTTAACAACAGACACTGACATTAGACAAAACAATTCTTATGTAAGGATTTACAACCCTTACACATCTGAAAATATAATCATTAAATGATCAAACAATTATAAAAATTGTCTCCAAAAACAATTGCAGCCATTATTAAAAGATTTTTCTGGAACATTTTGTTATCCATAAAGGCGTTCACGAGTAAGTGAGATATGATATCTCACTTTAAATAAAGGTTCTATGTTATTTAAAAATATTCGATGCGTTCATACACTGCCGTGTCCACGCCAAATCGAACACAGCGCAGCGTACCGCAGTTGTAATGTTTTTAATAATGTGAACAAATTCAAAGAACTTTCCTTCGTACTTTACAGGCTTTAAAACTCTCTGAATATGAAATGGATTAATTCTTTAGTTGAATGTAGATAGTAATTTATGATATTTTTCTGTGATACAACTCAATCACAGAAAAAAAATTAGATAATCATACGTCTAAATTACGAAATCACAATTTACACTAGGAAAACGCGAACAACGAAAATAATAAACTGCAATTTTGCAATCAGCACGCACGAGCGGAAAACACCTGCCTGACTGTGACTGACTAAAAAACGCTTTGAAATAAGCAAAATTAAATAAGCAGTTAAGCATAATTTCGTTTTTGAATTAATCTGAATATCATAAGATGTTCCACTATTTTAAACGTTTAAATTACATAGAGATAATATTTAATTTGGTAGGATTACACTTAATTTTAAAATGAATCTCCAAAATCGGAAAAAAATGCGCAAGCAACTTTCAATCTTATCATTTTATTTTCATCCACATCGACAAGATCGATCGATTCTAGCTTTAATTGGAGGTGCCGTCACGATATTGCTGTCTAATTTATATTCGGTTTACCAAAATACTGGACTGGATGGCGTATTTAGAATTATAATTATAGACCTTATGCATACGTAATATGGCGGTACATTACTATCACACACTTACTACTTTATTAAGTGTACTGACCGAGCAAGCTTGCGTTTAGAAAAATAGTAATTAAAACTGATTAAGGATATCAGTAGCTGACGGACAAGATATATAAACCAAAAAACAAAATTACTTACAAAAAGAAATGAAATCCCATCAAAAATATAAAATGTAAAAATGCCAAGTTCTTCCATTATAAAAAGTTGTGAGATCTCATGTAAAACCAAGTCTCGGTTATTTTAGTTAGTGTCTATGGAAGCACCAATTCAACAACTTTGTCATAAATTGTTATCTAATCAATTATATATAGTGACCGTATCAATATAAAACATCTTCACTTCTATAATAATTATAATGACTTGGCGCTCGTACGGCACTGTATTTTTTTATTATAATATACTGCACTTTATTTTTTTATTAAATAAACTATACCTATATCCTGTATTTCATTAACTCTAATATAATTAAATTCCAAAGTCGCTTATTAAAACTGCGCATTTCCAAACTTGCTTATTTGAAGGTTATCCCAATTAGGACATCTTTGAGTTGTCTTGACGGCGTACTAATAGCTGCGTCCACACCAGCCGCACGGGCTTGCGAGGAAGCCTCACAATTTTGGTTCGCGAGCCATGGCTCGGTGGCAGCCTCGGGTCGACGGCAGGTTAGCTCAGAAGCTCTGGAACATTCAGGAATGGACAGCAATGTACTGTTTTAAAAAGAAAATAGGCATGTTCTAAAGCAAGACCAAGACTTTAATGGATTAAAAAACTTGCTATCAATACGGAAATAATTTTCCGTATATATTTCCAATCGTCACCTTGATTTGGCTTGATTTGTTGCGCGACCCGAAATATCAGCGTCCACACCGCACGCACAACATACACCGAGCCACTTTTGAGCACGTTTATTTTACCCACAACGCATGGCTCTGGTCCGAGGCACGTTCGGCTGAGCCAATGTGCGCCCAAGGCACACCACATAAACCTGCAGCTGGTGTAGACGCGGCTAATGACGTATCTGCATTCATTTATATGTCATTATGTATAAGTTGTTTGTTTAAAAATAGTTAAATAAAATAAACTTGGGAGTTTCATTCGATATTTAATAGATCATAAACTAAAAATTTATGAATCGGTTATTTACATTTTTCCCTTAGTCCAATGACCGCAATTTATGAGTGATTAAGTTGTAATGTAGGCTTGTTAGGTATTTAAAATTCAAACATACATAATATTTATAGCCTTCGAATTGTTAAGTAAGTTTACATTTACAAAACACACTACATTCTGACATAAAGCAGTAGAAATTTTGCATTTATGATTTATTGAGAGTGGCTCATTGAATCTATCGGTGTATTTATGCGATCCAACGTTCATAGATCTCGGTGGATACATTTCGTTTTAGCAGTTTTCTAAATCTGCAGAGATATCCAAACCTCATATTTGGAAATTTCTTAATTTTTTTTATTCTTACCGGAATTACGCAAATTGCACCTATTTATAGGTATAACCATCATTTCAGTCGCAGGAGGTCCACAGCTGCACTTATACCCAGTAGTAGACGCTATAATTTTTCAATAATCCAGTATCAGCTTCCATTGTAATTTTTCAATAAAACCGGTCTGGAGCAGCCTGAATCCAGCCTCTCCCTTCTTAGGTTGTCTCTACATCTTGCGGGTGAACGCCCAGTGGTTCTCCATACTATGACTGTGTCCTGCCTCATTTCTGATTCGATCTCGCAAAGTTAACCTTGAACATTATTCTCCATTGAGCAACTTTGAGGTATCTTACAAAATGCCATATGTCATAGCTGGCAAAATGATCAAAGAACTTTCTTTTGGAGGCCCTTAATAATATTGGACGAAAAGATATTCCAGAATTTCGTTTCCCGTCCATGCTGTATACGACGAATGACATTTTTTTAACCTAATTTAACTATTTGTTACAAATCGAGGTACTTGTCAACAACTTCGAGAGTTGAGTTCCCAACTATTACTGGGGTGGACAGAATTTATGTTTGAGTATACCTCTTAAAGTCTCCACCCTTTAACGGGGTGCTCCGGATTATATTTTTAATTAACTTATGTTGTGAGAGAACATTCAAAATTTGTACAGGTCCATTTAATACTGTAAGTGTACTTTCATGTAATTTTAAAAATAAATAATATTTATTAATTAATAGTTACTTAATATTTATTTATTTATTAATGTCACTTAAAAAGACATTAAACCTTTTTTTAATTTAAGAATAGATTGCATGTAAATTATCTCATTTTGATCTGAGTAAATTATAGCCATACACTGCTTTGACCACAGTTCTAATTTAAAAACACTAATTAATAACACTAAAAAGTATTTATTGATTTTTTAAATTCAATTACTATTTTATATTATGAGAATCTACATAACGTAATTATTACTTTGAAACTCTATTATAACATAAACGTATCAACAATGGATATTTGAAAATGGTTTCAAGGTTGTGGTTTTGGCATGATTCCATTAAGAGAAATAATGGAACCATCGACCAAAATCGACTCGTATATTATTTCATATTATTTGCTTTAAAATGTACATACTTTTTAATAATTCGAGACAAATTTCCCAATTATGCTAGGAACCTGTGCGTGCACATTAATGCCTGTTTTGATTAGTGACTTCAAATGTCTTCAAAGATTATTAGCACCTCTCAGATAAACATCAGTTTCCGCGCCATATTTCCAACATTAATTTTATCACCATGGGAACAATATTTCTTTTAATCAGAATAACAATCAATCCATACGTATACTAATATTATAAATGTGAAAGTAACTCTGTCTGTCTGTCTGATACCTTTTCACGCCTAAAATGCTGAACCGATCATCATGGAATTTTGTATACACGTTTTCAGGGATGCAGGAAAGGACATAGGGTACCTTTCATCCTGAAAAAAAGTACTGTTCCTGAAGGATCATCTAACGTCTGGCAAAGTTATAACTGCAATAAAGATGTTAGGCGTTACATTGCTCATATATTTAGTGCTCCTAAGCACTTAGCAGTTATTTTATACGATAGATAAGGCATCGAACTATTCACTAAGATCAAAATGTTGAAATCTCAAAAAAGTGCATTATTTATTCGATTAAAATTACCATTTTAATTCGATTTTGCAGATTGCAGATTTTAATTCGACAACGACGAGTTACTTTTTGCTGTAATGGATTCCTAAGAATTTTTTAAAAGTAAGTAGGTACTCATCTATACCTACTAAAATTATAAAGAGATAGAACTTGTATATTTGTTTGTACCTACGAGGTAATCTTCGAAACTACTAATCCGATATATAAAAAAATTCTTTCACCAATAGTTAAAATAGAATTTCAGAATGGACATAAGCTAAATATTCGACGCGGGTGAAGCCGCAGACACTATCTATTTAAATATCTGTCAGGCGTTATATCTTTTATTTTTCAAGGCGGACAAAGTCGTGGGCACCTACTTAAATATAGCTTATATATTATGCTACTATATGCTAAACAAGTCGTGTATTTAAAAACTGACCAGTGACCACAGATGCTTTTAAAAAGGAAATTATTTTATTACAAGTTAACCGGGTTCGTCACAAGTTTACTTTGATACTGTAACCAGGATATTAAGGTGTTCACATTAACAAAAGGAAAATCTAGGGCTTTTGATGCTGTGGATCGTAATTCGATGGTCTAGTATTATATTTAATTAATTTTATCTACCCTAATATTATAAAGAAGAAAATAAACTAAAATAATTTTAATAAACTCAACAATTTTAGAAATTCTTTCACCAATAGAAAGCTATATTACAGCAAATAAAATTGAATGTATTTTAATTGAAAAAATAATTAGAAATAAAGGAACAGTTTCATAATCAAAGTTGATTATGTACATGCAAATTCCTGTTTAAATCGTTTGGCATCTTTCGTTTAGAAGTTACAACGGGATTAAAAATGCTAAAAGAAAAAAATGCCGCGGTTTGAGCGAACAGCCTTAGTCTATTAGTTTTCTGTACATTTTTTTTTACATTAGAATATCTAAAATTACAAAATTCAGTATGGCCGAAGCACCAGATCGCTGTTTCGAGCCGCCGCCTCAAGGGTTAGGATAGCCATGATGATAGCTGACCTCCTATAGGAGATGGCACTGAGAGAAGAAGAAGAAAATTATAAATTAAAAAAGAAGGTCCTCAGACAGACAGACTATAAAAAGGTTCACTTGACGGTAGATGGCTTCCGTAGTCGTCTTAGTAGTATTAAGGATTCTGTAATTGAGTACAAACAAAATTCAGGTTATATTATTATGTCTTGCGTCTGGCAGATGGTTCATACAAAGTTCCTCCGTAAAAAATGTAATGTTTGAACTTTTTATGTACACTCCGTTTTATTTTTGTGAAATTTCACATTTTTCATCTATATCAATAAATAAAATTGCAGTGTCTGTTTGTAATGTCAAAATAATTGCTTAGTACAAAATGTATATCAATCAAAATATATACAGTACTTATTACAAATAGATAATTTTTAATTGTCTGTCTGCCTGTTTGTTCTGGCTAAACTCCGAAACGGTTTTTGACGGGACCCCCACCTGCAGATACCTGATGTTATAAGTGGTACTTTTATTTTCATATTTTTGAATATTAGTAGGTAATACAGCTTTACTTAAATATATGTTAGTACGACCAAAACAATTACAAATTATTTTTTTAAGTAAGTATAAATAATAATGCTCGGGACTCTGCCTAGGGGACCGAAACTTTATAATTTATAATATATTAATGTTTATAAGGAATTATTGTAATGTTTATATAAAATAGAAATAATAAATTGTTATTTCTTATTTAAAAAAATAATAATAATAATAATAATATTACCTGAGAATAAGATGGTTTAATATATGTACCAAAACAGTACCAATGATGCAATTGAATTTTTACTACGGTAAAAGAAAAAACCCAAGTCAAACTCTTACACCCGAGTAATGCGGGATATAATAGCGGACACGTTACATGGGCGTTAATATTATTCGAGTCGGTAGATATTTCCTGGAGCCATCCGAGTCGGCGCGGCGCCTCTGTGTTGGGTGCGGGAGGGATGCAGTGCGGGGTACATGGAGGGGTGTCGTGGGTATCTCTCCCCTCCCGTCTCCTACCCTCCCCTCAAGGTTTCGAGGTTAATACAGCAGTGCGACGGTTTCGGAAAAGGTAGTCGCCGTGATGCTACTCTTTCGCAATCATCGCGAATACATGGTAGACACCTTGAAAATGTTTAGCTTCATTTCAACAAAGACACGTATGCTTGCAGAACTTTTTTGCATTCATCATAAAATTTCTATACGATTTGAAACCGTTTAATAGAAGACCCTAATATATTCTTTTAAATGTAATGTTAAATCGTCTGTCGTAGATAGTAATTAGTTTACGGCACAGTACAAGAAATTTTACTATTTAAAATATCATATTTCTAGACAATTTTTTTAGATGACAAAGTAAGTTACGAAAAGAAGCCGACAACAAGTCAATCGATATACTTCACGCCCGGTGGCAACCTATTAAGTTATTTACGACATAATTAGGCCAAAACCCCGGGACAAAGGCTCACACTTTCCGTTTGTCCGTGGAAAATAGGGCAGCTCCCTCCGCCCGCGTGTGACGTCACTAGCCGCATCGTCCACAACTGCAATACAGCGCAGCAATGTACGAGTATCACGGCAACATTGCGGTACCGCGTCAGGTCAGATCATCCACCAGCTGTCCCAAACTAAGACACTCACCCCTTGCCCATTACTAATGAGTTAACTGTTGCAAATAAAATGGGTCAATCATAGCCGATACGAAAACTTGATAATCATTTTTTTTATTTTTATTTATTTCTCTAAAATTATTCTTTTATTATATAATTTTACTGTTAATATAAAAATTGTTCAAATTATTAAATTATAATGTACATACTAACTGGCTTCGCTCGCGTGGAATTGAGATTGTTCCTCGGTATCAGTAAAAATCAATACCTACCTCTCGCAGTTGTAGCGTACGCGCCTTGACTTTGCACTTCCTCTGTAGTTTCACGGCACGGCCGCGCTTTAAATATTACATCGTAAGATCTCTTTAACCATAAACTCATTTAACTGCATATGCAAATCATATGCAGTAAACAGCAAAAATCACGTGTATTAAATACTTGTGACGATAAACTTGCTGATTTTGATTAGGATTCATAAATTTGTTGATAATATGACAAATAAATATCATCTAGTGATTTTTTTTTAATGCAAAAAGTAGTTTTTGTGGTTTAAATAAAAGTTAGACATATGCCATCGCTGACTTTTTTGAAGGCATTATTAATCTCTACAACTTCTAAATAGAAATCAATCATATATCTCTCACCGTTAAAGCAGCATTCGAAAGAAACATTTTCGTTGGACAGTTTTTTCGTCGACTTACTTTACAAAAAATCACAAAAAAACCATTTCGTTTTACCCCCTACATACAAACTTATACAATATTATATAGATATGATGTAAATAAATGTCTAAACAAAACCATATAATTAAAAATGAAACTCACTAAATTTGTTGCTAAACTTAAAGCGCTAGAACGTCTGAACCAATTCTATTTTCAAATAAAAAGTTGCAGTTCGAGGAAGGTTTTATGAACTGAAAAATTGGAAAAAAGGTCTGGAAAATTACATACGTGCAAAGCCGAGGGTGTGTAGCTAGTAGATTAATAAATTTATCAATAAGTTTAATATTCTTATTAAGAATTCTAAATTTGGGTTTGATTTGATCGTGTCATTAAAAATAGGAACTTTTTATATACACGTAATATTTTTATATAACCTATCTGACAAAAGTAGGTACTTTATATAACTAAATTAATTAAAAATAGGATTTTTTTATTATAATGGGAACTTTAGTTATTAATCACATTTAAACTTGCATAAAATAATTTTTTTAAAGCATTATATGATAATGTTAAAATCTTCTGTACCTAATTTTTTGGAATTGATTTGAAGAGTTATTAAAAGACCAAATCATTTTAATATAGGTACCTTAGGTATCTATAATATTCATATAGCTTTAGTAACTTCGATAACATGAATAAGTTAAGGATATAGATGCAAAATCCTAAGACGAACCTTGACTTTGTCACAAGTTATTACAGTTAAAAATAACTTGAATTGGACGCTAAATTTAGATACACGCTCCGTATGTAGGGCAAGGCATTCTTTAAGAAAACTCTCCAACGAAGAAGAATACACATCTAATTGCTCACCTAAACTTTAGCACCCTACATTTAGTTGAGCACCCTAATATGAGATAAAGGATCCGTCGTTAATTACGACTGACGTGACTGGTTCTGTTTTTCAGTCCACCACGTTACGAATGAAGATTTCTGGATATGTAATATCAACGAGTTTGATGAACTATGTGATGTCGATTACGTTTCGTGCTCAGAAGTTGAAAATAAAACAAGAATTAAACCAACAATGCAATTATAGAAAACCAGATATTTATATTAAAAATGTAATGTTCGTTTGTTCTAAACAGCAAATCTCCGAAAGTACTTTATCGATCACAATGAAATTACAGGAAAGGACAAATGGTACCTTACTTCCAGAAAAAAGATCCCGAGGGATCATCTAAAAATAAAAATAATAAACTCAACACCTGACAAAAAAATATTGACAATAAAAATTGAATAAATTTTAATGTTTCTACACATAATAAAAAGAAGGGCGTGGATGAAGTCGCGCACAGAAGCAGTATTTGATAAATTATTAAAGTGTTTATACATCCGATTCTATGGTCTCAGGTATTATACCTGGCGACGTGAACTACGAAAATAACTTTAATGGTTCAGATTTTATCTTTATTCGTGTGTGTTGTGCTCAGTAAGCAGTTTGTACCATATTATGTAAAGCTATTTGTTAAAATAATTTTTATAACTAATCATAAAATTCCCAAAAGTAACCAAATATCGTTGCTTTTTCTTTCTGGTTAAACTAAAAAGACCAGATTTTGTGTTTTCTTGATATTTTTACCGCCTTAATGCTTTCATGCCCTGATTTTCTGTATTTTTCGACTCCCGGCAGAACACCAGTCTTTATGACCTGGCTCCGGACTTAACTAAGTTTCCTCCCTGAGCACACCCATAAGACACGCTTCTCTGCCCTTCGCATCCAAGCGTTTTTTTTTTTGTATAGTAATGAAAAATAAAACCATTCTCAATTGATTGGTTACAAGAAACCTGTCAGTTACGAACAAGATTGGTATAAACTTATTCAATGTGCACTTTACGAGGGAAATTCACGGCAGACAGTGACAATTGTGAACAACTTTCGCCTATTATTAACAACAAACGGAGCAACTGGAGGCATCCATTCTGACAATGCAGCTTTGCGTGTTTGTCGGCACTATGTCGCGCGACATTATTAAACTATATAACGCTTCGACTAGACTCTGTCGAAGCGTATTTCAGCTTTTGTATTTCTTTTTTCATTTCTATGTAAATTTCATCTGTTTTAGCAGTTTGATTATTTTATCTCTGTCATAGTTTTGGATCGTTAGGACTTTTATTTTTGCATTTAAACTTTTAGTATTTTTTATTGCAACAAGGCATTAAGGAGAAACTGCATTATTAGCCTCTCTGGGTTATATTTATTGCTTTAGAAAATGCAAAAACCGCATTATAGCTTTAGATAATGTGCTGTTGTTTCGGTGCATGAACTAGGAATGCTAAGACGGGGTCTTCTATTATTTTATCATATGATGCTATTTTTTATCACTTTGTTTCCTATCCCAGCATAGGACGCATCTTCAGTTGTTGCTTGTATTAGAGGCGACTGAGTGTTAGAGACTATTAAGGGATTATAATAAAATCTTCAACACTCTTTTGTTTTGTTGTGTTGTGTGTATTTGGTTTCTTAAAAGCAATGGCTTAAACATGTCACCAACCAACCAATAACAATACTACCAAACACCAAAATCAGCGATTAAATTATGTACCCGCTTTTATAATAAACACAATCGTATTTCCTGTAAGTGATTTAATATATGCACGTATTGCGAAATAGGTACTTAAAAATAATTACCATAGGATATTTTTACCATATTGTTGTCATCAATATGCATCCCCGTCTGAATTATATTATGATTACTATAACTCATTTTTATGAAGCGAACAGTGCTGTTGTTAAAGATAAGGTATTGACTAGAGATGGATGAGTCGCTGATGCGAGCGATAGTTCATCGAGAGCCATCAAGTAAGTTCCGTTTCATCGCACCTGCGACAAACTACAATACCGTTAGTTCAAATTCCTTGTATTCCTATAGTCGACACGAAAAAATATCGCTTACCGACCCACCTGTTGCTTGCCGCAGTGACGCTTATAATACCAAAGTGTTAATTTAGTTTTCGAAACACCATCGCCTCTTTTTAATTTCCGCACTCTTGCGAGCTCAATTAACTCGAGACTGCTCAGAGGAATGTTGGCGTTTTTAAATGTATTGCAATTAAAAGTGCCTCTCCGAGGGTTCACATTTTACTTATTTACTTTTTGCTTTCGAATGATGCAGCTCGGTTTCTAACGAATTTCGTTAAATACTGGACGAATCAAATCGTGGGGAAACATTTCCCAGTAATTTCCGAGTTGCGAATTTTATTACCGAAAACACCGTTTTGCTAACCTATTCTCACAGTCGACTTGCTCCTATTCGATCGATACTCGTACTGTCAAATGTGTGTGCTTGCTCTTTCTAACCTTCACTCTCGCTCCGCAAGCTAAAGATGAATACATTTTCAGACGAATGCATCGATTATAATAATTAGAATTAAGTTCGTTACAGGGCGCGACGAACGATAAATCAATTCTCTCACGATTGACACCGACTACAAACTATTGATTGAACCGTGAATTCAATCTGTATTCACTTCGTGTATTTTTTAAAACTATAGAGATAACGATGCGAGACCAACATTTTTCAGCTTAGCCAATCTCGGATATAGTGGTAAATTGTGTTAAAGACGTCCGACGTAATTACCTTCACAAATTGCATTGGTCGGTGACCAACAAGACTCCCGACACTGCCGACACTGGAAGCATAACTCGCATTCCAGTTCCCTCGGTTACGTAACTTTAACGAGCCTCTTATAGCTACTACGGGAGAACGTATCGTAAGTGCCTCTTATACCACCTAACGCTAACATTCCAATTGAATTGTCTGTTTTAATTTTACCATTGCTTTGAAGGGATATTAAAAAAATTAAAGAGATGCACGGTGTATTTAATGTATGAATCTGCAACTTCGTGGAATAACAAATAAAAATGGTACCACGCCACGTTAACTAGCACATTGGGTATATTTTATTGCACTGGCAGCCACTACAAGTTTGCTCGTGTGAAGGTCGATAAGCTAGTTCAAGATAAAACATCGTACAAGTTGGCTCGTGAGTCGGTTTTTCAGTAGCCTCTACCCTACTTTCATATTTCACCGAGATTAGTAATTGAATTGGCACCGGCGTGTCGACTCGCCCGATGCAAGACGGAACCTTCCGTTGCAGTCGCGTACGGGACGCTACAGTAAACTCAATGCCTATTCGGTGAGAGACCCGCTTGTGGGTGTGGTAGTCAGTCGTGCATCAGACGCCGTAATGCAGCAGGATCTACGGAGCGTCAGTTGCGGTTGCAACTTGTAGGAAATCGGCGGCCGGGGCAGCCGCAGCCGAAGCCGCCCTCGGGAATTATCGCTCATGTAATGCGTTTCCTAAACTCTCATAATTCATTGTATAATTTGGCGCAATGCTGGCATCTAGAGCTTATTATTTTAACACACTTTGAACTTATACGCATCTCCGCTTCCGCATCATGCATCGCGTAACAGTGACGCCTGCCTGCCTGCTGCATTCATTAAAAATACAAGTGACATTTGCCAAGTTTGGAAAGTGAATTAATCTGTTGGAGGGGTTGTAAGGGCAAGGAAAGCGAACGTGGCTAGGAAAGTAGGTGAGGTTTGTGGCATGCAACATTGGTGGATATGGGCGATGGGCGATGCAGTGGTTGGCCGCGGTGTCGATACGCGAGAAGCGACGCGGCGCGGAGCAAAAGGGAGCTTGGTGCGGGAGCAAGGGAGCGGGCGGCGGGCAAAACGCACGCGCGGCCTCGGCCTCCACAGCAGCGGAGACAGTACGCTGCCGCCGCAGCACGGCGATACACGCGTTCGTCCCGACCTCGCGACGACCACGCGGCTTCGTCGAGAGCATGAATCGCCGCGTCTGATGTGGTGCCGTCGCACGCGCCCACAACATTCATTACGTAAGGACTTGCCGTTAAACGCGTGGCCCGCTGACGGCGGCTGCAAAACGATACATATCGCAGAACGACTAATAATCTTCGTTATCATCATTCAAGCAATCCTTTACAGTTAATTTATGTTAGTGTTTAAGAGACGTTGCGACGCGGCTTAAAATATACGCTAGGGCGGGCGGAGATTAAAGTTAGGCGGCAAAGTTGCGCAGCTGAGGAAGAGTGCGCGCTTTCCGGGTAGCGTGCTCGGGAGGCCGGGCGCGGGCGTGCCGCAGTATCGGCGAGCGAGTGAACGCGATGCGAGCGCCGCAAGGGCGCGCCGCATCAGACAGCAGGTGTTGCGAGGAGAGAGCAGGCATGGCTTGCGAGTAAGGTGGCGGCGGCGGCGCGCGCCACGAGCAGGCCGGGGGGCGCAGCGGGCCAGCCGGCCAAACCGCCGCGTCCCCACTGCACCGCCGCATCAGCACCGACCCGATGACATATTGACATTGAGCAGCCACCATTGCTCGCATAGAGTTGGTCGAGAAATGGGGGCTGACGCCTGTCCTCAGGCCGAGGCAGGAATGCCCCCGGGCCCAGGAGCAAGGCGGGGACCAAAGGTATGTATGTACACATATTACTCATTACGCGCTAACTCTATATTAGTTTTGGTGCGTAGTAGGCAGCATCAGGTCGTAAATCAGTTGCGGTCAGGACATGTCCCGTTTGCGTCACGCCACCTACAAGGAGACGCGGCTCGCGTACTCACTGCGAGCACACACCGTCCGATGTGCGTTCGCTGCACGCGCGCTTTGCGCTGCTTACAACACACACAAATGTATATCAATACCATTATGGAATACTTCGACATGTGTTGGTGAGTGCGCCACCTTCGGAGTGGTCGCCGACTCCACTAACAACGGCTTCCTTACAATTCTCCCATTCTTTGCTCCCCTCTAATCATACCCGCATCGTCCTGCAGCTCAAACTTTTTTCACTAACAAACGTTGTGGAGTGACGTCTGTCTGGTGAGTTTAATCTCAAGAATTCTTTTCATCTCTGTGGCATATCTCGCATGACCCATATTTCAACGATTTAGTTTATCTTATTATAACCCGCCTACTCTTTACACGACTCATTAACAACACCGGTCTATATTAATCTCATAATACCACTGGGCGACCTTATACAAAATACCTACATTTAGGGCATCATATCGTTTCTTGGAAAGCCTTTTGTTCACATTTTCCTCTCTCGTGAAGTGATCTTTAATGTATGGCAGTACTAGTCAGTACTAGTCAAAATTTGACATCTTTTACAGCCTACGTATAATAACTTAATTATTAGCTGACCGGTGAACTTTGTTCCGCCTCAAAATCAATAAATGTTGTATTAACTTATTAGCAGATTTAATTTAAATTTCTTATTAGTAAATGAATACTAAAAATGAATTAAGTTCAAAAAAGGTACAATCTGTTTTAATTACATTTAAATGAATATAATTCTTTATTGAAGCGAATGGATATGATTCTCGTAGCATTGTTTTTGTATCTGTTATGTATCAGAGATGGCGTTGTATACGATTTTTTTTGTGATTTACTTTAAATATGGTAAAGCACATTGCATTTCGCAGTCATTTGGGCTGCCCGTCCGGTAGCAGTAACCACCTCCTTACAGAAGGTGAAATGACAACATGTGGGCTGTTGTGTTTCGGTGAGTAAGTAAGGGATGCCAAAGCTCATTGCTCTATCCTTTTCCTAATAACTTTATCCTTAATCCTACTATGGTCGGCAGCGTATTTCAAGCACCTGTGGTGTTGCTTGTATCATAGGTGATGGTAGTCACCTACCAACAATTTTACCGCCAGACGGATTGCCCAAATGATTGCGAAACGCAGTGTGCCCTGTCACTATCGGCTTTTGTGTTTTTTTTTTTTGGAAAATCGTTACAGATGTCTTTCTAAGGAGTGGTATTATTTGTCAATAACTTTTAAAAATTTCTCAAAAGTGAAAAAAAAAGTCTATGTCAATCTTCTGTAAATTTTTCAATCTTTTGTATTCGAACTGGGATAGGGAAATAGGCTCTGGCATCCCTTACTTCACTCACCGAAACACAACAGCACACGTGCTGTTATTCCACGGTGGTCTTCTGTAAGCAATTAACGTTGAGTACTAAGTTAACGCTGGAACCGTTAACTTAGTGTTAAATAAACAATTGCTAACACTGCAGAAACGTCAAGAATATTTACATTTCGAACAGGTAATTTACTTTAACTACAATGCGCTTGTTATGTAACGAACAGAAACTTAGTGTAATTCTAAGTTTATCTGTCTAGTCTTAGTTGTAATTTTTATAGAATTTTTTTTTATTTTAGTTTTATAGAAACACATATAATAATAGAGATTATAATATCTTGAAGAATAATTGAATTAATATTAATAAGTAAAAGTCTAATCGATATGAGCGTATAAATTTATTTAAATATATTACATTATTTTTGGATTCTTTAGAGCAATTTCTGAATGTTTATAACAATAAAAGCAGACCAGCTATGGATAATGTAAACACGTTTGAAACCACGTGTCACAGTTACGAACATGCAAAACTACGTAACTACAAATAGTTAGAACTCGCGACCAGACTATGTAATTCAGAAAAGACGCTTATGAACAGTGGGTGCACCAAAATTTATTGAGGATTAAAATTACAAACTGTACAATGGATCAAAAGATACAGAAAAAAATACATAAATATTTCAATGCTTCGACACCTACTCTCGACGATCAATTCAAATACATCGTTATTTTGTTTACAATTTTATCAATAATATATTTTGGAGATTCATTCTAACATGAGCTATTATCGTAATCAACTACTCGACCTAGCCTGCATTGTTCATCCCAAGTAGTGAATATTCATAGATACTCGTACGTTAACCCTGCAAACAGCTCGCAGCCGATTTCGAAAATCATTGATGTAGAGACTAAAAATTTCTTAGTTACAAATATTGGCATTTCTTTTGAAAAAAAAAATTTAGCATTCTTTAATGTCTAAGATGGAATAAGTACTTAGAAGGCCAGTTGATACTTAATCTTAATATTAAATACGTCAAATTAATAGTCAATCTTAAGATTAAGTATGTCGAGACCTTAAGATTAAAATAAATCTCCATTTCCCTTGGTCACGGCATGACGCGTGAACGGGTAGACCGATTTTAATTCGGTTTTCACTAATGGAAACAGGGATAAACGGGGAATATTCATTTATATAAAAATTGCACCCCGGGCGAAGCCGGGTGCATGTCGCTAGTAATTTAATAATTATACGCCTTTACAAAAAATTCAAACTACGCAGTTCTTATATAAAACAAAAAACTAAGAAAAATACAATTTTCATTAATGACTTTTACAATAATAAATCTATCGAAAACCTTATCATCATATCCTTAGCAATATTCCAAATGGTTTTGACTCGATCTTTCAAACAATTAATCCACACAAATTCAAATGTAAAACAAGCGTGCAACATTTTCTAAAAGAGGTAAGTTCAGATAAGACTTTGAAATACAGGAAAAGAGTCTGTATACTCTTCATATGTATATACCGACGGTTAGTGACACAAATGAAGTACTTGGTTACTGTCATGAATTTTTAACATCATTTATTTTTGTCTCTAAAATTACGAATGTATATATAAATCAAAACCAAACTGGAGAGATCTAAAACTTAGTTTCGAAAAAAGTTTGTATGATTATCTTTTTAGAAGATAGGTATCGATTGTCTTCTTTAGAAAAGGCAGCTATAAACAAAGCTAATTTTATGGTAATAAAAATAAATCTCAACAAAAGCGATTAATATAAATAATATTGTTGAAATGAATATTAATTACTATTCCCATAGATTTCTTCCGTCATCAATAATCTATAGAAGATATGATACTGTTGGAGGTTGTATATTTGATAATGGCCTAAAATAATCTGACGCACGTATCAATCACTAGATTCTAATATAGAATTATAAATTCATTGATGTGATGTCTAAATGTAAAAACAGTAATAAAAGCATTGTAGTGAATTGTATTGAAAATTTTATTATTTGGACACTACAAAAGTCTTCCATGTAGCATTATAGCCCTCGTATTTCCATTAGATACACCATTCAAGAGAAAATGTATAATGTTGTAATGAAACTTTAACTCCATGTTTCACATTCATCATGATAAAAATAACTAAAAGTATGCTTAAAATTAGACAAATTTATATAAAAGATATATTAAAAATGAACAATATGGCTTTCATAAAAGCCTGCCCCACTATGCCATATATTTTATCACTTCTGAAAATGTGTATTAAGAGGCTTCTCCCTGTCAAAGCTGTAAAATTGTAACATTTTAAAGCGTATAAACTCGATAACTAAGAGAAAGAAAATTAATTAAAAAATACCAAAAAAATCTTTGGCTTTTCAAAAACAAATTTCACTTTTTATATTTATAACATTTGTTTAGAATACCATTGAAATCTGCATCCAAAAAATACCCTATAATTGCAAATATCCTGCATCTACGTAGAAAGTAAAAGTTATTTTTAGTTGCAACACACACGCATGGATAGAGAATTTAATTATCTAAAAGTTGCACTAAATAAATTTTTTTTTCGAGCTTTATTTAAAAAGTTTAGTAAATAATTTACAAATTCTTGGCAAAATGTTTTTTTTTTTAATGAAGCGAAAAGACGTTTTTTTGTTTATGTAGTTAGTTTAGTTAGTTAGTTTAGTTAGTTAGTTTATGTATTAGTTATATCGCATGAACATATCGTATGAAGATGTATGAACGCAGAATTGAGGCGGGAAAGGGAATGAGTGAAACGCTCGAGGTCATTGGCAATAAGAACGCTCTTAATCATAAATATTTAACTACCGTTCTGTACTTTACCCTTCAAAGGTATTGATCTCGTTTCATATGACTTATAAGTTAGAAGCAATCGGAATCAAGCGAGGGAGCTGCACTACAGTGGTTTTCGTCGTACCTAAGGACAAAAACGAATAAAATTTGAAAAAGGTTACGCTTACACTTATCTAATATAAACGTACATATATACAAAAAGTACCGTACGTTAATATCCTCTACTGGGCGGAATTAGTTCTATTTTATAATGACATAAATAACTGAAGACTGATAAGAAAAATCGCACATATTTCACATATTACAGAACCATAAATTTAAAAAAAAATACGTATTTCTGCATTGATCATTATAAAGTAAACGTTAATAAATGTTAAGAATAATTTTTGTACTAACATTCCGGGTGAAATCTAAAAATTTATGGTAACGATAAATATCAATTAGAATTTATATTGTTATGACTCACCATGGAACGTTCTAGAAAAGCGTTGCCGTCTGTCAAAAGTTCTCGAAAGTTCCACCCTAGAATAGAAGTCACGCCACTCTCCGGTTATTGTCTTATGTACACAACATTCAACAGAAATAGCGTTCCCGAACTTTCAATGAGCTTGTTTTCAATACTTGTTTACTTATATTTGTTTATTGTTTGTTTGAAGTAAATTCGAGATAGATCTAGACGTTTGACGGGGAGTATAAATAGGAGAGTGGCAAGGTGACAGGACAGTTCGATTCTGTGATTCGAAAGCGATACTTCGGAACTTACCTGCGACAGTAAACCAGCGACTCATAAGGGAATCATTGACGACTCTTGGCAAGTTTAACGGTTTTATCGAAGCTTTCGTTTAGCCCTTTTGGAAGTCATCTTGGTTTGTGGAAATAAATAGTTGATTTTCGCCCTTACACGGCAGATGAGTAACCCCACACGTAACAATATGAACTGTAACAAATTAAAAATACGAAAAATATTAAAATGGCAGTCTTATTGAGTAAGTATTGCTTTAGTACTTGCTTTTAGCATAGAATAATATCTATACTTGTAGTTTTGGGAAATAATATTGAACTGAATATTTTAAACTAAAGATTTAATTTTTTGTATGTTTGTAATGGGTAATTTCAAAAACTAATCCGACTTTAACAATATCTTAAGATCTTAATATATATTATTTAAATTGTTGTCAGTTGTTTCCATAATTCCTTGCAGACTAACTGTTTTACAACCTTATCCCTGACACCTAAACGTTCTGGCTAACATACGCACTAACATGTTTGACATAAAACAATTCTATCTTCACGTGAAGAAACGGTGATTTAATAAACCTGATCTCTATCCTGGTCTTTCAAAGTTAATAAAACTCAGCAATTCTTCCAG
Organism: Bembecia ichneumoniformis; assembly: GCA_910589475.2. Lineage (NCBI taxonomy): Eukaryota > Metazoa > Arthropoda > Insecta > Lepidoptera > Sesiidae > Bembecia > Bembecia ichneumoniformis. The sequence continues at coordinate 3,454,319 of OU342530.1, read as the reverse complement.
ATGTAGAGAAGATGTGAGAGTCGTGTAGGCGTGACTCCGAATCAGAAAATACCCCTGCTATTCCATGTATCCGATAAGCCGGGTCCATAATCGACTTACCTTAAAGAGTAAGCTGAAGACTAGCATATACATGTATCTTACAAAAACTTCATAGTCGGAGCCAGTTTATTATTTTTTAACATTTCAATTGACAAAAACTAATTGCATTATTCAACAACTACAAAAATAAAATAACTGCTAGTCTGAAAAGTACTGAAAATTCAATTTAAGAACACAAGAAATAAAAGAAGACCATCGTGAAATAACAGCAGTTGTGCTGTTATGTTTCGTTGAGTGAGTAAGGGATGCCAGAGCCCATTTCCCTATCCACTCCTAATCCCTCATTCTTAACCCTACTGTAGTCGGCAGCGCACTTGCAGCAGCTTTGGCGTTGCTTGTGTTATAGGCGGCGGTAGCCACCTACCATCAAGTTGACCGTCAGCCTGTCTGCCGATCTTAACATTAAAAAATAATTAAGAACTAGTTATTAATAAAAGAATAGTATTACTGTTTTACAATTCAATTTATTCTTTCTTAATTAATTAAAAAAAAAAAGATAATAAAACTATCAGGAATTAAGCTAAGTTAAAAGTTAAATAAAGGTTGAAAATTTATATCAATAGATATGTCGCAGTCATCTGGTTAAATCTGCTATTTGATTGAATGACTAGCGCGTTCATTGAATGACGACATTTAATTGAATGACTAAAGGACAACTCGTCAAGTCGTTGAATGTAACGTTTAACGTCTTGACTGAACGTCATTTAGCGAAGTCGTTGAATGGGATATAGCCGACTTTGTAATGTTTGGTTAAGGTGCCCATGAGTTCGCAACTAATCTTACTTTAAATAAAAATAAATGAATTATAAAATGTTTCGTTAAATCAAATTGTAATATTCGATTAGGGTGAATTTTGGGACAATTAAAAAATTACTGATTTATAAACTGCTGAGTTTAAAATAATAAAAGATTGTAGCATGATTTCCAAAGCTTTACTTAATCTCATATTTTTGCTTAGTATAAAAAAGTAAAAAACCTAGAAAAAATTATCATATTATTTCAAAAGTAATTTATTAAAATATGCGCTATCAACACAGTGCTATCTGTGCGAGCTGTTTGATGCCATATTTGTTTTGGTGACTACTAGCGCAGCAGTGGGAAAAAAATGAACTAAATTTCAATTACCTGACTGATTTCATGTCCGCTATGTTCAAAGGGCTATGTTACAATCCGCTAACTAGTTGGACGTTTAGTGACGCTTGTTCAATCAACGTTCGGCCTAGTCATTCAATTAAATGTCGTCATTCAATGAACGCGCTAGTCATTCTATCAAATAGCAGATTTAACCAGATGACTGCGACAGATATAATCATTTATAAGAGCTTATAAAAAAATAAAAAAGAACTTATCTAAAACGCGTTTGCTACATTCCTTCAAACGTTAAAATATTTTCTATTTCATTGTCACTTTGATATAAATCTCCAGTTGATATATACGAGATATAGGAAATCAGATAAAATGCGATAACATTTAAATGCCATTCCTTACATAATATTAACTTAGATAACCTTAAGTTATGTAAGTTATACTAACTGAAGCGTTTTCCTGAAAAGTGGAGCGGAAACTTCGTTTGCACGGCATAGAGCGACGCCGTGATTGGTAGCTTCACATGACATCTGCATTCTAATATTGATTGAACCAATCACAGTGAGCCTTCCTATTTACCATACTGTATCTTTCAAAAAGAGCAATAGAGAAGGTTTGCTGCAGATATTAATTAATTATTACAAAAGTTTATGAAGATGTTTGGATATTTGTAACTGATCTAATCATCACCACGTCTCATAGCCCACAGATGCTCCCAAATACTAGACATTCCCCCAAATACGGCAAATGTGTAAAACTAGCCGCAGCTTTTTCTGAGGTTTCAGACCAACTTCAACGTTGTACATGGTTGCAACTCGAGAATTTATCTGCCAACGGTAATCGAAAAGATTTTATCTCGAGAAATGAATACGAGTCGCGTATTTTATGGCATAGGACTTTCAGCTTATGAAAGACCAACTGCCCATTCTTAAGTGATAATTTAAAAATGAATAGCGTTGTAAATCTAAATTAGTTCACAGTTTTTTTTTTATTTACTGGTTGGAATTTTTAAATTCAGGAAACATTTTATTAATGGAGTTTATACTGATTTCGTTATAAGGACTCAATGTGGACATTATCTAACTTAAGTGATGTTTTGGCGGGATATTAGCTATCAAGTAACGTGTGATTCATATTTTTGTGAAAAAGTTACCAAAACATATTCCCAGGTGTATTTTTCAGATGGTAACGGTAACGCTTTATTAAAATAACACATTCTGGAACCAACATTGATTCCATCAGCGACACTCAGCACCAGATCGTATAGCTCGATCCACATCTAGTCCCAATCTCTATTAGCTTGATTACGATTTTTGGTCTTTTTTAATGGTATGGCATACTTTTAACGACAATAAAATCGTTAACGAGCCCTGTCTGTGCATTAAATAATTCGACACACTTATGTTACGGAGGTAAAAAAACCAGTTTTTAGAATTTTTGTCTGTCTGTGCGTTGGTGCACGCCAATCTCTGAAACGGCTTAACCTATTTGATGCAGTTTTCACTGATGTATTGTGGCAAGCTTCCCATAACATTAAGTGTTTGTTTCATTCCAATCGGTTTATATAAAAAAAAGTATACCAAATACGAATTGCGGACTCAGCTAGTATTGAAATAATACCACTTGATGGTAGGTGGCTACCGTCGCCTATAACACAAGCAACGCCAAAGCTGCTGCAAGTGCGCTACCGACTACAGTAGGATTAAGGGTAAGAGATTAGGAGGGGATAGGGAAATGGGCTCTGGCATCCCTTAGGCATATAAAATAGTATTTAGGTATCATATTTACCTTGGCATTGAAAAATTATGTTTTCTTAATTTTAATTGATAAAGTTTATATGTTGAATGCAACTGTCTATATTTCTGTGATAATATATTTTTATCCTTTAAAAATTCACCAATATTTACCGCGGATTGTGCACATATTTGCTTTATTTCGATGTTCGCACGTAGATATCTGCGAAACTATTTGCTTGCAAAATACCAATTCTGCATTCTGAACCAGTAGCCGCCGCGCGCACCGCTAATTTCTCTTCCAAAGGCCTAACGCTAACACTGCTCGCATTCTGAAACGCGTGAAAACATGTACGCGAAGTGTAAATATGTGCCATTGACGTCGTACTCCTTTGCACCGCACGTTAAATTTGACGTACAAAAATATTCACGGAATTTGACGGCACTACATAGCTCTTTCGTGATCGGATATTGCATTCCATGTGTTCTGTTTACAAAATGTTTAGCAAACTTTTGATTTATTTATTTTGTTTCAATATTAAGAGAAGTCGAAACAAAAAGGAATGGAAACATGCTTTGTTTCTTACAAAGTTTATAGAAGTTACATTTAATTAAAAATTGTTGCGACAGATAGGCTGCCGTTAAAGTTTATGTCATGAGACTACCGTTACTTGTAGCAACAGAAAGATGAAAATGTTCTACCATAAACCTGATAACGTGAAAAAGAATTTTATAATTGAATTGCTCGTTTGTGAAAGTGTTATTTATGAGTTCTATTCCTGGTAAAGCCAACTTCGAAAATGAACTATTCACTATTCACTTTGGTGCTTTTAGGAGATTTATTAGTACAAGTTTAATATATTTTATTCATATAATATTATTGATTAGCTTTTGTTTATTTTTAATTGTTCATCGATTACTTTTATAAGTTAGATACTATGAAGTTGACAAAACATGACCATACACGGAAGTTTGGTCATGTCGTGTCAAACATAGTCTGGCCTAATGTCTATTCATTTTGTTATTAATAAATATTAAGACGATAATAAAGTACAAAAGTGTCGGTATAAGGAGTGGCTCAGCGAAATATTTTTTGTGATTAAAAATTTTTGGAAAGAGATGTGACAAATCTTTGATGCTATGAAAGTTGAGTAAGTTGGCACCACATAATGGAGTAAACATAAAATACACAAAGACAAGTGTATACCTCTCAACTACACTATTAAAAAATACAACGAATTATTTCATAAATGTGATATTGATATTTTTGCCGGACGGATCGGAGCCTTCAGAAGGGCTATTTGCGATAGTTATAACTGACCTTATCTAAGCTCAATTGTGGCGTTAAGGATGGCCTTTTCCCTCCTTTTTTCTTTATTATTTTTTCTAATTAAAAAAACCCAAACCATTTTGTAAAATGGTTTGGGTAGTATATAATGTGTGTGTGTTCTTTTTGTTTTTTTTTCCTATTGTAAACTAATATCTTTAATAATTATATAATGTTGTGCATATCTTTAAGTTAGATGCATATTTAGTAACAGAAAATATTTCTTCTATATGTAAATGTATCAGTAAGTATTTAGTTGGTAAGCCTCTTTAATAAATAAATAAATTATAACTAGTCTGGTCATAAAAACTGTTACATAAAACCTTTTTTTCTTTTTCAACTCTTTATTCATATTGAATTTGGAAAGCGCTCATTATGTCAAAAACTTCTTTTGATTTCTCGCAATTTCACATATTTTTTGTTGATAATGGAATGGGGCGTTTAAGAAAATAGGATTGCAGTGATTGCCTTACCTAGAGTGGGTATGAAGCCGTCAGTCAAATTAAAGAAACTCAAAAGCTTGGTATCAGCCGTATGTTCGTATATCGTACTATCGACAGATATACGAGTACACCAACAGTTCCACTGTCGACGACCATACAAGTTCGGGGCGGCCACGTGCTGTCAGAACTACAAAGGCTGTTAATGCCTGAAAAATCACCCAATAGATTGCAATTCAAAAAGCTCTATCTATTTCAATGAATGGAGCTAGGTTTTTGTGAAAGCTAATGAGTAACATTGTTAATATCTGCATTTAATCAGCTTACTTTTGCAACCAGCTTAATTCAGATCCCTGCATTTTTCATCATTTTCAACTATTGTTTAAACATCAACAGAAACTACGCTTTATTTCTAAAGGGCTTTCATAATAGAAGAATGGCTCATCGCCAACACAAGGCGAGATAGTCAAGAAGCTTCTTGTTTAAACTAATTTTAAAGAGAGAGAAAAGGCTGACACAATGTTCAAACAGAGTGCTTTTTTTAAATAAACAATTATTTTTATTATTTTTTGGACTGACGCCTTCTAGACTGGAATAATGCGCCTTTCAAATAGTGAAACAATTTCTCAAATTACCCGGAGATTACCCTTCACATATAAACAAACACACGAACATATATATTAGTTGTTTTACTCGGCACTGTTTTATGAGAACTTTTTTTTTCATCTTCGTAAGGTTGAAAAACTCTCGCGTAAGCTTATTGGACCACCTCGTTCGAGAACTTTCCATTCATGAAGAACATTCTTTATGTTAGGAGATGAAAAATAAGTGACCACCGCGCCGTAGATCGAGCATGTCAACATCTACCTATATACATACACGCCTACAATGTTTGTGGGTAGGGTACATAAAATGTGCGTTGAAAGTGGTATTCATTGAAGGGATTTATATTAAAATTACTCTCTCTTGTCTTTTACAAACGCGTGTAATTATTAATTAATTTGAAGGTTTCCCTTAAAACTTTCGTCACCCTTATATGTGTTTTGATCATTTTTAAAAGCATCCTTCAGAATATATTTGACTGTTCATTAACTTTGAGAATTTCATTATAATTCATAAATTTTGATACAAGAGATTTAATGAATATAAGAAAGTTGACGTGAGTTTCCTTCATGACACGGACAAGAAAGACTCACAAATAGAAATTATTACTTATTGTTTTCGTGTTTATTGTTATTTAGTTGTATAAGTTTTAGTTGTATAAGTATATGTTCGGACATATCTATACTTATTAAAAAATACGCCCTAAACGCTCAATAGGATTAGAAGACAGCTAATCCTATTAAGAGTTTGCGAAGCCGCGACTTTTAAGATTTATTGTGGTTATTTTAGATTGAGTACTTTCTATTTTTAGATTGAGCCCTTCTATTTTAACTAAGTGGTCGATTTTTGAGTATAATAATTTCGAAAATGGAAAAAAATGTCATTGTTTTTATCAACATAAAAACAAAATCAATAATAAAATGGTAGTGATAATTTTGTTCTCTGCTCATTTATATATTTTACTAGCGACCCGCCCCCGGATTCGCCCGGGGTGCAATTTTTATATATATTAACATTACCCGTTTATCCCCTTTCCATTAGTGAAAACCGAATTAAAATCGGTCTATCCGTTCACGCGTGATGCCGTGACCAAGGGAAATGGGGATTCATTTTTATATATTGAGACTAGCGTTCCGCCCCCGGCTTCGCCTGGAATGCAATTTTTATATATATGAACATTCCCCGTTTATCACTTTTTCCATTAGTCAAAACCAAATTAAAATCGGTCTACCCGTTCACGCGTGATGCCGTGACCAAGGGTTCATTTTTATATATTAAGATTATTATATATATTTAAGGGTACATTACTTTAATATTTGCTTGCGTGTTTACTGTAAATTGCATAAAAGACCCCGTCAAACGAGTTCTTATAAAATAGATAAATAAGATAAGATAAATAAATCACCAAAACTAAATACACTAAATACACTTATCACATTAAACAATCCTAATACCACATAATAAGCATTATTAGGATTGTTTTATGTGATAACCATATCACAGACAGGGGCGAAACTTTGCATGCCCAGACCAGAGTCAACTTTAGACTCTGAACCCCTGAAGCAAGCAAGGCAAGCATCTTAACCACTCAGCCAATGGGCTCGTCAAATTATTATATAATTATTATTCCTATCATCAAATAAAAGAACGTTGTTGCATTATTTCACTGAAGAGAGTGTTCATTTTCTTTACAATACAAATACAAATAATATATCATAATATATAAACTTATCATAATATATAATATATCATAATATATTTACTACTTTAGTTAAATTTTCTTTTCAATTCGATCACCATCAGTAAGAGTTTCCAATCTCCGATTTAATTAAAGCTGTCCAACTTAATGGTATAGTTGTAGAGAACACTACGATTCACATTATCTGTTATTACTTATTGTATTATAAATTTAAAAGTTTAAAATAATAAAAATCACTTGTAAACCGTTTGTGTGTCATCCAATCAAAAAGTTTCATTATCATTTGGACGACAAAAAAGTGGAAAAATGTATAAAAAGGGCAAAACGAAACAAAAAAATAGCTATGTATTCATTCAAGAGATTTATTCAGTTCCACATTAAACAAAATGTATTAATTAAAGAAAAAAAAATTGTAAATAAAGAGCAGACTTCGTTCCTTTGGCAACTTCTCTTTATGTGCACTCCTTCTAATATCATAAAGAGAAAAGATTAGATTTTGCAACTTACAATAAGAGAATAATTATTTATAAGAATTACTTATTGGCATCAATGGTAGTCTGTGCGCGCACACTTGTCTGTGTCACCCGCCCACGCTCTCTCAGCACGCTGCACGCATGGTCGAGTTATCCCCGAAAAGCGGGACTGAGCCTGTCCCGCGCGGGACATTTAATTTTGATTTAAAAATCGGGACGTCCCGCCAAAATCGGCACGTCTGGCAACGCTGCACAGTACCTATATACTAATTTTTTAAACAAGTAAACGGCATAGTCCCAGTGACTGCAGTTCTCTGCAGGCTCTCTCTGATTTTTCAAAAGTTATCAAACCAATACAATATCAAACCAATACAATCATAAAAATGATAAACGGAACTTCCTTGTAAGTAAATGCGGTGAACATTTGGTCAAATATTTCGCATTGGGTCACTGAAAACATTCAATAAATCATTACAAGAATCAGCATTATGCGAATTTATATTTGGACGTTGGCCGCATTTCCACTACATACCTACTTATAGAAAATTATTTTAGGTATCCTCTTGGAAATGGTGTGAACGAGTAGTTGCGAATTGAAATACTAACAAAATAATTGTTCCTCATAAATGTAAAACGGCTGAACGGATTTCGATGTTAGGCACACAGTTTATTACCTGAATTGACAACAAGTAAGTATCCTTGTTTTTTATCCTGGAATAATGTTAGATTGCTGAGGGATCGTCTAAAAATATAAAAAATTCGGCACCACTGTCTACGTGTGCTTTGTTTTATTATAATTATTTAGAGTTTTACTATCTTGAATGGATTTAATCGAAGACAATGCTTGTAAAAAATCTTGACGTTATACTCGCAAGTTTTATTCCAATGAGTAAAGGCAGTTCAAATGGAAATTACAACATTGATATAATTTAATTAGCCTAATTACTATCACATTATTTTTATCTATTAAAAAGACTAAGGCTGCAATATGTCTTACAATCCACTTATTTAAAATCCTTTAATTAAATCTACAGGAGTAAATAGTTATATATCTATTCTGGAAGACCATTTGTTGCAAAAAACTACTATAACTTCACTAATAACTAACTTATAAAATTCTTTTTCGATAGCATCGATCCATATAAACAAATGTAACTAGTTAATTCACTCGTTTCACTTCTTTTAAAGCAGAGATATTTTGTCAATCTTTTTACGAAGACGAAAGGCACATTTGTGCTTTCTTTCAATTTGATCTACATTATTCATAGAAACGGAAAAAATGTCCCTAGACTTTTCTGTGATATCAAATTAAATATAAGAATTCATAAATTTATTCATAACCTTTATTTCATTACAAATTTAAATTACACTATGAAATCCAACAGTAATTACACAGAAATTACACCATGAACCTCAAAATGAATTCTAGTCTAAGCGTTATTAGGTACTTACCGCAGGGAAAATAAGTATCTAGTTGAAGAGAATATTTTAACAATTCATAATTATGACTGTAAGTAATCCAATAAAAGAGACCTCTATCAATTTAATTGTTGTTGGTTTGTTCAATAGAAACATATTATTTAAATTTCGGAAATAAAACGGAGAAAATCCCACTAACTGAATATAGGGACGACTCGTGGTCGATCAAAATGGGAAAATGTTCATTAGGTCCAATCGGCATCATCTTCAGCCGTGTCTTTCCAATGTTGAATATGAAGGGTCACCACCACGCAGGGCCCCTATCCATCAAGCCTCTTCCTGCGGGGTCTTTCAGATTCCTTAAACAACATAGGTATTTTATTCAATGTCTTCTAAAAATATAACCCAACACTTTATTATTACTCTAAAATGGCGCGAGATAAGTGACTCGCAAGATTGATCTCTCGCACCGGTTACGGGGTTATCAAACATACGTATAATATAATTGAATTTATGTAAATATATTATAAAATGGTTGTGAATTTCTTATGTTTTAATATATAAAGTCGACTACAGGCATATTCAGGATCTTATTGTGTAATTTCATGTGTTTGTGAGAGATTTATAATAAGAACTATAGAAATTTATTATAAGAACTATAGGAAGTGTAATGAAATTGGGACCATTTTTGCCTACCAGATTACTTATTTTTACATCCTTCGAAGTTGTCACTTATACAGATCTCTTTTTGGTAACTCGTCGCTCTTTAACCAGTTGACTAATATCTTGCCAAACATTTTTTAAGTAAAGTTAAGGGCAACAAAGCTTACTAGGTTTTGAAGCCCATAAAAGAATCACAGTTATGTACTAATTTGAGCATATTTCCTCAGGATTCAGCATAATGATCTACGACTATAACCTGTGGGGAAAAAACTCTTTTTTAGCTTTCATTGTTGCGGTATCGTAGTTTACAATAAAATTGTTTTTTAGTCAGCTATAACTACGTTAATTGATAGGATTTCGTTCAAGCTATTTATGGAACAATAACTCGCCATTTATACTGTACAACTGCTGCAATGTCAGTAGACAGGAAAGGTAGCAACCATCGGTACCAGCAACCAGCTGTCGTCGTTATTATCGACAATGAAATTCGAACGACATGACATGATCAGGAACAAAGTAGTTTAGTAGTTACAGAGGTTGCACTGCGTTTCAGTCGCAAATTGGGATGACCCTTTAGCAGCAGTTAAAAAATAACAGTATGTATCCTGTTGTGTTTTGATGAGTGACAAGAGGATTCCAGAGTCCATTCCCTATCCCCGCCTAATCCCTTATCCTTTATCCTAATATTGCTAGCAGCGCAGTACCATTACTTTGAATGAACAAACTAAAAAACTTTACATTAAAAAATTTGCTTAAACCTTATCGTAATTAAATGAAATCATTTAATTAAACTGGCTTTAGAGTAATTACCAAAAACATGCAAAGTATCTTAGAAGAATGACTCAGATTTAGGAGTGATAATATGATACATACAGGCCAATGAGGATACAACATTGATGTTTTTGCCAACAGCATTGATTTATTTTTATCAACAATTCGAAAGTGTTTTGTAACACTTCAGAAAATATATATGTAGTTACGAGTATATAATATATACTGCTCTCATGAAACGAAAAATCTCACAACAGTCTATTCAAACATTGAAAACTTTCATTAAAAAAATTTCAAAGAAGCTTCAAAAGGAGTGTCAAGCATGAACATAGGTTTTGTACTAACGTATTTATAAACAAAACTGCTTTATTCGTGAGTCTTTTCCTGATATTCGTTTAAAATTATCTTCACAAACAATAATAATTGTAGAACATGTAATTTCAATACAATTTTTTTAAATTAATATGTTTATTATAAATATTTTTTTTAAATTACGATGGCAATTGAGAATGTTTTAAAAAAAAAAAATAAAAAATTTCAGAAAAATTACAACACCACTTCCTTTTTTTCATTATAGTATACATAGTTTTGAGCTAATAAATTAAGTATTAGCTATTTTATTCAAATTAACAAAAAAAAATTTATACCTTAAAAATGAAAATCTAAACCGGATTGCGAGCGTAATCTCATTTTGCTGATCGGATTAATCCCAAAAGTTGGTAGCGCTTTCCCGTAACTTTAAGAGCATTGGGACCCCACGGACTCAAGTAAGTGTTCAACGTCTATACAAACATAGTCTATCTAAGTGTGTATTTTAAACTATAATTTTTTTGGCCATGTTACTATAATTATAGGTTTTCTTAGCATCAAAATCAGCCAATTTTATTACATAAATAAGTAAATAACAATTGTAATTATTGTCCCAGTACTGAACAAAGGACTATTGTAGAATTTCCTTCTTCCGATTACTTCATTTTCTTCAATTTTATTGGATGTAATTAAAATTAGTTATTTGGATGGTGCACACATATTGTTTATTTCTTAATTACTTCAAAACATCTAAAATAACTTATATATAAAATATTTCACAACCATCTATCCAGATGTATAAAAACACACACTCATTGTTTTTTCACGTCAAAACATAAAATTATACTTTTTCTATTTCCCTGTCAGCCAGTATTTAAGTTCAAAATTCATTAACAAGTACAAATTTAAACATATTAAAAAATAAAGTCTCTGTCCGCCTCCGTCTTTTCCTTGACTAATATCTTCTAAACCACTCAACTGACTTTGATACCGTTTTCACTAATGAAAACAGCGATAGACGAGGAAGGCTCGTGTATATAATTTGCAGAAAAAAACGAATCCGTGCGAGCCCAGGGTTGGGTATTCAAATAGCTAATACTACATTCTGAAATCATTTTTTTGTTATATTAAAAAACAAAAGCATTAAAATGGAAAAGAGATTTGTTTTGGCTTTCATTGTATGAATCATTTGCTACAAAGTAGCAAAAGTTCTATTACATTACAGAATTAACTGCGCCGAACAGTCGCACCCAACTCCACAACATTGAAATGCAGCTTGCACTCCCACCTCAAATACTAGTATTACAGTTTACACGTGGAGGGCTAATACGTAGAACAATGGCCTTGTTGTGTACAACAAGTAATTTCCAGTTTCATTAAAACGTCATATGCACCCTCGCTAGCGGCGCGCTTTCCCCTTCCATTCGATATTCATTTTAGTACTGTTACATTTAATACAAACCTTTAAGAGGTCTAGGTTGCTTTGAGTTTGCTTGACTTTGACATTTACCTTTGAGAGCAGGCAGTCGACAGCATCGTACCACACAGAAAGCAATTATGCACTTTAGTTTATCCGGCAAAGCAATGCGAAGGGAAAAAAGAGTTTTAGTCGGGAAATCGTTGTGACATTGTTAGTTGAAAAAACAGAGCGAAATTAACTTTTAAAATTGCACAAAACATGTTCAGTAATAGATGTTTAGTTACTCCTTTGATTTATGACTATAACATACAGTATATATCTGTCAGCAAAATGTATGATTGTAATATTTTCTAGTCGTATTACATAATAATTAATTTCGCATTTTCTGCAAGTACCATACAGGAAATGTGTCCAAAGTACAATTTTTTATATACACTATTAATACTTTGATTTTTTTATTTATTTATATACTTAACTCATCGATAATGCTAATTACGATATCTAATCACATATTAATTAGTAATTTAATCGTAATAATTATTCATAATGGCAGTTTTAATTATAAAAAATGATATACGTGGAATAACACAATTTGGAGATTTCGAGTAAATACAAAATTTAAGAAAGTAACTTTTTTTTGAGTAGGTACCTACACACGAAGAGGTTTGAAAACAAGCCTTAACCCCTAACTTAGACGAGCCCGTTGGATGAATGTTTAGGGTGTTTGTGCTCTGTTCTAGGGTTCCCGGGTTCGATGAATTTCGATGAAAATGAATTTTTCAAAGTTGGCTCTGGTCTGGACCTGGAAAGTAGTGGCAGGGCACACTACGTTTCGCAGTCATTTGGGCGGCCCATCTGGCAGCAGTAACCACCTCCTTACAGAAGAGCACCGTGAACTGCACGTGTGCTTTTGGGTTTCGGTGAGTTAGTGAGGGATGCCAGAGCTAAATGAGCTAGGGAAATCCCTATCTCCTCCTAATCCTTTATCCTTAATCCTAATATAGTTGCTAGTACATTTGCAGCACCTGTGGCGTTGCTTGTGTTATAGGCGACGGTAGCCTTCAAGCGGACTGTCAGCCCGTCTACCGATCTTAACATTAAAAAAATTAAAAACAGTGGAATCTCTTGGTGTGTATTTAAAAGAGACAATTTCAATGCGGCTTTTCAATTGGAATTGACAATATGTGGCACTCACTATTAGTTTCATAAGGAATGTTATGCTACGTAAGCTTTGCTATGTACAAAAGTGCTTAAAATAAATTTCAAAATATCATCAAAAGATCAAAGTCCACACAAAAGGTGTAAATCTGTTGGAAATGAAATCATGTTTACAAATCATTTCAAAACTACTCAACCTGAACGACTATTTTTAAACATTGTGTGACCTCTTCAAATTCATTACTTGTACTTCGTAACCGGTTACGAAGAAAATCTCTATAATACGAGTTCATTGCACATTAGAAAGTATCCTAATATGTATATCCATTCATTAGACCAGAATATCTTAAAACATCTTAAGAGTGATTCGTTAAGCCCTACGAACTTCGAGTGTCGATGACAGCACTACGTAGCGATTTTGTGGAGGCTTTCGAGATAGGGCCGAGATACTTGATGAAGATGACCGATTCATTAAGGAGAGCGTTTCAGGTAGTCCCAGTCTTTGTTGCTTGAGAAATCATCTCAGAGACAAACTTGGAATTATTGGAAATTCGTTACCTGTGTTTTAAAAAGCATGCTAAATTTAAAATTCTGTTTAAAAAGCTTTCCAAACAAACAAAAGATCAAGCTTAATGAATGTAAATAACTATTCATTCCACATTCAATATTTACGTAAATTATTGAGATAATATTTTAATTATAGAAATATAAAAATTACAATACCCTATAAAATAGTCTCTGTGATTCTTATAGTTATAGGTAATACACGATCCACATGGTAACCCAAATTGAGTATGTAGCTGGCGTCAGTATTGCTTCAAATAGATATGTTATATTCAATATTATATTAAATTAGTAAATTTAGAAATAATGAAGTTAATTAGAGAAAAATTTAGAAAAAGTACTTTTAAAAAAAAATTAAGTTTAATTGTTCAAAACCGCAAATATCCGAAGGTACTCGTATCAAGACAGAAAAAGACATAGAGCAATTTTTATTGAGAATAATAATACTGTTCTCTAGGGATCATCTAAAAATCTATACTAATATTTGTATTATAAAGCTGTGGAGTTTATTTTTTGTATGTTTTTGGTTGAACGCGCTAATCTCAGGAACTATACGTACTGGTTCGAATTGAAAAATTATTTTTGTGTTGAATAGTCAATTTATCGAGCAAGGCTATAGGCTATATAACATCACGCTACGATAAATAGTGTTATTGATAATAATAGTATTATATAAGCGTACTATTATACAATAGCATTATTAAGCAGTGCCCACGTCCAGTACCGCGCGCTCCACGTGTACGCCGACGCCTTATGGGTCGCAGCGAAGTGTGACCGAGTTCAGCTAGTAAAAATATGAAATTTAACGCCTAAGAAAAAGAGGCGCAGATGAAGCCGTAGGCCAAAGTTAGTACTCTATAAAATAGTGTGGTTCACAGAGATTCCCATGGGAACCAAAACATACCTGGCGTTAGATGAAAAAGGATATAACAACAGTGTATCTGTGCCGTGCACCGACCTTAACCCTGACGCGGCTGCGCGTTGCATTCCTCCTGTGGCGGGCCAGCTTAGACCCGCTGCTCAAAACACCTGTCAGTGAGGTCTGAGTTATCAACGCAATCACACTCAGCCCTTCGCGGGTAAAGACTCAATCACGGGTCTTTCTCTGAGTAGCAGGACTAATAGGACAGCGATGATCTCCCGACGCTCATCGGCGAGATCGTTAGTATTTATAATACTTTAATTTTAAAAATATTTTAAATTTTATACAAAATTCCAGTAATTAAATTATTATTATTGTCCCGCAAAATATTTTACTACTTTTCGATAAACTCGGAGTTTTGTTTTAAATACAAATCATTTTTTATTAAACACAAATATTCAAAAAATTTGTGGTGACCTATATATGAGTTTGGAGTTAATCATTTAAGCGGTGTATTATAAAAATCTGAAATTCTCTAATTTACTCAAAATTTGCAAGCAACTAATTTATTGTGTTTATTAAAAATATTTTTTTTAATTTTTTAATTATTTTTTAAAAATAAGTGTTTTTTGTAAAATACTAAAAAACATTGCCAGATTATGCAAGGATTTTCAATTTTCGTCTTTTTTATATTTTTTTGAAAATACTATCACACCCCATTGACTCAATTTTCAAATAACATAATTATAGAACTCAAATAAAATAAATTGAAGAATTTAAAAATAAAAAAATCAAGTGATAATTTAATTTTAATTAATCTAATATGTACCGTAGAATTTTATTTATTTTATTAGTGAAGACTTGACAAATTTAAAAGAATTGGGACACAGGATTTCCTGTTAACATATGCGGATGGTTGGCAATAAGGCTTTTAGAAAAAAAAACGTACATAATGAATGCTTCGATAAGGCATCAGCAAGGCATAAGTGGAAATGACTATAAGCTCAGAAAAATTCCGTTTATTCGATATCGTAAACAAGAACATTTGAGTGTAAAATATCATAACATATCCTTTATTTTATAAAATATAAATTTTATACGTTTAAAGGTGTAAACTCCAGTTGTGCGTCGCAGGTGACACACACACATTTTTTTATAAAACGACATTTCCCGCTTAAATTCTTGATAATGTTAACATAAGCATTTGATATAATAGTATAAGCGAAGACGCTTTCGGCATATGTCTATTCGCCAGAACTTACTGGAGACATCTCGAACTGAACCTTCCTTGTATCCAGATCCAGTTAGTAGACTTAAAAAGTATTAATCTTATTAAATATCAACTGTTCTCGCTGTAGGTACCTGTCCCGCAATTTTTACCAAAAACTGGTCAGCGGATTTCAACCTATTTTTATTATAAGTTATAAAATATCTAGAAAATTTATGTAGGTCGCGTGTGCTAAGTGTTTTGTGTTGACGTTAATTATTCTAATTATGTTTTAAGTTAAGCAAATGTATAGTAGAATTAGCCAATGTGAAGTGAGTGAAGGAATGAAAAATAAAAAAAATTCAGACGTGTACAATAGTGTACATCGCTTACGCGACCTGAACCTAAATGCTTTGCGATTTACAATAATATAGATTAAAATTACCCTTTAGTCAATTTCAACCGTGCTAAGTCGGATCGGGTCACTCGTTTAATTTAGCATTTTTAACATTTTCATGAAAATTAAAGGTTTTTTTTTTATAAAAGCGTTTAATTCCTTTGCAAATATAAATAATCACACTTAAGATCTAAGAACTTGATTTCTATCTAGAATTTCTATCTAAGAACTTGATTGAAAATCGGAAAGAAAAAATCTAACCTGTATTATAATGAGTTTCAGAAATTTTCTCTGTTATACAACAGTTCAAATAATAGGATCGTGCTATAGCTCTCCGATATGGATTACCGATTGTTCAAACTTGTCATACAAACAGACGTGCAATTCGACCGCAGCGCAGTATTTAATCTTTATTTTAATTCATTATATGATTGCATTATTTACTTTAGAGTGTTTTGCGAAATAATATGTAAATAAATGAAAACTTTACGTGAAATAAATCATAGATACTTGCGACCCACGCCGGCTTCGCACGGATCCAATGTTTTATTTTAGAATTTTTGTCTGTTTGTCTATGCGTTTGTGCACGCTAATCTCAGAAACGGTGCAACCGATTTGAATGCGGTTTTCACTAAAGTATTGTAGCAAGCTTCCAATAACATTTAGTTTTTGTTTCATCACAATCATTTACAAACAAAAAAGTTATACGCTATACCGAATACCACGCGTACGAAGTTGCGGGCTCAGCTAGTTTTACACATTTCTTTTGTATATAGAGCTAATATAAACCATATAATAAATCGCCCCGATAATTTTGGGAAAACAATTTCAAGGCGATATTCATTATTATACAGAACTTACTGAAAAGTGGCCACAACAACTTTCGAATGGAGAAATCGTGTCGGATCGTCCTTAATAAAATCGCTGCCCTGATTTTTGTTTCAGGGTGGAAGTTTGCCATCTTGATGGTATCCTAATGAATGGTATTGGAACTAATTTAAAATTGGCCTCCGTGTAATGTTGACATGTTTATTTCAGGTCGCTGCCCAAACTTTGCAGTCAGGAAGAGGAGGCAGGCCGACCCCCCCAGGGCGGCGTTTTAACGTTCGAGCCCATTCAACACGATCACGACTTCTGCGAAAGAGTGGTCATCAACGTAAGTACTAACTTTTTAATGTTGTCAAAAATTTAAAGAAATCTCTAATACGTGAAATCTCTAACTTTGGATAACTTTTTCTAATTTATTTGTTAACCGATTTTATTTTCTTTTTCTTCCTTATAGTAGCTACTGACAAGTTTTAGTGTATTTTTTTTTCACCACGACCGAACCAGTGGGCGATCACTAGTCGCAAATTAATGCCAACATTTAATAAATCTCATATCTTGCAATAAACGTTAATTGTTGTTGCTACGGTGAATCCGTCACCAAAATTGTTGCGGTATACCAAACGGCGGTGTGGTTTGTGTTCTTGCGGTAGGGTTGTTAGGGACGTATGTGGCGATAAAGGAATGAGATGCGCTTAGCATTTTGGCTGACGGTGCAGGAACTTCCGTCAAAGTATGGAGACCCTACCATGATAATCTTATCTTTCCAATAAATACATGGAATGGACAATTAGTTATAGTGCATAATGAAACTATTTCTGCGCCGATACATTAAACGACTAAATAGTCGTTCAATATTGAAGTTTCAATATTGAAACTTAAATCGACATTCTAATCAGTGACGGACAACATCATAATTACAAAGACGAATAATATATATCCATTTTTATATAATATGTCCACCTTTCCAGGGACAGAGAAGCCATGTAACATTTATTATATAATGTACAAGGTAACAACGGGGATGAGATATTATACTTTTATTGATGTAGATTATGTAACCATCTTATATGTATAAATGCCACAAATTCATAACACGTCGATGATGTAGTGGAGTGGAGTTAAACAGAATAATGCCAAGGAATTATATTGTCTATGATAAAGAATTAAATTTATAAATAGTGAAACTCGCAGTGTCCAGCAATCATTTCTTAATCACATTCCGACGAACTGCTAGTATTTTGTAGTAAGCGCGGAAAGTTCAACGTTTAAAATGTCTATTTGAACGTACATTACCCGAAGCGAACACTTTTTTGTTTGTCGTATGGTAATCCAACCTCATCGAGTAGCGTGCTGGCAGCGCGGTAGAGGGAGAGGGACTCTACCAAAGAATTTCTGTAACTTATTAGCAAAACGAATGCTATAATGTTTCGTCTACTCAGCTCCTCCGAGTTTTCGAAATTTTTTTATTAAATTAACCATTTCAAATAGTTAACAAAAATAAACGATTGTAAACACCAAATCAGCAAAATTTGTAGGAATTTTAAATTAGGCACTCGCGAACTATATTTAGGCCCATATTCGCTATTTCATCATTTAACAATTTTTATCCAATTTTCACAAAATAAATTTGATACCATACAATTCTATCCTTTCCTTTCTCCGGGATCTTTCAAAGGCTTTTTTAAAGCCTTTATCTTGGTTGTTAAACTATCAACTTTCTCTTTATTTATTTATAGCCTGAGTTCATCGTCCAAACTTGCTAGTAATTACAGTTTATCTTTTTAATGAAAAATTTCCAAATCTAATAAATGTTTGTTTATATTTAAAATGAGAAAATACATAATGAAAATCTTCATTTTATTTTTTAATGTTTGATGTGAGACAAAAAAAACTTTTTAAAATAAAAACAAGTATTCTTTGTGCTAACTTCAAAATAGGTGTAGTATATTAGGTCGGGGAAAAAGTCTTTTCGCATATAGTATATACAAACTTGTAATAAAATCTCTTTGGCTGTACTATTTGTATCTGGCTGGTTTTGATAACATTAAAAAGGTTACATTTCATCACAACGCTAGACCACACACGTCTTTAGCCACTCAGCAAAAATTAAGAGAGTTTGGCTGGGAGATGTTAATGCATCCGCCCTATAGCCCCTGACCTTGCATCTTCAGATTTCCACCTGTTTCGGTCTCTTCAGAATTCTTTAGGCAACATCAGGTTAACATCAAGAGAGGACTGCCAAAACTACTTATCGCGTTTTTTTGATCAGAAGTCCCAAAACTTCTACAGGTAGGGGATCATGTCACTACCTACAACTTAGAGTAATAATTCCAACAAGTAGGTATAGAGTGCGAACGCTCAAGTGAGAACAGTAGGCACGGGTGAGAACATACAACTTGATGCCGTCTAGCTCTCCCAGTCATAACCGAACGCTTGTGACGAGCGTGATCCGACTGACGAATCGCGTGGTTTTCAAACAACAATGGTTAAATGTGCTATAAAATCTTGTACAAATGATACTAGGAAAGAATATAAACAGAAATCCAGCATCACATTTCATCGGCAAGCCGCTAATTATATTTTTAAGCCGATTTAAAACTACATTTCGCGGGGGTGAAGTAGGTGTAGGAGGGGCGCGGATGGAAATGACACCGCACTGCCCCGCACCTACGCTACGATAATCAAACTTGCGTAGTGATTGACACGTTCGGCCCAGGAGTCGATATTTTTGGGTCATTAGATAGATAAATAATAGTGCTAGACGATGTAAGTCCATTATAGACTCCGGTAACTTTATTATTAATTATTTATTTATTCGGAAACAAATAGTCTCTTATAGTTTATATACTTAATAAGAGTTATTATTAATCTAGACTTACAGTTTCCTTAATGAAAATATATTTATTCTAACTAATACTTATTTATAGGAAAAACTTACTTCGCGTCACGGGGAAATCTATGAAATCTTAAATACTTGTATTTTATTTTATAATGCACACCATTATAAAATATTTTTTAAATAAATTAAATACGTAGAAAACACGCTCCACAGTTCCCGCTTCCCCGCGAGATCCCCGTCGTTGCTCTACGCTAGTACATTCGTTTCACAACTGTATGTATTGTAAAACTGTGGTTTTATTATAATAATCATACCTTATACATTCACTAATGGTCTGACGCCGATTTCAAAAGGAAATGCGAAGTTTATGTTATTCAGGGTATCGCAGTAACATCAGAATATCGATAACACACGGATTGTGTCGAACGACTGATTCACATCCCTATTCCTCGCACATTCTTCGATATAACTATCTATAGCTTACTTGCCTACGATGCTCACTAAGCGACCGGAGCGAAACACGTGCTCTATACCTACTTGTTGGAATTATTACTCTAAGACCTACAAGATGGCAAAAAGTCATCAAACAAAATGAAACACATACTTAATTAAATATAAATAAAATTTTAAAAAAATGTCTTGAATTTTCATATAAAATGCGAAGAAACTTTTTCCCCGACTTATTAATAAACATTGATAACAATTAATAACATTAGGAAACATTTAGGACGACATAGTTTATACATACTTTGTTTTAGTTTGGTACATGCGCTTTTTTATTACATCATGCGAATCATAAATCATCACAATACGGGCTCACTGAAAATCAGTGCTGCAACAATGTTGTGGCCATAAAGGTGAGTTGAGTTCCACTGTTATGTTGTATTTAATGGATTACTTTCTATGTGTTTTATTTTATATAACAATAAATTATTTTCTTTCATTCTTTCTTCACTCTAACTATTTGAAGAAGATTAATTTAATTGTAATCTTTGTGTGTAATCTTGGAATTACATTAGACAACATAATTTAAATAAAATGTAATATAATCTTCTATATATAAAAATGAATCCCTATTTCCCTTGGTCACGGCATCAAGCGTGAACGGGTAGACCGATTTTAATTCGGTTTTCACTAATGGAAAGAGTGATAAACCGGGAAGTTTTATATATAATTTGCACCCCAGGCGAAGCCGGGGGCGGGTCGGTAGTATTATAATAAAAATGATAAACATTCATATTGTTCCAAGCAAGAAGAACATTATTCAAAGTAATTTACACCAAAACTGTGTAAATTGACATCCCACACTAGTGGACCACCCATACTCCATGGAACTAGTGGCATCCTATCAGGTCTCTTGCCACCAACACGTACGATGCCATTTGGTTCAAGCATCGAGGGTTGAGTGCCTTGAAATAAGGCCGGCGCTATTAACACAGGAAAGTCCGTGATGACCCAATCGGTCGACATCCCTGCCACAGGGACAAATGTGGAGGATACATACCTCTATATATATATATACATTCTGATAAGGGCAACCAATTTTTAAATATAGCTTACTTTGACTAAATAGGAATATTTATCACAAAAAAAAAACTGAATGGAAACTAATAAAAAACTGAATAGCTTTCAATCAAATACGAAGAAATAAGCTCGCCCGTAATGCAATCTTATTACTGTACAGAATGAACTGAAGCCGGAAATAGACAACTGCCTATTCTTTACTTTAAGCTTGTTATATTTTTAACGTAAAGGTCGTCAGAGGGTTGACGGTTTACTTGATGGTAGGTAAATACCTATCAAACAAGTAATGCTATAAATTCTGAACGTGTGTTGCCGACCTTAGGAGGATTAAGCTTAGGGGATTAGATAAGGATAGGGAAAATGGGCCCCCGCCTTATCAAAGTCAACTTTGATAAATTCAATTACTTATTAGAAGAACCAAATTCTTTCTAAAAAGTTTCAACTCCTTTGTACACTTTATAAAATATTTAACACTCGTTTATTATACGAATTATAATTTTGGAATCGAACTAATGAGCAATCTATCACAGGTTATAACTCCGTACACAGAATCGCCTTATCTGACAGGAAGCAAATCAAAATTCATATATCGTGTTTGAAAAATGATTCATCTTTTTAAAAGCAGACATCTGACAAGGTCACTCTGCTTTTAGCATCAAGCTTTATTTGATTCGGAAGTAACAATTTACGCGGGATTAGTGGAATCCCGAGTGTTTCTCCTAAAATTCCAAACATTTATATTGGGAACCAAACCTCCATAAATACAAACTTTCGACAAACAGAATGAATAATACATTTTCATAGCAATTAAATTTTAAATACATATTTCGTATTCTAATAACCTTAAGAATTGATAGGTTTATAGAATTTGTTGACATTACTAGAAAAAATTTGATGATTTTAGATGAAGCTTATCAAATTTTTACTTTTAATAAAAATTAGTCTCGGCTTCTATCACTTAAAAATTTAAAAACGTTATAACCTTTTACAGCACGAATTCAGTGGTTTATACTGTGAAAACGTAACTGATAGACATATAGGGTTTATAATAATCCAATATGCGACAAGAAACGACAGCCTGCTCGGCCTGGAGTTCTCAGCGCCGGGAGCAGAGGCCGGCGCTGAGAGGTGGAGAGGTCACACTGTCAATCATGGTAAGAGCCATGATTGAGAGTGTGACCACCTGGAAAGCGGCTGCCTCCTTCTGCGGAGATGTCATGTCACAGAAGGAGGCAGCTGAGAGGGAGCGAGAGGAAGAGGCTGGTCTCGCTTCCCTCAGACGCAGACGGCAAAGCAGGCGAATTCGGGTGTATGAAGCCCGTCTTTAAATGCCTTAAGGGACCTGCGCACATGGTTGGCTAACATGTGTGCTTGCACAAGGTCTCCCCCGTCTCGGGATTGCCTCGGTGCCTCCGGGCAATCCTCCATTAGAGTTAGACTAGTTAGCAATGACTAGGCTGCCCTGGGGGTGGATTGTAGTTGTTGCCTCGGCAGAGCCCGGTTCACCTCGCTCGAAGGGCAAGGAGACACCGGGGAGTTTTAGTGGGTATTCCCAGTGCTGCTATGATCAGGCGGTGGGCGACCCCCACATACTCCTGCCGTCTAGCCAGCGGTAGGAGATCTGTTAGCGGATTACTCTTCGTCAAAAAAAAGCACTACTACGAGTTGATGGAATGTAAGACTTGCTTTTATTGGGAGACTGACTAATAAATAGGCAATGGTGTCTGGCCAGTTTTATTTTACTCCAGTATAAGTCGACAGTTACTCTATAATATATTGCGGTACTCTGCCAGATGGTCCTTCCCTACCGTAGAGTTCCGTTTTCGCGTACGTTGCCCAACTACCACTGAGCGACAGAGCCATCCAAGAGAATCCGCCCGCTGCGACCCGCGCCGACCTCGTGCGCAGAACCGTGACCCATAGCTCGGTCCGACGCACAAGGACCGGGAGTGCCGTCTCTCACCGTCTCTCACCGCATGAGCCGAGTACGGATCCTCGGCCCAGCGAGCAGTGACTGGCGAAGCTCCAACTGGCAGCTGGAGCCTCCCAACGTTTGCTCCGCTACGAACTCCGATGAATCTGCTCGGAGCACTCACGGGTATGCCTTCTTTATTCCCCAACGACAATCCGTCGTTGTCCCAACGACAAGCGAAGCGAACGACCCCCACCAGCCCCGGCAACCGCCCGGATTGCCGAGGGTTAAGCCCCCCACCACGACAAGGTCCTGGCACACCTAGGGGGGATATAATTATTAACCTAACCTAACCTAAACCCTCCTTTGTAAGTTTAATCACAGAATATTCGAATTTAAACGTAATAAAAATATCGCGTCTTAATATTCTTCAAAAGGTTTTAAAATCTAAATTAATGACAGTTATATCTTGAAAATTATATTAGTAACGAATGTAACATAAACTGTATGCCATTTGACGACATAATTGGTTTGTTGTCTCTAATCTCTTCAATCCAATAAAATTATGATCATTTTATTCAGCTTTTAAATTTCGGTACTAGGTAATCGTGAACATATATAATGTTTATTTATTTATTTATATTAAAAGTTGTCAATCAAAAGATGTCCACTGCTTATTAAAGATTTAATACGATGATTTAAAGTATAAATTAAAAGAAAAAAATATAATAATATATTAAGTTAATACAATATACAATATACAGCAATCAAATAAATAGGAGTATGCTGCTGCGTAAAAAGGGACAAAACATAGTTCCGACTTTGCTTAGCAATATAGTTTTATCAGAATTATGCTACATATGTAAAGGAAATGAAAATAATTTTCACTTTGGGATATTTTGTCACAAAAGCACTTGACATTGCAAAGGATTTTTAAGTCGGCACATTAATCGTGCAGTCGTGTTTGAACAAAATTGTGATTGTGACTTGCTTTGAAAAATAAAATTGTATATTAAACTCTCTCAACAATTATAAATATTTCAACGTTTTCATCTTTTTCGGAGTAACTTTGCAACTCTGCTCCTTCTCGATGAGATAAATAATTTCTAATAACTGAACTGTGGACTTTCTAACTAAGTGTAGAGTTTATTTGTTTCAATATGGTATTAAGTTAATCGAGTGGTCTTTTTTTTTTATACATGTTACCGATGAGCCTCTTCAACCCCAAACACATTATTAAATTTTTCTGCATTCCACATGTCAAAGGAAATACCCATAAACTTATAGGAACAATTTGTTTTTTTACTGTCTGTCCGTTCGTCCAACTGTTTCCTCTACTCTAATGTGATAATCAAAAATATTTAATTGAAAGTAATATTAAAACCCTGTATCTGCTGTATATTACTTTGTAGGACGCTGCAATGTAAAAATTAAAGCCTTAGATTACTATTTTATATTATAAAACTAAATCTTATATATAAAAATGAATCCCTATTTCCCCTGGTCACGGCATCACGCGTGAACGGGTAGACCGATTTTAACTCGGTTTTCGCTAATGGAAAGAGGGATAAACGGGGAATGTTTTAGGGTATATAAAAATTGCACGCCGGGCGAAGCCGGGGGCGGGCCGCTAGTAATAATATAATATTCAAGATATAACTGTAATTAATTT
This sequence comes from Bembecia ichneumoniformis, assembly GCA_910589475.2. Classification (NCBI taxonomy): domain Eukaryota; kingdom Metazoa; phylum Arthropoda; class Insecta; order Lepidoptera; family Sesiidae; genus Bembecia; species Bembecia ichneumoniformis. The sequence goes on along the minus strand of OU342530.1, from coordinate 3,429,314 downwards.
AGATTTTACGACTTTTGAAGTCGTCTGTGATTAAATTTCTTACAAAGAAAGGTGTTTGTAAACAACAATTGGTGGATAACGTGTAAGGGGATTCATTCGTCTCCATTGTTTTTTAGTGCAGCGAAGGGAGCGAGTATTGTGGTCTAAAGAACTTTTTAGAGTCATTTCGCACAAACGGGAACGTTTTCTTATAGTCAATTGTCACTAAGGATGAGACTATGATACTATTCTATGGTCTCCTTTCAAAAAGAGAGACGATGAAGTGATTCTGGTGTCGTTATGGTTAATAACCATCTAGAAAGACAAAGGTGACTCAATCCACTAAAAAGAAAATGGCTACGATATTCTGGGATTGCCAAGGAATATTGCTCAAAGACATAAAGGAACGTAGTACTACGATGACAGGAAGCTATTATGCTAACCTTATAGAGCAATTGCGTGAAGCAATCAAGCAAAATAGTAGAAGAAAATTAAGCAACGGCGTGCGATTCGACAATGCTAGACGCCACACCGCCGCAGTAGCGAAGGCTGCTGTTTTAAGATGTGGCTTCACAGAAATTCTTCACCCACTTTATAGTTCTTATCTAGACTCCTGTTACTATTATTTATTTTCAAAACTGAAGACTAACATAAGAAATAGAAGATTTTCTAATGATGATTAAGTGCCCGCTGCAGTTTTTGCTCATTTCGAGGACACAACTTCTGAATATTTTTATAATATTCAGAATTTAAAAAATATAAGGAAAAGTTCAAAATATTTAACGACGACGCACATCGAATGAATTGAAACAATTGTTCTTATAATATTGTTAGCCTTTGAACGGGCTTTTGTTTGTTTCGTTGATGGTCCATTGTTTGAGTCGTTTGTCTGTCAGATCTTTAATGTAGGAAGGCAAAAAATAAAAATAAAATAACTATTAAGCTTAAAGCATAATTAATGGAATGTTATTTTATTATTTATTTATCCTTCTGGTTTATTGTAAACACCAGTCGCAAGTCGGATCCTAGTTGTGCTTGCATCCTAGTTGTGCTTGCACAACTGCTAAAAAGAATTAACATTTCGCTTAAGCATATAATAAACTTTATTTAAAATTATAGAAATTTTATTGCGTTAACATTAAATGAAAAAAAATATTGTTATGACTCACCATGGAACGTTCTAGAAAAGCGTTGCCATCTGCTAAATGTTCTCGAAAGTTCCACCCTAGAATAGAAGTCGCCCCACTCTCCGGTTATTGTCAAAGGAAATTGGTCCTTATGCACACAACATAGAGCTCACATTCAACAGAAATAGCGTTCCCGAACTTTCAACGACCTTGTTTACAATACGTGTTACTTGTTTACTTACTTGTTTACCTACTTGTATTTGTTTGTTGTTTGTTTGTACTAAATTCGAGAAAGATCTAGTCGATTGGCAGCGGATATAAATAGGCGAAGTGGCGAGCTAGCGGGACAGTTTGATTCTGCGATTTGAAAGCGAAACTTCGGAACTTACCAACTACTCATAAGGGAATCATTGACGACTCTTGGCAAGTTTAACGGTTGTATTGGACCTTTCGTTTAGCACTTTTGGAATTCATCTTGGTTTGTGGAAATAAATAGTTGATTTTCGCCCTTACACGGCAGATTGACTCACCCCACAGGCAACAATATAATCAATTAATATTAATGTTCTCACATAAAAAGATTAAAAATATATAGAATAATAGAGAGGGCATTGGGAAAATTTTCCTACAAAAATATTGATCTTGATCGCCGTAATCAGGATGGCCATGGCTTTATAAATTTGGTGATGAACTGAGCGATTTTGTACCACGTGGTTCTAAATGTCATATTACGGATTCTTTCGTCTTGCCCGATCTATACAGTTGAAAATCTTTGTTCTCAAACCATTTATTTTTAAATCGCTTTCAAATTTCGAAGACTTTTTTGAGCTCAGTTATACATCTTACAAATCATTTAAAAATAAAAAATTAAAAATAATATCAACATTTAATTAATGATTAGCTCATACATTTAATATTTAAAAAAAATGAAATCGTGTAAATTTGATGACATAAACATCTACTAACTAATGAATGCCTACCAATTATAAATAGTTGTAACTATTAAGTTTCATAGTGCGTGACAAGAATTTTCCGTGAAATAGGTAACGTTTGAAACTGTCGCCGAAGTGTTTATTGGCACAATATTATTTCAGTAATTGCATTTTAACGGCACATTGAAGTCCTTGCGTTCGAACGGTGTGAATTCTTAATATAATTTAATCTATCCTCTCCTTTTATATATTTTGAATTCTTATTTCTCCTTCTATATATTTGAAATGTCTAATAATGGTTCTCTTAAGGTGCAAATAGCTTTTTTAATACATATGGCTTATTTAATGAAATTAAAAATAAATAGAAAACTTACATGACCCAATAATTTATTTATTTATTTGAGTTCACTCCTTGAGAGTGGATTTTCATATAAGGCCCCGGTATGGAAATTTTATGAGGAGTAAAATAACACAGCGTTACGTTATCTGTCACTTTGACATTTGTGCGACAGCTGACGCATGTATTTATGTTCCCTAAAGTAATCTCAAAATCTGGTATTAAAAGTATAGTTCGTTTTGAAGATCGAAACGATAGCGTGTTATAATCTGCCGGCGTAGCGATATTTGTTGTCGAAAAATGGACTGTTTGAACTTATAAAACGTAGTGACATCTGTATATACCGAATATAACTAACATAATTTTTATTGGAACACGTGACATCTGAATATGCAGAATGTAACTAAATAATATAAATAATTACTTTATATTATTTACTTACTTTATATTATATACTTTATACTTTCACGAGGAAAATTAATGTACATTTAATTTTATATGTTTAAATCATGCGTCGGGGCTGACACGCACACCTTTTATTTATTTTTATATTAAGGATAACCAACCTAATAGTGTCAGGGATTATACAAGTAATAAAGAAATGTACATGTTTTAGTTGATTAAATGTAATATTCAACTCAAGATTGTAATTTTTTCTTAATTTTAATACATTGTAATAAACGAAATAAACAATTTTAAACACTTTTGTGGTGTAATCTTAATAAGTGTACTTATAATAAGAGCTCCACGAAGCAAAAAAAAAAAACATATAGAGATTTTCAGTGTTATCTCAGAAAATAATATTAAATTAACTGCCGCCAAAGAGCCTATTTTCAGCGTTAAAGTTATAAATAATGGAGATAGAGATCCGCAAATAGGAGATTTTTTATCAAAAAATTTAAGAATTCCTTATTTTAATTTTCGTTATGGATTATACTTTTTGAGTTATTAGTGAAAAACTAAATACCTTTTTTTTTCAAATCTTTAGTTTATTTATGCACGGTAAAAAACATTTTAACAAATTTTCATAGATATCATTCCGAATTAAATGAGCTATCGCATATATATTTAGGAGCTTTATCAAGAATTAACACCAGTTTGAACTTGTGAACTAGACTACGAGTATGTTATACAATCTGCATTGACACATATTTATTTATTTTATTTATTTTATTCCTATTATTTTATTTTATTTATTTATTTTATTTATTTTATTTTATAATTGACCTCGTGCTTCTTCTTAAAGCTTTACCATGGAAACTAGTATTTTTGTATAAACGCATATACTGGCAAGAACTGGTAGTCCACTTCCCACATTCACATATTTCAGATGAACTTCTCCCACAACTTTCTAATCATTAAGAGAATTCGGAGCAATTCGGAGATGCGAGCCTGGCTGCTTCAGTGCGATTGTACATTTCCATCTCACTGTTTAGCATCTAGAAGAGTCTGAACTTCCAGTAACGTTAAGTTAAAAAAAATGGTTTACGGACGATAGTTTAACGTGACAATGTCATAACAAAACATTGGCGAAATGATTGCATACTTTTATAACGAGTGGAAGAGAGATAGATGCGGCGCAAGCCGATCGTGCCTTTCGTTCGCTCGTGCCACGCTCTCGCTCCGATCGTGCATCGGCTCGAACGTAACGGGACAAAGTCATCATTTTTCGTGCCTGCAGCCGGAGTTCATCGATTTATTAGACGTTATTATCTATCAAACTCGAGTCGACATGCTCTCGTAAAAATGAAAATTTTATTTGAGTATTTCATATGTCGTATCTAGAGGATATTTTCAACACTTTCATGAAAGTAATGTGGACGCTTTAGGGTTTTACGCTTTGGAAATCTCCTTATTGCGAAAGTTGCAGCCGTACAAAAGATTGAAGCAAAGCTGAAACGGATTCCGGGAATATTCTCTGTGATTTTCCTTCTTTGAATAAGAACTTTATCCAGAACGTTAGTTGAGTATTGCGAATTATTAAATAAAACTTATCGTGAATAACAACCGCATACAGAGAGACGTTTAAAAGTTAAGTAGGCGTCCCATTTATTAATAAAGTAGTGTAGATATTAACATTCATTAATTAAATCATCATACTTAACTTCATTGCTTTACTCGACTCATAAAAGTTTAAATATTACGTGAGAATTCAATTATTTAATTACCACTGTAGATAACTTATTCTTTACCTTAACTTTATTCTTAAGTTAAATCATCACACTTAACTTGATCGTTAAACTTATGATGCTTAAAGTTACGTAGACGTTCAATTAGTTAATTTGTAGTGTAGATATTAACATACTATTTGTAATGATTTAACCTTAAGTTATACTTACTTAAAAAGATATTCAATGATTACCGATGGCTTAAATTCGATATTTTTAGATTTTTTAAATTATTGTTACGTGCGGGGTGAGTTAAAATTCCGTGTAAGGGCGAAACGAACGATTTATTTTCACAAAATAAGATGACTTCCAAAATCACCAAACTTGTCCGATGAAACCGTTAAACTTGCCAAAAGTCATCAATGATTCCCTTAATGTGTCGCCGGTTCACTGTCGCAGATAACTTCGCAAAAGCTCCGAAAAGTCGCTTTTGAATCGCTGGTTGTCGCACCACTCACTTATCTAGCCCGCCTGCTCTCTTATTTGTACTTGGCGTCAAACACCTCGATGTATTTCGCATTTTCCAGAAAATCTAAATAAGTTCGTAAACAAGCCATTGAAAGTTCAGGAATGCTATTTCTGTTGAAATGTAAACTCTATGTTGTAAACATAAGGACCAATTTCGCGAACGTTTTTTCCAGAACTTTCCATTGTTAGTCGTAACATTATTATTTCCCTAGTTGCAGATCGATCGTGTGATCTTTCTTTTTAATGTTATCATGTAGGTATTGTCAAAATACGCTGTATTATTTATCAAAATACATAACTCTCAAGGTTATTTGTCAATAAAAGTAAATTTAAAAAAAATTATTACTTCTTAAATAAAGCATACGATTTTAGTAAGAATGATCCCAAAAAAATGGGGCCATGTACCATTTGCGTGATTATACTGATGGCATCATCGCTAACCGTTAGATTTCTAAACGCTAAAATCAATAATTTGATAAAAAAATGAAAACTAATTTTTCCCAAAATACAACCAAAAGAGAAATCTTTATTTAGTTACTTTAATTTTATTTTATTTTGTAAATGACCGTAATAAGGGTTCATTGTATTTTTTTACGATTATTCTTATTTCCCACTAGGCTTACTGTTCCTGCTGCCAACCCTTCTTTTTCAGAAACGGCAGACATAGATCCTAAGCTGGGTTGGTGGTTTACGAAGATTAGAAGTATTGATCTGATCACTTACACATACTGAACGCTATGAGCTTAGTTTTCGTTGATGTCATATTATAATCGCAAACAATTTTATAATTAAAAGCAGGCAGACAGCCCTTATCATAAAGGTGAAACAGGGATGCTGCTGGCACTTGCTGTTATTTCACAGTCATTTTCTGTGAGGGGGTGATTAATTTCGCCCTGTCTACAACTTTGGAAGCAATGTCTTCTTTTTTATGTAAAAGGTTGTCAGACAAGCTGAAAGTCCACTTGTGGTAGGTGGTTCTGTCGCCTATTAACATTAAAAACAAGACAGTAAGTGCGCTGATGACCTTGGAAGGATTAAGAATTAGGTATTAGGAAGGGACCTAATAAGTGCCGCAGGTCGACTCTAGATGTAGGTTGCTTCTTACCGGTCCTATGCCGACAGTAAACTTCCTACGGCTGAGATAATAATTAGAAAGGAATTCCATATGTGAAAATAATCTTACCAAATATAGTGGTAAGATTATTTTAAGAAAGATCACACTGAGTTTGTTACACATTTATATGAATTAATTGAAAGAAAACGTATGTGTCTATGTGCTGCTTGTAAAACTGTCCCAAACAATAATGGATGTGATCTAAATCGCCATCAACAAGCAAACGCACATTACCCATTGTTTCCCGTTAATCAAGGTGCTGTTAATCAAAACAACGATTTTATTGGTCCGACTTCTGTTGTGGATTTGACGTGTTGATGTGTGAAAAATATTCCAGAGTTTACAACAAAATCAACTAGTACAGCCTCACACAAAAGTGTTTAATACTTTTGTCAAACTTTTTCAACGCGTGTTGCCAACATGTATTATTGTTATAAAAATAGCAAATTTAGCAAGAATATACATATTTGAGTTTACAATTTTTCTAGTATTTACCTACATTAGCACTCTGACTCTGATACGAGAGCCACGCTTTCAGTTTTTGATAGTGTCAACTATATAGTTATCTCTAATATAAATATGACTACATAGTCTTTTAAAAGTATGTATAAACCCTATTTTGCTTTCTCTCTGTTTCTCATAATACAGATATAATAATTATATTATAAAAGCAACATCATGCAAAGAAATAAATTTATTATGGCTGCTTTATTACAATGCTGCAAGCATTCTGGCCACTTTTCCGTCTGCCAAAGGTTTAATAGGTTTAAATTATTAATAAATTTTTAACATGTAAATTTATTAATATTAAAATTTCATTATATTTAATTTATTATTTCTTTGCAAAATTTTAGACGATTTAGCTCTATATTTTATTTACCTCTGCCCAGCAAGGCTCTTTCTCAAAACAAGGATCTCTCTCTTTGCGACTCCTTTCCTGTTTCATATTAATGACCTACTTCTTCTAGAGTAATTGCACACGCTGATGATAGTACGGTCATGGAGAGATATTTGTCAAGCGCGGGGGCCGGTCGCGATGAAATTCGTTGCGAGAGGTATTAACTCATCCTTAAATCTTATATCCCATTCGGAAGACAAGAATCTGGTTAGTTTTAATGCCTCCAAAACGCAAGCGTGTTTGTTCTCTGCAAAAAGAAGCCCTTCCGACTCGGCTCCAACTTTCGAGGTGCATCCGTACCTGTGGCCAATGATCTAGAGCTTCTTGGTATCAAATCTCAGCTTCGGTACTTCTATTGAGTCCAAAGACCAAATAGCAGCCAAAAAGCTGGGTTTCCTCTCTTTGTACAAGGCACAATTCCAATCTTACATGGAGTATTGCTGTCATCTTTGAGATGGTTCAGCAAAATCCACCGAGTCGAGTGCGGCAACTCGCCGCACTCGACTCAGTTGATCGCAGAGCTAAGAGACTCATTGGCGACGGTACACTAATAAGAACTAAGCTACAGAGCCTGGCACATAGACCTGGCACATAATTTTTGAAAACTCAAAGCAATTAAAATATTTTAATCAGTAACATAAGTTTTCATTGTAACTGTACCCCACAAACCAGGAACTATTTGTGGTTTTTTACGAGACTGCGTGTTAATTAAGACATTGTGCGTACAATCGAATACATTATCAAATGTTAATTTAGCATTCCAATTTGGCCTTTATAACTACCGTGTAAAGATATATTTTACCTCAATTTTATTTTACATACAATATGCCGTACATACATCAACTCGATATATTTTTGTTTACAAGCTTTATTATATTACAGTAAACGAGTAGATGAACGCAGTAACTACCTTCTATCAATCCTTGATGCAACTACGGAAAGTTCTTGGGAACAAGCCGCTATACTAATGATGGATTAAAAATACCAATGATGCATTTGTTGTTATTTATATTTGCATCAATATTCAGTTTCTTATACTAGGGTTTGTTACAAAATTGTAAAATGTATGAGATACATTTTCCAGTATGAAATTATTGAAGCAATTTGTCTGTGCGTTTGTGCACGCTGATCTCAGAAACAGCTTAACCGATTTGAATGCGGTTTTCATTGTTGTATTTTAGGAAGCATTTAGTGTTTGTTTCATTCCAGTTTAGAAACAAAGAAAGTTACTCTCAATTCCGAATATCACCTGTACAAAGTCGCGGACGCAAATAGTTATTATTATATTTTCCTAATAAATTATTATTGTTATTATTGTATTTTCCATGTAATAAAGTTATAAAACGGAGCTTAGGTTCCGTTATATAACTCCGTTATCTGTAAGGACGGAAAATCATTATCGCGATTTTCCGTCCTGAGTAGGTCCTGAGTAATTTTATTACTAAACAGGTTGTGACTGCGACTCTAAAAATAAAATCAGCGATAAAATTCTTGAGCAGTACCGGACTTTATTTAAGTTAGGTATATAAATTTTATTTTCTTTCAAACACAAAAAAAAAACTACATTTTTTGTACTTTTTTCTTAATATAAATTAGTATCGATTTACATATTTTCAACTTTAATAACGAAAGAAATCAGTTTGAAGTAAATAACAAAAATAAACAACCCCAGAAGTCACTTTGAATCTATCTTTATTTTTATAAAATAATCATCAACTGTTGACTTAATTGAGCGCCACCACATTCAGCACTTCGCCCTCCGCATCTCTGTATTTCGTATCATCAGAGAAATGTCGCGCTCGTTGAGGACTTTAGTTTAGGGAGACAGTTTCGCCAGTCTCCAGGTTTCAGCATCATACGTAAAACTTGAAATATGTATTAGCAATAGGACTTCGTCTTAAGTAATTTATTTTTAATTTTTTATTAAATATTAATGTTATACATTGATATGCATATCAAATATTTCAAAAATCCTTTCAAATGAAGTTATAAGTTCATTAAAGAATGTTAAAATTTAAATTTTGTCGTTATGCAAATCTGTCCATCACACATTAATATACAAGTGAACCCGAGACTCTCCAGTAGTGTTATAATTGGCTCGCGTTTACCCTTGAAACGTAACACAATAAACTTATTTTTGGAACGGTCCATTGCTAACCGCAGAGACATTCAGCAAAAGATCTGTAAACAATAAGTATGCTTCCCCACATCGTTAATAAACTTAGCTTACATATATCATATAAGATAAACACGAGCCAACACGACCAATATTCTCAAGAAATTCGTTATAACATAAAATTTCCACTGATTTTATTGCGCAACTGTTGACATGACGAGCCTGTATAATACTGTATATCCATTCCGTAATTACGTAACTACGCAAAGATCTTAAAGGTCTGGAAAGAACGTAACTGGAAGGTTGAAATCCGTAATTACGTAAGTATAGGATTCTCTTATTTATAAAATATAATATGATATAAATCCATTATTGATTATTGAGAGTTGGCAACATCAAACATTATTCTAAACAGTATGTCATTGCAACCCGACCAACAATCAAACTGAATACGGGTATTCCCCAGTAGAGAACAGAAACTTTTTCATTCATGAGGTCTCATTTTCATGAAAATAAATAAGTTTCGTTATAGTATAAATAAGATATAAAACACGGTCTCTAACTATGGGCTTCATAAGTAAGCTCAATGTCGCTCAACATGCGCCCGACATAATCCAGCGGATAAGTAAGTTGTGGCAGTGAGCAGGACACATAGCCTACCTAGAGCTGAAGACCGCTGGGGCCGCAAGGATCTCGAGTAGAGGCCACAGACCGGCAAGCCCAGCGTAGGACCTGATAAGGCCACTGATGCTGACCTGATGCTTTTGACCGGTCCTTTTGGAAAATTAGTGACCTCCTATGGCTCTCATGATGTTGATGATGATGAAATAAGATATTATTTTGTTACGAATACTTAGTTAGGTACTAAAGTTGCTACTTATGTAAGGTTGCCTTGGCAACACTGAGCGCTTTAGGCACCATCTGGCTTTTCTTTTGAAAAGTTTGACAATTTTTTAACATAACCTCATTTGTAACATTTATTATTTGAACGCAGTCTGTATTGTTTCCAGTGACTTAAAAAAAAAACTCAGCTAGAAAATGGATTTATCTCGTGAAAATTTTCATGCCATTTATTACGACGACAAATTATTTACGACTTTTGTCCTGGATTATCAAGATAAGATTGCCTCGATTTACTTCGACTTTTAAAAATGAAGCTCAATCCTATGCCACTGTAAAACGCTGGTATAATGAGTTTGTTGGCCCTCTCTCCAGGATGTGCTCAAAGAAGGTCATCCAAAATCAGTTATTGTATCAGAAAACATTGATTCTATACGTGAACTGATAATGCAAGACAGACATGTGATATACTACGAGATAGTGGCCACTCTGATCATTAGTATGACTTGCATCAATATAATATTGCATGAACATTTGTACATAAAAAGATTTGTTCTGTTTGGTTTCCGCATTATTTTACAAACATTCAAAAGAAAGCTCGCGTCGATTGGTGCAAGAAAACGCTGAATAAATACAATCGAGGTAGACGAAAGTTAAGTATAACATCTAAACAAGTGGCGAATCATGGTTCTATGAGCTTGATATAAAACAGCAATCGACTGTATGGGTCTTCCAAAACTAGCGCAAATTAACAAAAGTTGTTCGCGGAAAAAGCTCATCGAAGCGAATGATTGACTGTTTCTTCGGAATTACCGCTCATGTGGCGACAGTACCTTTAGAGAATCATAGGGCGATCAATTTTGAACGGTACACGACCATTTATTTGCCAGAAGTCTTCAGAGAAATCCGGAAAAATTCGAAATGTAGGCGAATAATTCTTCAACATGACAATACCGAACCCTTACACATCAGATTAAACAAACAAATTTTTGACCAGCCAAAACATTCTCCGTACAGTCTTGAATTGGCACCTAATGATTTCTTTTTGTTCCCAAGCATCAAAAATATAATACGGTTTTCGTCAGCAGAATAACCTGTTGTAACGTTCAGAATTCACGTTTTACGGATACCTCAAACGGAGTAGAAAAAGTGCTTCGAAAATTGGTTGAAAAACAATAAGACTAATTTCAATCATCAATATTTGTTTTTTAATAGTAGGCTAAATACATAAGTAGCAAACCTCATATATCTTTGTGTTGTGAGTAATGTCGATTAATACCATTAATATTTTGATTAATGCAAGCTTGTTGTTGTGTTATTGATTATGTAACTTGATGATTTTTGAAATAAAAGATTTAATTTAATTAGTGTCATTTTTCACTTATTTCATTGTATTTTGCTACTTGTTAACTATGAAAACACATTACCCAATTAAAGAATACTGTTGATAACAAATGTCTTAGAAATTACGTAATTACGTAGTTACGTAATTGGACCACCAAAGTTCGTAATCAGTTACGTAATTAAGATATCCGTAATTTTGGAAGCCCTATCTGGTCCGGACTTGGAAAGTGGCAGGCATGTCTTTTGGGGCTGGGCAGCTCGTCTGGCGACAGTAATCATCCCCTTACAGAAGACCACCATGAAATAACAGCATGTGTGCTGTTGTGTTTTGGTGAGTGAGTAAGGATGCTGGAACCCATTTCCCTATCCCTTTCCAATCTTTTATCCTTAATCTTACTATCTTCGTCAGCGCACTTGCAGGACCTATGGCGCTGCTTGTGTTATAGGCAACGGTAGCCCCCTACCATTAAGTTGACCGCCAGCCTGTCAGTCGGCCATAACATTAAAAAATCTGAAGATTACAATTTATTATTTTAAGGGGTTTATGCAAAAAATACTGCATTTTCTACAAAAATTTTGATATGAATAATAAAAAAAAATCTCACTATTTTATTAGTGTGTCAGTCACTGGAGACAGAGTCAATCAGATAAGTAGTCTCTAAAATGTAGAGAAAATTATCTACTTATCTACATTCTACAATGCAGAGGAAAGATCCTTTTCTTGGAATTAATTTAATATTATAAATACGAAAGTAAGTTTGTTTGTTACGATTTCACGCCTTAACTACTCGCCCGATCATCATGATATTTTACCAAAATTAAGTTGTTAAATTTTCAGTGCGAGTTTAATGAAAACTTAACATCTAAAATCTAGGCAACAATGAATGTGACAAACTTTTGTTTAGGTAACCTAATACAGTTAGGTGGGAATAAATATTTAAAAAAAAATTAAATAATTGATGGGGATATATTATTAACGGTTTATGCCTAGAAAACTCATTGTCGTATTGAGGAGAAAGTAGACAACCTATATTTTTCCAATTCCTTATATCATTTTTTCTCAGCTAATACTCAATATTAAAATGACAAATCGGCAAAGTTAATCACAATTTATATTATTTAAAACAGCATCGGTACCTATGCGAGTCTTCCAGGCAACCTATGCGCGATTTATCAATGTATATGTCGGCGGCTGTTCGTGATGTGCCTAGGCAGATCGTTATATATGGCGCCGTTTCAGGAAGTTTCTGTTTAATACCCATTCAATTCATGAAATGGCTAATTAAAATTCAGCAGACTAAACGTTTGACGATTTAGTCGAAAAATATACTTCGAACGATCTGACTTATAACATGCCATAAGATTTAACATATATATGTTAAATCTTTTTCCATTAACAGGTGAACAAAGATTTAACAGAGGGTATTTATTTCTAATATCGGATATTAGACTGTAAGTAAATAGGTAGTTATTACATGGAGCATTTAAAAAGCGGGCGGCATAGCACTCCATGGCTAGTGGGTAATTTTTTTTTACTTAATGAAAAAGATTAAATGGATCAAAAGAGCGCATCATTTATGATACCAACTTGACCTTTAAACTAAGCATCTCTACGTATATGAAGGTCCCTGAGGGTATATACATAGAATAATATGAAGGTCTCTGAAGTATTTCTTGCACGTTGGACCAATTATGTTGACCTATATTAAACTAATAAACTCTTAATAACTTTATCCCATCAAAGCAACCAATCAAGGGCAATTCTTACTCTTTTGATGATACGTTTTGAAGTTTTGAGTTAGTTACGATAGCGTCCGATAGGGTAACCTTTACTACTAATAGTCTTAACAAGTACTAAGGGACGTCCTTGTATTGTTTCCTACAGTCGTCATACGGGCTGACGGTCCTATAATACAATTCGCCACAGGTACTGCAAATGTGCTGCCAACCATAGTTTTATTAAGGATAAGAGATTGGGAAGGGATAGAAAAATGGGATATGACATCCCTTACCCACTCAGCGAAACACAACAGCACACATGCTGTTATTACACGGTGGTCTTCTGTAAGGGGGTGATTACTACCAACTATGAAAAGAAATTTCCAAAGTTGGCCCTGCCAAAAATTGAATCCGGGGCTCATGGAAAGTAGTAAAGCAAGTAACATGACCAAGGGACTTGTCAATTTTCTAATTTTCTAATCCTTAAACACAAAATAATCCCTTATTAAATGATTTTTTTTAAAATTAAATAAAGGATCCTTAAACACCTTCAAATCTAACAAAATAGGTACTTTGTATTACTATTTATTATTTCTACTCATATGTCATAAGCATACTACATAACTCTCAGGACTTATGTCTCAGTCTCTCTGTGTCAGAACAAATACCGTGCTTGCCTTGGCCAGAACAAATCTTGGAAGCTTGCCAATGTTACCAGTGCCTAAAAAGGGTAGTCGTGCCGACCCCTGTAATTATCGACCAATCGCCATCGCTTTCATACTCTGTAAAGTTAGAGAGTACTGAACAGTAAGCTGCGTACATATTTTGAAGCTTATGAGATATGGACTTCGCCAGGGACGTTCAACCGGGGTTCTTCTTGTGTATGTCACGCATTACTGGGGTGAAGACATCGAGAAACATGGCAAGGCTCTCGCTGTGTCACTTGACATATCGGAAGCCTTTGACAGGGTTTGGCATGCAAATCTTCTTAGCAAGCTTCCTACATACTGCATTTCTGATTTCCTGAATGAACGGTCAATTCGAGTAGTCATTGATGCAATCGATGCCAGTGTTCCTCAGGGATCTGTTCTCTCTGCGACTCTTTTCCTGCTTAATGACATACTTCTTCCAGGAGTAGTTGCATACGCAGATAACAGTAAGGTCATGGAGAGATATGTATTTGTCCAGCGCGAGGGCCGGTCGCGATGAAATTCGTTCTGAGAGGGAGGCAATGGTTGAGGCAATTCATCTCATTCTTAAATCTTATATCCCAATGGGGCACAAGAATCTGGTTAGTTTTATCGCCACCAAAACGCAAGCGTGTTTGTTCTCTGCAAAAAGGAGCCCTTTCGACTTCACTCCAACTTTCCCAGGTGCATCGGCACCTGTGGCCAATGATCTGGGGTTGTGCTCAAATCTCAACTTCGGCACTTCTATCGAGTCCAAAGCCCAAACAGCGGTTAAAAAGCTGGGCATCCTAAATAGGGTGAAGCGACAGTACACTAATAAGAACTAAATTACAGAGCTTGGCACTTAGACGCAAAATTGCCTTTCTGTGTGTATTCTATAAGATATACTTCGGAGAGTGTGCTCAAGGTCCGAGTAAATAGGCATCTTCTGGGTGAGCTCACTCCATCGTCGACCTCATCCTTCCTACATGGATAGATGTTGGTCAAGAGCAAACCCATCTTTAAAGAAAAAAAAAACTATACATCAGATAAGTTAATAAGGTTTTAACATACATATTATTATATGTAGCTACTTAGTTAGGCATCCTTTTTTATATTAGAACAATCTATGTATTTGCATTATTTTTGACTAAGTATACAATAAGAACTGAAATTTAATTTTTAAAATTGACGTAAATAATAAGAGACTAATTGCCACTCTAGTCGTGTTTGCCAAAGATTTCATTGTTAGCTTTACACATACGAGTAATTTTAAACAAATGTTCCAAAACACGGAAGCTATTATCGTTGCTTCATTTTTTAAACATGAATACATAAAGTTCTATTTTGCATTCCAAAGCTTATTGTAATTTACTGATTATTGGCTGATGGAACATTGTAAAATATACACTATGAATTGCATATGCGTCGCTGTTTCTGCTACGCAATAGGGGCGACCTAGTTATAAGAGAATGACAAATGCACGCGTAGTCCCTTGCACGAGTGTAAATTGCAAACATTTGCAAATCGCATTTTGTTTGATCCAATTTAAGCGCGTCATCCTGCGCCACGATTTTCTGTCGGCAGGTAATTTAAAATGTACGTATCTATTTGACTTATATAACATTTCCATCGCCAAGGTGAACAACAAGGTTCATTTAATAAGGCAGCTCTCAAAATCTTTACAAAAATTAATTTCTATCGAATTTAATATTTATACAATAATAATAAACTTGAGATATTAGACTGCAGACTTGTTGCTTGCAAATCTATGAAAATCTGTCCACGCAATACTCAATCTAATGTCGCTAATGTATTTTTTCGATGCTAGAATAATTCCAAGAACGTCACGCCACACTCTATGGGGAAACCTATGTAAACACTCCTATTATGTAGTATTTTCATAATAGCTCAAAAGAAATCTTTTCTTGAGAAGTATTTCTCTCTTTCAATAACAACAAATAGTGATACATAATATGCTCAAGACGAGACCACAATAACATTTCTCACGTTTTATTTTGTGTTTTGTTAAGCTGACAAAAAAAATGGAATTCAAAAATTTTAATTTATAAAAACAAGTTCTATGGTGGACAATTTTATTAAATTACTTTTAAAAATAATAATACAATCCTCAACCGTAGGATATCCGTTGCTGGACATAGGCCTCCGCCCTAATTTTCCAGTAGAACCGGTCAGATGCAGTCTGATATCCAGCGTCGACCCATTAGGTCGTCAGTCCATTTTGTGAGTGGGTGTCCCATGCTGCGCTTGCCGGCCCATGGTGTTCACTAGAGAATTTTCCGGTCCCAATGGCCGTCAGCTCTCCGTACTATACGTGCTGCCCATTGTTGGTCACTTTCGTTTATCTACGAATCTGCTCATTCCTGATTCAATCTCGCAGCTGAGATATAGTTGGAGAACAGTCTTTGAAATTTTAAATTATATTGCGATATTGTATAAATCAACGATAATCAAAAAGTTAGTAATACCTAGTTCAATTGACTCTCATAAGAAAATTTTAGTAAAAGTTTGAAAATTACTGAATTGTTACAGAAATTTCGAAGTAAAAGGCGTACAGAATATCACACGTCCTTGTCACTTTCCGTCATGAGGAACGCGTAAACTCTGGTTTATTTTTAATCGAGCTCATATTTAAATGTAGGTACCTATCTACTTATAATACAGTCGCGTTACAAGTGTAAACGCCATTCGTTAAATTTAAATCACATGTCTGAAGCATTTTCAACATTTTTACCTAATATACGCCTACCTTTATTATATATTTTTATCCACATTTTAGTGTCGTTGTTCGTATAATTGTTTATTATTTTAAATCCCATATTATATATTCAACAGATATCAGAGTTTAGAAATGATGTTACTAGATGTGTAAAAAATACAAGCATGAAACGATCTCAAATAATCTTGTGAAATCTCTATTCCCGTCGGGAGCCAACCGCATTTTTAAAATGAATTCATAGAAATATTTCTCGAGACGTCTCGAAGATTCTCGAAAAACGGACAACTTGACATAAGCTGGTAACTCAATAAGCCGTTGAACTGCTCGTTGATAGCACTTCTAAGTTTCTTACAGTTTTTGAATACCCTCGTCTTGTAATATTTCGACTTAAACTCATATCAATTTAGAACTCTGATATCTAGAATACCACAAATTAAAAAAAATTATTTTTTATTTTAGGGTCGTCCATTATACAGGCTGAACGTCCACGTGATAGTGGATGGCTACCGTCCCCTATAAAACAAGCAATGCCTCAGATGCTGCAAGTGCGCTGCCGATCACAATATAATTGAAAATAAGAGATTAGGAAGGGATAAGAAAAAGGGCTCTGGCATCCCTTACTCACTCACCGAAACAAAACAGCACACGTGCTGTTATTTCACGTTGGTCTTCTGTATGGACCTCTTTATAGACTTACTGTTACTGTTAACAGTAACAGACAGGCTGCCCAAATGACGGCAAACGCAGTTTACCCTGCCACTACTTAACTATTCTGCAAAAATAATTGAAAATTGCCCACGACTACTTACTTCGGATGGACTCCTGTTATGGACAAAAATAAAACAGAGCAATGATGATTGTTAAACAGTTATTAATATAAATAAAATAAATATTGCATTCCTCTGTAAATTAGCAGGTCTTCAAAAACGTTTGTAATTATGTCTAATCGACACAGGAAATTGAAAAATCCTCAGAGATTTATGTCCGAATACGTACGTCGCGTCATACCAACAGTTAACCTACAATACTATGTCGAGCTGTAACTTCTAAACTAATTTTTTGAAAAGTTTTGAAATGGTTTTAATCACTCCCTAATACATATTATATCTTCTGAATTATAATTATCAGTATACTTATTGGTGAATGCAAAGAGCGTTGCCAAAGTTAATGCCCTCTTGTTAGTAGATGTGGATTAATTTTAACAACATCCCTACGGAAGTAGCATTTAGTTAATAAACTTTGTCGGAATTTAGTTTATCGTAATCCACTTAGAACAACGTAAATGTTTATTATTTGTCCAGTCGGTAACCTCCAATAACGTAGCATATAATAATAATTTTCCTCAATGAAATCATAGGTTTTCAATGAATTGTATAACTCGCAAACAACTTCTTTGCCACAAAATGGGATTAATTCCGTTATCGCTTTTCCATTGTAAAAGCTTACTCTAACATCGCTAGCTCCCGTTTTGTAACATGAATATGAATTGGAATGAATTGTTTTGTGTTGTTTATATCTGTTGTGAGATGTTACAAGGTCGGGTTTATTTACGTTCAGACTTATTTCGGGCGTTAAATCTCGCCTTACATAACTCGTTCAACTAAAGTACGCACGTTATTAAAATATAGAGTTTATTAAACCATAAATTGAACTCATTATTATTGATACGGTTATCACAAGTGAGATTATATATGATATTCATTTATGACTGACCATTCTACTAGTACATTTTTTTTATTAGCTAATAATATTTTTATACATAAACATGAACGTTGTAAGTGGCAATGTGATTTGTAGTACTATCTCAATTGAGTAATTTTCTGTATTGCTGTAGGGTTTTTATTAAAAATAAAATAAAATCTATACATATAATAAAATCGTTAACGAGCCGTGTCTGTACATCAAATATTTTTTCAAAAAAAAAAACACAATTTGTACACGTTTTACTTATGTTACCGGGGTCAAAAAATTAGTTTTTGGATTTTTTGTCTGTTTGTCTGTGCGTTTGTGCACGATAATCTCAAAAACGGCTTAACCGATTTTAATACGGTTTTTACTGATACCTATATTGTAGCAAGCTTCCCGTAACATTTAGTGTTTGTTTCATTCCAGTCGGTATACAAACAAAAAAAAAGCCGTCACGGGACGCCTGGTAGATGTGAAATAAAATGATGACTGTTTTTTTTTAACGTTTATTTTTATTGAATACAAAAATTTAAATATGTAGAAACACGATTAGAGTCCCCGGCATCATCGGTCCCGAAAGGACACGACCAGGATTCTTCGTATCATTGTTCTCCACACTTGATCACAGATAGGCGCGAATATTTGATCCATATTTGATCACGTTAGGTCACGCGCTGCAATTCCAAACAAAACGCCACAATCGGCACAAAATAAGTCCTCGATCGCATTGTCCACCAGCCAATCACACCAAATCAGATAACACTCCACCAAACACGTAGCACCAGTCCCTTGATGTCAACCGATTGCCTTCCCGTGAGGTACTCCCCGGCCGACGTGCCTCTGCGCTAGCGCTCGGTGTTGTGTCCGAGTCAACGACAATGACATTCCGATCCCGCTGTCCAGTTGACAAATGACAGTTGTCAGTGCTGTTCACTCCCGCAAATCAAAAGCGCCGACAAATATTTATTTCAAGTTGCAACAACCACCAACAATCACAACAACAACAACAATCACCACGGCACGCGTCGCCACCCCGTACACACTACTACGCATAATTATACTGTATATGTATATACCATCGTATAGCGTGGTGACGCGTCGCCACGGACTGCGTCGCCACGCTATCAATCAGTTTCATCCGCGCCTATACTCGTAGATGTTTCACATCAAAAAGTTACGCGCTATACCGAATACCACGCGTATGAAGTTGCGGGCTCAGCTAGTAATAAAATAAAAACAAAATGATGGGCAAGAGCAAAGAGAAAAGATGATATCGATAGAGTAATCACAAATGTGTTTCTTTGTCAATAGGTAAGCGGCCTGAAATTCGAAACGCAACTACGTACACTGAACCAGTTCCCGGAAACATTACTAGGGGACCCGGCTCGCAGGATACGCTACTTCGATCCCTTGCGGTAGGTGAAAACTATTTCTATTTGTTTTTAAAGAGTGTTTAAATAGGAAATGTCATTATAATTAACCCGCTATTAATATTGCCGCATTGTTAATCAACCTATTTAACATTTCCTAGGAACGAATACTTCTTCGACAGAAACCGCCCATCGTTCGACGCCATTCTTTATTACTATCAGAGTGGCGGGCGTCTCCGTCGCCCTGTGAACGTTCCTCTAGACGTCTTCTCCGAAGAAATTAAATTTTACGAGCTCGGTGAACAAGCTACCAATAAGTTCCGGTAATATTATATAATTTTTGTTTTTAAAATAAAGTTCTTCTCAAATTTTTATGTTTCTTGCTAACTAATGTACATTTTTCACAGTGAGGATGAAGGGTTTATAAAAGAAGAAGAAAAACCCTTACCCTCCAACGAGCGTCAACGTAAAATCTGGCTACTCTTCGAATACCCCGAAAGCTCGCAAGCTGCCCGAGTTGTCGCAATAATTTCCGTCTTTGTTATTCTTCTTTCCATTGTCATCTTCTGTCTGGAAACATTGCCCGAGTTTAAACATTACAAAGTATTCAATACCACAACTAACGGCACCAAGATCGAGGAAGACGAAGTTCCGGATATAACTGATCCCTTCTTCCTCATAGAGACGCTCTGCATCATTTGGTTCACTTTCGAGTTGATAGTGCGGTTCCTAGCCTGTCCTAACAAGTTCAATTTCTTCAGAGACGTGATGAATATAATAGACATAATTGCCATCATTCCGTACTTTATAACCCTCGCAACTGTGGTTGCCGAAGAGGAAGACACGATGAACCTGCCGCGTGCTCCTGTGTCCCCTCAAGACAAATCCACCAATCAAGCCATGAGTCTTGCAATACTCAGAGTCATACGTCTGGTGCGAGTATTCCGTATCTTCAAATTGTCTCGTCATTCAAAGGGTCTGCAGATTCTGGGACGAACCCTGAAGGCGTCCATGCGAGAACTTGGACTTTTGATATTTTTCCTCTTTATCGGTAAGTCTTGCTTTTGTTCATTTTTTGCTACTATCAACAATGTAAAAGTTTTACGAATAATCTAAATATATATGGTAATAATCTGAGACGGGTCAGTAAGAGTAGCTACCTAAATTAATATTCTCATTCTTTAAGAAAAAAAATTTTTTTTTGCGATTTTTGACGTTTCTATTACTCTAACTTCAGGTGGTCCCGTAGGGTCAATTGATTCTTATAAGTAACAAATTGTTTGGTGCCATAAAAACAGAACCTAAAAATTGTCCTTTTCCGCGCTGACCGTACCCTTTTTCCAAAATCTTTGAATTCTGATGGGAATAACTATTAAATAGTCTCCTAATGGTCTTTTGTTCTAGCTATAATGGTTTAGGTAGCTGCCCTTACTCCCCGTCTTACATATTTAACAAGTCCTTGACTCCTGAAAACCATAATGCTACAAGATTATTCTCTATACAAATGTTGAATAATGTTTTTTTTCTTTTCTAATGGATGAACAATTTTATTACTATTGTATTGACAGAGTGGGAAATTCGAAAATGTAAAATGACCATAATAAATCCCAGGTGTGAAATTGTTGTCACAGCTACAGTAATAAGCGGCAGCTCCGAGCGGCGCATGCGTAAGCGCCGGCGCGACGCGGGCGTACCCAACTTGCGTACACAATTTGTTATGTGTTCGCAGGAGTGGTCGTGTTCTCCAGCGCGGTCTTTTTTGCCGATAAAGAATGCGTCAATTCCAATTTCTCATCGATCCCGGACGCTTTCTGGTGGGCAGTTATAACAATGACAACAGTTGGTTATGGTGACATGAGGTAACCCGCGTCGCGGACCTTCGCTCGCTGCCCGCTCTGTCGCTAGCTCTGTCTACGCCTGGCCTGTATACAACCGCACTGTATTCTCCGTTGGTGTGTGCTTGTTCTTTAAAGGTGTCGTGCTGTTTTCATCTGCGGTGTACTTCGCGGAGGCCGGAAGTGAGAACAGCTTCTTCAAATCCATACCTGATGCGTTTTGGTGGGCGGTCGTGACAATGACGACCGTAGGATACGGAGATATGACGTATGATACAGCGAAAACCCTAAGTTCATCAATACCTTCTCAATATGTCATTTTATCCATCCATTATCGTTTTAACACGATACAATTTTACTTTCGCAATGTCATATAACTTATTGGCTTCTCTATATTTTTTTCGTCGGTTCTTCGCTTAGAACTAAACCTGTCACATCACTTTATAATTTCACCATTTTATTAGAAAATTACTGCACGATTCGAAACATTTCTTATTCCGTTGTTTATTATTTTAAAGTCTTTTTGTCACTTTCTTCCTGAACTTTCCATGGAAGCGTGGTGGTATAATTTTCCATTTTCCGCATATCATTCGAAAATTCTCCAAACATCGGTTCTCTCGCTGTGTGACAATCGCCCGTCCAAAAGCGTATTTACTCGTATGTGTCTAAAGACCGCTTTAGTTGTGACACAAATCAACTCTAGATTAAAATTAAATTTTATCGCTTGAAACATACCGGCAAAACGGCAATAGTATTCTCCATTAATCTAAATAAATTGAACGTGAGTTGAATTCTGTCGATTGGATTTTCAACTCCTTCCTCTCTATTCAATGTGTGACGCTTTATGCTTCGGTATAAATGTGGTTTACCCCTTAATATGTTTGGTGTTTGGTTGTTATAACATTTAAGTCATCAATTCATCATAGCTTATCGAAAATGGATGATGTCTTGCATTACCATTTATTAGAATCTCATAAATATATATTTTTATTTTTATTTCGTTACGCTATCATCATACATTGCAATTACTGCATTTATTTTAACCATGTAAATACCACATGGTCACACACATATGTCATATTATTACGTCTCATATAATGGTAAATTGTCACATCATGCTACTATATGAAATCAAGTGGTTCAGATTTATTATAGCTTTTTTTCTTTCGTGTTACATCATCACAGTACACCAATGTCGATAGAAATTTGAGTGTATTAGAACCGTTGCATGATTCCTTTTCGAACACCTCTTGACAGTAGTCGATTGTCTGTAGATGTGTCCCTACGTTATTTGTAATCGTTGTGTTTAGTTGTGGTTACAATGGAAACTCAATTTCACCATCTAATATTGGCACGTTTAAAATATATATATAATGATTAAGGGTTGGTTGGTAAGTTATTGCTGGCGGTAAACAACAGTAACAATGCTCTGCGTTAAACATTCGCTGGCGCGTATGACTGGTGATGAATGAAAATGTATTGCCCGCGTCTTTGAATCTGGCAAAGCGAATGGACTCCAATATAAAATATCATGCATAAAAAAAGGTATCATTGAATAAAATAACTTTTGTCTCTCAGTTTTTTATTGATTATTGTAGTTAATCGTTGGATTAGGTATGTTGTATTAAAGCTTTAAAACGCATGTTCATCATCATTGCGTTCACAATTAATTTCATCATTTATACGTATTTTTTGCATCAAGGTTATAAA
The DNA here is from genome assembly GCA_910589475.2 of Bembecia ichneumoniformis. Classification (NCBI taxonomy): domain Eukaryota; kingdom Metazoa; phylum Arthropoda; class Insecta; order Lepidoptera; family Sesiidae; genus Bembecia; species Bembecia ichneumoniformis. Next base: position 3,406,263 of record OU342530.1, on the reverse strand, counting down.
GTGTGAATTTGTATGTGGCTAATGAATATTGTTCGGATATATAGGCCTGTCGGCGTTTGGGGTAAGATTGTGGGATCGTTATGCGCAATCGCCGGTGTGCTCACGATCGCTCTTCCTGTTCCTGTCATCGTGTCCAATTTCAATTACTTCTATCATCGCGAGACCGACCAAGAGGAAATGCAGTCGCAGAACTTCAACCATGTCACCAGCTGCCCTTACTTACCGGGAACCATGGGAGAGCCGTATCTGAGTAAGTTTCTGTATTTTATATAAAACTAGCGACCCGCCCCCGGCTTCGCCCGGCGTGCAATTTTTATATATATGAACATTCCCCGTTTATCCCTCTTTCCATTCAGAAAACCGAATTAAAATCGGTCTACCCGTTCACGTGTGATGCCGTGACCAAGGGAAATGGGGATTATATATATATGACTAAGAAATACATATAAGGCCAGATACCTTTATTGCTGTTATGCTTTTGTCAGGCGTTGGACTTATATTTTTAAATGATAGCTCGGGAGCAGTAATTTTTCTGGATTAAAGGTACTCTATGTAATTTTCTGTATACCTCGCAAAGTGTATGCAAAATTTTATGATAATCGGTTACGTAGTTAAGGCATAAAAAGGTAACAGACAGAGAAACAGAGTTACTTTCACATTATGTTTACATCAAGTCTATAAATAAATCCAAATATTGTTAAAAATAATGCGCTGCGACCAACAAAATCCCTGAAATTGATGTCAGAATGCATACCTCAATTTAGTTGATTACAACTTCGAGCATCAATTCAAGTTAGATTTACATGATATTAAGTACAACATACAGCACTATTAAGTTAACTGTCAACATGTTCTCGTTAAGTCTCGCGAAAAAAATTTTGTTATATTATTTTTGCCATGTATGACTTTATTTTCATTTCAAACTGCATGTTCAGCTTTTTAATTTTGCTGTTTTATTTTTTTTATTTTATTTGCGCAATTTCAGGTTTAAAGGACGATGAAAGAGACGAAATCTACAGTGACCATTGACAGTGTGGTGTTGTGTTAGTTAAATTTGACTGGTGATCGATAGAGGACGATCTTTGTGATATTAATGAGTAAGACGTGATTCGGTGAAGTGTTACACCATTGTAATGTAAATATTAGCGTAAATAATGAGCTGTGTATAATACAACAATAAATAGTTATGCATTTTTCTTTAGGTGACATTGCACTGTTTTCATTTCATTTTCCAATTTTATTCGTATATTTTTTATTAGATCAGCATTTTATATCACTCATATGGAAAGAATGGGGTGTTAATAAACTCTTGATCTTGAAGAGTACTTTGATGTCTTAAATTAAAAAAAAAAACAGTTATTTTATTATTGCATATATACTAAACGAAAGGAAATATTTAAGCCTATTAAATGTAATATTTCGTATTAAATTTAAGTTGAATTTAAATTAAATTATAAAATAACATCAAATAGCTAGAGGAAATACATCTTTTCAACTAATTAAAATTATAAATTTTATAATAATACTGGCATACACTTCCATCCACAAAATTCGATTCAGTCGGTCATTTCTGTTCAATCTTCAATTTTGGCATAATATTCAAATATTATTACAGCAGCTATTCATTATTATTGCCTTAATAAAAATATCCTACCGTGCATTAAATTAAATTAAACTTAACAAATTTACCTCTGAAGACAGTGCCATAAACACCTACATTCTACAAATATGCAAGCATTGCAAGTAAAATTCATAACACTGTAGAGTTAGTAATATACAAAAACACTTCCTTGTGGTGGATCTGTGGATGTTAAAGTAAGTTATTTTTTGTTTTATTTTTCTTTTTTTTATTTTTTTCTTTTTTTAGTTTAACGTCATATTTATTTTAAATGCTAGTTATTGTCATCGCTGTCACCACTCAGCAGCTACGTAATATTTTTATTTTGAAAATAATTTAATCTTATTGATTAAAGAAAAAGCTAAATAATTCTATTATTATGCAGGTAAGTGCATAAAATTTCTAAAAAATAATAATTTTTGAACTAATTTTATAACCTATCAACTTATAACTTATGGTACAGTCACATGTACCAAAATACTAAAGTAAATATTATTCAAAATATATTTTTTTAGAGTCTAAAGCTATATAGACATCTAATTTAATATGATTGTGCTTAAAGGAATTAAACCTGTCAGTAAAACTATGAGACTGGTATTTTATATAAAACGTCCTTTGTTTTCACTTTTGAACTAAAATCTCATTTTGATTGAAAGAGATAAAACATTTCAGCTACACCTTTTCAGTGTTTCAGTGATAAGAAAACCACTTTTCTGTGTCAGCTTTTAATACCCAAGGAATTAAATAGTGATTAAAAGAGCTGAGAGATTTTTTTAAGATAAACATTTCTATATGACACAAAATTAAATGGCGTTTTTGATTGCTTATCTATTTGCTTTATCCTTTTTTCACAAATATAAGTAAGAGACAGTAACTTTAAATATATTATAAATTTATAACATTCTTTCAATCATGCCTACGCGTCGTAACTGCAATACAAATCCATGCGAATTGAAGTTGAGAGTTTTATTGACATATAAATCTTTAGTTCTAAATATATTTTAGTAAACAACTGACATTTTATAGTGAGATATCAACCTTTTACGTATGTTTTCAAATGGCTACCATTTGTCATTTATGTAACCTTTAACAATTGTGAACGCTTCGTACGTTGCATAAATATGCACTTCAATAATTCCACTATTGCGAAAATATAACTGCTTTCATTTCTGTATTGTTGTGTAACAATATACACAACAACTGTAACAAAAGTCGTTTCACTATAATCTATCATATAATATAATCGTATTTCACTCATCTCCTCATATTGGTCTCTCTAACTAGTAGATAATTTGTATTCCACCCTGCCTTCAAGCAGAACTGATCCATTCCCGTATTTCACGCAGCTGCGACCGTCATCTCTTCTCCCAGAAACTTTTTCCTTATATACTACAGGAAGAAAAGCTCTCGTATATATTCGATGTATACAATCGTTCGCTGTTCAATGATCTGTAAGACCTGTTGTTCTAATTACGCACATCACAAAACTTTTTCGGAAACATACGCTTGTTTTTGAAATACTTCAATACATATTTTAAGGTGTTCTTTCACCGTCTAACAATATACGACTGACCAGAAGTAACACAAAAAAGACGGAAGATTTAAAGGCGGTATTTACAGAGAATGGCTGGAATGATTTCGACTAATCACCCAGCATTCAATGCGTGTTTTTATTTCAACTATGTAGTCCAGTGTCTATACTTGTTTACGTTATGACCAGCCATTGCATAATTTTTTGGAACTGTATTCAAGTAAATAATTATATATTTCCTAAAATATTTCATTAATTAAATATTTAATTTTATCCCATTTCCCTTATCATTTATCCTAGTATGATCGGCAGCGCGCGTTCAGCACCTGAGGCATTGCTTGCGCTATAGGCGACGGTACCATCAAGTAGACCGTCAGCCTGTTTGACGACCTAACGAAAAAAATCATAAAATCTCTTATCATAACTTTACATATTCTAAAAATGTACTAATTCATTAACATACGCCTTGCATACGAGGGTAACACTGAAAGTTTTTAGAAACCCGAAAATTAAATAGTGTAGGAAGCTGTTTGTATTCTTGTTGTTTTTCGAAATAGTCTCCATTCCTTTGTGAGCACTAGGATCCTACTTCTTGGGCGCTTCTGTCGACCATTTTCCAAGACAACTGGTAAAGAATTACTAATATACCAGTCTGCAGTAATGGTCCTTAGATCCTCTAACGTAATGGTTGCAAAATGTCCCGTCCGTCCAAAGAATGAGATAATCATATTTTTTCCTTCACTTCTCCCCTTCAATTTTGTTGGTATATCCTCGTGTTGTATTGATCGTCTTTTGGTTTCGGGTTCGTAACAATATATCCAGGTTTACGCGGCATTTTTGATTTTCTATTAAATCTATCTAGCCATAGCGCAAAGCTTCCTCACGCCTAGATGTTCGTGTAAGAGTTGGTGCACTTAACTCATGCTAAAGCCTAAACTTGACCGAATCTCTTGGTATGTCACTCTTTTATCTGTTTCAATCATGAGCCGCACATCCTCAAGCTATTTTCATTTGTCGCCGTAGATAGACGTCCTTTACGAAAATCATCAGTGAGATTGCTACGACCACGTTTAAACTCAACTGATCCAGTTACAAACAGGGCACGGGATGGGGCTTCATCATGAAATGCCAATCAAAGTATATCATAACTACGTTATGACAGACCGCAACGAAAGTCATAATAAATCATAGAGCGAAAATTTTCTCTCGCCAAATTCATTTTTTCGCACGACACACAATTTTTAAATGAACACGAATTTGTAAAAACAAATGTCAACTGAATGAAATTACATGGACGGCTTCCTAAAGAGTTGTTAATTCGAAACTCATACTTATTTTTAATTTCTATGTTTACTTTCTGGCCAGTTCTAAAAACTGTCAGTGCGGCCTATGTAATAAGTTACACTGATTATGCAAAAGCAATTCCATATATGATTATTTGTTAGCGTAACGGCTCGGTAATTTAACGGACACGATTAAGACTGTCGCGTTGCTAAATTACCTGTTATAGTATTGAATTGCTACTAGCCTGTGTGACAATTTTAAATGATATTTATTTTTCCGAAAACAGATTTAATGACAAAATTATAACAGTTTCAGGACCTATACAGAAGAAGTCGTCTGTGAGTGAGGACTCGTCATCTGAGGTTATGGACATGGAGGACACGGCGTTGGTAGCTGATCCCCAACTGCAGACAGACCTGCAACGTCTCAGGGACGAAGAGAAAGTGTTGTTGCAGCAACAACAGACTCTTGAGGGGACCGGTGATGATATCGGAGCTCTTGAAAATCAAGACAGTCTTCGCCATAATCAGGTGAATTCCTTTTTCAAACTCTCCAGCTAAAAAAATCAATTTTAATAGCCCAAGCATCGCACGAAAAATTGCAAACCAAACCATTAAAATAAATGTTAATTGTATATATATAGGATTGAAACCAGCGCATTGTTTCAGTGTTTTACTCCAGTCAAACCATATCAGTCAAATAATCATTACACGTTTTGTATATAATTTATATTTTACTACTCTATTAAATAATAGATGTGTATGTATTGACATAACAATATAAAAGATTGATTTTCTTAAACCTTCTTCGATGTAGAGGTAATAACCCTTCGTAACATACAAATGATGAGTTTTGTATGATTTAGGAAACATTCGTCAGATATTAACTTTTCATGTATGTATGAAAATTTCATCTTAGTTATTTGTTCAAAAGCTTTCAATGGATTTTATTTACTCTTTTCGTTTTTAGTCTTGAGGAAATATTTACTTAGACACAGTAGACACTTCACTTATTGAATAGAATAAATAAATGAAATAGAAAAGGGACTGTTATCAATAAGAAAACTTATATAAATATGATTTGATACAAATTTTTTTACAGTAAAAGAATAAAATTGTACACTACAATTTTAAAGTTTGTAAATATAAATGTCTTATAATAATGTAAAATAAAAGTTAAACATACTAGTGTAACGACTTCTACGGGGCGGGCGAAGGAACAGAGCAATTATGTTTAACACAATACAGCAATACTTGGGAAAAGAGAATATTTTTTTATTATTATTAACGAGAGAGGAAACCTCCAAAAGGTACCTGCGAAGGGATAAGACAGCGCTCTGGACTGCTTATATTCTCATGGTTATGTGGGATTCTTACCGCACTAAAACCTCTCCCGGTTTGCTTAGCTTTTAGTCCTAGGACTTTCAAAGCGCAGACGGACTTGCCACGAGCGTTTAAAAACACTCAAGCCCTGCAAACCCGGCGATTGGGAAAATCGCTAACAGTTATGGGAAAGTTTAACTGTTGTTATATGGAAACTCGTAGTGATTCGTAGCGTTCGTAAGCCGGTCGAGTGGGGTACTAGCTTGAGCTATGCACAGGAGTTACTCGTAGTGTTACATTAGTAATAAACTCTCATTAGAAACTAACTTGATATTATATCGGCGCACGCAACTTCCCTAACTTCATTTAAAATAAAACAATAATACGGTTAATAATAACCAGCTATTCCCAGCGTTGTAAGCAATAATAACCAGCGTTGTAAGCAACTGCCTGGGTCCCTAGGCTAGGGACCCCCGAGCTTAATTTAAAAAAAATAATAGAACATACATTTTAAATAAGTAAAAAATAAATTAGAAGATTTGTACATAACAAATTTTTAATAACAATTTTATTCCCCTGATTTTTTTATTATACTTCGTCATAATTCAGTACATTTCGGAACGTATTTCAATTTTTTGTAGATAAAATATATACATGTAATAAAATCGTAAACATGCCGGGTCTGCAAATTAAATATTTTTTAAAAATTAAAAAAAAAATAGGTCAAATAAATAGGTTTCAGAATTTTTGTCTGTATGTCTGTTTGTCTGTGCGTTTGTGCACGCTAATCTCAGAAACGGCTTAATCTATTTGAATGCGGTTTTCACTGATGTATTTATAGCAAGCTTCCCTTAACATTTAGTGTTGGTTTCATGTCAATCGGTTTACAAAAAAAAAAGTTACGTGCTATACCGAATACCACGCGTACGAAGTTGCGGGCTCAGCTAGTATATTTACCGCGATGATTGTAACAGACTAGAGACTAAAACGCTTCAAAACTTTGCATTTAATAAGGTGCAGTAAAAACAACGTATAATTATAAATAGAATTGCATATTGAGAAAGTTAGAACACTGAAACAATTGCCTAGGGGCACTGACAGGGTTAATCCGGCCCTGGTTATTCTCGCCGCTTTTTCCGCGTGGAATTCAGATTGTTCCTTGATATTAGAAAAATCAATTACCTGTCCTCGCAGATGTAGCCTTGACTGCACTGTCTCTAATCTCTCTTTACATAATATCGTATTATCTTTTAACCATAGGTTCAGAACATACCTATGTAGTAAAAAGCAAAAATCGCATGTATTAAATACTTGTGAAGATAAATATGCTGATTTCGATAAGGATTCATAATTTTAATCACTTTAACTATTTTAATCACTTTTTTTAATACAAAAATCTAGTTTTGTAGGTTAAATATAAAAGTTAGGCATATGCTATCCCCGATTTTTGTTTAGGCATTATCAAGCTCTACAACTTTTCTGTAGAAATCAATCCCTCGCTGTAAAGCAGCGTTCGAAAAAAACGTTTTCTTTCGACCGTTTTTTCGTCTACTTACTTTGCAAATTCGATAACCACGAAAAAGCCTTTTCATTATACGGGATAATGTATAGCCCATTTCTATCCCGAAAATCTATTGTAACTACTGGTAATAGATTTTTTTAAATCAGATTATTAGTTTTGAAGATTTTCTCTTACATACAAACAAGCAAATTATCAAACGTTACCTGTTTATACTATTAGTATAGAATTATACAAATAAAAAGTGAATATAAGAAGGAAATTTTAAGTATGATGTCATTTATGCTAGCGTGTCTTAAAATACACAGAAAAATACATGACGTCCCAAGCGGTTACTTCATAGCTCGAAAAGCTATGAAGTAAATTATCATAAATAATTTGACATAGCAAGTCATCCCAGCTCCATTCTTTCCGTATTTTTTGGGGAATTTTGACTCAGAAAAGCCATATTCCAAGCGATTCAACTGTATGTAACTTCGTTGTTTAAAAGGTCAGGTCCCAAATGTTTTCCAATGAGGTTACATGTGGCACGGACTCGATGGTGGATGAGAGGAAGGTCGGAAAGGCGGCACTAGAAATTTTCCGGATCCCTAGTCCAGCGAAATGAACTGATAGGGATGCTTGGTAGGATGCTCACTTAAATTTACATTGAGATTTTTTTTTTTTTTCAAATACTGATTTACCTATTTTATTGAGTAAATTTCAATTTGCGATGATTATTAATAATTATTTGCGATGACCACAGGTAACTGTTAACCAGTGATGAGATTTAGTTTTCTTGTTCCTTCATGACGAACCGATAAATATTCAGTGTGCAAATCTTGAAATCTTGAAACCATATAAATTTTTTGACGAATTTCTTTTACAATTTGTAGATTGTTAACTTATTACAATTTCTTACAATGATTTTTTTAATACTCATAATTAACAGTGATAAATGTAATAGCTTCAGATACTTGTAACTAGCATACAAATATAAATGTGTTTATTTAGTATTTTTGTTAGTGTGATTTAATGTCATCAAAAAACTTTTTCATTTCTGTAATAGAACCAACAGCGGGCTATTTTGAAGCGACAGTCGAAGATTCAGCGAGCTCTCTTGCGGCAACAGCTTGAGGTTGCACAGGAGCGTAACTCGGGCATGACTGCTCGATATGCTACTCCTCCCGTTTCTTCCCTGCCCATTGCTCAAGAAAACGAAACCCAGCTGACTTCCCCCGCTGAGCCATCATCTATCGCTGAAGCCGCTGCCGGATTAGAACTCACAGGATTCAAGAAGAGACCAGGCATGATTCAAGTGATTACATCTCAGGCATCTGACCTACACCTGCGTCGCCGAGCCACTTGCACTGTCCGAGTTAACAACCTGCACTCGGCCGAAGCTATAGAGACGGACGTCTGACCATTGGGTAAGAGTAATGAATCTTTAAACTTGTGACGGTTTTCTCCAGAAAATTCGTGACAAATGCAGCCTTCGAGCTAATCACAGAAGATCATATCAAAATAATAGCAATAGTGCTATTGTACCGGTGCGTGTGTAAGGGATCCCATTCCACTTTCCTCTCCTCGTCTCCAATGATTTAACTCTAAAGGTCGAAGCAGATTTGCATCCGCTCTGATATTACCTGTATTCCTACGTGACGGTAGATTCTTACTACAAAGTGGATCGTCAGATTGTCTGCCAACCTTTTTAATAAAAAATAAACACTTGAGTAAGGGCGTCCTACGTGTTTACTTTAGTCGTTACCAAGTGATTGCTCACTCGCAATTTCCATACGAAATTCACTGAAGCACAACTCATAAAATTTATATATGTTTAACTTGGTCCTATTAAATTTGGCAGCACTTAAATAATCATACTAAAAATAAATTAAATTTGAAAGTTTACAACAATCTATTCATGAAAACAAACTTATTTCCCCGTTTCAACGAAATATATCTTCGTCGAAAAATTATTTTTCCGCAACGTGTGAGAAATGAGAGCGAATGATAAGTGTGGGATAAATACCAACATATATACTTGCATATTAATCACCGATCATCCATTGCTTCTTTTTCAGTGCCATCGACTCAAATGAACTATTTATATAATATTAGACATGTATATTCTATGTAATTATGATTATATGACTTACAGGAACGCTGTAGTTATCCTCGTAATTTAAATCTTTTCTCATACCTTTGGGATCCAATTAAACTATATCAATAAAACTTCCTTCATTTTATGTGCACATATATTCTTTAAAACATTCACCAATCCATAAAAATCCATACCAATAAAATCCACACCAATCCATACCAATAAAATAGTGTATTATATAAACATTCACTACATGAAAATACAAATCAAAAACTATCCAACATGATATTCTTTTGGCCTCTCAATACATTCTCTTTTTTTTATACGTCACTCACATTGAGATCATTTTCAGTATGAATTACTTCTTGATACTATCTCAAAATGTGCAGAGCTTATGTACTACATCATACATTTATTGAAAAATCACTGACATTTCCAAAGTAATCTTTCTCTTATATAAATATCACAAATAAATGCTCAGGTTCTCAATATTTACATATTCAGGGTCGATTCCATCATTTTTGGACAATTTATTTGGTAAAAATATATATTTTCAATATAAGTTAGTTAGATAAGTTGTCAACTTAAGCTTGTCAGACTCAGATTGACCACACGATGAATGATTAATTAACAACACTGCAATTTGTGATTAGCATTTTAGATTTAAAATCTCAGTCTTGGCATCTATTCGAATCTCCCGGATGTGAGAATTGCAGTCAAGTCCATTAACATAGACAAAATCACATATGAGCGGTTGTGAATTTTTTTTTTAAATTAAAAAAGACACATGACATACCTATATACAACTTTACTTCTTTTTTAATGTTATTTTTAACTAGTCTAGCATAAATCTCAAATTTAAAAATTTAATAAGATTTCATAAAAAAACATATATACAAAACAAAAAACAAAAAAAAAAAAAACAATAACACAATAATTAAAATCGTTACAATAATCCATTTCAGTATTTATCAGTATCTATTCAATTTCTCTTTACTTATTTATTTAACACAATAACACAATAATTAAAATGCTTCCAATAATCCATTTCAGTATTTATCAATCTATAAAATTATATTCAATTTCTCTTTACTTATTTATTTAACACAATAACACAATAATTAAAATGCTTCCAATAATCCATTTCAGTATTTATCAATCTATTAAATTATATTCAATTTCTCTTTACTTATTTATTTAACACAATAACACAATAATTAAAATGCTTACAATAATCCATTTCAATAAAATACCAAATGAAAATCTAAATGAGTCAGTCTTTACCAACGGACCAACCTCTGCTATGATTATTCAGTGAATTTAAAGGTCTGCCATATCATATCTGTTTCGTCTGCCATTGCAAGAGGTGTGGACGGGGTCATCTAGCAGGAATTCAAGAGGAGAAAGAAGGTTTATTGCATCATTGGCGGTGCATTTGGCGTGCTGGCGACAGCTAAATTTATTAAAACCATCTTTGATTAAAACGGCCCTTTGTCTGACATTTAATAATGTCAATGCAATGATTTAAAAGACAATTGACATGCCGTCGGAATATTCAAAATCATTTGTCATAGTAACAGCCATACATATAGCCATAGCCATACATCAAAGTAGAAAACAAAGTAACCCAATGCTGATAAAGTAGTTGATAACTTACTATTAATACTTAGTTACAGTGTGACAGTGTAAAATTTTACAACCAGTTTGTATAGCGTCTAATGGATTCACTTGCCTATAAAAAAAATATTCAAATACAAGTGTTTTTCGATTTTATGTCTGGATTAGACGCAATGTCAAAAGATAGTCAAATGAGTAAAGAGGAACATCATAAGAAAACCTAGGAACATAAAAGCTAGCAGTCTTAAAAGATATATGAATTCTTCTGAAGAATAGAATAGAAATATTACATAAATAGAAATATTACATGTTGAAACAGCTCCTATTAATAGACGAAGATAATGACATAGTTGTTGTTTGTCCAGAAGAAAACTATGTTTTTGCTAACTTTGTCAGCAAGTATTGTCCTTAAATTTGACCTTTTTTAATGCAAGAGGAAGTTCGATATTAATACAATGGAAGTATAATTGTAAATTAAATCGTTGCATTTTTTTCCTATTGTCTGTCCACATAGTTTCTAATTCACATGCCATGATAATTGTGACCTCATATCTCGGAAGGACAAAATAATTTGTTCAATCATTTTACTTGATCCACTATTGTACACACGTGCCTACTTGCAAATTCAATGCAAAACGTGGATTATTTCATAACGGCAAATTTGAGTTGTATGAACATTCCTTTTCAACAAACAACATTTACTACTTCTATATTAATAATTCTATGTGTTACGGAAAGATTTTACTCGTATTTCGATCTGAACACAAATTCTATCTGAAATCGATTTTTTTTAACAATTTGCTACTTTGAAAAAGTATACAATGTAATAATTTTTTCAAAAGCAAAACAAATGCATATCAGTCACAAATTTCAAGTAATTCTGCTATAGTTGTCCAGTGACGGCGGAATGCTATGATTTTTCTTCTCAGAGATTTATGGGGACATAAAACTACATCGTCTACTGGAAATTGTTTCTTTTTTATTATTTTTTGTGAGTTCATATATTTATCTGAATGTTTCACTACGAAATGAATATAATCAAAACACTTATGTTGTTTGTTGTTTGTTTGTTTTTATCAAATGTATCGCCAATATTCTCCCGGCTTCACTTATTTCGGCAGTTAAAATGTGCCGGCATAAAAATGTTATAAGTGAAAAAAGTATTAAATATTAATTACTCGTAAACTACAATGTCAAATGAAAAATTAATAAACAAAGACCTGGGTAATCTATGAAGTGAGATTATGATAATTTTTTAGGTTTGTAATATGTGTCATTTTGAAAATAAAACAAAAAACTGCAAAAATGAGAGGAAACTTGATGAAAATTTCATTATATAATATTTTCTGTTGACATTTCACTTTTATTTATAATGAATTTATATATAAATATTTTCTGATTTGGACTTTATATACTTAAGCAAAATTTAATTGATTATAGTTAGTAATCCATAATTGAAACACATAAAATAAATTGCTATATTTTTATTTACCTATTATAACTTGCCAGTAATTTCAATCCTTCCTTTTAGTGATTTAATAATGTTTAGTCTGTCATTAATTTTTGATATTTAATGTGTAGGTAATATGTTTAATGAAGGTTCTAAGGGTACCAATACATTTTTCTCTCCGAAAATTCACGACTATGACTAAAAGACTAGATTTTTCAAATACTAAATAACTCGTGAAACGATGCTCAGAAACCCTCATTTTCATGTTATAAATCTAAAACATTAGAGCGACACGTTGAAAGAAGTAATCAGTCAGTTTGAATTTTTTATCGTGTTTACATTTCATGAAAGCAGTTTGTCGTGTAAACGCGGGGGTGAATGGCTCAGGGGAAGCAACCATTCACGACACACGTGCCAACCGCATCAGTGCAGCTGCGTTTAGGTTGAGTTGAATGAATGCGACGGGTGAGATCGATAGCCGCTGCGGCAGTCAGCGGTACACCCGCGCCCGTGACGTCACTCACGCGGTCCACCCTCGTATACCCCGCCCATCGCTACCCGACAGGCCGCCACGTGCTCTCGACTCTGTTCGACCTGGATCCATGTTACTGTTACAGTACCGACCGACTCAACACAACATTGCACACCCGAATTTCTAATTAGCTGAAACTAAGTAAATATTATGACAGTCGTATTAAAAAAAAAAAAACAAAAACTTGAATTATCATCCCACCTGTAAACCGCCACTGTATACAGTTTTTCAAAATTTTCACTGAAGTTGAAAATCATAACAGCTTAAATAAAATCAAACCAGTTATTGAAGTCGCTGTCGTCTGTATGTTGTCTGTCTGTATGTTCTCTCACTACTCTTAACCACGAAAGGCGTTTTGATGCGGTTTTCATTAATGGAAATAGCGTTAACCGAGGAAAGTTTTTACACAATTTGCAGAAAAATATTGCACCCGTGCGAAGCCGGGAGCAGGTCGCTAGTATTATAATTAAATTTGAGTTTCAACTGACGTTTAAAATTTGAAAAACTGGACAGTGGCGGATTTGTATTTAGACCCCTCAATTTGAGAGTGCAGTACGAGTATGTATGTATCTACGAATTATTATAACTGGGCTATGTGATTTTTTATCAACTATACTTCGTCCAATCATTTATATAACTTTTTACAGCCAAAAGTTACTGTAGCCAAAAGTGAGTCCATACTGTGTGGTGAAATATGTTACAACAAAGCATAGTTATAAAGCGTGTTTTATATGTGAGGACGATATGTGTAATTAAAACAATGTTATATAACTTTTGCTCATGATACGACCGAACCAATTTTATGTTAGATTAGTTAAGCCCGCAACTTCGTACGCGTGGTATTTTGTATATCGCGTAACTGTTTTGTATTTAAACTGATTGGAATGAAACAAACACTAAATGTTACGGGAAGCTGGGAACAATACATCAGTGAAAACCGTATTCAAATCGGTTAAGCCGTTCCTGAGATTAGCGTTCACAAACGTACAGACAAATAGACGAGAATTCTAAAATCTACCTATTTTTTTAACCTCGTTAATATAAGTACTACGTGTGCAAATTTATTTTTGAAAAAATATTTAATGTACAGACACGGTTCTGTATATTGTTTGTTATTGTTTATTGTACTGTTGTTTCATACAACAAAGTTAAATAAAATGGACCCGAGGCTCTAGTATGAGTTTACGATACTACACCAATACTACACCCGCTAGCGAGAACGTAAAACTTTTGTATGGGAAATCTTAAACTGTCAATGTCAAATTATCAATTTTCCATATAAATGTTTTACGCTCTCGCTAGCGAGTGTAGTATCGTAAACTCATGCTAGAGCCACTGATATAAAGTTTTGTTAACACGTTATTTAATTTGGGCGCACCTTAAGAAAGCCCCTACCGACTATTGTATCCACTTGTAATGGGCAGCATCAAAATTTTCGAATTTATAATACTCTTTAGGCATGATGTTGATGATGATGTTGCCAGTAATTTACAGAAATGGTTTATTTTAATACATAATATATGTAGTCATTTAAACACCTGGGTGTGTTTATAAAACAATACAAATAGGTTGTACCTACAAAATAAAGTAAAATCGATTAAACCCTGTAATAAATAAAGTCGATTGTTATATCAAATCGAATCGATAATGCATTAGATTATCTATAATTGACTCGAGAAGTCAAATTTGAAACAAATGGTTGAACGAAGAATATTATGCATCGTGCAACATAAACTAATATCATATATGTTTTAATATTCATCAAGCCTCAGTCATAATATTAATTGTATATTTGATAAAGTTAATTAGATATTTGTAATGGTAAAACAAAATGCAAATATGTTTGAAATTAATATCAGATTAATAATGTATTTTATTTCTCATTTTTAGGCTCGATTGAGTTACATTGTATCAGGGGAAAACTTAGGGAGTAAGTTAGTACCCTATATTAAAAAATGCATGTTTATGGAATTTGCCGCGCCTAATAACATTAGTCAATAACAATTGGCATAAAAACAAATCATTTGCTTAAGTCAATTCTTGAAGATCAAATTTATAAAAAATTAGGCGCGGTTCAGTGATCCTAGGGTTCTTTATGAAACAAAATTCTGAAGATTTTTAAAGAGCCCTACTCTTTGTGTGGCGCTACCTTCATCATTTATGTAGATTAAAATATTGGTATCTATCCCTAAAACGTTTTGTTGCTCTGTGGTCTCTTCTAGGTATGTCCCTCGTTATATATGTTGTGAATGTCTTCTAAACAAATATAGTTTATTAAAACTAATATGTTTACTTTCCTTCGCTATATATTCAATTGTTTTATTGTTCAGCAACTTGGCAGTTAATATAAAAACAATTGTATAATACATTTCTGTCAAAAAAAGAGGGCAGAACGTATATATTCGTCCTGAAATAATTAGTCAGCTAAATTCCGAATATTTTATGAATATTTGAACGCGCAAATTTCTAGCTAAGTTGCTGATGGCCACCTTTTATTTTGTGAGCGAATTGACCCTTCCACGTACACGCATGGCTTTCCCCGCTTGACGTGGACTGAATAAGTGTTTTATGTTGTTGCTAAATGGTAAACAACTCAAGAAAACAAACTTAATAAAATTGGATTTAAACGAGTTTTTCGGTCTCCTATCTATTGACGAAAAGCTTGATAATTGGCTTATAAAAAAAAATGGAAATTCAAAATTATAACACATAACATTCAAATTTGATAATTGAAAATATATATCACATGGTTTCTATGCGATTTCAGGTAAGGTGAGGCGGTTTGAAGACAACGGGGGCGGTGGCGGAAGCGGTGGCGAATGCGACGCGCACGCAGTGTGGCGTGGACGCTTGCCAGCTCGCTCTCCGCCGCCTTGCCACGTGTGACGTCACAACCCAACTCCCATCCGCCTCTCCCCCCAATCCCTCCGCCCTGCCGCCTGTCTAGCTCTCTCCTAGCCACGTTCAAAGAGGCTAACGGACTCGAACTCTATTAGATGCTTCACTGAAACTAAGTTAGGCGACCCTTAGTTAGAATAAAAATACAATATGCAAGAGTAAAAAACTGTTCTACGATTATATGAATCTTCTTTTAAAATACGATGTAACCTACGCTTGTAACAACGTCTCCGGGCAGCGCTCGATGCAACCTTCGCCTCCTTTGTAAATACATCAAAACTGCTTACCTACCGCTTCGTTAACACTTTAACATTTCAACACACGTGTACCTAATATTAATTTTAGGGATAAATATTTCTTCAAGACAAATAGTCAAAATAGGCCTATAGATGTTGTCCTCGAGGGACACTGAACTGCTTAACAAAAATAGTTATTTGTAAATAGTACTAATATGTCACTTCTGACGTGCTGCATTCAATTCGAGAGCGTTCTTACATAAGACCTGAGACACAGTCAGACATTGAGACGAAGCGGCACGTGTGACTCGACTCCTTCAATAGAAATGATCGAAACACACCAGAAATCAAGCACTAGCACTGCTCAAAAGAGTAGACCCTCAAAGGCTTTTGGGCTGTCACTCTCGTGTACCAGACTCACATATTCACGGACTGTCGTGACAACTCATAGCGACCGAACATTAACCTACATTTACTAATTTACCACGGGAGTGTGTATACGAACAAATTTACTTATCCTTACTAATACTGGCGTAAAAATTGTCCTCAGCCTTTAAAATGTAAATTTTTAAAAGTATTTGTTGCATCGGCCATGTATTTTATCATTGTATCTTAACGGAAAGAATGAACATATTGTAATTCCTAACAAATGGCTATTTCGCAAGATTTTATCTTTTATTAGGGGTTGGTATCGTTCACGTGTTACGTTTAAAAAAATGATAATTTATATGTATCATTTCCGTCATAAAAAGTAGATCAATTAACAATACAACAATAGATTTTTTATGGACAACAAATTATTTATTGTAGAGTTTCCGAAAAAATGTTAACTCTAATCAGAAAGAGTTCAATTACCACACCAGCAAAAGGTTCCCAGACCAAACTCTGGCTGGTACTGGTCTGAGTCTGATCTCATTCCTCCAAAGTTTTCTCATAATTTATTTACCACATATGTTGAAGAGAATGGGAGACAGAATGCATCCCTGTCTAACTCCTATCCTGTGGCTTCATCGTCCCTGAGATGGTGTCTCCGGAACGCTCAAGTCTTAGCATAGAATGTCCCCTTTGGTACAGATTCGCGATTGCTAGCATAAAATGTTGGGGTACGCCCATCACCCGTAGTATGGCCCATAGGCAAAATCTCACCTTATCCAATCAAATGGTTTTGAGTAGTCGATGAAGTACTGGTACGTTAAATTATCTGCTTCTTTCGACCATATATATCTCACATTAACGATTTGTTAGCTTGTGTCTCGTCTCTTCACAAAGCCAACTTGTTGTCTAGGTATCTGTCATTAGAGGAAAGATCTTAACCGTCCGTTAATCACGTACAGCATGCGATATAAGCGCCACTGTACATTTATTATTCTTGTTGAGTCTTTCCAGTCAGTGCCCCATCCACCCGTTCCCAATAAAATAAACGTTAAACATCATTTGTGGGTAACTCGGATGCGTAATAATAATTTTTTGACAAAGCCCGGTACCGTAATTGGTTAAACAATAAATGTTTTAAGAAAAACATATTTTAAAATTGAGGACAATTTTAATAATAGTCCTACTAAGGATAAATAAAATTAGTTATCCATAGTCACTATGTTGTAGTAACTTGTGACTACGGATCGGTTGCGAAAATCGATTAATTAATTACTAGAAAAGAGAATGTGGTACCAAAACATATTATTAAGCGGGATTCACGTTAGAGACGGGCTGCAGCAAAATGTAGTATCAGCCCAAGATCTCCCACGAAGGCGTTTGGAGTTGTAAGATCTCAGTTGTAGGCAAACGAACGTCCTGCGCGAATTTGTCGGAAAAATAGTTATATAATTAAATGGTGTTTACAACTGTATGTCGTGTAGTATTTACAGAGGCACGGCATCAACCTTTCACGTTCAGTGTGTGTCGTGCAACAGTCTCGGATTCCGAAGTACTACTACCGAGAATCAGCGATGACTTAGATGTTGTAGTTTAAGTGTTTAGATGACCGTAAATGAATTTATCATCATCAATTTACATGTCCTAATAATAATTTATTGATGTTTATTCAATGGTTGGTTGTGAGTAGTGGTACTTACCCATACATTTTATCAGCTAAGGCTCCGTGACGCGTTAAGGCTATATTCAAATTAGACACTTTACATTTCTATTAATATGTAAAGTTACCATTAAACATATCCAGTAAGATATTGTGTTATTGTTAGAGG
Organism: Bembecia ichneumoniformis; assembly: GCA_910589475.2. Classification (NCBI taxonomy): domain Eukaryota; kingdom Metazoa; phylum Arthropoda; class Insecta; order Lepidoptera; family Sesiidae; genus Bembecia; species Bembecia ichneumoniformis. The sequence continues at coordinate 3,387,975 of OU342530.1, read as the reverse complement.
ACAGAAAAAGGACCAGGCGACCGATGAGAAGTGGCGACGCAAATGGAAAATATATTCGATGCGTCGACTGACGAGTTCTGTAAACAGTTGGCTTATATGTTGTTGACGGTGTTGTAGGTTGTAGTTGAATACATTTATAATTCCATCATATCATTAATACACATTTCATAGCGTAACATTTAGGCAAAAATATGCTCTATTTAGACTAGTATAGTTCATAGATTTTAGTGTTTAAGTGCTGCCGGAAGTAGATTTCCTTTTTTCGCTGTGATCATATGACAGATCGCGATTTGATGTTTAGAAACGAGGCTATAATGGGGTAGTCCACCATACCCTATAGTTGCGATAAAGAAATAAAGGAAGCCCGTTTAAAATAAATATTAGTAGATATTTGCCGTTAAAATATGTGTTTAATGTTAATTATTTGTCGTCGTCAATGGACTTCATACAGTATATATAATATATATTTCATGGTGCAATATAATTGTTTGTAGACCGAAAATCAATAGGATAACTCATAGTCACGCTGATTTAAATAAAAAAATATCATAATATGATTTTATCATAATTCATGATATTATACAAAGTACCTGTCTTTTACTTTAATTAAATACTTTAAACAAATACTTTAAATAGTACTTAAGTAATACTTTGAAAATTAAGCAAAAATCTGCATATTCTGCGTGTTCATTTACATACTAATTTAACATTTAATGTGTTCTGATTTGCGAACATTTGTACTGGGAGGATATTATTAATAATAATAAATTATATATTTTTTGGGATATTCTAAAAATAAGAGTAAAGTTATATTAAGTTATCGGTTCGCAGCACATTAACATATATATACGTATTAGACAGGATACAAATGATATGACAGCAGCGGACCTTTTTGAAGAATTTTTACATTATTAATATATTTAAAAAAAAATAACACAAAAACTGAAAACACGTAAATTTATAATTCATGTGAAGATTTTTGAGGTCTTCAAAGAACCATTTTCCAAATTATCCAGTAGGTTGAAAACTTATTAAAATTGGAAACTAAATTATTATTAGTATACATTCTTATAGAAATATTATATTATTTGAACGAAATTTAAAGAGACATTTATTGAGAAATACTTAACTGTCTTTTCGAACTAAATTGTTCACAATAATTTACTCTGCGGTTGAAATGTCCCAAACATAATATTATTATTGAACCAACCTATTTGGAATTAAAAAAAAAATTGTATGCTTAATTTTTTTATATATGAAAATGGATACTTACAAGTTAAAAGTTAACAGCAGATGAATGCACCTCTCGAAACGATAGTTACAAAAAGATAAAGAGACCATCACTGCCAGTTATTGATTCCACTTTTATAGAATGATGATAAAAATATTATAATATATCGCCTAATTGTTGGTACCGTTTTGGTAACCAATCGATATCGTCTGCTGTTAACTCTTGTACTGGCAATCCAGTTAAAGTAAGGAAGACGAGGCTGTTGCTACGAGCTTGTAGTTAATTCAATGTCATTAACAATATGGAAAATATGTGTGTTTTAAATGTAGTCAAATAACTGCGGTGTTATATAATTTTTCGGTATATACCAAGCAGACGGGTCCATTCACAAGGCGCAGTGCAATACAACACGCAATGTATTGAAACTCGTGTTTCAGGTGCCAAAATATTTTCTATGAACATCAGTAAAATAAACATCCGGAAAGATTATGTTGTTCTAAATAATTATTGCGTGTTGTGTTGTGTGAACTTATTATTTATTTTTGGAATTTATTTTTTAATCTTACTCAATTGTATTCAAAACATTACTCTCCTGTTTATGAAATGTTTGACTTGACTTTGACAAAAAATGTTTAATAGTTTAAACCTAATATTATTATTTGAACGTATAGACAAATAACAAATGCACCTTAAAAATGCGTCGTTCGGACCCGATGTGCTATGTACTGTAATTTTATTTTATTCCATCTCGTTATGATCCTATATGACGTTAAATGTTGTGTTTATGCCTTCAAAGGTATTTATTAACTCGAAATTTACTATCGTAGATAGACAAACCACATAGATTTCGTTGGCGAAATCACGTTTTTCTATTTACTTGAACTATATCAATCTCGTAGTTAGGATGGAGTTGGCAAATTTTAAATTTATTAAGAAGTCTGAACAAGTCCGTTATTATTAACCGACTGTATTTAATGTGGTCTCTAGGATGAAAGTGTAAAAGGTAATTTTATCTGTAAATTAAATTCGTTTTATTTTAAGATTTATAGTTAGGTGATACCTGCAAAAGATGTTAGCAGTATGCGGTTATCTAACACGGTTTTAGATATACGAGTAGATGTATGGTAACGTGACGGTTCAAAGGATTCTGAAACCTTGCAGATGGGACCTGCGTTTGTTCGCCATTTTATATACGAACTTAATATTAATCACTTGTCCGAAGACGCTTCTATGCGTGTTTTTGCGCTTTTTAAGCTCGCTGCCGAATCGCCGCCTAATTTTTGCCGAACAAATGACGGCAACGTATGAGGGCCACGCTGCGTTCTTGGCGACTAGCGCTTCGTCCTAAATAATTAGATATATTTTCCTTTTCACTTTTTCACTCCCTCTCCGTCCAATTCGAAGCGTGTTCAAATATCGATTTATATAGAGCCGAAACTGAAAGGATAACGAGTTAAATTAGCTATATTATACATTTAACTCAAAATTCAAAATATATATATTTTAATGTAATTATTTTCATAATTAATTTTTATACATGTACACGTTGACATATTTTCTTTTGCTTCGTAATATTTTTATAACATTACATGATACAATATTACATATTACTTTGTTCAAAGTTTTGTTTTATGTTGTTATTTTAACGCAAATTACGCTGAAACTTTGCTACGATACGAGCTTACATATAATTATTTCAATTTTAATCAATGATAAATATGTATATCTTGATTCGATCACTAAAGTGTAAGGTAAAAATGAGTGTAATTTTTAGGTACATAAATACATATATTTCCTCTTACAACTACATAAATAACATAAATAAGGATTTATAATATTAAGAGCTTTTTGAATAGTATACTAACATAAATGTTGAGATCTTATGAAAATAATTTTTCGCGATAATTTTATTATATTAGATATACATTCAGTATTATTAGATAAATAGGTATAATGGTGACATCCATATTATAGCTCCTATTACGTATTATTAAAAAAAATATTATTACATAGGTTCAATTGGCCAACAGATAATAATTCTTAAGTACAAATTATATCCATTTAATTTCAACAAATCGGTCCCGTTAGATTGTGGTGAAACAATTAGCTTCGATATTTATAATACTTTTGACTCAATTATTAACGTTGTGCATAAGTAATTGTTGAATTATTTTAGTATTGTTCAATTTTCACATATAAATTCTTAGGGATCAGTGGAAAAGTTTCAAGTTTCTTTTTTATTATTATTATTTTGGAGTAGTTTTGTAGAGTATAAAATTATTAATAATATAAATCTTCCATTAATTGTGACATGGGTGTGACTAGGTGAAGGTTTCAGAATTCAAACACTGGACGTCGCGTTAGGGGTGTCGGTTTAATCTGGTGTATATTTTAGTGAAAAAATTTCATTGTTAGCGGTAGCTAGGAAATGCAATTCCGTTAGGTACCTATGTAAATGCGATCCCGTGTTTCTGTGAGATTAGAAAATAAATCAAACGATTAATTAATTAATTTAATTACTTGGCGTAAATATATTTATGAGGAGGCGTCACGCACCATCGCATAACAATTATTAAAAAAATACGGGTTGCACTCCGGGAGTGCCAGCAGAAATGAAAACTTGAATATTAACGTTGTGCATTTTTTATATTTTGGAATGGTTAGGGAATAATTTTGCATGAATTGCTTTAATTATCAGTATAAAGACTGGAAGACGCCAACACCTCTAATAGAGCTTCAGTTTTGCTACCACATATATAATTCCGATAGAATCACACTAAACTTGCACCTGGCTACCGGCTGCCATCCTGGCGACGGTCGCCAAACTTACAACTATTCATTACTTCCATTATAACAGTTGGTATACATTCGTTGGATAGGGCTCAACGAGGCCCTTCCATTTCAGCCAAGTGTTTGGCTACTGAATGCCACTCTGGCGACAGTCGCCAACACCTTTCCTACTAGAATTTATCCCACTTACTCACACACTTGCCCATTTACACCAATTTGATACTTGGCGACTGGTGGCCACATTTTCGATCAAGTTTTCGACCTGACGCGAGTTTAACATTTTTTACCCATCACAAAAACGCACAACGCCGCTAAAGAAGTTTTCACTTCAAAAAATCGCAAATTCACTTTGTCAAGACCACCAGTAATCAATATTGTTTACTGCAAGAGGGATCTTGTACATCTCGGGATTGCATTCCGTAGCCGTAGCCTATTAGCTGGCGCGAATTCTATACAAAGAGTCTTCTGTTATTTTTCAATAACAGCAAAACTCTCCTTTAGTGTATAGACTTTGCTCATTTCAATAGTGCTTGAAACTTTGTTAAACACCACTCTTTTTTTTAATAATGCGAGTAATGAATGTGCTTACGTCGTTGTAACATTGATGGACAGACAGCAGAAATATATTCTGTTTTTATTGGGCAAGTCAGAAATGTTTATGAAAAAATGCAGTTGCACAAAAAACTATATTATTTGCGTTTATTTAATGAAGTGAAAGAAGAAACAAAGAGGTGAATTCGAATGATGGTGTCAACGTCTTACAGTGCCAAGTTTTAAATCTTTCTTTTGGTTTATATTAAAATATATATATAAATCAAATGAAATTAATTTAGTTATTAATTGAAATAATAAATTTCAGATAAACATGGATGGAATTTTATGAACAATTCTTCAGAAAAAAATCACAAAACCAACTTTTTTGAAATCACCATTGCAAAGCAATGCAATATTTTTTCTGGCATTTTCTGACAAAAGCTGTTTTCTGACTTTCGTGATTTATTCCTATAAAAATATTGGCGTTAACTTGATTTTTGGAAAATTTAACTAAGATTTGTGTGGGGTTTGATATTGAAATATGTATATGTATCGCAATACGCATAATTTTCAACACTACGAGACGGGTTTACTTACCATCCAGTGTTCGACATAATCTTAATATGAATATGACTTTGGTAACAATTTTAAGATAAAGATGTTATGCAGCAAAGAAGCAGGTAAAAAAATCAGAAACATACTAATTATTTGAGATACTTATTTATTAAAAAAGATTTACCTACTGTAAACTATAAAAAAGCTTTCATAAGTTTCGATAAACGGGGCGAAAAAAAAAAATTGGTAAAACCGACACACGAATATAGGATGTTTAAAATGACGGCTAATAGAATTTTCATTTGTTTGCTATTGGGAATAACCGTATTTAAATGAATGTTTTAAGTTACATCTTAACACTGCTTGTGTTATCCATGTTACAACGATAGAATGAAGTGTTGCATGTAACAGTTCAACTGTTAGCAAATTACACTGTATATGATCAAACACATATTTGCCACAAAATTGTAAATATACAGCACAAAAATTACATAGTGATTCTATTTATTTCTTAGGATATTTGGTCTGCATAGGGAAATGCGTCAGGCATGTACTAAAAGTAAATAAAGGCTCTATTGGAACAGTTATGAAATAATATATAGCTTTGTGGAGCCATACAATCATTAGACTTTAATGAATTTCAAAAAAAAATGTTTTGGGATGGACAGTTTGGACGTTAGACAAGTACCCATACGAACTCTAATAATAAAGCAGAGAATAATAAACCGTGCAAAGAATTTTGAACCTTTTGTGAAAGTAAAATGACTCAGTATGTTTGGTGATTGAAAATAATTGCATTAAGTTTATTTAGCGTTTGTCATGAAACTATGTTGGTGGTTATATGTTCGTGGTCACATTGTTCATCATAGAACCCTTATTGCATTGGCAATGATACTAGATTTTAGTGGATTGTTGTATCTTGGATTTTATTTCGACTGTGCACCAACGCAGCCGTGCAAAGTTCAAAAACAATTAAGGATTACTCGGAAAGAAAAGTTAAACTCAATGTATAGTTTATTTTAAGTCTATTGAAAGACTAATTTATTTAGAGGGCTTTGATTACCGTGATTATAACCGGATAAATGATTCATAAATATAATGCGCATATTTATAAATATAAGCAATGAAGGCAAACCAATAAAGTTACTTTCAATTGGGGACAGCATTCGAACTGAACACTTTCAACGAACTTTCTGGATACTTTTTAAAATTTATCAAACCCTGAAAAGGGAGTATTTGGATATTGGATATTCTTTATTACAGACATTAATTATAGTCAAGTGTCATTAGCAGTTATGAATGAAAATGTCTATCCGTCCAAACATGCCCCCTTGCCGCGTCGCTTACCTACTTCGATTCTCCCATGGTATGTCTGAAGCTTTTTCCAATTTTTATACTTGAGTTGTAACAGTGCTATGCTGTAAGAATGATTTCTCCTTTTCATATGAGTTGTGAATCGAAAAATTGTATAAATGACTCGAAAAAATAACCAGTCTTTTTATTTAAACCCACTTATTCATAGTTAATAAGGAGCGTCCATTAATTACGTGAACCCTTTTGATTTGAACATACCACAAATCACACCTTAGTGAGTTGTGAGATTTGGTGGGAAAACAAAGTGAGATTTACACTAAGTATAAGATATATGAGATTTACACTACACTTAAATGACTAAATTTCTTTCACACAGCAGGAAAATAATACGTGTTCAGGTGTTTGTTACTATAATAAGATAACGATAATGAATTTCAATAAATTATAATGACGTGAGATTTTCAATTAAAAGCCCAATTAGAAACTTTATATATAAACTGGCGAGTTTCAGAGCTCATTCAAATTCAAACCATTTATTTGCCTGTACATGGGTGTTTATCCAGATCTTGTAATAATAACATCCCGGCATGTACATAATATAACATTTGGTGTGCAAAATATAAATCATAAGTATCTAATAAAAAAATGAGTCGTCACGGGACGCCTGGTAGATGTGAAACATCGAGTGAAATAAAATGATAACTGTTTATTTATTCACTTAACGTTTATTTTTATTGAATACAAAAGTTTTAATATTTATTTCAAGTTCCAACAACCACCTACAATCACAACAACAATCACCACGGCACGCGTCGCCACACCGTACACACTACTACGTGCTACTACGCATATACTGTATGTATATGTATATACCATCGTATAGCGTGGTGACGCATCGCCACGGACTGCGTCGCCACGCTATCACTAAGTTTCACCCGCGCCTATAGATGTTTCACATCAAAAATCTAAGTAAGTCAATTGTGATTAAAATAATCTACAGTCAATTAATAAGCGTTATTATTATCAATTAATGGATGCCCCCTTATATTTCGGACATCGGTATAAATAAACGATAACTAATGTGAAGACTGCCAAATTAGGTAGTTTGGCAGTCTTTTCATTACCTATAGTAAGAAAATCCTTAATTATAATTATTAATTTTTAAAATTTTCAATTATAATTTGTTGCTAAAACGTTCATTTAAAATGCATCAAAATTATAAGTATGATGGCACTCATGTAAGGTCTCTTCAGAATTCTTTAGGCAGTGTCAGGTTAACATCAGAGGACTGCCACAACTAGAGTTCTTATTTAGAAATTTATATTTATTTTCCATTTCTATCTTTACACTCTGGCCAGTTCTAAAAACTTTCAGTGCGGCCTATGTATGGGATAGTTTAACTCTAATTATTGTTAATCATTACGTTATTTATTATTTACCAGCGACCCGTCTTCGGCTTCGCGCCTAGGTATTTTTTTTAAATTTTATACAAAAACCTTTCTCGTTTATCACTCTTTCTTTTAGTGAAAATAAATCAAAATAATAAATCCTTTGGGTGGTTCAGAAGTTAGCGGAGAAACAGTTAGAGACGGAGAACGACTTTATAATATCTTAGATGGTGCCGCGACTTAAATTCACCCGCGTTGAAAATTAGAATATACGTATATGACGCCTAACATTATTTATACTTTGGTTAAACGTTGGTACTTTATTTTTAAGATAGCTCGTGCCCGCGGCTACGCCCGCGTGGAATATTTGTGTGCCAGAAATTTAAACATTTAACTACATAAACAAAAGCTTTTTAAGGTAGCAAAATGTGTAAATATTAAAATACTCGGAATCTTATACAAAATCATTGGATATATTCATAAAACTTATTATTATTAATAGAATGAATTTGTCTCAACCCCGAATAGCAGAATAACTTAAGAAAAAAAAATCGTGAATAAAATTAATTTTCTCAAATATTTTGTGTAGAACGAGTTTTTTTGTTGATATGACGAGATTGGGTTGACAGATTGCGATGAATTTTATTATGTTCGACCTCGAGAATGTTTTTGTTAAGGTTTGACAGAAAGGCAGGTCCATGACACAAGTAACTCCACATGTGCTCCAAGTGCACCGAGGACCATAGAAGGATTGAGTGATTAGGAGAAGGAAAGGGCAATGGCATTCACCAAACCATAACAGCACATGTGCTGATATTTTATAAAGGGGATGATTACTGCCGCCAGACGGGCTGCTCAAATGACTGCGAAACGCAGTGTGGCCTTTTTTTGCTTGAGAAAATCTGGAACCAGACCACATGATGATCGTGTTTTTCGCGCCGTCTATGGGTCAGGGACCTTGACACACGCAACCTTAAACCCCTGTATTTGGTAGAGGTTTAAGGCAGTATGCCCTGTCACTACTTAGAATAAGTAAACAACGCTATGTCTGATACATAATAATGATATACGAATTATTTTGATTCGCTTCAATATAGAATTACATTCATGTAAATGTAATTAAAATAGATTTCATTTTGATTTTTGTACACATTCCTTTTGGTACATTTATGACACTTAATTCATTTTGACTATTCATTTATTAAGGAATTTAATTTAATTCAGCTAATAACATTTATTGATACTGAAGCGGTACGAAGTTTAGGCTGTGTCAAATTAGTGTTACCTCAAACCTCACCTTGGAAGTACTAAATGACCCAAAAAAACCTTATATTAAATGCTAAAATATAGGAACTGAATGAAAACTGTTCGTCACTGGAATAAAAATTAATTTTGGAATATTGTTTTAAATTAAATAAAAAACATGTCTAATGTCTTCAATATATTTTCAATAATGGTGAAACAAAATGGCATGAATCGATGAATTTAAAACATATTTAAATTTTAATAAAAATGTCATAAAGAAAAAATTTTTATTATGTTATGTCTTCAAGTTAAAGTGACCACATAAATCTTCTGTAACAATTAAGTGATTGGTTGTAAAAAAGTTAAAATTAGGTTCCAGTAGTTTAAAAATAACAATCTATTCATTATGAAAATATCAATTCGATTATATCTATTTACAAAATTGCTGTGTACGAAGTGATGACAGACAATTATCGACACTTTTGAACCATAAATTTTTTTTAAATCTATTCTTAATATCTGTACATAATATGGAAATAAAACTTTAACATGATTTTTTTATGAAATAATAACAGCGTAATCTTCAAAAGTAATAAAGAATGCAAATGACTTATTCACAGATCAGTATTAACATTTATTATTTTTTAAACCTAATAATACACAATAACAAAAAAAAACTAAACTAAAAAGCCCAAACTACAAAATTTGAATTTTAGTGCAGAGATATAAAAACAAAGATACAAAAATATAGGTAGTAAATATACGAGGGTGGTTTGATAAATAATAAGCCTATCCATGAATTTCCCAGAGATATGCACTTTTCCCAGCGCGTCTCCAACTTCTTCAAGCCCTCAAAAAAATATGTCATCTGGAACTCAGCAAAATACTCATCCGTGACCTCTTCATTTGATGTGAAGCTTTTGCCACCGAGCCAAGTTTTCAAATTTGGTAACAAGAAGAAATCACAGAGGACCAGATTTGGAGAATACGGAGCGCGCGGCAGTATCTTTTAACCCAATTGATCCAGTTTGGCCTTGGCGATGCGAAATGAATGGGCCGGTGCATTGTCATGGTGAGAGCACTTTTTTGCGGGAGAAACGGGGACGTCTTTTTCTTTAATTCTTCATCAAATCGAGACAATAAATAAGAGTAATACTGCCCCGTGATTCGCTAAGTATTCGATGTGGATACTTAGCGAGAATCCCAAAAAACGGTCGCCATCACAAATCCACTGCTTCGACTGGTTTTTGGTTTCGGGATTATAGTGGTGGATCTACTTTTCGTCCACGGTAATGTAGCGCATGAAGTCCTTTGGATTGCGCTTTAACAGCGCCAAACACTCTCTGGAAGTAGCTTGTTTTCTTCTGTCAGCAAACGCGGCACCCATAGGGACGATATTTTGAACACGCTCCAATGACAAGGCACACATCTCAGCTACCTCCCTCAACTTTAGTCTGCGATCGTTAAGCAACATATCACGGACTTTGTTGATGGCTTCCTTCGTGGTAAACTCATTTGGGCGTCCTGGGCGGGCCTCATCAAACAAGGATGTTCTTCCATTTCGAAACTCATATACCACCGCTTAATTGTGGCAATTGAAGGTGAGGCGTCGCCAAACACGCTGTCTAACTCGCTCATTATTTCCTTACGCGTTTTCCCTTTCAAAGACAGAAAGCGAATCACTGTCCTTTTTCCATTTCTTTTCCCGATATTGATCTTTTACCATTTTGCAAAAAAAAAAAAATACACAACTAGTTTTCTGTTTAAACTGCAATATTTCAGGATGTAATTAACAGAATAATTTGAAACTGTAACTTTCCCGCTTCCAAGGTGGCGGCTGGAGGTGATGACATTTTTACCATACAGACGTGCCACATTGCTTTAAAGCTCATTAGTTATCACACACCCCTCGTATACCAACCATAATTTAACCTTACAAGGAAGACTTCACTTGTTTTAACACGAATGTGGCGGCAAGAGAGAGGTGGTCGGATCCGAAGACCTCATTTGGTAGATTTTGAATGAGTTCGCATTCTGAGACTGTTGGTAAACGTAGCCTCTCTATCAACTTGAGACTACTGCAACGGCTAAAACAAAAAAACAAAATTGCAGTAACATTTATATAAAAGGCACGGTTGAATAACAAGGGTTGTAAAAATGATATTGCCGTTTTATCGCACTGGCCATTAAACCTGCATGCTGCCAGATTTCAGAGTCAAACTTTTTTAAAGGAAATCTATAACATTCTAAATTGAAAAAGAAATAATACATTTGGTTATTAGACTTAAAAAAAAATTACATTCAGTTTTTAACATAGAGATGGATACTCTGATATCAGAGTAATTTTCGTATCCGAGTTCTGGCGTGGGACGAACGCAGCAGAAACTGCTCGTAATGTTAAAGCTGTATTTGGAGCTGCGTATCAAAGCTGTGGATTAACCACTTACGTAATGGAAAGTTCGACTTGAAGAATGAAGCCACTAAGGTAAATAACTTCCCAGGAAGCAATACAAAATGCCTTCAACAGTTTGTGGAGTCCAGGTTCCCAATTTTCTATCGTAGATTAAAATAATCTAACGATTAGAAGGCAGACATGTCTTCACAAAGAAATTGAAAATGTATTGAAATGGTTAAATATTGATTAAATAAATATATTTTATCTGTTTTAATTTTTGCAATGGCAATTTAATAGTTTAACCTCTAACTTACTTTATTCTAGTCCTAACTCACTGGCAAGTAATTGCCGGGCACACCGCGTATCGCAGACATTTGGGCAGCCCGCCTGGCGGCACTACCCACCCCCTTACCGAAGACCACCGTTAAATAACAGGATGCGTGCTACTGTGTTTCGATAAATGAATAAAGGATGCCGGAGTCTATTTTCCTATGCCTACTTAATCCCTTATCCTTAATCGTACTGCAACGCACTTGCAGCACCTACCATCAGGTAGATCATCAAACTGTCTGTCGACATTTACATAATAAAACAAACAACATAATATCACCTTTTTAAAATATTTATAAAGGATTCAGATAAACAGTCAGCCAGTCCGACCTTTAAAAAATATGGGCCTATTCAAGAATGCTTGTAAAACAAATGCTGCTATCTCCCGAGCGTGGCTTGCATAATTACACAAAAAAACTTTCTACATTAATTCTCGTAACTGTGGACGTAACTTCTTTATTACTTCTTCCTAGAATACCTCTATCAGCTCTTGAGGGTTGTAAATTGAAAATACTCTTTAAATGATTGTTTGGTTGAATATGTACCGAATTTTGTCTAAAGTATTATTTTTCTAACCAACAAAGCAAATCGATTTCTTCCACTAAAATCAAAACCACATTGAAATTGCAAAAACTCAATTGGTACCTACATGTCGACAAAAAATACTTGAATGTTACTTAAGGGGGACTTGTCAACTTGGATGCGTTTTGAATCTTGCGGTCTCTTCAAAACAAACACACCTGTGTGAATATAATTTGTTGGTCAAACATCCTTGCGAAGCCGGGGCCCGATACAAATTTTCAAAAAATTCTTTCTTAGTTATAAAATATAAAATGCTTACGTTATAAAATGTTTATAACGTATATTCCAAATTTCAGCTTTCTGTATATCCTTAGTAGTTTTGGCTGTACGTTGATCAGTCAAGACAAATCTATACTTATAAAATCGATCAATGCACAGCCAAAACTACTAAGACTAGAAACCTTAAACTTAAAAGCTTAATTATATAGGTTTAAACTATTGTATGAAAGTCTCAGTTCTTTGAAGTTAAGAACATAAAATTTTTATTTAGAGCATAAATGGATAGAGTTGATATTTTTGCATGTAATTTTCAGCAATAAAAATTCCATCCGAAGCTGGGTTGATTAGTTAATATAATATCGTTTATTCTATACTTGTAAAATATTATATCGATACTAGCTGACCCAGCAGACTTTGTCCTGCCCAAACCAGAAAATATTTCTCTAACCCGATTGTGGCGCCACCTATCGGGTCCAATTTGATTTTCAAACCATGTGTCAAAATTACGCGACACTTCCCGTCAATCAAGGACGGTTAAATTATTTGGATATTGTTGATACAAAAACACTAAAATCGCGATTAAATAATAGGGGGTGGGAGTAGGAGGGTGAAAAATACATTACGACCTATAACCTACTAAATATACACACAAAATTTCATAAGAATCGATCAAGCCGTTTCGGAGGAGTTTTGTTACAAACACTGTGACACGAGAATTTTATATATTAGATTGGCAGATGAGAATCTTACCAGAAATGTATTATACAAAGAGGTTCTGAATTAGAGAAAAACATATCGCTCTCTGAAACGTTAAACTTTTTTTTACTATTAAAAACACGAAACCACGCGCGCAAAGCCGCGGACAACAGCTAGTTTTGCAACGTGTATAGACATAGAATGATTTTCATAAACTCTATACTGTACGTTTAAAATGAGCTGAAAATGTAAGCTTACCTGAAATAAATATAGTCCACCGTAACCCAATAGTCCTGGAAGGTGGTTGCAGGGCACTTTCTGACGTCTGACACTTGATTGTCATACACCGATATCAACTGCAGAGGGTGACTCAATCTGCCACTGTTGAACATACTATTATATTCAGACTCCGTTTGTGAAAAGAACTGTTGCTTCTTATTAACGTAATCGGAGTTGTAAATTTTGACTGCACTGTAATCAGTCGCCCTCCCATTTTGCCTGTCAATGTACACGGATAAGTGCTGACAGTTATCGGTTACTCCAATCTTCTTCCAATCAGAATTATCACGTAACAAATCTGCCCTGTAATAAAATATTAAAATTATCAGTCTCGATTAATAGGTATAATAAAATTTTGTCAAAAATATATTTTAACAGTAACAAGGCAACTTGAGTTTGACGAGCCCGTTGGATGTGTGGTTAGGGTACTTGCCTTGACGCTCGATCTCGGGGGTCCCGGGTTCGATTCCCGGCGGGGCCAACTATGGAAATGAACTTTCCAAAGTTAGTTCTGGTCTGGATTTGTAAAGTAGTGGCAGAGCATACTGCGTTTCGCAGTCATTTGGGCAGCCCTTACGGCGCCAGTAACCACCCTCTTACAGAAGACGACCATGAAACAACAGCATATGTGCTGTTTTGTTTCGGTGATAACTAACTGCTTTTCATTGATTTGACATAATAAAAAAAAATGTGGTCAGTTTAAAGAAACGAAACATTAATTATATCAGTCTATATAAGAATGTACTGTACACACCTCACGTGTCCCTTGTTTAATAATTTGATAACTGCACTTTCTGGTGTAGAGTTGAAATCTCCTGTGATTATTATAGGATGATGTCCAGAACTGAAACAATTACTTGCTGTAAGTCTAAGAAAAATGTGTGATAATTTGGATAAACTTTGATAATACATTCGCGTTTTGCAATCATTGATAAACTGGGATTCACCTCAGAGAAGCACCCTCTTCGGAAGATCGCAGTGAATTATAGGGGCACACCAAAATTAACGGGAATTTAGTACTTTAATTTAAGTTAGAATGCATTTTAACAATTAAAAATAATAATATTTATATTTTAGGGATTTAAAATTGACAAGTCAATAAACAAAAAGGAGGCAACGCGTGACAATTTCCGTGCCATAATTTATCCCAACTTTCGCCGAGGGTTATCTCAAGATGAATATCTCTTGTTTCTAGATATGATGTTGAAGCACCTAGTCAAACGACAATATATCGCCGGTATGCAGAGTTTCGACGGGGCCGTGCCTCTCTCAGTACCGTGCCTTCTACAGGTCGACCAAAAACAGCGGTGAACCTGAAAACGATGTGACACATGAGCAGATCCGGGCAACCATAGTCATTGGAATGACTGCAATCTAAACTATTTTGCATAGTGAGTTGGGTGTCCTAAAACTTGTTTCCCGGTGGGTAGCCCGTAATTTGTCAGAAGAGCAAAAGGAGACTCGTCCATCCTCTATACAATCCTGATCTGAATCCAAATGATTTTTTTGGATTCACTAGAGTAAAAGATTTATTACATGGTCAGCGGTTTGAAGACCCAAAAGGTTGAAGCCTACAAATCGACCATTTTGACAACGTCTAATTCAGACTGGAATTACTGCTTCAATGACTGGTTCGAAAGAATACAAAAATGCATTTATTGCAAGGGGGAATACTACGAAAACCTGTAAACAGCTTTTTTATTCCCAATCATTTCGGTGTGCCCCTCGAAACAGATTATTTTGTTGCTTGGCCTTTATCCTGATGGGGTCGTACTGTGTCTCAACAAATCGGAACTAATCAGATTAAACCCAAAATGTTATAATTAATTCAAAACGGGCATAAATGTGTTTTGAACATTTGTCCATGAAATGTTTTCTTTTTTATCTTAATACATTTTGTAAGTCCAATCATAGTGTGCGCCATAGATTTGGAGTTCATCCCCGCATTCCTTGGTAAGATGCCGGTGTTCACAGTCCAGATGAATTAGAAAATTAATCTCGCGATCTAGCTAATTTTGGGAGTTTCTACCTACGTACATTCTTCAAGCGAGCGGTAAACATATTCCTGGGGGGTCGGGATCGCACCTGCATTACCTCTGGTGTTACTTGTGTACTTAGGTGAAGTTTACCTTACCTACAATCAAGTGGACCTTCAGCTCGCCCGTCACTTTTTATCATATTCGAGTGACCAGCCCCCGGCTACGCATGGGTGCTATTTTGTTCTGCAAATTATATACATGAAATTTTTTCCTCATTTACCGCTCTTTCCACCTGAAAACCGTAACAAAATCCATTACGTGGTTTAGAAGTTAGTGAAGAAACAAACGGAAAAAATTATAATGAATGGACAGTGCTCTTTCTGTTAAGTCCCTAGTTTTCTCTGGCTAGGTTTGAATATACTCTTAAACATTAATAATTATTCATCTTTACTAGAAAAGAAAAAAGTGAGGCTGCCTTGGACTTCCTTTTAAATACCAATAACAATTCATCATACGAATAGTTCTAATATCAATAAATAATTATTAACGCCAAAATAAAGAAGAAGAAGAAGAAAGAAACATTGATTTTTGATTATCATAATTAATACTCACTCTTTGTCATTGTTGTAATAAGAAAATCTATCAACTTCAGCCAATAGTACTTGCAATTGAGCCAGTCTCACGTCCGTTCGCTTCGGATTATACAGTAAATGGGTTGTTGCAACTACGATGGGTGTTGATGGTGATTTTCTTGGTATCAACTTAACGATCATTCCTATGTTGTCTCTGTTCAGTATTGGCAAATCAGGCTGGTAGAATTCAACCTGAAAATGTTTTTCCAAATATTGACTATTTTTCTATATCATGAACAAATACATATATACCAGACAAGACTGCTCATTTTTATTCCATGACGTTTAGGTACGTTATGCAACCTAAAAGCAAGCGGCTTAAAATTAATATTAAAATTCAAAATAATCATGACTCGTTAACTCTGCTTACGAAACTTGAATCTAATTATGGTTATTTGTTTAAGCAAACGAAAATTAAAGGTCAGATACGACAACAATAACGCCAAGTTAGATTTAAGAGACTAAAATTAATATAATATGTTATGAATAGGAATTATTCAAAATACAGCAGCAATCTGTTGAGTTTGACATGACAAGAAGCATTCACTGCAAAGGTTAGAAATACGAGATCAAATTCTTATAGGAAGACGTGGACATAGATGCCGTAGAATGTATTACTGTTGATAGTAATTTTAAGAAAGCTTTACACATGCATACACTGAAAAGGTGAAACGACCGTCTAAAGATTAAATCATATTTTTAAATTAGATATTTAGGTCTCAATACGACGTAATTCTTAATATTGAGAATTATATAAATTAATTATTCGTATGCACTCCCTTACTAACATAATGAATGCGAAAATTAGTGAAGATGGATGTATGAACATTTGTTACTTCTTTCACGCAAAAATTACTGATCGTATTTTGATGAAATATTATAGTAATTTTGGTTGACAATTAAAAATATAATTTATAAAGATATGCAGAGATATGCATTTTATAAAGATATAGGACGGAAAGACAGTAATTTTATATAGGTAATTAACTTTAATAAGTCATTAACTTGAGTAAATCGGTAGCCACTTATATTAAGTGAAAAACAAACGAAGAAGCGTTTATTATTAAGTAGGTACCGACTTTTGTGACAAAAAAAAACAGCAACAATTTTTGCGAACGCCTACAATACAATACAAATTACCATAAGTAAAGTTAAGAAGAGCAATAGTTTTCTTGACGTATTCCCGGTAGTGTGGTAGTAAAAATCAACCGTAATTCTGAGAATTTTTTCCAGTTAAACAGTGTAAATACCATTTAACACCTTACTCAAAACATATGTATTTATTAAAAAATTAAAAAAAATGAGCCGTCACGGGACGCCTGGTAGATGTGAAACATCGAGCGAAATAAAGTAATGACTGTTTATTTATTTATTTAACGTTTATTTTTATTGAATACAAAAATTTAAATATTTATTTCAAGTTGCAACAACCACCAACTATCACCACGGCACGCGTCGACTGTATATGTATATATCATCGTATAGCGTGGTGACGCGTCGCCACGGAATGCGTCACCACGCTATCAATCAGCTTCACCCACGCCTATAGATGTTTCACATCAAAAATGAAATAGTTAATCAGATAACTTGCAAAACTACTTAAATTATTAAATACTTAAACTGTGTAACTTATCTTGGAGTGAAAATTGACGAACATTTCTCATGGACTAATCATATAGACTTTATTGCTAATAAACTTAGAATAATATTAGGAAAATTTTATCACCTTAGCTATAAAGTCCCAATTTCTATTTTAAGATTATTATATAATGCTTTAGTTGATTCTATACTGGGCTACGCGCTCGATTGCTATGGACTAACTTTTAAATCCCATATTGAAAAATAAGAAAATATCCAAATTAGATTTTTGAAATTATTAGTTAACAAAAAAGTAAAAAATAAATTAAACAACGACTACACAAAATTATTTAAAATTTGTAAAATATTACCTATTCGTATAAAACATAAATACTTATTTTTAATTAATAGTCATGGCAATCGAGATCGTGACTCAGTATTAGATAAGGTGATAAATACGCACAATACAAGGGCAATGTCTTTGGGAAAATTTGTAGTTCCTAAGGTTAATAATTATTATGGTGACAGAATTATAAAGAAACGGTTGCCATATATTTTAAATAGTTTGCCCGAAGACATTGTCCACGAGAAAAATAAAACTATATATAAAAATAAGTTAATGAAATATTATCTGCTTTCTTAAAATTAATTAATGAAATTTAGGTTTAGGTTTAGGTTTTTAATTTAGGTTACATTTATTTTTAAATTTAGTCCTATTTTATTTTAGATGTTTAGTTTGACATCATTAACTTGATCCCACAGACAAACTGCATTCCAGTTTTATGGGACTTTGTAAATATTTTTTTGTAATTATTCATGTATAATAAATAAATAAATAAATAAATAATAATAACTGTACATAATAAGATTGATACTCGTATACAGTCGGGGTACGAAAACTTTAGTCAGTTTTCAAATTAATTCCTTTGTCAAGTCGTAGACTCTTAGTACCTATTGAAACTAAAGCACTAAGCAGACAACTGACAGACTTTAGAAATGAAATTTTAGCATGACTGATAATTGTCCTGGTGCAAGCAAATGTCGACCTTCAGGTGACGAACCTTTTCTTACCCTGACTTTACATACCCTCAATAATTTTTCCCCCATTGACCTATTTCTACAACCAGAACCTGTTTAGCCAGGACAGCGTATGGTTTTCAATAATATATTTTAAAACTAGCTGTTACCGCGACCTCGTCTGCGTAAAAAAATGATAAATATAATACATAAATAACATCTGACATCTTTATCGCTGTGACGACGGTGGCGTCGCCTAAGCGACAGAGGCGCCGAATATTTATATACTTTTAGACTATCCCTCGGGAACCTAGCGTTTTTCTGTGATAAAAAGTGTTCTATTATGTTAATCCAGGTAATAGAATTTTTGTGTGCCAAATTTCATCCAAATCCGTTCAGTATTTTTACGTAAAAGAGTAACAAACAAACATACATACATACATCCTCACAAACTTTCGCGTTTATTAATAGTATTTTAATATTATTTGTGTTTCTATAAACGAAAACAACATGAATTATTCTTGTGACGCATATAAAAGGAAGCACTTATCACATCCTCGCTAAATACATTTAATTACGCGTATACATCTTTAGAATTAAATATTTGGTTTTGCAATAACAACGCAAATATTCCAGATTGTAAACTTAGTACTGGTATGCCTTGAACCGACGAACAATAGCGATGTGTTGACTTGTTAAGAGTTACTAATAGAAAATCATACTAAAATCTATTACTCATTCTGTGAATAATACCATCGGACAAGTAGTTTTGACATGGTATTTTTAATATAATACCACCATAACCGAATTTGTGAAAACATAATAAGGTGTGGAATATTTATCGTATGTCCATTCTGAAATTCTATTCTAACTATTTATGAAAGATTTTATTAAAATCAGATAATTAGTTTCGAAGATTACCTCTTACATACAAACAAACTTAAACTCTTTATAATATTAGTATATAAATATAGAAAAACAATTTTACTCAGCGAGTAGAGTAGGTAATCAACACATTAAGAAAAGGCTGATGAAAACTATTCATTGATTATCAATTTACAAAACTCTGAGGATATGACTACCCTTAAATAATTGGTTCTTCCTTTAGGTACCACATTTTTGCAAACGAGTATAAGCAAATAGGTAGTTTTTAGGCAAAGGTACATTGCGTAAAAATTAATTCCGTTCATTGTCATACATATAGTGTTACCAGCAATAAATAATAATGCAGACAGAGGACATAACAAACGAAAAGGCCAAAGAGGTTAACGAAAATAGTATCAACTGTAGAGTTTGCTATTCGCGTGAATGTAACTTTTTAACATTGTCTAAGTTGAAAGTGGATAGCAAAAAACAAAACATGTTTTAACTATACAATAAAACCGTATTTTCAGAATGGATTTATCCTTTCTTCACACGAGCATGATTATTTATGTGATTATGTATGGTACTCGAAGATGTGATGGGTATTTTTTTGTCTATCTATCGAAAATAATCTACAGAAACAACTGCATTGTTTTGATGAGATTATTTATGCCATATAGGCCTTTTCAAGTGGAATACTTGTTTTAGCAGAACTCGAAAAACTTATTATTAAGTTTTTTAAAACAGAAATAACTTTCAACGATATCTCACAACGAACATTAAAATAATACTAAAATTTTTTAACGGTTATGTGTCATTTTCATTGCAAGTCGTAAAATGCAACAGAGGCACACGAAACACTTAAGCAATTTAATAAGACTACAATTTTTGTGATTATCAAGGTGGCGTAGCTAGCATGGGTGGCACCCAGTGCGAATATTGTAGATGTCACCCAAAACTATTAAAATAAAAAAAGTAATAATAATTTATGTTTTATCATAATATTACAAATTAGCGGCTCGTGGCTCGTCCCGGCTTCGCACGGGTGGACATTTATTTTTTTAACATTTTGGGATAAACGTAGAGTAAATGTGTCAGTTGCATCCATTGCGTATAGATGTGACGCCCCTCTCCCGCACACAAGTGTAGCAAAACGAAAGCCTTTTTAATCAATGTACAAAAAATTATTACTGCGTCTTTTGACGTATTTTTATACTTACTTACAGTAAGTATTTTTATACTTACTGTACCTCAGTATCTGTACCTATCTAGGAAACCTCAAAAACGTCATTTTAAATACCTTTTCTAATATCGATTTTCTAAATTATCTAATCTAAGCTACTAAATGAATTAGGTAATAAATTTTATTGTTTCCACTTTTACCTTTTTTTGGAAGAATTAACTATATTAAGTCTTTTAGAACGTTTTTATAATAAAAATTATTGTTGTTTAATATAATAACTTAATAACAAATACTTTGCGTCACATCAATCACACGTTCACGAAAGAAATGTTGAACGAAATGCGGTCGGGAACAAGAGAAATTCCCCAAGCACACAGTTGACAAGCAATCGCTATTTCCGGGGAATCCCCTAACTAGCGAAAGTTACAGCTAAATTCGAAGATAAAAACAACATTTTGGGGAATCCCTGATCGACATACAGTGTGTACATAAACTTACTAGGCATCTATATATTATTGTTTCATATATTGCTATTTTATTAGTTGCGATTATGCAATCTGCCACAGTTTTACGAATTTTTACATGTGGCACTACCGACGTTCCCCCGCGGGTGACACCCAGTGCGAGCCGCCCCCACCGCCCCTCCCTAGCTACGCCACTGATTATCAACATAACGTTACAATATTACAATTAAATTGCAAAACAGTTATTTCGCAATATTTCTTTGTAATGTACCATCTCAAATGAAACCATTGCATAGAATAAGTAATGAGATAAATAATAACTTACACTGATATGTTCCGCTAATTCAAACATTGATTGCCTGTAGTATATAGCACATCCATCGTGCCTATGTCCCGTTTTCTGTTTAAAAATACCACAGTAACCTTTCATCTCAAATTTAGCGTAGAACGAATTTAAATGAGATGTTTGGACCTCTTGAAAACAAAGAATCTGTAAATATAGAAGCCAAGAATTTAATGCCAATTTAAGCCAAGAATTTAATGCCAATAATTGTGTGAAGATCTATGTATAATGTATAATGATAATAATAAATGGCAACGCTTTATATAATAAGATGATAAGTAAAGAATCAATTGACATGTGTAGTTTGACTGTGTATTTTGCGTTAAATAAATTTATCACTTAAAACTCACTATTAGATTTGTCCACGTGACATAACTAAGGAAAGCTATTTAAGTTATTACAGCTAGAAAAAAACATTCTTGGAACCCTATATATAGCTTTAAGAGTTGTCAATGTTTTTGTTATTGTGTGTGTGGTACCATTAAGTAAACCGTCAGTCTGCCTGACTAGGCTCTGCTATTAAGCATATTTGTTGGTGGAGAGTTAAAACTATTTTTTTATGATACTGGAAGATATCTAATCTTCTAATCTATATAAAGCTCTAAGCGCAAAATCGGTAAAGGCTCAACCAAATCAACTACTTTCTTTTTGAAATATTCGTTTGAAATACGAAAAATGAAAAAATTGACAAAATTGTAAAAATCCCATTAGAATTTTTCCCATTCAAAGTACCTAGCTGACAATTCAATCGGTTCAATAAAATACAGATGTCAATCAAAAACAAACCATGTTTTCGCATTTTGACATGATGATGTCTGTTGAGTAAGCAAGTTTAATTTATAATTGATTTTCATATTTAACGTCGTATAATTAGTTACTTATATGTAAGAAAATTCTTTGCAATGCAGTATATTAAACAGCTTTTAGGACAAGTGTTCAATTCCAACGACATGGGAGTGATGCTTGGTCATGCGCACAACAATAAGTTCATGTAACTTCTCGATTTCTTATGTGAATCTCATATAGTCATTAAATACTTTAACTGTAAAAGAAAACATCCTCAGTAACATCTTTGATAGTTTTACAAAAATATCAATCTTAAAAGTCGTGTGATTGTCTGTGAATCCACTGTGACAGCAAGGTGGAAAAAATCCACATCTCCTCTCATAGTGGAAACTTAAAATATTTACATAGGTTTTTCTTACGTCAGGATCCAATAGCGCAATTTCATCATAGATACGAGCTGCTCTTACTTTCCACTTGAGGTCGCGTGAGGAGCACTCCGTATACAAATAAGGATGACACTCCAATAAATACTGAGCCAATACATTATAAGACATCAGCCTAAATTTTACTCCACTACCTGTGAAAAGAGCGATATAAAAAGAAAGAAAAAACAGTTGGTTTAGTTTTTAGTGTCGAAAATCCTTGTTTTAATATTACCTCATCTACTTATATAAATGAATCGCTAAATGTGTTGCTAAATGCAATACTAGAGTATGGTTTGACTAAACAAATATTTTCTTTTTCTTTTCAAATATTCTTTGTAGTCTGAGAAAGGATCTCATGAAGGGGAAAGTTAGAAAAATTTGGAGGCCGGGGTTGGTTCGCTAGTTTTAAATATTTTGGTTTAGAATCATTTACAACCAAGATGTAATGATATTATTAGCAATTTATATATGTACTGTGATTAATTGAAAACAATGTGTTTCTGTGTTTCTGAGCTCATAGAATCCAAATCTTTTCAAAGTTTGAGTGACTAGGCATCTTCTGCGTGAACTCGCTCCATCGTCGGCCTCATCTACACAGCTAGATGTGTATTACTTTACCGATTATTTACTTTTACCGGTTATTACTAATAACATCTTAGTTTTGGTAAATGAAATAAATTATAATTTAAGTAATATTCCCTTCGCTCGTATTTTCATATACATTCGAGATTCTAAGCTAACCTACTTTTTAATAAAAACGAGATTTTTCTGTGTAAAAGTTATATTTATACAAGTAGGCTATTATTTGCATGAACAAGTGATTTTGCACACAAATAATATAGACGATTGTAAAACTTTAATTTCATCACATGCACATTGATTTGAGCAATAGTGATTATTCAGTACCTACCTAATGATCTTTTAGTTACCAATAAACACGGAGAAAAGAAACTCATTTCTTGTTTATTTTAACAGTATTGAATTATTAACAATGACCAGCAAATTTTACCAAATCATGAGATTACTATGAACACTGACTGGTATGAATACTTAACGCAATTTACCATAACATATATAAAAAATACAAGTTAAATATGCATTGTTCGCAAAAACAGCCATCAAGTTCCAGTGACTCATTTTTGGTTAAAATAGGTAGAAGTTATATAAGAATGGATTGAGATAAGTAGAGCCTTTCCAGTATATAACTACAACACCTAAATACTTTCTATAATAATTATTATAATTATGTTCATTTCGGTTACCGTCAAAAGTTGGTGATAATTTTATTTCATATACATACCATCATCACGGCCTTTCTCGCCTACACCTTCCCAATATCTAAAACTGGAATATTGTCTAACATTTGAATTACTGGTAGATCCAGAGGGAGTCAACTGTTGAGCATTTTCCTTGGTGTCTTCAGGTGAACTACAAAATATAATAAATATTAAAAAAATATATAAGCAAAACAAACTCAAAATAATGCAATATTTTTTCTCCTTCAGCAGATCCATGGCCACCTGTTTCTTTGTGAGGTGTGTACTCGCCGCGAGCGGAGTGGAGGGGACTTGTTTTTGAAACCTTACCCACTCTTTTCAGCCTATCAACTGAATCGGCTAGACCAGCAACGCTTCTGTAACGGGAGCATTAGCCGGTACACAGCCGTACCATAGCCCACATGTACAGGAGTTTACAGGCCCGTACAATTTGTATTAATCAATTCTAGTAATTAATTCTGAATGAATTTTAAATAAAATTCACTTATGAATACACAAAAGTCAACTAAAATTAACTGACCACAACTACAACTCAGATACTTACCAAACAAACTTTCCTCCGCATGATACATGATGTAAATTTGGCGTTGAAGATTCACTCATTTGTTTTGATATATTTGAATCATTAGCGTTTATCAGAATTTGTTTACTATTAAGCTTCATTTTGATGTTGGAAAATACTTTCGATTGGTGATTTCTTTGAGGAATATAGGAAATAATAAATGGATTCTTTTGTGCAATTTCTGCAGTTGACTTCCTTATAAAATTCAAATGTGTGAATTGTTTCAAACCCTTATAGTTTACATGTTGCACTACCCTGAAATATCTGCAAAAACTATTTGTTAATTCCAGCATATTGTCACAAGTTTGTACAAATTTGTGACAATTGTAATATATTAATTAAAATATTGACTAGAAAAGCTACTACAGCTGTTTGGTGCATGCATTACTTAATAACTCCAGCTAAACTTTTTAATTATTTAGTTATGAATAATTAATGGCTTTTGCTCTGTAGTTAAATAAACCACGACCTGAAAGAAAACATTTTTTTAGTTAATTTATTTTGTACATAATATTATGGGTAATTTAAAAGTTAATTTGCAACTCTTTATCTTAAGTTTGCGGAAGTAAAAAATAACTGTCTAGGTTGCGACGTAAAAGTTAACAATGGTAAACATTATCATTGTTAGTTTCTTAACTAAGAAGGTTAATTTTCAATGATAAATTTAATTAAATGGTATTTTCAAGTAACGTAGCAAAAAATCAACAATATGCGTAAAGTAAAAATTAAACTTACATGCACGTAAATAAAACCATATTTAAATATTGTATTTACGGAAAGAGCAAAAACCATAAACGATTATCTAAAATCTATTACAATAAAATACATTAAGTTGACCCACCGACCTCTTGTATCCTTCTGTCATGAATCATGTCATTCTTATTTACATCAACATCAACACAAAGTCAATAGCCTCTCAAATAGGGATGCAAACGATACATCGATTTTTTCAAACTTCGATATATCCTTCATAAATGTTAAAACATCAATGTTGAAACCCAAAACATCGACGATACGTTGCTCTACACGAGCGATGTTTTATGTACTATGTCACTCCTATAAAGGGAGATGTGTTGGAGATGTGGGCTGACAGGAAGGGGTTATTTCCCGGCTTTCTTAGCCTACTATTATCTATTTGCCTATCGTGGCAACTTCTGTACAGAGATCCTCAAGAGCTGGGGCTATAATCACCCAGAAGAAAACGCTTACTGGGCACCAGGTTGTAAAAATTATTATTTTTAAATTCTATTTGAAAAAATAAAGAGTGAAAAATAACAAATTCTAGAAATTATGTAAATGTATGTTTAAATTATGTTCTATTTCATTTCTGTTAAAAGTGAGTATTTATTCAATAAACATTTTTTGAAATGTTGTTGAAAATGTTTTTGAATATCGATATATCGTTCATAGACTTCGATATTTTTAACATCGATGTTTCAGTTTTGAAAATATCGATGTTTTTATGAGCGTTGTGCAACCCTACTATCAAATGTCAGTAATATCAAATTAAACATTGACATAGACTTTTAAAAAAAACTTAAACATAGACACAAAATCTATCTACCAGCTTTAACTATAGCACATAGAATAATAGTCATATTATTCTGAGAGCATAGATTCATATAGTCATATATTGTAGATTATTCATATATTCATAGAGTAGGAATAAAGTATTATTCCTAATCTGTTGTTTAATTTTTATGTCTTATAGAGGTAATATAATTAATTATATATATACATACACTAAAGTGTGTTCCATAATTTGAAGAAATAATTTGACATTACCGGGAAGCAAGTTCTTGATCTAATTGAAAATAAAATACTTGAAAATTCATTTTGCTTATTTTAATAAAATAATTCTCTATCATAGTCATAGGGGCCCCATTATTTTAAAGTGCCCAGGGCCACCAATAGGCCTATTTATTATACCAATAGATAGGTATATTACTTTATACATGGTTAAGTCACAGTATATTAATTTTCATAGTTAATTAGTATTTTATCTATGGTTTATAAAATTGATTTTTATATAATACTAGCGACCCGCCCCTGGCTTCACCCGGGGATTGCAATTTTTATATATATGAACATTCCCCGTTTATCCCTCTTTTCATTAGTGACAACCGAATTAAAATCGGTCTACCCGTTCACGCGTGATGCCGTGACCAAGGTAAATAGGGATATAATATAAATAAATAAATAAGAAGAAGATAAAGGGAACATATTTGGAGGAACATAAAAAGGGGGCAAATTAATATGAAAACACATTTATTTGTACAATAGAAGTTTTCAAAATTTGTTAAATCTAATCAATTAATTAAATTAACATTTTTGAAAATAAAAAATTACACTTAACGGAAAAAAAGCAGCAATAATTTAATAGGTGACTCAATCAGTATTTAACTCTTTTTTGAACTTTGTGGTATTTGTTAATGTTAGCGGGAGATGAGTGTGAAATTTGAAGGTCGATATTCTTCGCTTCTACATACTTCGCTAAATACGCTTCTGTTTTTACAAAAAAAACATTCATCACTGCTTTTATTCAAGCCTTACCTTTAACCTATACTCAGTGGCGTAGCGTAGTGGGGGCGGCAGGGGCGCTCTGCCCCGGGCGGCACTTTTTAGGGGACGGCAAAATGTCCCAATAAATAATAAAAATATTTGAACCATTTCATACATATATTTTTATCGCAATTACAAGTTCGGGCCGATTGAAAAGAGCACGGAATTATTCATTACTTATTCTGTGACGAATTCAGGGAATCTCCTTTCTTTGAATGATATTTTGTAGCGACTGCTGGCAAGACCGTCTATTCTGACTTGCGGGGATTCCCCGTATTTTATTTTATGTTTGGATTGTTTATGACTAATAATCAGCGAGAATGACTTCTATTACATATATAGGTATTAAGTTCAATATTGTTCATTAACGCCTGCATATTAATTACAGTTGTTTCTAACCTATATAATGCAAAATAATGATGACTGTTCTTGCCGAAAAGTTCTCTAGAATTAATCTATGTAATGTATAGTATAAATTAAATTGAAATACCTAAATAAGAAGGCGGCAAGATTGTCTTCCGCCGCGGGCGGCTGATACCCACGCTACGCCCCTCTATATTGCTAGTCCCCGTAAGTTGCAGCGTTGCCGAGACGGAACTACATAATATTTTCTCTCACTCGTTGATACTTGACGAGTTATGCGCATGCGTTGCGACAGTACTGGGAGTAGTGGAAGAAGCCCAGCCAATAAGATGCTTATAATGTAGTTCTCGGTCATGCGCACAACGTTCGAAGCATGTTCGAAGTCTTCATGAGGGAGACAGACATATATATGTCTGCACTGTTCGGTCGGCATCAGTTCGGTGCACCCTACTATATAGCAATATGGGGCCTATACGTCAACAGTGGTAACTTTTCAATGTGCTCTGTGGTTTTCTTGTTGAAGTAAAATGTCAAACATAGATGCCAAAAGTATATGTGACGTACGTCAGTATTGTCAGTCAATTTGATTTGTTGGAATTAAAAAATTTGTAAGAAGTAAGAACACAACACAACAAATAATAATAAACCGCAAATATATTTGTAATGTTCATACTTTATTGGAATTAAACTGTTAAATAATGAACTCACTAAAACGATTTTTATTTGCTTGTTTTGACTGTTACATATAGTTACACATATTCCACAATTCTAATCTAAAAAATTAGTGAAAAAATGTACTATGTTATCAGTATGAAAAGTTAACCGGCCTTTTCTATATAGAACACTACAAGTGAGTTTAAATTTGTTTTTGCTTTCATTGAAATAATTTTATGTAAAATAATGCATCTTATAAGTATTGGTGGTTGGGGTGGCTTACAGGAAAGCTGTAGTTATGTTTTAAATCTTCCATCATACCTCTGGGAACCAATTATCTAAATCAATAAAACACTATGTCGTTTTCATAATGTATGTGCACATATATTATTTTCAATCCTAATCCTTTACAACATTTTCTATATAATAAATTAAAAACTATCAAATATTATTTCTATTTTGGTCTCGATACTTCAACTCATTTTTTCCTACAGATGTATTCTAAATTTTTCAAAACATTCTACTTTTGATATTTTTCTTTTTCAGTATTTAAGTTCAAATTCATCAACAATGAGTTTATGTGAATTTGTACGATATAGTCTCTTCAAAAATCTCTTCAAAAAAAAAAGAATAGAAATAGATGAAATTTTATTCAGAAATCTATATAAAATGTACATAATACGAGTTTCGAATAAGTACAATTTTTAATACCAATAGTATTCACACTTACCAATGCATGCACCAGTGCCACGTCTTATATGAGAATGATTTAATAATTCCTTACTGTTATATGATTTCAACAACAACATTTTTTTATATATATAGAGGAAGTTGCCCCTTAAAAAGTAAAATTTTGTCAACAATAGCTAACATACAAAAAAATAAAACCATAAAACAAACAAAGATATAGGATGCAATACTATTTCTTGTATTGTGTCATTAGGTAGGTATATTATAATATTTTGTGATTACTCATAAATTGATATTTTTTCTTTTTTCAGTTTATCTACTTTTATTTACAAAGATATCAGTTCAAATGAATCTGTAATCATGAACATGTTTCGAGTTGAGTCTTATGTGGCTCCTATATTATTAAGCTATGTGGATAAATATGTGCAGAATTTTAATCCAGCAAATGCTCAGGTATGTTTTTATATAAGTACTTACAACCCATAACCATTTTCTGGTCACTGCTTTGTTGAGAGAATTCAAATCTACATTATGTATGTTTTCCATATTGGCAAAGAAGCTTCTGTGGCTATTGTCTCCTTTTTTAAAAAAAATTAATTAGAACAACTATCCAAGCCTAGCAAGACCAGTGTCACTGTGACCATTGTGATCAAAGCTTAACTATTTTTATACCCACTAAACTACCCAGAATATGACATATTCTAAATAATTTGATTATTTGTATTATGTAGTTTTCAAATTACACAATTATGTAATTGCTAATAGAGTTGTTATTTTAAATTATTAATATATATTTAAATATAAAATATATATTAATATGAAATTATTAATATATATTTTATTAATAATAATAACACGCCAACTAACCAGATGGGAAGATGATTTAAAACTCACGTTTAAATATTTCTTATTAACAATCAACAATATTTCTTTATTAACTACTTCTAAAAATTGTACCATAGGTTACTTTATTATATTTTAAAGGAATAACAATCTACGCTTAAATTTAATAACAGTCACAACATCTTTCTTCTTATAAATAAGATCCAAAATGAAGTACATTTGTAAATAACTCTGACCTAACACAATAATTTCCCATTTCAGAGCCCATTTCCCTATCCCCTCCTAATCCCTTATTCTTAATCCTACTGTAGTCGGCACTGCACTTGCAGCAGCTTTGGTGTTGCTTGTGTTATAGGCGACGGTAGCCACCTACCATCAAGTGGACCATCAGCGTGTCTGCCGATCTTACCATAAAAAAAATCATAACAGCAGCACAAATACAGCTAATTTGCAAATATTTTTTACTTACATGCCTTTTTTATAATCAATCTAATTTTTTTTTATAATGATCGTGGCTCCGGAGCAGCTGATTCCACATTGGCGTGTGTTCAACGCCCCTCACGCCCGCGCATGCGCACCAATTGTCCAAATTTTAACATCCCTAATGGCCGAGTTCCACGATTATATAATTTTGCCATATTAGACATGCAACATTTGCTCCCATATTAAACATAGTCTTTTGATGGTTTTTTTGTTTTAATTTGGAAAGAATAATTGTCTGCCAATTTTCTGGCCATCAAATAAAGATATATCAGAAATACCTTATTACTATTCTGATATATATCAGAAGATTTTCTTCTGTTACATCAGTGTTGCGAAAATTTAGTAATGATCACCCTATTTATGATCAATTTATCAATAGATTTTTTATCTGACATTTCTTTTGGCAAGACCATCCAACCGCAGATTGTGAGGGGAAATTCCCACAATGATTTAAATTCCATTCGTCATAATGTCGTGGTATATGTCCATATCGTGATATGTATTTATAATTGGCCTGCAAGGCTACAACGCTAGCCCATGCGGCTGATGTAAGCACACATGTCGGTTCCATCTCAGTTTTTGGTCATTGGTCAACATTAGAGTACTTATCAGATATAAATTTGTATTTCAGCTGTCAATATGGTCTGGTGATGTAGTGTTACAAAACCTTGTACTGAAAACAGAAGTGCTCCAACATGAACTTTCGCTACCGTTCACTCTAGTTTCTGGACGAATACATGAATTACATATTCAAGTACCATGGACAAAGCTTGTTGTAGAGCCTATTATAGTCACCATAAATACAATGGGTAAGTCGGCCACTTTTTCCTTATATAGGTAATTTCTCTTTGTGTCAGCTTATAATTTTCTAATCTTATTTTAATGGGAACCATAAGTTTTACTTTACAAAAAGCTCTACTGAATTCTATAAATCTTGTTAAATTAGTTGCATTAATGATCCTCATTGTTTTTGCTTTTATAGCTGATGGATTTTGTAAATCATTCATTATTCATTATTTTATGGTTGCAAGGCAGCAGTATGGTCCACTTGATGGTAGGCTGTCATAGGTTATAACACCAGCAAGTCCCAGAAGGATGCAAGAGTACTGCTGTCATAAAAAATAATAGAATAGATAGCGAAATAGGCTTCACATAAGGGCCGCATACTCCGTTACACCACCGATACACAATAGCACGTGTGGCACAGTGCTTTTCAGTAAGGTATTTAACCTTATGCTTGTAAAAGGCTATTAAGGATTCTTAACCACCCTTGCCTTGATGCAAGTGCCTTATGATGATGTACCTTGAAACATTGATAACATTTAGTGAGTGACCTCTTTGCTCACATGTCTGAAAAAAAGTATTATATATCTTTATGAAACTACTATATGTGTAGCCTGTAGAATAATAACATTTTATTGTGAAGATTATCAATAAATGGTGCCACGACCAATATTACATATTGACTATGTTTCTTTTAGAATGTATACTGACACTTAATGGAAATCAAATACCAAGAGAGACACCTGTTCCAGAATCAATGAGGTGAATAATCTATTTGTTAATTTACTATAGTAATTGTATATTTGATATAAAGTACAATCCTTGCATATGTCAATATGCAAATCTCAGCTGTAAGACGTCCATTATTGAACATAGCCATCCCCCTTAATTTTACTATAGGACCGGTCAGAAGTAGCCTGGATTATTGTCGACCTGTAGCACTTATTAGGCCATCAGTTCACCTGTCAATTAAGCATGTAGCAAGCAATTAAGCACCAATAGTAACACTATTGGTGTTTGCTGTTTATGTCAACTAAAATTAATTAATTACGATCTGTTTATTGATCCACAATGAATATTATTGATTACTAGCTGACCCAGCAGACGTTGTCCTGCCCGAACCGGAAAATAATTTTCTAACCCGATTGGGGCGCCACCTATCGAGTCCAATTTTATTTTCAAACCATATAATAAAGTGACGCGACACTTCGCGACACTTAAATTATTTGAATATTGTTCATACAAAAATATTAAATTCGTGATTAAAAGATGGGGGTGGGGGTAGGAGGATGAAAAATACTTTACGACCTATTCTCAGACCTACTGATTATACACACAAAATTTCATAAGAATCGGTCAAGCCGTTTCGGAGGAGTTTTGTTACAAACACTGTGACACGAGAATTTTATATATTAGATTGTTAATTAGAGCAAGTATAAACGAGGGTACGAAGAATGAAACAGGGTTACCGATCGTGCGCACGTGGTGCGTCTCTAGCGGGAAGGAGAAGGAACGGAGCCGGTCGACAAGGGAAGTTATTGACCTGTGTCCGCGCATCATAGCAATCATAGTTTGTTTATATTAGTCTGGCATTAAAAAGTATTGTAGTATTGTAAGTATTGTACGAAATGTTTTCATTAATGTGCCCCAAAGTTAATATAATATTTTTTTATTTTAGAAGTACACCAATGGAAACACCTCCAGGTTACATGCAAGCTTTAGTACGACGAATAGTTAGCAACATATCCCTACGAGTGCAACATTTGATTGTCAAATATGTTCACGACGACATAGTGTTATCGCTTAATATCAACGACATGGCTATAGACAGTGCGGGGCCCGATTGGAAGCCAGCGTTTGCAGGTATGCTCTTTTATTGTCATTAAATATTGTTTATGGCACATAATCACTTCAGAACTAATGTATTCGATAATATCTTTCCTTGCAGACATAGATCCTGCTCAGCCATTAGTCAGACGCGTAATGCATGTCGATGAGTTGACGCTGTGTCTAGATAGGACTGAGGCCGATGGAAAAATTAGAATTTTCCAAGAGCCACTGCTTTGCCGATGTAGCCTTGACTTCAGGTAAATTATTTTGTTTATGTTTACCTGTGTCAATATTTTACTATGGTATTTACATAGCAAATTGTAAGATGACTTTTGATTTATAACAGTTTATACATTATAATTATTGTGTGTTGTATTTCAAAATAATTATAAACAAAGAAAACAGAATATGATCTACACTTTATAATTTCTTAGAAAAATATTAACTGTTTTTTTCTTCGTGTATAAATATTTTTATTAAACTAAATGCAATATGTACTGCTTTCTATATAACCTATTGGCTGTCATAGGGTTCTAACGAGGTTAGTGTCGGCGAGTAGTCGTCGCGCGAGCAGCGTCAGCGTACAACTGTGGTCCAAGAGATTGGCTTGGAGTGTTAATTCGGAGCAGCTTGTGTTGCTGTTACGTTTGCTGAGGGAACAGCCCGA
This sequence comes from Bembecia ichneumoniformis, assembly GCA_910589475.2. Taxonomy (NCBI): domain Eukaryota; kingdom Metazoa; phylum Arthropoda; class Insecta; order Lepidoptera; family Sesiidae; genus Bembecia; species Bembecia ichneumoniformis. The sequence continues at coordinate 3,354,432 of OU342530.1, read as the reverse complement.
ACACGTCGACTCAACTCCGTTGGCTCAATCTTCAACAGATCAAGTGCAAACCAACGGTAAATGACAATTTTCACACATTGTTAAAGTTATTTGTGACCATTAAATACTTTCAATTATTCATTATCCACATCTCCACCATAGGAGGTCCGCTGCTGGACCGGTAAGAACCAGCCTGGATCTAGCGTCGATCCGCGGATCCAGTCTATTTGTACGAATAATAATTACCAGTTATCAGAAATTTGTTATTAAAAAAAAAAATATTAAAAATTTATTATTTTCAATATTTATAAATTAAACTTAAATTATAACTCTCATGTCTGTTCTGTTCTTTCTCCAATAATCCGACCTATTTACTTTAATAAAGTACCAGTAAACAAAAACTAAAACATGTAGTTTAACAGAGGCACAAAACATAATCAAGTTGTTTAAAAAAATGTTTTCTATTGTTTAAAAATTATAATATTTATGAATGTTATATTAAATTGCAAATGAATATTATTAAGAATACAATGAATTATTACTGCGCAAGCTGTATTTTACATTTGGTTATTACTAAAATATTTAATATGAACAATTGCCTCTGCAAGCCGTTACATCAAAGACGTCAAGCTCCAAACTTTATGTCGAAAAAGACTAACTCTATTGTATCTTTTCAGAGGGATCATCAGATCCCAGTTGGACGCAGTGGGCATGGTCATGGGTGCCCACTTGGTTGGACAGTACAACAGATCTACAGGAACAACCATTATCGCCCACGCCGTGCCCTTTTAACATATCCATCTTTATTGATGAAATAATTTTAAACTTTAAGGTAATTGATGTTTTTACTATAAAAGGCGGCAGGCTGCCTGACGATTTTATTTAATTGAAGGTAGGCTTCAGGTGTCAGCGACCTGACGCTTATAAACACAAGTAGCACCAGGGATACAAGTGGTAAGGTAAAGGTTAAGAAACAAGTTGATGATAAGGGAATCAGCTTCGATGTATGTATCACATGGGGAAACTGTAACATAGCTAAACTAAGCTATCTTGTATCTGTAATTTTGTTTTCAGATTCTCAGTCCGGAAATAAACAATCGCCGCAATGCTGATAGTATACTGGAGTTAATATCAAGTCATGTCGCCGTGAAATGGCTCTTGTGTAATCCGACTTTTCAGTCGATCAAAATCGGCGTGCGATCGACGGAACTTCGGTCGCAGGGAGCTTGCGTGTGCGGACACGTACGCACTCGTTATGCCGACAACGTAAATACAACTTTTTTCTTTATTGAATGGAATATTTGTGGTGCGCCATGAAGTCCTTTAATGAAGTACCGGGCTTGCTTCAAATTCGAATTAAATACAAAAAAGATGACAGAGGTTTGTTTTAATATGCACAAAGATGTGAAGTAATTTCATACAAACACATTATGTCTTTATCGCTACTTTAAATAGCGAATAGCAATAGAAATCTTTCTCATTGTTTATTCTATTGGCGCGAAAGAACTTTGGTATTTACATTATTTCGGTCCAACGGTTCAGAGAAAAACGCTTCAAAAATTCGTTTGCGAAACATAAATTTAGTTCAGGCATTTTTTTCAAATACCTTAACCCTGAATGCCTCAGTGCTGATAAACGGGTAATTAACATAAACACCTATTAAATTACATGCATTTTAATAAATTGTATTAAAATAATATGAGGGAGAGGTCGCATTCCATGTCAAATACATAACTGCTTCTATAGTCGACGCCACACACGGTCAGTTATCAAGGAACGTATGACTGTGTATAGCGCATACTTCGACGCTCGCAAGCAACTTAATTTGACTGGGTTATAAAGAAGCGAATGTAAACATTTGGTCCGCAATTTTGGAGTCAACGTCATTCGAGTTTAAAATGCTTATGGGGTTGTTTGTTGTTTTTGCGGATTAGGTTATATGTTGGATTTTATTACTAATTTTGGTTTTTATTTCATTTTCTTTTTATTAATTAGAAATCAGTTTCGTTTTGGTTAATTATTGTTTTACATATAATTATTATTGGATCCAAATGTTTGCATGATTTGCAGCTTCTCGTGACTGATGTAATTAATATTTTCGGTCCACAGAGTCGAACACAAACAACAGTGTATTTGCATAAACTTCCGTCCGAGAGTAGTGACACAGATGAATCATGGTCATGGCCAGAGGACGCGTACAACGACATGGGCGACGCAGATGTCGCTGAAATCATTGATGAGGGGTTCAGAGCTACACCGGAACCTGAAGGGACGTCAACTATCAGGGTGGGTAATTGTTTGACTCCGAGCAACAACTCTGTGTGAGTTTAATTGACCTGCGATGACTGCCCGTACAATGTAGATCCTGTCACTCTCTTCAAATTATATCCAATATTTACTAGCTCCTGAATAGTCTACTCTGTAAGGATTCATAAGAGCTGCATCAAGATTGTTGGTGCGTTTGTCTATATGGTTCTTATAATACTGTGCTCTGTATTCTCTGTCCTCCCTCACCTTTTTCAGCTATTTATTAAATTCTGATACTCTTATAAACCATGGAGGATTTGATATGTCATTATTCTGGTATCATTGCTATTTTAGTGTACATTTATTCTTTTATTTTGAGGTGCTATTTTAGGTATTGACGCCAAAAGAGTATTAGTAATTTCTTTCATCCTTACATAACTAACTACACACACTGCTTTTTTAAAATATATAGGAAGGTAAACAAGTACCGTGTAAAAACATAAAGTGCATTAATTTACGATACGCTCTAGTGCCGGTACATGGATTGCCTATATTTCTTTATACTTATTGTATTTTTTTCTAGATTCAAGAACAAACAGAAGGCGGCGTGCCAGACGGGCCAGAAAACACATCAACTTCATTGCAACCGAATGAATTAGATCCTATTTTTAAAACAATGGGGCCGTTGATCTATATAGAGTATAGTCGTGAAAGATCACCTCAAAATGATTTTACCAATCCATACGACAATCCACCTCAAGATTTTGAGTACAGGTAAAGAAAAGTTTAATTGCTTCATAACTAAGAAAACTGTAACATATATGTGTTTCATTGTTTTCACCATAATTCAATCGAATCAAATCAATTTTTAAAATGTCTTGTCAATATTTACTTGTGACCTACACGTAAGTCAATACATATTATTTCTATTGTTCAGGGACACGAACATGAAAAATACAAATAAAATATTGATTGAAAAAATATAGTCATAAAAATAAATTCACACAATTGTAAAGACTGGGATTGATTTATTTTATGTTGAATAAAAACCCTACAGCACTAATTACATTGCCACTTACCAGGTTTCATTGTGTAAGTTTAAAAAAAATATCAATTCAAAATTATATTTTTGGGTCTTTTTGCAATTATAGTGTGTCATAGCATAAATATTAAGTTTTTTATTTAATATGTTGTGTAAATAAAGAGAGTCGTGTCACAAAATTTTGAGCTAACAGTTTATTATTCTCATCCATAGACAACAATATAAGTACCACAAAAAATCACATTCATTAAATAGTCATAAAATCCCTTTTTTTGTGTGTGCCTAATTCGGTTTTTACAAGAAATATAACTTATATAGATAGATTTAAAAATCAAAACCTTATCTACATTCATCCAAATCGTTAGAGCCGTTTCCGAGATACGCGATAATACGCGATAATAAGTTTATATACAAGAGTTGCTCGTTTAAAGTTATAATGTGCCCAGAATGATCTCAGATCACATAAAACTTCCAAAAATTTAAAATTCTCCACTTGTTAAAAGTATAGTTTAAGTGCAGTGTTGTGAGCAGATTAAAGAATGTCACGTGTAACACATTATCCTATTCCACACTGTATCTAATTTTTCATGTTAACGTTTGGTCCATATCTACAAAATAAAACCTTGTAGCAAAATTTGTACATAATAGGCATGATGACGGTATTAAAGAATCAAAGAATAAATGGTTTTGGAGAAAAATATATATTGAAAGGGGTTTAAAAAATTACTAATTTTTTGTATTAAAATTGAGATTAATAAGATTTTCAATAAAATAGAAGTATAAATAACTGCAATCGGCCATGTTAACTGAAACACCAATCAGAGCGAATGACGTCACGCCCAGGTGAAAAATATGATTGGATGTCGATGACGTCACGTTTCATTAGACGCGACGCCATGACACCTAAGAGCGTTTTCGCGCGTAATTCAAAATAGATTTCAAAAACATTCAATAATTCGCGTTGAAATTTAGTTTTTTTGCTGAAATATTGTTTTTTTCGAATATGGTAGACGTGTATCTACATTATGGAAGGGAATTTCAAAATCTGTCATCATGCCTATTGTTCTTCTCTTGCTCTAGGATTTTTTAAGGCTCTTGCTTGTAACCTATATTAGGCAGACCGTCTGGGCGCTGTGACTAACCCCTTTACAAGGTCACCATGAAATGACAGCATGTGTTTCGGTTAGTGAGTAATGGGTGTCAGAGCCCTTTCCCCTATCACTTCCTAATCTCTAATCCTTTATCCTACTAAAGTCGGCAGCGCACATGCACTATGGTGTTGCTTGGTAGCCACCTACCGTCAAGAGAATCGGCTGTATCAAGAAAAAAATGTTTTCTCGGTGTAACTTTAATTGGTATTGTCATTTTACTGTTGAAGTTTGTTTGTGAATAGTATAAAATAATACTTATTAAACAATTTTCACAGCGATTGGACAGAAGAGTGTAATTTGAAGATGGATGTGGAACCGATTGAATTGCGATTGTGCATGAGTCTCTATCACAGACTCAAGGCTATTAAGAGCATTATTGATGGAGTTCCCACATTACCAGAACCAGGTGATTCAGTAGAAATAATTTATTACTCATACAGTAATACAGTTATTTTTTATGATTGAATTTTTTGTACTTTCTCCACACAGAGGTGCAAGTGAACGTCCTAACAGTTGAAGAGTGTGACGCTTTGCAAACAAATTTGCCTCAACGACGTATTAATATGGATTTAAGAAATATGAGAATTCGTGTTATACCATGGGACCACTCGCTGACAGAGTCAAGTAGGGATTCGCCTCTGGTTTTGGTTCTGGACGTACCAAAAGCTATCATCAATTTCACTTGTCCTCTGTATCCACAAAGGTAAGAAACATCTTAAAGTTATTATTATTTTTTCGGTAACACATCTTACCTTGTATATAACCTATATGAAACTACTCCTGTGGAAAATATACTACGTAACTACTAATTAAAATTACGTCCCACTTCTGGGCACATATATGTAAATAACGCTAGACCACTGCGATTATATAGAACTTCTTTACTTCACATATCTTAGAAAAATACTCTCCTGGTTTTATGTGTGTTTCATCAAGATTAAAGCTTTAAAACTAGCGATCATTAATTTCTAATTTACGTTAACATCAACATCTGTTAACAGAAATAGACCTACCTTTTAACCCTGTTTAATGAAAAAAAGTGTACTTTAAGGGGGTGAGCAATTTGTATAACAAATTAGGTAAAAATTTGTATAAATGGCTGTTAAATAAAGTACAGGAATTTATTTACATACTAGATGAAAACCCGGCTTCGCTCGGGTGTAATGTGACTCATAATATGTACACATGTAGGTATAAAATGTAGGTAGATATTTCTGTAGTTATCGGTTCTCAAGGAATATTAAGGCAAAGCGGCATAGATTTCGCTCAATGTTTGCAGCAAGACGTTTCGTTTTACACAGTCACATATTGAGTCACAGTTCTTTGTAATGGACACTTTGTTTTTAAAATGAATGGTGCGACGATGTATTGAGTGGCGAGGCGTATGTGCGCTAGTATTAATGAAACGGAACGTTTATTAACCACTCAAGATGTCACAGGTGTCAGTGAGTGACGTTTCGCTAGAGTGGCCAGTATGGCGATTGCGATTTGTCTGTCAGCACCATTAGAATTTAACAAAATACTTGACAATCCGAATTTTGCGGATATATGTTGTCGATTCGAAATCTTTATTTTTTATGTTTTATTATTCAGGTAAGGTTTCAATCGAGTCTACCGTACCCCTTGACGAAATTATTAACATAGATATATGAAATTGATTATTTACAGAGTGTGTGCAGCGGCTTGTCAACTTCCAACCGATAACAATCCCTTGTACCAAGCAGCTCGAATTAATATATTAACTAATAATATCGGGATCGAAGCAAAGATATGTTCAGACGGCGACACTCAGACTAGGCCTTGCGGACGGATGGATATAAGGGTTGCTATGCACTTTCTATTGCACAAGCACTTGTTCCAGTCGGATGTTATTACACATGCTGTCACCGTAAAAATCGGTGAGCATCGACTTCATAATCATTACGGGCCGGTGCAGTGAACATTGATTTTTGTAACAACACGCTATGTGAGATAGTAATTTCCTGATCGAAACTAATTTAAATTACAAAATCGAGGCTCTAATCGTTGCTATATAAGTTTAGTCACTAGGCAGCCAGCATGCCGTCAGTGATCGTCTCCAGAAAATCACCACCAAATAAAAGGTGTATCTGGTATTTACTAATTTGTTTTTTTTAATGTTAAGATCGGCAGACAGGCTGACGGTCCATTTGATGGTAGTTGGCTACCGTCGCCCATAACACAAGCAACGCCAAAGCTGCTACAAGTGCGCTGTCGACTACAGTAGGATTAAGGATAAGGGGATTAGGAATGGGGGATAGGGAAATGGGCTCTGGCATCCCTTAGTCACTCACCGAAACACAACAGCACACGTACTGTTATTTCACGGTGGTCTTCTGTAAGGGGGTGATTACTGCCGCATAGGCTTTAGTATAATTTTATAAACTGTTAGGCATGCCAGAGCCCGTTCTACTATCATTGACTCGTCTTATCATGGTCCAGGTTGCTTGCGTTTATAGACAACGGGAGCCTATAATCTACTTACAATAAAAAGACATATTAGGGCGTGTATGAGCCCCGCAAATTGCTGATGCAATTTTGCTGACGTAATCTCGTAACGCTCAGAACCGTTAGCAATCCTGGATGGTGAGTTTTTGATAAAAGGTTCGTGTGATTAGCGGGCATTAAAATGATTATTTGTCTCATTAACTGCTACGAATTGATATATTTATTTTGTTAATTAATACATTTTAATCAAACAGTAATTTTAATTTTAATATTGTTTCACAAATTGGTAATTAAGAGAACTGGTGTTTCTTGGGGTGTTCTTCTTCATAGAATGTTAAAATAGAATTTTTAATAGTAATGCATTACGACAAGCATGTACCTAATTGTAACAGGTAATGAGTTACCCATTTTTAATATCAAGCATTAAAAAAGTTTTCATTGTTACGTTGTTTCTCATTATATTGTATCCTTTTTATAACTCAAATTTACATGAGATGAACAACATAAAAATATTATTACGTAGTAACGGAAAACAACACTTTATTTATTAGTCTGTGATTTATATTTAAACATAATTATGCATAGGTATCAAAACTCTTGCTGTTACTGTCAAAGTATTAAGTACTGTCATCAAAAAGTCTATGGATAATTCTACAGAATATTCATTTGAGTTAAAAATCAGTTTCAAATATTCGATTTTTACCATTCAATTAAAGATCTTTGTTTAAATTTTGTATAGAAAATGCGAAGTTATTTTTCCAGGCTAGAATACATTTTCAACTTAGAAAAAAAATCATTCAAGAAGTTTTTTGTATATGATTTGCTCTCAGCCAATAGGGTATATGCACTTTTTTTTTAATATTTCCATACCACAAAAAACATAAATTTAGTGAAAAAAAACTTAAAATTAACTAACAGCTGCGGGCACTTTTCGCGCCCTTTTCGCGCGCTTGTCACAGTCTACAAGAACAATCAAATGTCCTGTTGACATTTCAAAGACTTTGATGTACTGACCGTTTCAAGTATTTTGAATTTCCCAAAAAATTTATGCACTTTTTAATAATTATTTTCTTATCTAAAAAGAAATAAATTTAATATTAAAAAAATATTTACATAGACATAATTCTAAAGCAAAAATGTTGATAAAAAAATATTTGAGCCTTTTTTTTTAATTAGACACATATTCTGTTTTTTAGTATAAGGATCTGATTTTTAATTCTACTGCGGATATGTTTCTTAGGAATCCTATCGTGTTAACATAGAAGTCTGAGTCATTACCTCAATGTAAAATGACAATAGTTATATGTTCCTATTAGATATAACCCTTGACTCATTACTATTCGTTATGAAATCAGTTATAATGAGTGTGTGTTTATGTTGCAGGCGAATTGAATGTATGCGGTTCGATGGCTCGCCTGAGCGCCGCCTACCATGTAGTAGACTCCAATATACGCAAACAAACAGCATTACCTCTAAAATATACCACACTCGCAAAAGACGCTCTCAACGATGAAGGTATGTTCTTTTTATAATTTCTCATATGTTCTTTCTTATTAAGGTCCAATTCACTATGAAACTTGGCATAAAAGGTTTGTAAACTTCTTGGAACTAACCTTAACATTGCCTGTTCCCTCAGCCTAGAATTCTAAATAGGATGGGCACATGAACTAAGTATCTGGTTAGATAACAAGGTTAATTGCACATTAGTTGAAATATACAACACGAAAACCGTATAATATCTGTAATCGTATATTTTTACGTGACGCCAAATCGTTAACTCAATTAATTGAAAATAATTTGCTGTGGTACTTTCCGCTCCTTCTCCCCCTTATATATCTATTATATTTTTCGCTGCCACCCCCCACCAGAGTTCGCACTAACACCCCCCCCCCCCCCCTCCTCCCCAAATTCAGTAAAACGCCGTACTGAAACTCAGGTGAGTTGATTACTCGCCCGCAATTAAAAACAAGCAGTGTGATTTTGTAATATGGACAAGTTCCGCTCCGCGAGTGCTTCGAAGGATGCAGTGCCAGCACCATTGTATTCGTATCGCAGTCTTCGTTGCTTGGAAGACCTAGGACCCGGTGGATTCATGAGGTGGCAGCACCCTGACTTCTTTCCTTTCCTCGCCCCCTTTGATTGCACGTACCATCAACAAAAAATGCAGTCCACTAAGTAATTCGATATTATATTTGGCGTGATCATTCTTGATTAAGAATTCCATATGAGCAGCACATTGTCGTTCGTGAAGATTATTTCATTAATAACGATTATTTTGTCTATTTACCTTATTGTCGATTTAAATAATGTTTAAACACCCAACTGTTCTTAATCAAAATAGGATTTCTTAACATTAAGTTTACAATTTTGGTGGAAAAAATCATATAAGCGGAAAAAGTGTATAAAAGGTTATTTTTAAATAGTAATAAATTTTCTGCCGAATTTCCAAAAATTTAAAATTCCCTTTTTTAAAGAGAGGATACATTTATGTTTTAAATTATACTTTGTTACACTGTGAACTTATGTATGATGCTATTATTTTTTTAACTCTATTCCAGAGGCAGTTGCAGTAGACATGAACATAGAAGATATTGCAATGCGCGGTTTCCTCACGAAAAACAGTTACACGTTCATCTCATCTGTACAGAGTGCGCGAGCGACCGCATTTCAGGCACTAAGTAAGTCATTGCACGTTGTTAATTTTAATTTGCCCTCTATATATCGTCAAGAGCCTACGAGCCTACAATAGGTCGTTGAAAGCTATTCTTCCAAAATTCCTGTTGATCTTGAAAGAACCAGAATTTCTGATCTTTATGGCATTCAAATGGGATGAAAGCAGTTACGACTGAAATTCTTTTTCTTTTTTTAATTTAAGGTCGTCAGACAAGTGACAGTAGTTGAAGTTGATATCAATACGAAAAATATGCAATTGGATCGCAAGTTTAACAGAATTTTTCAAATAAGGTTCTCCATAAAAGTACTTAAAAGCACTAACACTAATTATTACAGATAATCACGCCGTGAAACAGGCTTGGATCTTCTCAGCGCCGGATTCTCCGTCAGCTACGTAAGTTATAGAAAAAATTTCAAGAATTTGTAAAGTTTTTAAAATGTTTTTAAAAATGCTTGTCATGGAATGTTTCTAGATCATATTTCCGTCTCGCGTTACAATGGTGCAATCCCGTGACTATAAAATCCTTGGATTACATGGGAGTGTGGATAGAGTCAACCTCGGTCAGCATGGATCCGCTTTTCGTGTCTTGGCTCGCGTACGAACCGCGTGTCAATGAAGAATGTAAATAAAATTGGAATATTTTATGATAATTCCGAACGAACAAATAGACAGATTACTGGGTTACATATAAGATTTTCTTTGCAGACTTAGCTCGAGCCAAACAAACGCAATCGTCTACTATATTTCGAAGGCCTACGCCGTCCGTAAGTATTCAAAACAACATTTAAGTAATAATCTACTTAGCAGTTGTCGTACAGTAACAATAGTAGTAACATAATTGGAATAAAGATTTTTTTAAATTATTTATTACATATGATAAATAATAATCGCTAAATGAATCCCTAAATCTGTTACTAAACGCAAAACTCGAGACCAGTTGGACAAATCCGGCTAATTTTCTTTGCAAATATTTGTTTAAGTTCGAGGAAGGTTCTTATGAAGAGAAAATATGGAGAAACTGCCTAGAAAAACCTAAAATGCTCTTTTTCTTTTTTCCCATCCAAGGCCTATCTGACAATTACACATGAGCAGCCACAGTCCAGTAGCTTTTGTCACAACGACATCTGTCGGTTGGTTTTGGTTTTGTTTTGATTTTCTTTTTTATGTAAAGGCGGTCATACCCGCTAACGGTCCATTTGATTGTAGATGATTACTGTCGCCTTTTAACACAAGCAACGCCACAGAAGCTACATTAAAATTAGGAATTAAAAAAGATATGGAAATTGGCTCCAACATCTTTCACATACTTATCAAAACACAACAGAACAAATGCCGTAATTTCAAGATGGCCTCCATATTATTATTTACTTCTGTTCTTTTATCCTGATCGTTATTCAAAGCCACGAAAAAAATATAGAAGTAATTTCGATTCTTTGCCAATTTCAGTCTTCAAGTGGACGCGGCGCCAGTCGGTCGGCCTCTGTGACGGAGTTGGTGCACGCGCCGTCTCACAGCCGCGACTCACACAGCGAGCCCGATAAGAAGGAGAGTGATGAGAAAAAGCTACAACCGAAAGTAGGTTTACTGCTGACGTTATTGAATAAAATGTACATTTTTTAAAAACATTAATGACATAATATCTGTTTGCCTTATGGTAAACTAGATTAATAAAAATATTAACGAAGAAAAAAATAGTAACCGATTCGTTTATAATCTTCTGTATAAATATCACGTGTCACGGTGTTTGTGGTCACACTCCTCCGAAACGGCTCGATGGATATTTATGATTATTCTTTTTTGTAGGTATGAGAATAGGTCCTAAAGTATTTTTTACCCTTCTACCCAGAAATTATACACAAGTATAATTTCTGTTAGGGGCTTGGTAATAAAATTTAATCATACTGATTTTCAGGAGACCTGGTGGAGCGGCGCACGCCTCGTGATATTGTACAACAGGCTACGCAATACGTTGTTCAATGTCGAAATAGGCTTAGTTTTGTTGTACGCAACGGATTCGAGCGCGTCGGCCGTCGACTGCGTCACACTGCGGGATGCCATGGAGAGGCATGTCGTCAAAGGAGAAAAGGTCGTCGTCTTTTGGTAAATATCCTTTTATAAATTTCATCATCATCACCATCTCAGCCATACGATGTCCACTGCTGGACATAGGCCTCGCTTCACAAAAGACCGCTCTTATTAGAAAATTATGGCTTATCTAAATTATGCGTCAGTAATATCAGCAGCCGAGTACCGTACTACTCCCTAAACAACTACCACATAATATATGCTATATACAAATAATAACACATATATAACACACCACATATATATAACAGAAATGTGATATTATTTTCAAAATTCGTTGCAGCCTTGGTCGACTATCACTATCATCGAATATGATGATGAAATTTCTATGGAGCGAAATACGTCACGACGGACCCACCTACCTCGTGCTCTCCGACGCCAGTGGTAAATATTTGTGATAATTTTAATTATTGGTTGGCACCGCGAGTTTAAGCCGGGTTGGGTCGGATGTATGTTAACGATAAACCGATCAGAGCTCTATGATGAACTCATTATTGGATTACCGGTAGATATAGGAAAATGGTTTCCTACATTATGGTTCTTACAATAAAGATACAGACACACCGCTGCAAGAATAATAATTGATTCGACAAGAAAATTAGGTGTTCAGTTATTGTAGCACCCTCGCTATAGGCCTGACCAGCTTTCTGCTCTTTCTCCTACAAAAAATGGTGCATTGACCAGGCAGTAGAAGAATTAAACGGCTTTTCTTCGGCATTCTGCAATAAATGTTTTGAAGGTTTTTAATAATGTGTCACTGTATAGAACTCGGAGGTTTTTTTTTTTTTCATTTCGGCAGCCAGGCTGACAGTCCACTTGATGGCTAACGTCGTTAATTAACATAAGCAGAACTGTAGGTGGCGCATGTGTGCATGCCTCGTTGATGACTCCGAAACGCAGTGTGAACTCTTATCTATAGAGAAAAAAATTATTCTAGTTTTCATCATAAAATTGTTACTTGTAAAATCCTAGTTATGGTGTTCAAACACCCAATCTGTTTCATAAAGAGACTGGTAGCAGAACGCTTATGATTACACTTTTACTTATTAGTTGGGCCTGTTGCAGCCCCGAAACCTGAGACGTTTCCATGGAAAGTTCTCCTGTCTGATATGTCGTGCTATCTGCTGGAGGTATATGCGACACGAAAGTTGCGCGATATCAAGGCGGCTTCGGTCAGCCCGAAGACAATGCTCGAGCTAGTGACCAGTACGCTGACGCTGTCCGTCATCACCAAGAGACAGGAGCTCAAGACTAAGCACGAACGCAAGAGGCCTGTCACAGCCGACACCTCCAAGCAGGATCACTTGGATCAATTAGTAAGTCTATCCAAATTTCAGCAGTGAAAACTGTATAAATTTTGCATGGTTATACGTTGTCAGGGATACGGACAAGGACAATTCATACACATTGCACTTATGTTACCGAGGCAAAAAAAATTGTTTTTAGAATTTTTGTCTGTTTGTCTGTGCGTTTGTGCACGCTAATCTCAGAAACGGCTTAACCGATTTGAATGCGGTCACTTATGTATTGTAGCAAGCTTCCCGTAACATTTAGTATTTGTTTCATTCGAATCGGTTTACAATCAAAAAAGTTACGCGCTAAAGCAAATACCACGCGTACGAATTTGCGGGCTCAGCTAGTCTAAAAATAAAAATAAAAAATTCATTGCATGACAAAAATATATGAGCAATAAAGATTAAGTAAATGTTTTTAATTAATATCTAATAAAGAAGGCCGCGGACGAAATTGCGTCCAAAAGCTAGTATTTAATGAATCGATTGAACTTAACTAAACTGCTGCAAATTAAAAAATATTAAAACTCGCTCATACTGAATATTACTAAGTACTGACTAATATAAATTTTTTATTTTTATTTTTTTTTTCAGAAAATGAAATATTTCACATCAGGCACGAACTTCAAGCCGTCTAATTTAAAGGATTTCGTTAGAGGACCCAAGTACGTATACTTTAAGTACTGATCAATGTTATGAGCATGTGATTTGGAGGGGGGGGGGGGTAAAAGCCTCCGCTATTTTTTATCATGAGTTTCTATCTCAAGTGAGATATAGATAAAATAGCGAAAAGCGGATACAATGATCAAATTATAAATATACCATTGAATTTACATTTTATTTACATGGCACAATATACGCATTTGTTCCACACAATCATTGAATTTGTGTAAGCGTATTATGTGTTTTTTTAAGTAAAAATGAGCCGTCACGGGACGCCTGGTAGATGTGAAACATCGAGTGAAATAAAATGATGACTATTTATTTATTTAACCTTTATTTTTATTGAATACAAAAATTTAAATATTTATTTCAAGTTGCAACAACCACCAACAATCACAACTACAACAACAATCACCACGGCACGCGTCGCCACACCGTACACACTACTACGCATAGACTGTATATGTATATATCATCGTATAGCGTGGCGACGCGTCGCCAGGGACTGCGTCGCTCGCTATCAATCAGTTTCACCCGCGCCTATACATGTTTCACATAAAAAAAATATTTAGAAAGATACATATGATATACGTATTTTCAATGGTAAAAAATTAAAATGTTTGTTAGACAAAAACACATTTCGTTATAATGTAGGTACACTAGCTAACGTCTCAGTGAACATAAATGTAATTTGATATGATTTTTGTATCTATTAAAACTTAACTAAATGTTTCATGTTTCAGACGCGGTAAATCAGACGGTGATGTAAGTATCCAATGCGTTTGTTCTTTATATTCGCTATAGCATCGCTATAGCATGGTGCCAGCCAGTGACATTTGACGAACCGTTCCTTTTCACTCCTGAAAATATGCGCGATTTGAAAACGTGACTTAATATTTCAGTTGCATCGTAGCTGCTGACTTAAGTATCGCAATCGTGAAATACGGAATCATTAAAAACTGTAGTGAACTAAATAAATTTAAATAAATAAAATCAAATCAAAAGAAAAAACAAATGAGGAGTTGGGCGTGTAACATAAAGCCATAGACTTGTTTAGTGTTGGGATTTAGTGCTACGGTGAATTGTCGATTTTTGCTGTGATCATAGTTATCGATAAAATTGAATTGCATGTCACTTCCCTAGGTCACGTGATACAGGTAACTGTTCCATACACCGCGCTACAGCGATTTGACTATAATTTACATAGTATACTAGCTGTCTTATACAATATAATGTAGCTTTCCTATAGGTGAAAGAATTTTTAAAATCGGTCCAGTAGTCTTTGAATTTATTCATTACAACATACAACATATTTGTATGGAGGGGGTGTAAGGGGGAGGGGCTACTCGCTGATAATGTAGCTTTCTATAGGTGAAAGAATTTTTAAAATTGGTCCACTGGTTACAAAAATACATACAAATCTTTTCTCCTTATAATATTAGTATAGATTTAATTATTTCCGTTTCGTTTTGTAGGAATCGGAGCGTTGTGCGAGTCCAGAAGAGAAGAAAGTGATTGAAGGGCCCGTTGTGTCGATTGGTGTACATATACACATTGACACGCCGCCGATCAACGTGAAACTGAATAGAAATGAGGTGCTCAGAGACCTAAAATTGAATTGACTTGTAATATTTTTTAGAAATAACATTTTTTAATAGTAGCAGGGCGCAAGTAGAGGCAGGTCACACTGCGTTTCGCAGTCATTTGGGCAGCCCGTCTATTGGCTGTAATCACCTTCTCACAGAAGGCCGAATAAAAGCAAGTGTGCTGTTGTGTTTCGGCGAGTGAGTAAGGGATGTCAGAGTCGTACTATGGTCTACCATTAAATGGACCGTTAGATTTTCTGACGAGATTTACATAAAAAAAATAGTGTGAGGACACACTGCGTTCCGCAGTCATGAAGAGCAGCTGTGCTTATCTGGCGGTAACAGAAGACCACCTGAAGTAACAGCTTGAGTACTTTTGTTTCGGTGAGTGAGTAAGAGATGCCAGAGTCCATTTATTCCGCTATCGACGGCAGCGCACCTGCATCCTCCTGGTGTGGCTTGTGTTTAATCTCTCCTACCATAATTTTATCTTTTTTTGACAATAACGTTTTCGTTCGTGTTGCCAGTTGAATATGGTGAACGCAATGTGTCACTTGATGTGCCACGTGGTGTCATTGTTATCGCGGCCACGGATGGTCGATCCTCGTCCCCCGGCAGCACCACAAGAAGGCCACAGGTCTATCGGAATTGCAGCTGATGACACTCAAATGGATGACATAAAGTCACAGTCTACATTAACTGAACCTCATCCTCTCGTATCCATATACGAAGCCAAATCCATGGAGGAGAGTGAGTACAAATTTATGTAACATTCATTATTATGCATAATGCATTATACCATGTAATTAATTATATGTGTAACCATAATAGCAAGACCGTTTTTGCTCCGAGAAATGTTATCGTTTGCCATTTATGTCTACCGAAGTTAATTATTTACGATATGTTAATTCTCGCTCATTGAAATGACAACCTATTATTTTTAATCATTCACGACCGATTATGAAAAGAAGTAACGAAGATAGCGATCGTGCGCACATCGCGCGCAGGATCGCACGATAGCGAGAAGGTTAGATAAACAAAGGCGGGCGACAAGAGAAGTTATGTCGTATATCCGCACCTCTTGTTTTCAGATACATTTATTTTCAGTTATAGTTTGTGTTTATAACAGTTTGGTATTAAAAAGTGTTTGTACACAACCTAAAGGAGTTTTCATTAATAATAATAGAATAAGAAATACTTGGAAGTTATTAAAGTTTCCAATACCTGTTTGAAATTCAGGATCGGCATTATAATTTATCTTGAAAAGAGAAATTATGTTATTACGTCATAGCGAAAATACTTGTTTTTCGAATATTCAATAGATTCAAATCAATTAGAATTGTCTGTCAAATCGTTATTCTTTTAAACGGTTCTGAGTTATTGTACGTAGCTTGTTAAATTTTTAACAACCTTGAGTTACTGTGCGAGACCAGGCTAGGTGGCAGGTAGCTATATCGCCTGTACCGGAACAGACTTTGTAAAGATGTTTTGTTGAAATCGAATTTCTAAATCCAAATTGACAAATATTATACACATGTTACGTTATTTACATTTACCATTTTTACATTAAATTTCACCACAGTTTCAGAGATCAAGAGTTTCTTGTGGCTCCAGTGGGTGATAAGTCGTGCAACTGCGGTTGTGGACACTTATTTTATGAAATTAACACTTGAAATGGACGATATTATAACTAGCGTGGATTTACAAAAACACTACAGTCAAATGAAATTCAAAATATCGTCGGCTAGTTTGAGACATTACAAAAGGTTTGTAAATCGTAAAATAAAACAACAATAACTGTGATATCTGTAAGCTATTTTTTTTGTTGTAAGGTTATCTTATTCGATTTCAGTGAAGCTAAAACCGATAACTGGGTGTTGGGCGCTCTTGGTGGGCGGATTCTTGAAGTCAGAGAACCTAATAATGCTCTGGAAAACCACGACTTCTTCTCAGTGACCCTAACCAAAGCCTCGTGAGTGACATAATATTCTCATACGAAAATTATCAATTTACTTCATAATTGATTTAGTTTCCGGTTACTGATGGACTGTTGTTGATGAGATTGAATTTATATTGAATTTGTATTGTTAGATATTGCTTTGTTAGATATTGCTTGACTTATATAATTTTATTATTTAACTGAATTGATTTTTGAACGAATTTTGCTTCTTATATTTGTTATTGTGTTCTAAATTGTATTTTTTTTTTTTTCGTTTTTTCATTTTTTTTTTTCATTTTAATGCTTGAGCTTTGAGTAGAAATAACATAACTATTTTTAATTATGACATTTTTTTTTACAAATTTTTAACACAGACAACATGACGTAATTAGCTGTAGATACCAGTAATTGGTACATAAATGTAAACGTGTCTATATAATTTGTGAATGTGACTTAGTGGATTTTGATGTGCTGTTGGTGTCTCAATTAAATAAAATTAAATAAAATTAAAAATAATTATATCTATTTATTTTTGTGTTAATAAAATGTTACTTTTACAGTATCGAAAGTATTCAACCTAACATGAGAGAAGATTTGCATCCGAAGTTGTTGCAAATTGAAGAACCGGTAAGGTTTAATTAGTCTCTTGAAAATGGAGAAATTTAATTAGTCCCTTGAATATTGGAGTAAAAAATTTAAATTGTTTAATTTTTGTTAGGGCGCTTCAGTGACTGAAATATTCGC
This sequence comes from Bembecia ichneumoniformis, assembly GCA_910589475.2. Lineage (NCBI taxonomy): Eukaryota > Metazoa > Arthropoda > Insecta > Lepidoptera > Sesiidae > Bembecia > Bembecia ichneumoniformis. Next base: position 3,336,564 of record OU342530.1, on the reverse strand, counting down.
AACACTAGCACCGCTGGAGGCCGTCTTACTGCCCACAGTCTGCGTAAATATTTTGTCTGTACTGCGAGAAGTGTCGAAGAGAAATTATTGTCCACTTACAGAAAACTCACCACAGCAAAGGTAAAACACTTTATCATATTGTAAACATAGTTTTTTTTTATATATGTCGGAATCTGCTAGCGAGGACCACTTCATATACCAACATTGATTCCTTATTTTTACTATAATTATTATTTAATGATTGACCAAAGTTCGATTTGCATATTCCTTTGTTAAATTCAAAACATAATCTAATACGTTGTTTAAATGAACTAGATATTAACTAGTAATTGGTTCTTAGTAATTCATGTTGGATTATTTGATCACTAATTCTAATAATTACCTCCTTAAGAGTCTTCTTTTCTTTAATCGAAGTTTATGACTACATATCTTAAACTATGTTGTTTACTTGTACTGAATATTATCTAGTGGGTAAGTTGTAAATATCAAATTACCCACCTTTGGTTTGTAAACACGTTACGCTCCAACGGATTGGGTTGTTGGCGCTCGTGTAGCACTGAGATGGTATAAAAGGCGGAGCGTTGCCTCCGTATAGGGAGTCTAGTTTCGGCTTTGACTCAGTGAGCACTAGCTCCCGACAAACCAGTCGGTTTACTTACCACCTTTGTGATAACCTGATATAACCCATGGTGGTTACTGTGCCTATCGACATTCTGCCCGTTTAGGCTGTTACTCTGCTCGAGTTTCTTTTAACTTTGTATTCCTAATTGTTCGCTTACTTTATGTCTGTCATAAATTTTGATCTAACGTTTCATTGTCTTTACTTAAAAATGGGTACGCCCAATCCTGACGATATACTACCCCGTATCACGCCCACGATCCGCTCGAGAGATGCGACATATATAATAAATTTATAGGCGAAGCAAAAACTCCGATCTTTTTTTCTAATTTTTGTTTGTGAACCTATTTTTTTGTTTTATTTGATAGTTTTTGAGGAACTTTGTTGTCATCAACAATAAAAAACAATTTTTTTTTTTCCACCATGGTCATATTTCGACCAAGCTAACACTAGTAAAAATAATTGTGTCTACATTTTCAGCGGGAATGCAGCCCAAGCGATACAATGGCCTTTTGCTTATTTTAATTTTGGCGGTATGCGAGTCCTTTTGACAGACGAGGACGAAGTCAATCAAGATTCTATATTTGACGACGCCATTATATTTAACGTAAGTATGTTTTTAAAATAGAAATTATATACTACTCAAAACAAAATAAGGGCCACTAGTTTATTTACATTTAAGTGCACTTTAGTAAACTGAAAGTAACTGATAAGTAGCATTATATTGATATTACGAACTCTTTGGTGTTTGATCTCTTTTATGCTTCCTAATTTGAAAAATATTGGCCATCGTTTAAAGAAAAAAAAAATTGGAAGTATTCTTATGTTTTTCTTCGATTCTCTTCTTAACTTGTTTCGGTTATTTTAGGAAAAAAGTTTTACTTTTTCAATTTTAATCGATTCATTTATCTTCTCGCGTTAATCATGCCACCAGTACGAAGGCACATGGATACAATTACAGCAACCAGAGCCATAACTATGATTCAAGAAGGACGTTCTCAGCGTTACGTGGGTTTGCAGTTGGGTTTTTCTCGAAGAGCTGTCCAAAATGTATGGAATCGCTTCCAAGAGACCGGCACTGTTGCCAGGAGACCCGGTTCAGGTACAGTTCGTGTAACAACGGCGCACGAGGATCGGTACGTCCAACTAACTGCTCGTCGTGATCGTACAGTAACGGCCCGTAAGTTACAACACCACCTACGGCTGACAACGGGTACCCGTGTCAGTGATCAAACTATACCTAATTGATTGCACGAAGACCAGCAAATGTCAAGAAGTCGAGTTGTTCGAATTCCTCTGACTAGGGTTCAACGTGCAAACCGTTTAAGATTCTGCCGTCAGTATTTGAACTGGGGGATTAATCAGTGGGGCAAGGTGCTTTTTACAGACGATTGCAAAGTAAAATTTTTTAATGATCATCGGCGTGTTAGGGTGTGGAGACGACGCGGCGAGCGTTTTTCGGAGTCCTGCATCCACGAAGTTGACCGTTTCGGTGGTCCCAACGTAATGGTTTGGGGTGGGATTAGTTTACACGGTAAAACCGAGCTCACCATTTTAAATGCGGATACCGTAACTGCAGAACGTTACATCGAAGACGTCGTCAGGCCTCAAGTGATTCCATTTGCACAGCGAGTGGGGCCTGGATTCATCCTTATGTAAGACAATGCCCGTGCACACACAGCTCGATCGACCCAAACTGTCCTAGAAGGGTCTCATATTGAGGTATTACCATGGCCAGCTAACAGTCCGGATTTAAATCCAATCGAGCAATTGTGGGACCAATTGAAACGAAGGGTTAGAGAGAATGAGCAAGGGGTCTACAACCAACAGCAGCTGATTGACGCTTTAAAACGTGTCTGGGAGGAGATTCCAGATGAAAACGTGAGGAATTTGATCCAAAGTATGCATACGAGGCTTCAGGTGTGTATTGTTAAGAGAGGAGGACATACTCGTTACTAAAAAGAAGAAACAAAAGTGACAAGAACAGTATTTTGTCTTTTTCCGGTGATTTCTTTTGTTCATGTTTTTCATTCAAAATGGCCAATTTCATTATGAACTTTAAAAAAACAGTCCATGATCATTATTTTAAACAATTGTTAGCCTATATTATAACCAATAACATTATTTTGTAGTTACATAAGTTAAACAATTTAATGTCTTTATTGTTTTCATGGTACAGCAAAAAATCTTAGTGGCCCTTATTTTGTTTTGAGTAGTATATAATGCGCGGTAGTTAGGCATGCGTGTATAACACACAAAATATCAATTATTATAAAAATTGTTGATTGGCTATGTTAATGGTTGTTAAGGGCAATGTTTGCATTCCTGTATTGTATAGAGTAAGAACATATTTTACATCTCTAAAAGCAAGATAGGTATTCAAGCTCAAAACAAAATAAACACGTATTTAAATTGAATCAAAATGTTATCAATTCATTTATAAAAAAGCTATAAACAAAAGCAACAGAAATTTTATTTATTTTTCAATGTACTCCTTTTTTCAGTTAATTACTTTTTATGGAAATGCTGCTGGAAATACTCTTTTCAGTTAATTACTTTTTATGGAAATGCTCGTAGTGCCGGATTGTGTAGTGATTAATCTATGTAAACAACAATACCTATATAGATAAATAATTGTTTTTTTTTTTTTAGATCGAACGCGCGATTTTAACCCCACATCCAGAGAACCCAATCAGCAGGTGTGTTTCATATAAGGTTTACTGATTCTTATGAAGTAAAAGAAAACAATGTGGACGAAAGGTGCTAATTGCAAAATACGCAAGTTTTTGTACAAAATGGGACTAGCCTGCTCATATAGGGAAGAAGGTTTTAATCTTAGTCGGGGCAGAATCTCTAATAAAAAAAAATCGCAAGATTTTGTAGGTAAACATTTTCTGTGCTGTTGTTTTCAGGCGTTTAATCAGTTTGAGCAACGAGAATCTTTGGAAATCAGCCGGGCGTCAACACGAAGGGCGACAGTACGAGTTAATATTGAAATCGATCAGTGTGCAATCATCCCAATTCGCTCAGATCGTGGAACAGGCGGTAATGTCGCCATTTGAATATTCCATTAAAAAAAAAAATTAATTAATGCAAAGCGGGGCGAAAGTTTCGCCGAATAATAAGCGTTTTCGGATTTCAGTTACCTTTGAGTGTGTAGGGAACATCATAAGGAACCCAAAGTTAACGACAAGAGGCTTGTACCCAGTCCTTCAGTGCTCAGAAGTCGAATTTAATGTCTACGCATACAGACGTTTACATTATTTGTGAATTTTTTATCACATTTTTCTTTGTAGTCGATGTTATTAAAAAATAATGTTTTTGAGTTAGTTTTTGCAATTAGTGCAACAAAAAAAAAAACACCCAAAATATTTTAAAAATATCGAGTTCTCCACTTCAGGCTAGAAGGCAAACAAGTTATCTGAGTAACACTGCCGTAATGGCTATAGAAGAGCAGTTATAGGCATGAAAGCGGATGGTAGGCGCGAGGCGATAGGAACATTTCTATAGCTATCCCGTGCGCGTTACGTTGCTGGCGAGGCATCACTTGATTTTATCCCGTATTTACTATTATTGTAAGGATTTTATTATTATTAGATCTTAATTTTGTATGTATGTGGATTTTTTAGATAAGCTAAAAATTACACGGATATTACAAAATAGAACTGTATATTAGGTGTCACAAATACATATTCAAGGCCTATTTCAGGAGCGGGTCGCGGAGGTGCGACGTTCGGTGGCCGGTGAGAATCCTGCGTATAACTGGAGTCGTCATCGGGCTGCGCCTACTTACACTCACGTACTGGATCCGTTAGTATTACTTATTATACTTAATAAAAAAAACTAATGTAGCAATTTTACTTTGTAATTTATACAGCAATAATTCACAAATAATTTTCATTAAAATTTATTGTAAAAATATTGTACAATTTTGGGGAAATATTTGAAAAAGTGAAAAATCTATCCGCAAAATAGAATGAGAATTTAAAACGCACCCAAAACATTCATTTTTGTACACAAATTTACTAAGAATTCAAATAACTCAATTGGCTATCTGCTAGTTTTTCTTTTAACAACTTTCTTAAATTGATTGTAAAAACTATTGACACCACCACCACCACCAATATAAGTAATTAGTTAATGAAATTCAGTACCTACTTTGTAGAAACATTTCCATTATTTAACACAAGATTTTCAAAGATCTTTTTTTTGCTAGTGAAATATTAATTAAATTATTAAATAGTTATAAATATTACTATTATTTTATTAGGCTTTTCGACGTGTGCTTTATGAACCACAGACGCCCAAAAATAAGGAATTATTTTTTGGGACTTTTAAATTTTGATTAGAAATATTTTATGACTGAAATATTCGATCACATAAGTAGTCCATTGCTTCTGAGGTGTATCTGAGTCTTTAATTTTATATGTAAATTTATTTTTTACTAGCGTTCCGCCCAGGATGCAATTTTTATATATAAAAACATTCCCCGTTTGTCCCTCTTTGCATTAGTGAAAACCGAATTAAAATCGGTCTACCCGTTCACGCGTGATGCCGTGACCAAGGGAAATAGGTATTCATTTTTATATATAGAGAAGATGTAAAGGTTAGCAAGCAGGCTGACGGTCCACTTGATGGTCGGTAGCTATTGTGGCCTATTATCATTAGCGACGCCAAGGGTGCCGCAAATATGCTGCCGACCTTAGTGAGATAGAAGTTAAGGAATTAGCAGGAAAATTGACATTGGAATCCTTTACTTAATCGCTGAAACAACAGAAAAAATGCTGTTCTTTAATGAGGGGTGGTTATTGCCGCCAGATGTGCCGCCTAATTCATCACTGCAAAGCGCAGTATGGCCTGACACTAAATAATGATTAAATTTATATAAAAATAAAGAAAAACTTGCCGAAGAAGTCTCGGCTTTGTAAGAAGACCAATGAAGTCGTACTAACACACTATGTCGAGGAAATGAAATGAGACCCTTTGGTGTAGATTGGACGCGAGCGTGGCTTTTGCTCCGGCGCTGTTCGCCGATGGCGCGCTGTGTTGCGGTCCAGCTCTTGAGGTGAACTTATTGTCACGGTGCGTTGCGCGCGTCAGTCTCGAACACATCACCATCGTCACAAACCTATTCACTTACCTTTCGGAGGCCTACAACAAATACTTCTTTCTGTAAGTAAACAAATGTTGTACAAGTGAATTGTCATTGTTACAAATTATGTAATTGATGATTTATGAAAAGAGCAAGTAGGGGGTTCTTCCCCTAGAAGCAGCATTCCGAACCGGTGGTAGTTTATAATTATAAAAAATGTGAAATATTTGAGGAATCCATCTTAGAATTAAACATCTATAAAACGTACAAAATTAAATTTGAAAGTATGAAATTACTATACAGATTTAATTTGTAATCACTGCGGACACTATTACAAAGAAATTTTTCATTAAAATCACAGCCATGACACAATACCCACTTCCAGCCAGTCTCTCTTACTACTTGTACGTGTTACATGTCAATAAATCAATAAAGGAATTATCATGTTGGTGTAAGTAACATTGACTGAACAAGATGATGATATGGTAAGGGCGTTTTAAGTATTCTAGATGATAATTAAAAAAAAAAAAACAATTACAATCTTATATACGCCAGTGTAGTCACCCGATCGCTTTTTTAATATATGTTAAGTGTCGATTTAAAATGTGATAATTTTATTAAGTAACCCATTAAAGTCTTGTATTAAAGCCGCAAAAGGAACGGCTAGATTGCATGTTTTACAATATTTGTTTATTAAAATATTTTTTTAGTGGTGACCCATGTTACATACGCGAGAAAGTGAACCGTCCATGTCCATTCATCACTTTGCTCAAGCGTCACCTGCCCCCGCCTCAGTTGGACAACACTCAAGCCGGCAACGAAATGTACGCTCCAGGTGTGTATACATATTATTATGTATCAATGTTTTATTTGATTCGCACCCAGCTGGAGTCTCCATAGACTTGGTTTTGTTAAAGTTGAAATGAAAATGATACAAAGGGAGCCACTAAAAATTTAGGTATTTCAAAACACTTTTAGCCTTTAGCCAACAGACAGCCTGAACCGGGCGTTGAAATACCTAAAAGCCTTCCACATTTACTGCAACAAACTTAATTTATTGTATTTTAGTTCAAAGGTAATATGTATGCAAAAATATTTAACCAATACTGTTTTATGAATTTTAATTTTAAATGTAGTATGTTTGAAAGTAAAATGGCGAAAATGGTACATAAGGTAAAAAATCTTAACTTTTTTTTTTCTTTAGTTGTGGTTGGCCCCGCCAACTACAGTGTGCACTGCCCTATTCATCACCGTCCAATGCCGAAAAGGGAAACAGACTCGGGAGCTGGAACCGAGTCCAATACCGACAATGAAACAGAATCGTTGCTCCCAAGACGACGCCATCTAAATAATTCCAAATCAATCTTCGAACATGCTCAGTGAGTGTTGTATTGTGTTATTTGTATGGAACCAATTAGATAAACTTTTGTTAGCCTACTGGTCGAAATTCGACCATTATGGGAAAAAACTTATCGTCGTCTTGACTTCTAAAGAAATAAGAGAAGTAAATCAGTTGATAAAACATGGGAGGAAACATATTGAAATGTTTTGTCTTTAACAATCTATGTATAGGCTTAATTCTATCTAGAACGATTACGATTCGATATTATCTGAACTTTTTTTTCTATAACGTCAATTATACGCATGTAGCTAATCTTTTATTCATGCTTCATCAACTTTGTGATTTTTAATTATAAGAAATTGCTTAGTACCTTAATAAAAATATTTTTGTAAAATATCATATAAGGTAAGAATAAAAGAGTTGAATTTGGGAACTACTGATTAGGTATCTTCCAAGTTACTGATACGGTGACAAATGAAAAAACAAAGGCATGGCAACCTGGCAACAGTAACCACCCCTTCAATGTAAGGGGTACTGGAGTACATTCCCCATCCCGGCCTTACTCATTTTCAAGGCAATGCACTTGCCACCTTAATACTTTTGCCTATTAATATTTTAAATAGGTTTAATAGTTGGGCTTTATTTTTTTCTATTCCACAATAAGAAGACGCCATGTTAAACCGAAACCATTTTGTTTTAGAGTAAATCCATGGAATTATGTTGAGATTTACATGTCCATGAGCACTATAAACTTGGCAATGTATACAAGAGACGATAGCAGTCATGAAGCGATCAACCTTAGAGTTCCCAAGAAATATTACAATGCCCCCGAACCGATAGTTGAGGTAAGCGTTTTTCCTGTGTATTACTTACTACATTAATGTATTACATACTACATAAACATTATTAATATTAATTGTAGCTCTCCTTCGTTCTTGTGTGTAACACGGCCGTATTGATTACACTAAGAATTTGTAACTTGAAAACGAAATCTCTGTATATTTATAGGTTTCTACAAATATTGTACCGGCCTTTTACTTTTATTTTTCACTGATATAAATGCGAAAGTGAGTTTATTATTCTTTCACGCCATAAATACTCAACAGATTATAATGAAATTTTGCATATATGTTGTCAGGGACACAGAAAAAAAACATAGAGTCATCCAGAAAAACTTACTGATCCCGAGGGATATTCTAAAATTAGAAATAAAAATATATAACCTATAACACCTAAGAAGATGGAGCGCGGACGCACACGCGGGCAAAATCTAGTATTACTATATATAGTTAATACTATATAATAATAAAATCTTAACAGTTATGTCATTTTTTTTTTAATAATACCTACGTCATCAATTTCGGTACTCCTATCTTTTTTTACTGAAACCATTGTTTTTTTTTTCTAAATTTGCTTGAGTTTCACGATATATTGAACAAATTTTTTCATAATTTTATTTAGAACGAAGAAGTTACTCCCGAAGAAGAAGAATTGAAAGAGGAATTAGAAAAATTGGAAAGAATTAAACGCAGAAGATCTAGTTTGGACGCTTATGAAATGGACCCGGATGTGGAAAATAACATGATTGAGGATAATCAAGAGGAGAAGGATGGACACGAATTTGTGCAAGACACACAGGATGTAACGCGGACTCTTCGAGACTCAGTTGAAAACGTCAGAGCCATGAGAACAGAAGAAAAAGCCCAGGTAAATACATAGTTATTTTAGCTTGCCAAAGAGCTAATCAGTGTACAATGTTAAAGAATAGTTATTTCTTCAATTAAACGTACATATATACTTAGTCGATGATTGTATCAATGTTGTCTCGTAAGCTTTGAAGCTCATAAGTTACACTTCTACACTCTACACTAATATTATAAAAAGGAAAGGTGTGATTTCTTTTGATTTTTTTGAACATTGATGGATAAACTTAAAAACTACTTAACATATTTTAAAAATGCTTTCAGCTACAAGAAGGCCACATTATCAGCAAGTAAATTAAATTATTTTAAAAAAAAATTAGTGATACCTATGAAATATACAATCATGATATTAAAATTTTGCCCATAAAAGTAATTATTTTTGTCTTAAAATTACATATTCATATTTATGAAGTCCACGCGAATGAAATCGCAGGCATAGGCTAGTCACTAATAAAGAGCATACCGCTTGTGCCCTCGTATATTTAAAAAAAAAAAAAATTAACTATCTCTTTTTACACAGGAGAGTATACCTAAAGAAAATCATGTCTACATTAAGTTACCACTTCTTCATATGAAACTCGAGGAGCAAAACATGTACTACTGGAGGAGTAATACTCAAATTAATTTGAAGGTAAATAATCTTATGAAGAATTAGTGAAAACTTGATAATTTTTATTGTTTTAACATATTTTTTGTTTATTAAGATGTCATTGTTCGATGTGAGGCTGGCTCTTGCCGGTGGAACCGATGACGGTGCTTGGAATGACGTCATCCTGTCGACTAAAAAGGGAGAAGCCGAATCAGATACAGAAATTCCACCAGGTTTCGCCTCGCTCAATCTGCTTGTACCAATTGCTGGTGAGAAGAGATCAGATTCTTGTATTCGTAATAATTGTTATGTTTTTTAAAAGACAGGAGCTGTTTTAGCAGCACCAAATTGATGATATGATAACTGGTAAGGCTCTTCAGCCACACAACTAGTATTCTCCATTTTGTAATAGAAAGATATTTCAATTTGAAAAATATATTGAAAATAAACTTATTAAAAAAATACATGGAAATTATCCGTATTTACACATTTATTTCAAAAAAATACACGTTTTATTATAAATTTAGGTTCCATTACGGGCGCAAGTACTGCACAACTAAATCGCGGAGTAATACACCTCGACCTCGAGCGGCCTACAATGATAGATGTGTCGGAGGAGAAGCTTGTTAGAATGGATGGAGTTATCAATTTGGTAAATATGCACCATCCATTGTAACTTTGTATACTTTAGTAACAAAATGTAGTAAGTGAGCACATACTTTTTTACAGATCAACCAAAGAATGTCACCATCAAGACAAGCCGGTCCCACAGGACAAGTTTCAGCCCCGTTCCTTAACAAATTGAGAGAATTTATGAGTAAGTTATGTTTATAAATGTATAAATTATGTCGTTATTGATAGATTAATTTTTTCATACCATTTGCTCGGTAATTGCATGGTATTAAATCAGCTTTTCAGAAATTATTCTAATTATCAAGTTTTTTTCGTTATTTTTTAACTGCACCCATAAAAGAAATATGTTAAGGTTCATAAATAGATATTCATCTACCGTTCATTATGTGTTTTATCGCCATAGAAGTATCACTTCTAACACCCATGCTCTGTCTGCGCGTGTCTTTTTTTAGTAGGGTTCCGTACGTCCGAATAAAAAAACGGAAAAGTTATCTCCGAAACTACTAAACCTAAAATTTAAAAAAAATACAGGAATTAGTTTTCTACTTATAGATTATAGGAAAACCTATAAGAAGTCCATGATATTAAAATAACATGGTAAATCACTCAATATTGTGCGGATAGGTAACATAGTACGGAACCGTCTTCACGCGAGTTCAACTCGCACTTGTCCCGTTTTTTTTTATTAAAATAAATTAAAATTTAATTGAAAACATTTAGTATTCTAATCTGTATTTCACTGAAACAGCTAATTTTGTGAACGAAAAAAGTAACAAAACGAAAAAGTCAGTTTAACATAAAAAGACTGCTTGCCTTCAGTGTTTTTTAAGCTTCCGTCTTTTCCTCCCAATATTACTGGTCTGCGAAGTATTTACTGAAAATAAACATTTTCTTTCAGTGAACAGAAATGTAGAGTCTATAACGATACAAAGCACGCAGATTGGAGTCCGCGGTAGTGAAGGTGCAATCGGATGCACATACTCATTGCTCCACATCGCTAACTGCGCACGACCGGAACGCATGACGGGTCGCGGTCTGCTGAGAGGGCTAGTTGTGTCAAGTGGAGCCCCCTTCAAGCCGAGACACGTCATTTTGCAGCCTACAATTCTTGGGTAATCAATCTGAATTAATCTTCATATGTAACATTCATCTTTCTTTATGCGGTGCGAGCTATACCTCTCTTCTGCGTGAAAAGTCATAAGTATCTCCTAGTGGCGAGTTTTATTAAATAATAGACATGATGAAAAAACAGTTGACACTTCTTATTGGAAATGTGTTTTATCGAGGATCCTGAGTTACGTTCCTGTATACGTGACCCCAATTTAACTCAGCAGCGAACGGACCATGATACACGCATGCTGCACTGTGGGTATAAGCCACGCAAATTGCTAATGCGCCTGGCTGCCATTTTGATTACGTAATCTCGTGACACACTCAGTACCGTTAGCAACACTGGATGGCGAGTTTAAAAATTATTATCAAAAAATATTATAAACTAGCGACCCGCCCCCTGCTTCGCCCGGGGTGCAATTTTTATATATACGAACATTCCCCGTTTATCCCTCTTTCCATTAGTGAAAAGCGAATTAAAATCGGTCTACCCGTTCACGCGTGATGCCGTGACCAAGGGAAATAGTGATTCATTTTTATACATAGAAGATATAAAGTACCATAAACTATGTCAGTTTGTATTATTGTTATTATTTTTCAACCTTAGAACACAGACCTCTTTTGATAAATCATTTGAATTTAGTTACATATAATCTTGGAACTAAGACTATATATATGACTTTTCTGTTATTTTTATGCCTACATTTTTTATTTTATAATTTATTTCTTAACATTGTAATATAATTCCAAGCGGTGTTTCCGTGGTAATAGCCACACAATGGCCATTATTACTCAACTGTGATTATCTGGTAGGTTCGAATGGGAGGCCAAGTGGAAGTTGTGGCAGTCAGCGGACAGTGAGGTGGCGTTGAGCGCATGTGTGGCGCTTGATCGCGCCGTCTTTGACGTGCGTCCCGAAGACCTTGATGCCCTCGATCGCATCATTCGCACTGTAGCGCAATTGTCCGCACAGGTAAACCAGTTTTCGTTAATATTCGTTGCCATGTTCCAAATTTCGTCTTTCTAGACGTAGTAGTTTTGGCTGTGCGTTGATAGTCAGTCAGGACAAACGATTTTATAAGTATTGATTAACCCAGACTTTACACGGTTTTAGCTTACATGACTTAACAATCAAAGGAGACATGTGTTTTTAGGTTCCAACTAATTAAGTACTTAGTGATTTGTTATGTGCTACAAATAACGGAAATAAATGATGATTCCGATGTGATCTCTTTTAGTAGCTGTTTTGTAATATCAATTTGACGAATGTAAATTAATAGTAGATTTTACAACAAGTGCACAAAACGAACCATTTTTATTCGAGACTTTTAGCAGTATGGCTGATAGTAATGTCGAGAATAAAATGGTTTTGTGGACGAGTTATAAACTCTGCTTTTCACTTCGATTGCGAGGAAATAAAACAGTAGTATAACATAACATTTCTCTGTAATAATAATTTTCTTAAATTAATTAAATAACCTACCGTACTTGAATTTAAATTTTAATATCTTTTATGTCTTAAAAAACACATAAGGCAAATAAATTTAAGTAAATATTATAAAATAACAAATTCTATCTATGAACTTCTTATTGTGTTTCGCTGTATGGCTCATTTTCTTTGCCTTAATATAGATACATTTATGAGTAGATTATGCATGCACATTTATGCACTTGTAAACAAAATTCGATTTCGTGCAGCCTATATCCTGCACAAATAAGCACTTTCAGAGTATGAGAAGTGAAAATGAAATTGTAAATCTAATGCAGGTTTTAGAAAGACGTAATAAGGCGTTCCAGACACCGATTTCCCAACAAAACGACGAACCACAGTCGAGCGATCTCTTGCCGACGGATCTCGGCGATCATTACTACAAAGATGACTTAAGGTACTAAATATGACACTGGCAGCTCTTTATTTTTACACGGACAACCCAGCTCACTGCTTTTTTTTTTAAACATATTAACGTAAAGAAAGGAAGCATATAGTTTGTAATTAATAATATCCTATGATCGCACACGGCATACCTCTGATACCATATTTCAGATTGAATGTTCTTAAAAAGTAAAACTGGTCTTTAAACTGTAAAATAGTCAAAATAACTGTAAAATTAAATATTCTTTTATCTTGACATAAAGATGGGACAAAATGAGATTCAAGTAGTGTAATCAATTGAAGGTTTTTTTTGGCAACATTTTGTATATCTGCAACCTTGTCACAAGTTGCATTATTATTATTATTATACTCTATATTTTGTACTGTAAACACATATAAAAGAATTTAAAAAAGAAAGTAACAACAAGCAATAGTACAAAAAGGCCTTATCGCTTTATAGCGATTTCTTCCAGGCAATCTTAGGGTAAGGAAAATTATATGAAAAATAAAACAATGTGAGTGGTAAAAGTGATCATCATAAACTTACATTTTAATAACTAAATAAGTACATACATTGAATATTAAATATTAATAAGATATATTAATAAGTATAATATATGAGAACATAAACCTACATAAAAAAATTAAACACATAAAGTCGTCTTCAGTTTGACAGAAATTGTGTCTTGAGTGCTTTTTTTAACATGTCCAGTGAATTAGATTGTTTGATGTTCAAAGACAATGCATTCCAAAGTTTAATGGCCCGTACAGTAAATGACCCCTCGTAGAACTTTGTTTTGTGTAGAAATGCATTGCGCGGTCTTATGTCCGCCTGCACACCAAAAAACTTGAACTTCTCCTTAAGATAAGATGGAGTCTTGGCGTGAAACGGCACACAGTACAGAAGGGATAAAACATGCATGTCCCGGCGACGGCGAATGGGAAGCCACTTGATTTTTTGACGAAAAAAAATCAAGTGGTCATACTTACGTAAGCCAAATTTGAACTGAATAACAAGATTTTGGAGACGCTCAAGCTTGTTTAGTGGGTCCTCGGTTAGATTGAGATAGCATGCGTCTGTATAATCAAGAATCGAGAGAAGAAGAGTATGTGCCAACATCAGCTTGGTTGGGATTGGCAAAACATTGCGCAGTCGCCGAAGCGAGCTCATAGCTGCAAATGTCCTCTTACTGAGTTCCCTAATCTGCACAGACCACACAGCTGCGTTACTGTGAACTGAAGAAACATGACATCTTTGAAATGTAATGTAGACCAAAATGCTACCTTCAAAGTGTACAACATTAACACACTGTTGTTGATTATCAGGAGCGGTGCTTTCCAATTGGTGCGCGGCGCTCGCACTCCTCTCGCGTACCAAGTGATGCTGCACCATGCCACGGTCACGTGGCAGTATCCGCATCCACGCGCTATCACTACGCTAGTCGTTTACCCGCTGCCGGATCTGGTAACGTCACATACTTTCTTGAACATCCCTCAACGTAGATCCAACAACCGTTTCACTAACTTCAGCATTAAATAGCGCTGAACAAAAATGTAATAGCCAAGCTGTCCAAAAAATGTTGTTGGATCTAGCTGTATGGGATTAGTTTGTTCTCGCTTTGAATAATTTATTTAGGCAGCAAAACCAAACACACATTGTTTATATCAATAATTGCTCTGATATATTTGTACTAACATACTTTTATGAATAATTTCAGGAGGAGGATGTAGCATGCGTTTTAGAATTATTCAACGATTTGTCCCGCAAGTGGGAAGGTCACACTCGCTTCACAATCCCCACTGGGTCACACGCCGAATACAATGTGGCTGTTAGTTCAATGGGTATGTTACAAAATTAATTAATTATCTGGGAAATATTATGTATGTCCTGGAAAAGGGATAATAATGATAGTAGTAAAATTTGTACAAGGTATTTTTTTTCGACACATTAGCCGTAATAGATGTGTTGGTTGGGGTCTAAGGAGGACAAAATTACGGAACACAGCTTTATTTCACGTTTATAAATTATCCTAGATCCTAGATTGAGCGTGACTGTCGTTACTTTCAGGAGTATATTGTAATGCGGTGTACGCCACGTTATGGCGAGTACGTGTATGCAGCGATGAAGACGACTTACCTAAATCCGAACCAGAAGACTTCGATTTTAGGAGATATTTATCAACTGAAGACTCGCAGGTTTGTTCAAAAATTAAAATATTTGGACAAAATCATACCAGATGACCAAAGGCTAGATGAGTCGGTGACCAGATTGTTTACGTGTTCGCAGGACACACAGAAATTGAATGAAAATGTTGAACGAGAGACGTCACGTTGTGCATCAGCAAAAGTTAGTGGCGATCTTCTGTCTGGTGTGCTGCGTGTAGACTCACACTTTGTGCCGAACAACCTGCCGAGACTTAAGATTGGTTTGAAGGCGGCGCACGTGGAAATCAACGTGCACAACGCATTGCCTTGCACAGTTATCAGGTAGAGTGTTTCTTTTGTGTATGCTGCCTATCCACTAACTAGTAAGCACTTTGGTTTCCCCCGCAGTTGAAGTGTGGAACGTATTTTTAACGACAAAACACGTTGCCCTCATTTCTAAAATGTATAATCAGTAATGAAATATATATATATTATATCAGTTAAACAAATACAAGTTGAAATTTAAATTAAACAATTAGTTACTGTCACTTGTTTATAATTAAAGAGACGAGCTATTAAATTAAATTGATTTTTCCACATTAATATATTGTTTAATAAAATTGATTAATGATTATAATTACTTATTCGCAATCATTTGGGCGTCTGGCGGCAGTAACCAACTCCCCCTTCCCCCTTACAAAAAACCACCTTAAAATAACAACTTGTGTGATGTGTTTTGGTGAGTGAGTAAGGAAGCCAGAGCTCGCTGGCTGTCCCCTTCCTAATCCATTATCCTTAATCCTACTATGGTCGGCAGCGCGTTTGCAGCAATTATAGCGTTACTTGTATTAAAGGCAACGGTAGCCACCTATCATACAGTAAACCTGTTAGACTGTGTAACGAATTTTACATAAAATAGGTACTTCTTGTAAATGTAGAATTATGACAAGCGAACTTACCAACTTGTAAATGTTATACTCCGGCCATTATAAGAGTGCTGTTCTGACAGGTGTCAATTCCATACATTTTCTGTATCGTTTACTCGGAAATGAACTTTATGCAATGGACATAAAGAAATGTCAAAAACGTATTCATAGAATGACCGTGCTATAATATCATTATGAATAATCTAATGCTCAGTTTATGAACCAATGTTACAACATGTTTTTGCTTAAGCCAATAAAGGATTATTGTTATTATTACTCCGAAATATATGCAAACATTCGTTACAGTGGCGGAGACGAAAGCGTAAAAGGATATTATATATCGGAACCTTTAGTGCGCAGCCATCGCACCCTCACGGTAATCGCTCGTGATACCAGCACGAACTTGCACTGCGCCGCCCACTGCAGAGGACTCTTCAACGTCACTACCCACATCTCGTGAGTTAAAACTTTTAGTCGAGTTAACAACGATAAGGCTTTATGCATAAAGGCCACTGTGTTGTAACAGTCTCAGATGGGGAACGTTACATATCTTATCATTTTTTCCATTATTTTAATGTCTACTAAATCGATGCGCCCCAGCTCCACTCGCGGAGTGCATTTGTAGGAAGTTAGTATACATAATGTATTGTACTTCAAGATAAATAATATGCATCGGAAACAATCGTAACATCACAAAAACGTTTGGCAAAAAAGCATTTACAATTTCAACTTTATCGCAAACAAATAAATGTCAATGTCGTTTCTAAGAAAAGCAAATTTCATTCGGTCATCTTCGGACACACGAAGTTAGCCGAAGCCCATTATTTATCTTAAAATAGTGTGTTTTTTTTAATTAAACTAGTTTCTTTTGAGATGGAGCCTAGGAAATTTACTAAGATCTATCTTCGTTGTGCTAAAATATTATGTTGTTAACGGTGTAAATCAACGCAACGCATATTTTTCGAGAGGAACAGATGCCTAAAAAAGTTCACAGGAAATCGATCAGACTTACTATGTCAGTGGTTATGATGTGGGTTGTTCTAATTGGCAGAGGCGAGATATTAAACTGCGAGAGCGGCACCATGGAAACGTGTTTAAAAGAAGTTCGCGTACAAGCTGGTGCCACCCTTCCTCTGTGGGACAGCAGCTGGAGGCTTCGAGTGCGCCTTTCCGAAGTCAAACTGTCCTTCGATCTTATCGCGCTCAAAACTGTGCAAACGCTATTCGAGGATTGGCGCCCTTGCATTAATACCGTACGTTCTTAATTATTATTTTTATTTAAAAAAAAAATGAGTGTGTGTTTATAACCATACGACAGAAGTGAAAACTTATAATTTTCCAATTTAAAAATTATAAATGTAATTATAATTTACACACGATTTAGTGCGTCACCGATCGGAGCAAACTTGATGTCGAATTTCGAGTAAATCCGATTTATCGTCACCGACTCGAGCGTGACGCTTCACTTACGTTCACTCCTCAGAAAAAACGCACCTGAAGAAGTTTTCACTTCAATAAGCTGAATTTCGTTTTTATGCCAGACAGGCTTGTTAAGATGGAAAACAGGGGAGGAAATGTTAACAAATGAGACAATTTTAATGAAAAATTCATATTATATATTTTTTACAATGATACTCGTTCTGACATCCTTTACTCGCTCACCGAAACATAAGACACGTGAACATAACACGTGCTGTTATTTCACGGTGGTCTTCTGAAAGATGTTAATGAACCTACATCGCTGAAAAAAGAATTGTAAGCTCCGATATTTCACGTTTTTCTTATTCACGTTTTCATTAATAAGAAATTGCTCTTTATTTCAAATTTCTTTTTTTTTTGCGAATCTTATCGTATTAGAAGAATTCGCTATGCTTTTTTAACACAACGGCAACACTATCTACCGCAGTCAAGCGCCGAGGCGACTTTTAAAAGGGTGAATCAAACTAAACCATTTGCAAATAAATATTAAATTAAAACGATTCTTGTAGTCACTAGATCTAAAATTAGTTGATAAAAGCCGCCTTTGCCATATTAAACAAGCCGCCATGTCTTTGATAAATGCCACCTTGGTCACGATTGTTGTTTGATTGTTTTGATTCCTTGCTTAATAGGAAATTAATACTAATTTATTTAAATACTCGCCAAACAATGATAATAATTGGTAAATGTTAATAGCATTTAAAAAAAGGAGATTATAAAATAATTTTGAAAAATATTGTAAACATTGCCAATGCGTAGTTTCATATTTATTTACTTTTTAATGATTTTCCTTTATTATTTGATACCACACAGATTTTTTGGACAGTCCAATAATTACAACTTATTACAGTTTTCCAAATCTCAAATGACTCCGAGGTCACGGTTCGAGGAGTGCAGCAGTATTTCAGAGTTATTGAGTAGACTGGAGGGACGCGTATTCATGTGGATTCACAACACTTGCTCCAGCGAACTGCGATTCGGACAGGTGGAAACGACCGAAACGGTAGCACTGGAGCCTCACTGTAAAATTGCTTACAGGTAAAGCTACTAACGATAATATGCTGTTTCATAATAATAAAGAAGCGTGCCGCTAAACGATAATTAATATTTCAGATGGTGTAGTCCTAGAGCAACGAAAAAGCTACGTTTCACAATAGTCGATCCGACCGATGAAAAAAAATGGTCAGACGGTAAGGTCATATTGATAGTTTTATTTTCATGTCATTATTTCCGCAACAGTGTGGCGGGGATGACCACCGCTTCACAAAATAACAGCGCTTGTGCTGTTATGTTTCATATTTCAGTATAATATCTTACATTACATCTTAATGTAATGTATCCACCACTTTTGCAATTGTTCTATCCTTTCCTAATCCCTTATCCTTAATCTTACTGTAGTCGGCAGCGCACTTGCAGCAGCTTTTGGCGTTGCTTGTGTTGTAGGCGACGGTAGCTACTTACCATCAAGTGGACCGTCAGCCTGTCTGCCGATCTTAACATTAAAAAAAATTGTGCACCAACATCCTCAAAGTTAGTGCGGCATACATTTTATTTGATTAATTACCTCACGATTATAACAGCCGATAGTTCCGGAAGTCTTCCTATTTCCAACTAGAATCTTCTTTCAAGTTTTTTTTTTTTAAATATTTATAAAAATAAGACGTGTTTGGATTGACTGTAAGAATAAGTTTTTATAATCTAAAATGTTCTTGGTATTTATTAGGGTTTTTTTTTTGTGTTGAGGTCGGCAGACAGGCTGACGGTCCACTTGATGGTAGGTGGCTACCCTCGCCTATAACACAAGCAACGCCTAAGCTGCTGCAAGTGCGCTGCCGACTGCAGTAGGATTAAAGATAAGGGATTAGGAGTGGATAGGGAAATGGGCTCTGACATCCCTTACTCACTCACCGTAACACAACAGCACACGTGCTGTTATTTCACGGTGGTCTTCTGTAAGGGGGTGATTACTGCCGCCAGACGGGCTGCCCAAATGCCGCCAATATTTGTTTTTACACTACAGAGTTGTTTGAGGCGGGGGAAAGTTGTGTTAGATGTGGAAGTTTTGGGTACTTCAATTACGATTACGTTTCAGGTGTGGAATTAAAGCCCGGCGAAAGTCGTGTGGTGCTTCGTGGCATGGAGACGCTGGCCGCTCGATCGGATGTGCATCTGTTAGTCACCGTCGAGGACAAAGGGGCGATGCGCCATGTCACTCTAGCTGGTCGGATTGTGCTCGCCAACTTGCTTTACATGAATGTCTCCTACAAGGTATGCTAAATTCCAGTTGATAAATCAAATTCACATCAATAATAATGTTTATTTTGTAATCATTGCTTAGTTTTTAATCGAATCAAGACACGTTATACTTGTAACTAATTAATTTAACTTGGCGTTAAGTTAAGAGTAAAAAGAACGTAGAACGAACGTTCGGCTGCCTACCTATCCACTCTGTAACATTTATTCATTTATTTTTATTTTATTCAAAATATATACAAACACCATTATCGCAGTACCGAATGTTATGTAGTAATTCCACCCTATTGAATTCAATCAGTGTGCAATGGAACAGGTCAATTTGTTGGCGCTATTTTGCTAAGAATGCGCAGCGTTCACGTTAGACGATTCCGTTTAATTTCTTTTGATTCTGTATAATTTTATTTTATTGAATCTGTCTCTGTTACATTTCCATTGGCATTCACATTTGATTCCCTGTAAATGCCAATTTAATTGGAAATATTGTCTCAGTCATGTGTCACTGTTCTTGTATTGTTCAAATTTTTGGTTTTTGTTCAAATAAAAATAAATAAATAAAACATTATAGGTTCGCGTAAGACCGTCAGAGTCGCAATCGTGGTACAACGTAACCGGCGGCAAACTCGCGCCCGAGACGGTAGACACGAGTATTCTCTGCGGCACCGACACGGAGGCAGTATTGAAGTATAGTATATACATTAATTTGAATATTAACAGCACAGTTAGGCATAGAAACCTAACTTAGAAAAATAGCTGGACTCCCTTAAATTTGGATTCCTGTCAAGCTGTCTCCACAGTTCTCCCTCTGTTGAATGTTATAAAACTTCTAACACGAGTTTAATTCTCTTGTGGCTTTTATATCTACTAACTCTCAGACTTTTAAACTAATATTTTTTTATTGTAGTACAATATGTTATTTAGATTTATTAAAGTTCTAAAAAACAGCACTTCTCTTTATTGATTTATTGAATATGTGAAAACATAAAATTATCAGAAAAATATGAACTTTATTTCTCAAGAATAGTGAAGCTTCTTTGTTCAAATACATTTTCTTAAAAATTGACAGTTGATAGGTAATTATTTTTTTATTTAATCGCAAATATTCCTTAAGTAATTTGACACTATAGAAGTACAACGAAAATGTAGTTGTACTATCGTCGCATTGTTCGTTGCCTGTATTTGTTTAAAATATGTACCTATTTTGTAGTAAAGCTTTATGTAATATCGCTTAAAATACACCATCGAAATAATGATTCGAACTTTGATAGGATCAAAGTGGCGTCCGGTGACAACGGATGGTCAGGCGACATACCGTTCAAGGAGAGTCCCAAGGAGCACATACCGTGGCTTATTAAATGTGAGTTATTTAACATTTTATTTAGCTGTGATGTATTCATTTATTATTACATTTGTGTATACGAACACTTTTTAGTAGTGACAGGGCACACTGCATTTCGCAGTCAATTGGGCAGCCCGTCTGGCGGCAGTAGACCACCGTGAAATAACAGTATGTGTGCTGTTATGGTTCGGTGTTTGAGTAAGGGATTCCTGAAGCCGTTTCTTTATCTATTCCTAATCCTTAATCCTACTATGATTGACAGAGCGCTTCAATCAAGTGGATCTCCAGCCTTTTCATTAAGAAAAATATTTTCGGTTTACTGAGGTTTCTGACTTTAATCCGTAAACATTTTTCGCTACCACTCTAAACCCATCCCTTTCTTGTTATTCCACTTGATGTTAAGGGAATTTTTCTCGCGTTAATCCATGATGCTGACACACAATTTTCAAAGCGATACCACAATGAATACAAATTAAATTAATACATCTATCACATAACAAATTTCAAATATTATAATTCCGTTTTATTAAAAGTGCCAGGATACGTTACGTCTTAATACAATTGTGTTATTTGTTTGTACTTCAGTACCCAGGGACGGCGACACGCCCATTACTTTGTGGTGTCGAGTAGTGCGACTGCGCGCCGACTCGCGAGTTCTCGTCAGCCTGTGGCCTCTTTATATGCTGCGATCGTATCTCACACTAGACGCTGAGGTAGTATAAAGTTTTCTGTTATGTTTTTTTGTGAGACATGACCAGTTTCAGTTTCAGCTGTTCAATTAGAGAATTTACTGTCATGGTATTATAAAATTACTTCGCCAGGTATGGCACTCCGAGAGACAGCTCGACACAAGCTTGCGTCGTCGCTGCTGTGTTGCCAGTTTATGTGCTTTCAATCTACCCGAGTCCCATTTATTACATGTATAATTAAGATAAAACTGTATGTGTTTCACAATGTGATTACTTTAATTAATGACTTATTTTTCTTGCTAAGATAAAGCATCCTATAAATATCATCTTTTGTGTTAGTGATGGCAAATATTTTTCCTTCATATTTTGTTTAATACAATAAAGTGCCAATTCGACAGTGACGTAATCTTTTGTCACAAGCGGAGTACCAGACCTTGTTTTCTTCGACCATGCTCTCTACCATAGGTTCAGTATTACTTTGCTAGAATGAAAGCTTTTACTGCAGGCGGTTGCACATAGTACAGTCGCTAAGAAAAAAATTTCTGTAAAAATATTATGAACTTCTTGTTAGCTGTAGAGTTACTTGTAGATATCAAGTTTGTTCAGTAACAGAATAGAAAGTCATTTTATGAAATGTTGTATACAACTTAAAAAAACGAAAAAGAATGAATTTAGCTACATTAACAGTTCAACTATGTCACACTATGTAGTGTGTCGCCAGTGATGACATATGGCGCTGAAACGTGGTCTTTAAAATTATGTAAGTCGCATATTAACACAAGAAAATAAGAGGAATAAGGTGCCATCCTATTAAGGCAGCAATTTAGAAATAATCTGATGTGTCAACCAAATATACACTTTAATGCATAAGAATGTGTGAGGCACCGAAACTCAACATCACAGTAACTCAACTTTTGTGAGGGTTCTAACCCCTTGCGTGAGACTGGTTGTATAGTGAGTGTATAAATTGTCGCCAGGTATTGATAAAAACAGACAGTGAACCTTCGACCTCTTCAGCTAATGCTTCGGAAAACTCTCAGCCGCACGCCAAAGCGCCAGTGATGATGCCCGTTTCCGGACAAGGCACGACCACTCAGTTGTTCATGTGTGGAAGTGTCAACTCTAAATATACACTCTCATTTAAATACAAGTCAGTATTTGCATCATTTTACAAATAATTAAACAAGTCTTAAATGTACAGCTGTAAAGTATAGTTTTAAAATGAATTTATACAGGTGTCCCAGAAGTCGACATCAAGCCGAAAACCCCCGATTGACCAAAACATAAGACCTATCAAAAACTTTAAAAATAATCTAAGTTTGGTTTAAAAAATGTAGGCATTTTAATTAAAATCTAAAAAATGGCCACCATATGCTGCTTCTATTCGGCCTATTAATACAAACACGTACTTTTTTTTAATTTTTTGTTTTCGCTGTACTTTTTATTAATAAAACTATAAATTATAGTCCAAAAGTTTACATGAACTGCCTCTGGTTAAAAAAAAGTAATTTTCTTAACCAAAGATTTTTTTACAAATATTACTTTTACCCAACATTAACCGACTGTGCCCAAAAAAAAGTACTACATATTTTCAAAAGTTAGCGCATATAACAGATTCCAAAATGGTATAATTTATTTCTTGACATAAGGATTAAAAAGAAATTATTCCAACAGGGATTTTACATATATTGTAATTATATTTTTAACTTAATAAAATTATTTAATACTGGTTTATTTTTATAATTTTATTGATACCGAGCAGGTATTTTATAATATTTTATAATACAATACAAATACAAAAAACAATGAGTGACCTTCATCGTACCTTCATATTTTAAATGTTGCGGACGCGTTATATGTATGCTCTTTGGATCGTATATATTAATAAAATATTAATTTAATTTATGTTGAATATAACATGAGTTAATATAATGACGAGGGTAAAATTGAAATGAAATAGGAGATTCAATATCTATATTGTTTGCGCAGGAATGTGGCACGTTCGGTGACTACAGACGTTCCTCTACACTATGGGACAACCAGCCCCTCGGTGTTTGAGCTGATGACTCCGTTCAACAGTATGGAAGACCTCATAGGTGACATACAGAAGTGGTAACTTTATATATTTGCTCTTACTTACACATAATTATTAATTACTAGCTGTTCAAGCAACTTCGTACCCGTAGTATTCGGTATAGCCCGTAACTTTTTTTGTTGTAAACCGATTCCAATCAAACCTTAAATGTTACAGGAAGATTGCTACAATAAATTAGTAAAAACCGTATTCAAATCGGTTAATCCGTTTCCGAGATTAGCGTGCAAAAACGCACAGATAAACAGACAAAAATTCTAAAAACTATTTTTTTTGACGTGTACGAGTACCACGTGTACAAATTGTTTTTTTGAAAAAAAAAACACGGCTCGTTTACGATTTTATTATATGTATAGATTATACATAATATTATAGCATATTTAATCATTTCGGCAACCCTTGAAAAAAGCAGCTCGTGTGTCTGTTGAGTGAGTAAGTGAAGCCAGAACCCATTTCCCTTACCCTTTCCAATCCCTTATCCTTAATCCTATTGTAGTCGGTAGCGCACTTGCACCACCTGTGGAGTTGCTTATGTTATAGGCAAAGATAAGTACCTGCCATTAAGTGGACAGTGGACCTTAACAAAAAAAGATCTTGACCAAATCCGACTATGAAAAGTTTATTTCCAATCTATTTATATCATTCTAACATATTCCAGCGTTCAATTTCTGGGATTGCGCAGTTTATGACTGTAGCCAGGCAGTAACGTGTGACCGGCCATTACTCGATTTAATTCTTTTTATTTATTGTAAACTGTCGATACGATTTGTAGGATATTACGGTCCGGACGTCAAGGTGATTCTATGTGGCCCCTCTCAGCGGTGTCTTCCCACTGGGCGCAACGTTGGACGCCTGGCGCCAAACAGCCGCGCTCTGATGTTATTGTAAGATCCATACGTATTCTCCACAAACTCGTAAGCTCTGTCCCACTTCTGGGCACAGGCCTCTCTTCTCAATATTGGAGGCATAGTCCACCTGACTATCAATATTCAGTTGTTTCATCATACTAAATGAAAAAGGTTATAATAGGCTAAATAGGCGTTTTGATTAGATTTTATTTTTAATTGCTTGAAATGATAAATTTATTGAATATGCACTTTTAAACTAATAAAAACTTATGTTATTGCGTTAATTATTGGATTTAGATAGACAGACAGACAGAATAACTTTCACATTTATAATTTTAGTATGGATATACATTGAAATCCGAAGAAGATTCCTAAGAAGAGAAAAATTTGAAATTTTCCGTGCGAAACTGGGCGTTTTTTATTTTTATTTTTCTTGCAAGACAACCGACCTCAAATGTATTATTAAAATTTATGTACACAAAATACATGCTTGTGATGTGGTTATCCATAGCTTCATAAATATTTTTTCACTTCTATGTCCATACAGTACACAAGAACACTTTTTTCACTAGTTGAAGCAATTGACTTTTGCTCACTGATTTGAAACAAAATAACGTTTTCGAGGTGGTATCTTGTAAATAACTATTTTATTGCAGGTCCGATACGTGCCGGTGCGTGTCGCCAACGGCTGTAGTTTGGAGCTGCACGTGGCTCCGCTTGTGATGGTCTGCAACGCGGCGACGCCTGCGCTTTCGATATTCGACGCTGACGGTCGCTATGTGTGTCGCGTACTTCCGGGAACGGTTATATCGCCGCCATCTACAATTCTAAAGGTACTGCTGTAACCATTCAGAAGATACTACTGCACGAACCATTCCATATGTACTCTGCACCATCCCAAGGGAACTGCTGAAAAATAATGAAAATACTGACTCATGCATGCGTACGTTGCTATAATTGATATAATAAAAAAAACGGCTTGGCTTTTCACAAATAACACTACATACTCAAATGTAGCCACGAAATAATCAATTAAATTCGCTTGCCAATGAGTACACAAAAATTTATTACCTGCATATATAATTTTAAATCGCGATAACATACTAGCTCGTAAATATTCTAAACGGAAGATCGACAAACACTAACGAAGTGTTCCTTTTTGAATTGCTGCTATATGCATGTAAAAATACAAATTAAAGATTAAATAAATACAAATTAATACAAATTACCCAGGCAGTTACAGGACTAATCTAAGAAGGTATTACTGCAGTGTAAAATTTCGCTTAAGGAAGTCGTGTTAGTTTTATAATTAGAGAACCGCGAAAACATCTGAAATATTCGCGAATAAAAAATTTCTCATGCATTTTGCATGGCACGGGTTTGAGGCGGTACTAATTTCGTCGGATCAGCTAGTATATTATATTCTTTAATGACATTTTAGCTTTAATGCGATAAAAAGCTTAAGGTTTTGACACAGAACCAACGGGGCATCCAGCGCTTTTCCTTCCCGTCGGATATGTACTTAAACCTGAACATTAAATTCATCTAAGGTTATATATTTTTTACATTTTTCCTATTTTCATATTCGGCCTTCCTAATGTAATTCACTTAGATCCTGTTGTAAACAATGTTTTTATTTGTACCTCAGGAGCCGTTCCACATTTGTGTAAACAAATTGGCGAATTTAACATACTCGGGCCGTCCTCTGCGCGTGTGGGACCGGGAACCAGGCCAATATGGGAGACCGCCGGTCGGCTGCATCGCTCTCGACTATGACAATGAAATAGCGCTATTCGACAAGAACAAGGTGACATTAATAATGCAATCAAAAGTTTCATTATTAAAAATCTAGTTTAAATCCCGAACAAACGAAAGATTTTAATTTAGAATCCTTCAAGTTCAAGCAAAATAAAACAACATACTTGTGCGACACAAAAAACATAATTGTAAATAGATTTTAAAAAACACGTAATACACAGAGTATGCATACTAAAAATAATTTAAATGTAATTTGTTATGTGTTTTCAGGTGCGATTGGTGACTATAATATACGAATTAAAGGAGAACATAAACATTTTCGGTATAACACATACATACGCGATAGTCAACAAACTGGGGATACCTATTTTGGTGAGCAATGATTATACTTTTCATTAGCTTGTAAATTTCACGGTTCTCTGATCCACACCGCAACACAACAGCATATGTGCTGTTATTTCACTGTGGTATTTAGTAAGAGGGTGGGTTCTGTTCTGTCGTCAGACGTGCTGCCGCTACGAAGTAGGATGTAAAGAGGAAATAAGCGTGATACGATTATAAATAAAATAATCGGCATTAAATGACGGAAAACAAAATATGTCGTTACTTTTTTAGTTTATAAAGACTATAGATATTTATTGCAGTTTCTCATTTCGATAATTTTATTTACGTTATATTTTAGATGGGTGCAGTTGTGATACCACAAGATTCGAATAATGTACATATACTCACTGCACCAACCTATGTCAACATTGAACCCGTAAGACACGGAGGCGGTGAACCTATTGAGTGGTATTCGCTGGAGGGAAAGTGGCCCGGGCCTGGTACCGACCCATCAGAGCTGATACCTTACGTGTTGTTGACGTCACACTGGGCGGCGTACAATGCTCGTCTTCCGGTTCCGGTCCGGTTGTCCGGCGGACCGCTCCGTCAACCCATCGCCGTGCATCGCACAAAAGGAGAAGCTGTAACTATTATATTTAAACAATGGCTCAAGACGTCCATTTGTTCGTCTCTAAAATAATTGTTTTTCATTTGTGTAAACAGGAGAATACATAATATTTAGAATTTAAGCTAAAGTTATAAACCATTATTAAAATATCCTATATTCCAGTGAACTTAATTTCAGTCACTTTCAATGCTTATTTTATTTATTCAATTACTTTCAATTCCGCATACAGATTTTATATAAGCATCCAGATTACGCAATGAAACACGTATTTGTGGTCTTCTACAATATGATATGGTGGTTATATTGACGTGTGTAATAGAAATTTTGACATTTGAATTTTGAGTTTTTTATTTAGTTTCCAGCAGTTGTGAGCGTGGTTTCAAGCGAAAGTCGTTGGCTAGTGACTGTAGAACGGGATCCGTGTCCACAGTTCGTTGTTCACAACCACACGTTGTTCGACCTTGTCGTCGCCGAGGCAAAAATAACGCACGCCACAGAACCCAGCACGTCAGCAGCTGAGGTATCGTGTTAATATACATATGTATTATTATTTTCCAAATACAGTACACATTCTGAATTTATCGTTTAAATTAAATAAAAATTATAATAAAATTAATTATAATAAAAATACTATTTTCTGTTTATTGAATATTTGTACATAAAATTAAGTTTTACTCGATATAATGTCGTAAATCGTTCATGTAAGCTTGTTTCTTTTTATTCAATATTTAACCGAAAAAGTAGTCAATGAAAAGAAGAAATTACTTAAAATACTTTCAACAAGAATTTTTGTATGGTTGCGCCTGCAGCGCCAACGTGATATTCTTACTAAAAACTTGTTTGTAATATAAATAAAAAATGGAAATATATTTCAAAATATAAACATTTTAAAGTTGATTTGTTATTGATTAATACATTTATTTAAAATAAACTGTGGTTTCATAAATAGTATTATCATTAGGTATTCCGTCGAGTGCTTTCGAGGAATATTTTTTTAGAATTATGCTGTTTGCAAAAACAGCAAAGGCGGACAGTGACTATATTTTATAATATGTGTAAACTCTATTAATTGTCCAACCACTCATTATTGTTCTACTGACGGTAATTAAGTGCACGTTTGATTTTGTTAGCCATTACCGGAACATGCGGGGGTCCAATGGTGGTGCACGGTGGAATCTAAATCCTACACTCCATTTTCTACGCCCACGTTCACCGGCCGATATCCGTCCAAACAGAATGAACAATATAAAGACAGCGGGACTTATCTGAGCTTCGCCAAAATATCATGTACGTTACACAAAGATTTGTTATTTAATTACTGTTTAGGACATCATATCTGTAAGAGAAAATCACCCTGAAATAACAGTATACATATGTGGTGATGTCTTTCGGTGGCTGTGTAAGGTCCTACTGAGTTCAGTAGAGCACCTGTAGCGTTGCTTGCTATAATTAGCGGCGGTAGTTAACTCCTATTAATTTAATTAATTAATTGAACCGTTAGACTGCCTGCCTACCTTTTATTTAAAAGATACACTGCCAATTTTCATTGGATTAAAAGTCGAAAGGCGATGTTAATATAGAAAGTTGCAACTGTTTTTTGTCGGGTAATCCGAAATAACGTCTCTGTACACCATTACCCCAATTTAACTCACCAACTCGCATGATGCGCTACAGGCAACAGGTGATTTCTCTTTGCATACATTATTTCAAAATTTGCACTTGCCTCGGGTTTAATTATTACTAGCTGCCCGCCCCCGGCTTCGCCCGTGGTGCAATTTTTATATACCTAAACATTCCCCGTTTATCCCTCTTTCCATTAGTCAAAACCGAAATAAAATCGGTCTACCCGTTCGAAAGTTATGGGCGTACATACATTTCGAAGATTCATTTTTATTTATATAGATTACACTAATAAAGCCCTTCCTACCATCAGGACTTTTACTTGGCTACCCAAGCCCCTAATAGGCTTAACTCACTCAGTGAATCAATAGGTGTTTTTCTGTATGTGTACATTACAGAACGCACGCAAATTGTCTTTTAATTTACTTTGTCTCATCTTTTGACATATTAAAAGCGTCCAGTAACCAACTTTAAACTCATTTGCGCTAGAGACGTATTAAGTTTTCGACATACAAGTGCATACTGCGTACGTACGGAAACTGGATCATTAAAGAAAAGAGATTCATTTAATTTATACGTATTTACACAGATTTATTAAAACGTGTGGTTTGGTTCAGAGGTTTGCGACTACTGACTACGGAACGCCAGGTAACCGATTTGTTGAAAGCTCTGTGTGGCGTTTTCCATTCGGCTTTACACTGTTTTATATACAAAGAAGGGTTATATAGTACGAATGGCTGAAATAGCAGTTGCTCTGCTTAATTATATTGTATCACTGATTACATATACAGGCGTACTCGGCTCTAAAGCCAATGAAAATTCACCGTGTATACATACATAGACTAATGTCAGAATATGTTTGTAGGTGTAAAGGACGATATGGAAATGGGAACACCTCACTACTTGTCATCTCTAAAGTGGAGTCCACCGGCGGCGGTCACAAATGGAGAACAATTGATGCAACTGGGCACAGGACAGTTGATCAAGATGCGTGTGCTCATGCACCTACATTCCTCGCTTATTGAACTCAGGGAAGTTAATCAGGTGAGAATGAAGCCTCGATCGTCATGCCAATTGTTATATACGTGTACTTGATGAGATTATTCGCTGGCATTTCAGAAAGACATTTCGGCGAGCGAAATTAGACGCCGTATATTTGAAACTGATGCCGAAGACAAATTGCAACCTGTATGTATGACAATTTAAAATTATTTACCTAAGTGTCGATCATATAGTGCTTATACGAACTACAGCTAACGCTTTATGCCCATACGACATGTCAGTAAAGTTTTGCTTTGCTTTATTACACCACGGCTATATGTACATGACACTTTCAGATGACAATATTTTCTTGTTGCATACTTTTGACGTGATAACGTCTAATAAATCGATGAACGCCGGCTGCACGCACGAAAAATGATGACTCATTGTCCCGTTACGCTCGAGCCGATGCATGATCGGAGCGAGAGCGCGCCACGAGCGAGCGAAAGGCACGATCGGCTTGCGCCGCATCTATCTCTCTTCTCGGCTTGGCCTATGCGTCCGAGGAGAAGAAACAATGTTTTATGACGTTGTCACGTTAAACTGTCGTTCCTATGCTGACTATATATATTCAAAGCTATCTTTTATCACCATCAACATCAACACTTAATAATGCGTGATCTAATTGACAGCTTGCAAACACAGGCTTTCAATTTTAAATGGTGTGAAAAAAAAAAACTACTCACAAACTAACTTGTTTTACGACATTAAAGGCGAAAACACATTATCGTATCGGGGTGTGTCGTGTCGCTATCTGGCGGGACGAACGGTGTTCACGTTTATGTGTTGTGTGACACATTCTGACGTATTTTCAAATCATTCTTCTGTTACGTTTCGTGAAGTGACCACGTGCACAATGTCTTCTGGTAGCGATAGCGTTTTTGACCGAAGATATTCAATTCTTTGTATTAGTAAATCTTTAAAAAAATTGGGTTCATCCCATTAATAAATATAGAGAACTGTAGTGTTGAGTAGGACATACAAGAGGCGGTACATTCGTCCCGTACATTACGTCAAAATGTAAGAGCGGCTCAACATTTCAAAGTGTACTACTTCAAATTTTATGTCGCGGCAGTCGCGTTACTCACTCTCCGGTAAATAAACTATGCTACTATAATAAGGTGAGAGAGAAAGAGAAAGGGAACGAGGCACACACATGCTACAAACAAATTAAGAAAGGTATACGTGATTATTATTGCATTGTAATTAATTTGTAATTTTTTTTCAATAGCTTTTTTATTATTCTTTATTTTTTGTTTGTTTACCTATTTACAAACAATATTTACTGTGTTTTTATTTTCATATTACTTTGCGATACTGGATTAATAATATGTCATCAACCAGGACAATCAGAATTCATATGCACTGCATAACATCAAATGTCATATTTGTAGCCGTAACTTCAAACGTATCACTTTCATCAGTACGCCTCGCCTCATTTGAAGTAGGACATTGTACTGGCTCAGTACAAAAAAGAGGCTACTCTTACAAACTCTTTTTGAAGTCGTGTCCTACCCAACACTAGAGAACTGAGAAACTGATGCTGTACCAGGCAGGTGTTTCAGATCCCGAAAGTAGTAAGAGAAGAGAAACAGAATGATGAGACAGAAGAAATTTATTGATTGATATATCCCAACAAGGGATTCTAAATGACACTGAAACGTTTCAGCAAGGGTGAAAGCGCTCGGCGTGCGTAGAACTAGGTCCGGACTTACACTTTAACCGAGACACCACTTTGCGTGTCATATTTTGCGTCGATCAAGCGTTAGCATGTTTTACCTTTTCTTGTCAGCGCCATCTATCGGAGAGCCGCGCAACTACGGCGTCAACTTAACAGTCTTGACGTTTACTTTGCAATACTTTTGTATTGGTGTTACAATGCTGCATTTCACAATCTCGTAAAAGAGGTGGATAGCGACGAATGAATTAGTCCTTTTTTTATTCCTACATTTAGTATATATAATACTTTATATCTGCTACTCAATAAATTAGTCAGACATTTTAAAACGCACAAGCGGCACTTTGTCGCTTTACCCCGTCATAATGCAAGATTCACAATTGTCTCGTGTGCAACACGACACAAGGCGTTCTGCAACATGACACAAGGCACCACAACAATGTGAACGCAGTCATCTATTTTGTATGGATCGGATACCATTATGACAATGTGATTCCGCCTTAACACTTTCAATCGTCACAAAGCATTTGCGGCATAACAAATGTACGTTTGAAAACAAAGAATGCTTGTTAAAGGCTATTCATATTAGAAGTACTAGTGAAGATATCTTAATTGATAGCTTGGTGGTCGCCATGACGTGTTACTTGAGGAGACATCTGCGGAGCCACCGAGTGAAGACAACGCAACCCGTCTCAGTCCGCTGGACTCCAAGACTGAATCTTCGGTCTCACTCATAACGGCGAAAGGCGCGGAGAGGCTTGAAGATGGAAATGGTGAGTTTGAACTTAACGCGTTAACAACTCCTAAATAGAGAGAAATTGAAAACTGTCAGAAATGTCTTTTATTCTCTTGTATATTTTTTTTGTGCAGTATGGCTGAGTAGCCCACAGTTTCTTTCGGAGCGTTTAAGAGTTATTGCCACCGGGATAGTGTTACAAATGGCTGCCTCTCCTGATGCACAACCTCTCCTTGCGATACATCTTGACACACCGACGGTACATCTACAAGAAGATGCTGATGTAAGCATGCATACTTTGCACTAATCTAGGCACTGTCAGAAAAACCACGACCAACGTGAAAATGTCACTTGCAGGGCTATAAAGTAACGGCATCGGTCTCCAATTTCCAAGTGGACAATCTACAATACGAGGGTGGCCAGTTTGATTTTCCAGTGGTGTTATCTACCTGCGCAGCTGAGGGACACGGGGATCCATGGCCTCTTTTATGGAACATGTTCATGGACTCAAACTTCGAATCTGACGAAAACGAGCCAAGTCTTTTATTGACCACACACTATCAGAGGTGGGCGGTCGTCGAGGAATACTACTGCCGTAAGTATATATCAATTACCACAATTTTAATGAATTAAATAAGCTCTCTTCGAAATAAAAGAAAACTGAAATTGTCAGTTGCCCAATTGACTTAATTCATCCATTTCTTACACTCAGCCTACAATAATTTATTTATGTTTTTAAATACATGTGAAAAACAAACAAATAAAAAATCAATCTAATTTTTTACCAATGAGCCAGTTTAGTAAATAATTGTCTTTTGATAAATGTTTAGAATTTATTTATTGACAATTTTATAATTTAACTTATTGTTAATATTACTTTATTTGATAGAGTACTGTAGACAACGCATTTATCTTTACGTATTAAGTTAAAATTGTGTAATTCACCATTTTTCTTAAATTTGCCAATATTCTCGTTTCGATCCTCAACGCGGACTAGGCTTTTCATACAAGATTTAGACGTTTGCTTTTATAAGCCCAGAGAATGGAATTAGGGAACACACAAGTAATTACATGCGTCCGCTGTCGCACAAATGTCAAAGTGATAGATATCGTAACGCTATATTTGGTATATCTTAAGATTTCATATTAACAGGAATTCAATTAGATAGGTATTATTGTGAAACCGATGAACACGACTACAATTAAATATCAGTCACAGGTGTTATCTTTATTTTCAGAATAATTCAACACTGAATTTCAAATGTATTAATCCTGTGTGAGACGTTACAGAACTTAGCAATGTAGAGGCTCGTTTTGGGCCCATATCACTGTACGTCGAGGACCCCTTTGTGAGTGCTCTGCTCGAACTGGCGCGGAGGTTAACTGCACGCGCTGACAGCGCAGCGCCGGACCACACACCCTCAGTGCGTCATCCGTTGTTGCTGCAAACGCTTCTCATCCACCCGCTAGATTTGCAGCTCACATTGCACACAGCGGTATGCATCGAATCATTTATAAAGCTACGATCTCCTATAGCGTTAACAACTGGCACAGTGACAGCAGTCAATACATATCTCGGCTGTGAACAACGCCTCAGTCACAACAATAGTCTACAAACGGTGCCTTCCTGTGGTTTTATGTCATTTTGTACTGACGCTAGAAACGGCGTTCACGCTGTAATGGTTCGAAATAACCAGAGACGCAGCGCACAGCGTTTGAATGTGTCTACTCGGCCAAACGTCGACGTTAGCGTGTGAAAAAGACCGCCATAGTACATTTCCGTATTAAGCATTGTGACGCCGCGTACGACGTGACGCTGTAAGACCTCGATGGCATTTATAGGAGACCATAGCATAACTGTAATTATACGAACGCATTCGGCATAAAAACAATTCTTTGTTTACAGTTGCGTATGTACATTGCTTTGGACCAAAGTCCGTTGCGTTTGAACGCGTTCGAATGTCACAACCTCATGACTTCGCCCGACCGTCTCGTGCATTCACTCACAGTGCACTATCTGTCGGCTGCATTACTGAGTGCTGGGTGGGTGGTGGGAGGACTAGAACTTCTGGGCGCGCCGGGTGCTCTGGCGGCGCGCGTGAGTGCCGCGTCGGGCGGAGTGCGCGGTGTGGCTTCTGCGGCCGCGGCTGCGCTGCTTAAGTCGGTGAGCGCCTGGGCTGGCTCTTTAGCGCGCAATCTCGACCTATTGGCCGGAGATCAGGAACACGCTCGGCGAGCCGCCGCAGCGCGTCGGCGGCCGCCACCTAACCTGGTGGCTGGCCTTGGCGCCGGCGTCGCTAACTTCGCCATCAATCTTCTCGGCGCCATAGGCGGCTTAGCACACCATCCGGTGGTGGGAGTGGCGGTAGGCGACAACGACAGCACCACGGGCCTCCGGCGCGGGTTGGTTGGCGCTTTGGCCAAACCGTTGAGCGCCACCGCCGATCTCTTCGCGTACGCCGGCCACGGCCTATTGCAGCAGACGGGTTGGGATCTGCTACCCAGCAGAAGACCGTCGTCCCCGATTGTCGCAAGCGACGGAGAGCACTGGCGGCGTGAGTACGTGCGCCTCTGCTTCCAGCTGGGCGGCGCGCCTCTCGTTGCCGGTTTCGATGTGCAAGTCAACGGCGTTCGCCTCTATCTGCTGCTTACACACAAAGTGCGTATACCACTCGTAAAATTTATTTTAAGAAACAGACAGAAGCGGACAGCGACTTTTTTTAATATGTATATTCTAGTAGCTTTCCCGAACGACGTTAATGCAATATTACTTTTCAGTACATGGTATTGGTGGAGCCGAAGACGGACCGGTTCAGGGAGATGATCGACGTGAACACGTTGGAGTTGACACCATACAGACACGGGCGCCCCGTGAAATTGAGTTTGCGTGAAGAGATTACGAAGGAAAAAGAAAAGGAAGAGGAAGGCGCTTCTCAGTCCGATGAGGACGAGCAAGCGAGACAGATGAGCGCCACGGCGCTAGAGCGTGTGGCGCGTTACACGGGCGCCGAAACGAGCACAGGCGGGCGTCGCCGCAAGCGAGCTATCGAACTGCGACCGGCGGCTGGCCAAGCGGCAGCCCTCCACACGACTCTCTCCGCGCTGATTCAGCACACCACCGACACACATTTTCCCTTACTATGACACGTCACCAACTACAACTAATTCACTGGTGCCCTCCAAATGTAAATAATATAATAGGATCTATTTCTAAATCATTCCAATAGTTTTTTTCTTTTTGTTATTTTTTGTTTAGTTCTTTGGAGTATTAAATCATCAGAGTAGTCAAGTAAATTTAAAGTAAAACTCTATGTTTGTATATAAGCTCTGTAATTTAACACATTACGCAACTGTGTAGGATTTAAAACATTATGTTGTATTTAATGCGCGCAATCTATTTCTGCCTATTTTATTTTATATTTTATTAAATTATTAACTAACTAATGCCAAGGACACAAAAAATATTTTTTATATTAATATTGGTGTTGTCTTTCAAATACAATACGTAAAATATTAGCATGCATAATAAAACACATTCATATAAAAAGACTGTGCAAATGTAAAATCCTTTGCAAATGTTTTATTAATAAATAGAAAGTGGACATGTTTTTATATTAAAAAAATGACTTTTAATGTGTATATACATTATTACAAAGTTTTTACATGTATATACATATTTACTAAGGGTTACAGTTTATGGTACTTTTTTAAAATAAATAATAAAAATCTTTGCATAGAAGAAAACTAAAAGTATTAATAATATTTGTATAAATTTTAAACAATTTGAAATATGTCCTGTCTCTTTTAAAAATAGTAAATTTAATCATGTAAATCGTTTTATTTTTTGTAACTTAACTGTAATGAATTATTGTAAATATGAAATCAGTTCGGATCAGTATTTTTTATTATACCTATGTATAAATATATTTTAACGTATGTGCCCTTTTATTGCATTTTATACGTTTTCCAAATTTATTGCATGTTCTAATCTTATTGAAGTCTTCTATATTTTTATCAAACTTGTAAAATATTTTTTTAATGAATGTGCCCTTTGAGAGGCTTTCTTGAGATGCCAAATAATTGTTTCTATGTTAAAAATAAACGGTGAGGTATTAATAATTAATGTTTGTAATTTATTTCACTATTCCATACAACAATCTTAATTATTTTATATAGTAACATACATATGTATTTTTTTATAATATGTAGAGTTACCTACTTTTTAAGTTTGAGTTTGACATACAGACTGATGATGGTGCCTGTACATTCGCCTCTATACACAAACAACGCTAAATGGTGATAAAAATGCGTTGCGGAGAAACAAAATAGTAGAAGAGAAAATGAAAGAGACGGGTGAGCTCTGGCTTACCACTGAAACACAATATCACAAATGCTGATATTCACACAAAATTAACGGTAGTCTCTAGGTATTTTATGACTGATTGTTTTTTACAACAAAAGATCAATATCAAAAGATGCAATATGCCTCAGGGCACTTTGGAACCGTCAATGTGCCAGGCTCTCAGAAACAAGAAGCACTTGAACCTTTCTAACTTTGGAGGTACAAACGGTCCCCGGACAAGACGGTTCATCGCATGCGCGCTTTGCCGATCACGCCTCAAAGGTGAGAAGGCGCGCGGCGGTCTTCCTCCTCACTCGGTGGTGGGGGAGCTAGACATCGTGGTCACCAGCAAGCTAACCACTAATTAGCTAAGCAAGCTAATTAGAGAGCTAACCACTAGTGGATTGGAATGGTGAGGGAGATTGTCATAGTAGGTATTCCATAGATAGAAATATCGAATCCCACCAAAAACATTCTCGATGGAGCTGCTTGTTTATCTCTAAAAAGTAACGAAATCTAGACAAAGTCGTGCCAAGTCTAAGATTCCTTACTGCGATTTCTTTATTATTATAGTTAATGCAGTTAGCACCTGGTTTTGTACCCTTCAACGGCCAAGTCACACAACATGTACTGCTCGTACCAAAACAATCGAGTGCAAATTACGATGTCATGAACGCACTTCGAAATATAGGTAGGTACATTTTATCGTACTAATATCGTGAGGATATTCATCATAAAGATCTTACTTTAAATATTTTTAGTTTTTACTGTTTCCTTTTACGTTAGTTCGGATGATATCTTAATACTTAATCAGCTATAACAATTATTATCCTCATAGAAAAGGTTACAAGGCCAATCAACTTGATCGAGTGTAAGGCAGCCAGCGACCCGGGTTTCCCTACACGTATTTATCTAACCAATGTTGACTAAATCTAATCTTCTAAAGTAATGGCGTGCTTGTGAAAATTCTCTTAATTCTCTTAATTTTTATAGTCTTTACTTATTTATCTCTAAACATATCATGCTAAGAATTCCTTCCTACATCGTTCCAAATATCACTATAATAAGGTTCTAAATGATATCGACATATTCTCAATTATTTTAACATCATTCAAAAAGAAAGTTGGCGAATTACTTTTAAAAAAAATAGTTATTTAATTTTTTTAACATTTATCACTACATACCATTCTAATTTCTTTTTCTTATCTTAGTTTAGTTATCTCTTTAAAGAAAATATGGTTCTTTAGGCCTATTTGTACTTTATTATAATATATAATTTAGTTTTATATAATGGCTGTATGTAACCTGAATTAAATAAATAAATAAATATCATAAGATAAAGACACTGTCCGTCTCTGTCTGTTTCTCCGCTAACTTCTTCTAAGGCTCTCGACGGATTTTGATACGCTTTTCACTATTGGTAAGAGCGATAAACGACAAAATTATAAATACAAAAAAAAACCGGGGACGGGTCGCTAGTATATTTATAAACCACTCAAACAAAAATTACCAAGCTGGTATGTTCATCCACAATATAAATTATTATATAATATTTTTTTGTTATAGAAAGAAAGAAAAGAGATTTTATTCTAAACGTACACATTTGCGCATAAGTTTCAAAAACATCCTAATTCCAAAATTGTCATATCTGCCAGTGCATAGATAAGTGCCTCGCCTCAAATGGTCACCCAACTCAGCATGGCTGTTTGTGCTACAAGAATAATCAATATTACTTAATAAATGCGAAAGAAATAAATCAATATTACAGTTCCAGTAAGTATAAGAAAAATGATCTATTTTCAAAGGAAAATCATATAGAAGTTTATTTGATTGTATATGTAGATTATAGAAAAAAATACTTTACTAAAAAATAAATTTTGAGTCATTGCTTATTTTGTTTCAATTCAATTTCATGAATACAGAAACCACCCAACAAATTTTCATATATATATATATATGTATATATATATGTGTGTGTGTGTGTGTGTGTGTTAAGATCGGCAGACAGGCTGACGGTCCACTTGATGGTAGGTGGGTCGTCGCTTTACTCAGTCACTCACATCCCTTTACTCACTCACCGAAACACAACAGCACAACGTGTGTGTTCACGGTGGTCTTCTGTAAGGGGGTGGTTACTGCCGCCAGACGGGCTGCCAAATGACTGCGAAACGCAGTGAGTGTGCCCTGCCACTACTTTCCAGATCCAGACCAGAGCCAAATTTGACCCTGTCATTTTTCAAAGTTGTCGGGCATCGAACCCGGGAACCCTAGAACAAAGCGTTAAGGCAAGCACTATAACCACTCATCCAACGGGCTCGTTTTCACTAATGAAAAGAGCGATCATCAAGGAAGATTTATGTAAGGACACACCGAAATTGTACTTTACATCTGAGATAGAAAATAAAACTTTTTTAATGAACACCCACTGACCTTACTTACTTTAAAAAAAAATTTTTTTTATATATATTTTTTAATAGAAAAAAATAAATTGAAGCTGCTCACGCACGAGAATTTCCGTTTCATAACTAATCACAATTTCGTCGAGGCTTATCTCAAGATGAATGTCTCAATGAGCTTGTTTTTAAATATGATGTTGAAGCATCTTGTTGAGCAAACGACAATATATCGCTAATAATTGCTAAGTTCGACCAAAAATAGCTGTGTACTTGAAAATGTTGCGGCTGTGCATATTATAAAATATGAAAGGTAGGTAGGTACGCTTATAGCGTGGTTAGCGGTTTGAAGAGCCAGATACTGTCGTGGAATAGCAAATCAGCTATTTTGGCATGGCAACGCTGCTTCAATAACTAGTTCGAAAGAATGCATTTAATGCAAGTGCAAATACTAGGAAAAACAATTAAACATAATTTATTTATAACCTGCACATAGTTTTTTTTAGATCATTTCGGTGTGCCCCTCGTATAATGTGCAGAAAATTGCCCTTGGCTACATTTTGCTCTGAAGGGTTGTATCCCTGCGAAGCCGCCGCGGTAGGGCCGCTTGTTAACTTATTACATTTTTTAGTTACTTATAATTTGCCTTACCTTTGCAAAATATATATTTTGCAAATATATTTTTTACTCATAACATATCTTTTATATATTGGCTTTTGATATGAGTTACACATAATTACATTTTTTTAATGTTAAAGTTGTTGGACATTCTGACTGCCCACTTGATAGAAGGTGGTTACCATCGCCTATAACACAAGCAACGGTACTGCCGACTATAGTGAAATCAAGGATGAGGGATTAAGGCTCCTGTATATGCCAACAAGAGGTTTTCTCCGTGTAACTATACTTTACTGAGTGGATCTAAATGTACAAAAAAAAAATGTTATTTATTGGACATTAAATTTTAATTTGAACGTTGGAAATAATTCTTATAATATTATTAATAGTTGAAAAAAAATCCCAAAGTAAAGCCTTTTTGTTTGAATTTTTGTAACTACTTCTAAACGGCATTGAATTTCAGCATTTTTCTTTCGCATAAATTTTTGACAAGATGTTTTTCACAAAGTGTACGATTGGCGAGTCAAAATAATGATTTATTAGGCTAAAAATAACTATTATTTGTTTTCTGTACAAATTAGCGCGGTTGGCGCGGGGAAACATCTCGCTTCTATCTATCTATCTCTGTCCAGAACCTCAAGGCCGTTGGCAGATACAGAAGCCTTAAGAAGAGATAAATTAAATAAAGGAAGGAAAAGGGCTCGGGCATCCTCTGCTCACTCACCGAAACATATCAGCACACAATACATGCTGTTATTTCACGGTGGTCTTGTGTAAGGGGATGGCTACTGTCAAACGCCACGTACCCTTCCACTACTTGCCAGATCCAGATCAGAGCTAACTATGTAAATTGACCTAGCCAGGGATCTAACCCGGGACCCCTGAGACTGAGCACCTTAACCTCTCGACCAAATTATTGACATTCAAGTTTTGTTTTGCTTCGCAATGAAATTTTTGTAGTCTGAATTGTATATCTCAGGGAAAACTTGCAGCGTTGGTACGACTAGATAAAGATTAAGATTCTTCTAGGTAAGTATATTATTTTTACTTCCTCTAGAACCTCTCAATCCTTTATAATTTATCACATTAAGGTCAACAACGCACATACACAGCTCGTGTTAGTTATTTCTATTTCATAACAACTTAGTCTAGGTACATCACAGTTTACCATTGGATATGACTTTTCTCTGCCGGCCGTAGTGGTCGGCAGCAGAGCTGCTTGGCAAGCGACTCAATCCTTCTGCGAAGATGTTATCTAGCAGAAGGAGGCGGCGGAGAGAGAGCGGGAGGACGACGTCCTGCCCCATCCCCTCCTTCGCCGACGAACAGGACGAAGGCGGCTGGCGCACGCCCGCCACCTGGATCCCTGACAGGACTAGGGCAGTAGATGGGGAATCTACCGCCCGCTTCATCCTGAGAGGCACGGCG
This sequence comes from Bembecia ichneumoniformis, assembly GCA_910589475.2. NCBI lineage: Eukaryota > Metazoa > Arthropoda > Insecta > Lepidoptera > Sesiidae > Bembecia > Bembecia ichneumoniformis. Next base: position 3,295,266 of record OU342530.1, on the reverse strand, counting down.
CACCTTGGCAGTTCGGGTGCGACGTCCAAATGAGCCGTGTCCGGTTGCGGACCCTCGCGGTGGAGTTGCGGAGGAGTGTTCATCCGACCTCACAACTTCACCAAAAGCGGACGAGGAGGACGCCAAGAGGTTTAGTCGGTAGGTCTACCCCACTACCATCTCGGGGCAGGAGTCTGACACAACTCACCGGTCTGTCCTCAGGCCGGTGGGTATCCATGATGGATTCCTCTTGTAAAAAAAAGGTACATCACTGTTAACAATCATTTAAAAGCTTGTTTCCAATAGAAACTTCGATTAGTACCTAAAATAAAATTTATTGCAGATATTTACTGTAAGCCAAAGAATTCCGTCAACAATATAAGATGACAGCTGGTATGTTTTGAAAATACTTTATCACATATAATAAAATCGTAAACGCGAGCCCTCTCTGTACATTAAATATTTTTTCAAAAAAACAATTTTTGCACGTTGTACTTATGTTAATAATATTAATATTTTATTAAGTATTATAATAATAAATAATAATAATATTTATTAAATCAAGTCTAAACTCATACCTACAATCCAGCCTGCCTGTGGCCATATTCAGAATGATGTTGGTATTTCCCCCGTACCCTACGCACCTCTGTGAACAAAATCGCTGCAAAATCGAAGTAATCTGCACTAAGTACCCTAAAAGCGTTATTGTACCCTGGGGGCGTTGTAACTACATCTGGCCCACAAATTGAAAGTGTAAAAGGAGATCAAAATGCTCTAAACTAAGTGATCTTTACTTTTGTATGTTTGCTCTCACTGACAACGCTCTCCATTCCCTTTCTACATCTTCATCGTCCTTGAGGTTGGGAGTCAGTATATGACCGAAATATTTGTATATCACAATTATTTATAAATACACAATAATATAATATTAAAAAATATTGGACCCTTTGTATATCACAATTACTTGTGAATCTTGTGATATACATACAATTATTATTTACTGAATTGTTTTCTCTCTACACCAAAGACAATGACGAATCTCAATTCTCCGCACATATAAGCCTTCTTACACCACAGATAGATGCACTCAGCAGTGCCATATCATCCGCGTAAATAATATTATTGACGCTAATCCCGTCAATATGGCAGCCTATTCTAATGGTCTATAGTTTCATTAATATATAGATTAAATAGTGCGGGTGAGCTCAGTCCTCCTTGTCTCACTCCACTCTCCGACCCATAAGGTTCAAAAAGAGCCCCTTCTTATAAATGTCTTATGCACTACATAAATATTATATGTTACCTACATTTTCCAATTTACGTGCAAGATGTAACTAATCTGTAGGTAAAAAAAATATTGATATTATAATCGATGTATGAGATAGAGCATTTCTCTCTTATGAGAAGAAATTGTGTAATAATCGGTAAATTACATTATCGGCGAGTGTTGTATCTGTATTTCGTTACGATAAAAATTATTTTGTTTTTCATCACGATCTCACGAGATTATTAGATTAATTTCCAGGAAATGGGCCGATAAAATATAGAACGTGCTGATGAAACAGTTTTATAAATGAGAAAAATATGTATTACAAAATTAACAGCCTCAAAGATATGAAAATCTTTGCGACGGCACATAATTATATTACTTATATTTTTAAAATAAGATAACATACTTTTATCTACATTAATATCAATATGTTGGTATGTTTGTTTTGTTTTTTAGTTGTTAAAGAGTATCGAGTGCTCAAAAGTCAAAACTCAAAACTAATGTAGTCTTTAGAAGTATATGAAAGTAAAATAATTAATCAAAAATGTTTAATTTCTCTCTTTACCCAATTATCATCATTAATAAACTACTATTGAATATCATTATTAAAAATGCTTATAATATTTTTTTAAATAAATTTAACAAAAACAGTAAAAAAGTTTGTGTCACTACAATCAATCTGTACGTCTATACATATAATAAAATCGTAACAGGTGGGGCCGGAACATTAAATATTTTTTTCAAAAAAAAAAAAAAAAACAATTTATGCACGTTGTACTTATGTTACCGAAGTCAAAAAAATAGTTTTTAAAATTTTTGTCTGTTTGTGCGCTTGTGAAAGTTATTCTCAGAAAGGGCTTAACCGATTTGAATGCGGTTTTCACTGATGTATTGTACCAAGCTTCCCGTAATATTTAATGTTTGTTTTATTCGAATCGGTTAACTAATAAAAAAGTTACCCGTTATACGGAATACCACGCGTACGAAGTTGCGGGCTCAGCTAGTATTATAATTAAATCGTATCAATCAATTGAACTCGGAATTGAACTAGACCAATCGAACCATTATCTGTACATTTTTTTTTTTTGAAAAAAAAAAAATGTACATTGTACTTATGTTACCGAGATAAAAAAAATAGTTTTTGGAGTCTATTTGTCTTTACACGTTAATCTCAGAAACAGCTTAACCTGTGCTGTTTTCCCTCATGTAAGCTTTCGAACGAAGCATGTAAGGATCACGTCGAACATTCGTTCCATAAAAATGCAATAAAAATAACTGTTCCATTGAAATAAAATTGATTAAATACCCTCAATGTATATTATTCGTACTTTTGAGTTTCACCCTCCTTTTCACTTATAATCCTAGATCGCGCTAACGTTGTGTTCACGAAGCGTAGCATATAAGGAGAATTGAGAGTCAGTCGATCGGAGGTCCGTGTCTTCACAGGAAGTCAGTGTGGCGAAGCTGAGCTAAATTTGCCAGCTCTTACACTAAGGCTCGTTTCAAATAAACTCTTAACATTAAATTGGCATTAAATAAATTTGGCTCTGGTTTGGATTTGGAAAGTGTGGCACACTGCGTTTTCGCCCGTCTGGCGTGGGCAACCCGTCTGGTGGTAGTAACCACCCCTTTACAGAAGACCACCGTGAAATAACAGCACGTTTCGGTGAGTGAGTAAGGGATGCCAGAGCCCATTTTCTTATCCCGCTCGGCAGCGCACTTGCAGCAGCTTTGGCGTTGCTTGTGTTATAGGCGACGGTAGCCACCTACCATCAAGTGGACCGTCAGTCTGTCTGCCGACCTTAACATAAAAAAAATATATATAAAATCTCCCTAAATGAGTAAGAAAGCAAGTGCGTGAAGAAAGCAATAGATCATCGCATTAGGATATAGGCACATATCGTCGCTTAAATTCAAAAGTACCACAAATCAAAATTACACTTTTTTACAGGAGAGCCAATTGAAAAAAATCAAATTATTTTTTGTCTATATTTTTCTTATTATAATTCAAATATATGCATATTATACATCGTTAGAAGCGTAATTTTAAGTAGCATTAAAATGTTTCAAGTACTTTTATAATAAACTGAATACTAGAGGAGATATAAGCATATAAGTTACTTTCGAATATAGAAAAATGATCAAAATATACTAAATATGGAAGAAAACAACCATAAGCCGGAGAAATTATTGTGTTAAACATATTTCTTTATAATTATTTCAAAGAATTCAATATAAATCACCTTGTAATTTACGAAAATAACCAAAACGCTATCTAAATCTTAAATCGAATCCAAAGTTTTCCTAAATATAGCTAATAATAATCATCCCAAAAGCTGATTATCATAAGTCATAACTAACGTAACAAAATATTTAAACTTCTAGACCAAAAAATATACTCTTACTAAAATCAAATCAAACTTAGAATCAACAATTCTTTTAAAAAGTTATCTTATAGCTATGATAGTATATTAAATGCAATTAAAGAACACTCATGAGATCACTTAACACTACAATTTTTTTAATTTTTAAAGTAACTACTTTAATGTAACTTAACCTATATAGTAACTCAATGTCTATGTCTGATTGTAAGTCACTTGGTTGTGCATCAATAGTTTCAAATTCCAGTCTCATCAGGATATTATCGTCGAATAAAATGTCTGCCGTCGGATTATTACAGTCCAATTCTTCAATATCTTTATATAAGCCAAAGGGTCCAGGTTCAGGAGATAATTGACATAGTCTGCTTTTAGACTGAAGTTTTACATTTTTAGTGCAGTCTTTATCCGAATCAAAATCACTTAAGGCTAAGTCTTCCTTAACTTGAAAATTTGGATCTTTGACACTATCGTCCGAAGAGAAATCTGAACTAGATCTTGTCGAACTTGTAGACTCAGAAGTGCTGCTATCATAATCGCTTTCTGGTATAATTATGTTTGGTTTCCTTTTTAAACATTCATTGTCAATAAAAGACGAACAGAGACTGTGCTGACTATCAGGTATAGAATTACTATCAAAAGACTCATTCAGAGGCACATCTGGTTCTTCCAACATTAGATAGTTGGTTTTCGCCACTTCTAATATTGTCTCTTACCATGTTAAGTATTCTTTGTGCTCTTTTATTCATGCTGTAAAAAAACCATAAATGCTAATGTAATGGCCTATACAATACTATGCATAGCAAAGTATTACCGGTAAAAATTGTTAATGGTAAAAATTACCCTCATGACTTCATAAAATAGCATAAATACAATTAATAGTAAACAAAAATCTAGTAGTATAGTAAAAATCACTTTAAAAATAATTTATTTTACATTAATACCTACGGAATAATAGTTATTAAGTAAAAACATAGCCTACAATTTTGTGATTACAATGCATTGCTAAAATTTTATACTTAAATAATGCATCTTAATAATTTCATAAAAACTACACGAATGTATTCCTGAATAAGGTCCTTTTGATTTGAAATAACAATAACATAATTTTTTTTTTAATATTCAAAATAAACTATTTTAGAAATACTGTACTTCATATTAAAAAATTTACATACAAAACGAACACATTTTCTCATAAGTTTATTTTGATCAAAAAATTAAAGTAGATTTAGGTATAAATTTTCTGTGCAAAAGAACCAGTTTTGAAATATGGTTATTTTTATTTAAAAATAATTTCATACTTACGTGAATCTTATAATTAAAACTAACGTATTCGTAAAGATGGTTGTTTTCCTTATAAAACTAATGAGTAATAAATATTGTTTTTTGAAATATGGTACTTTCGAAGAAAATAAACGCGCTTTCTGTTCGGTGGTCGGAGCGCAACTGAGAATATGGCAGTTTAGATCATAATTCTTACGTTCAAAACAAAAATTCAAAAGTAACAGTTGCATTATTTTTCTACCTAAAAATGCAAAATCAACGGGGATCTTTTTGCAACATATAATATCAACCATTCTGATTCCATTTTTGCAATAAAAACATTTTTGAAATTTTTTGATTTGTGGTACTTTTGAATTTAAGCGACGATATGTATATGTAATGGAATGTACAGGACTTCATATATTCCTATGTATAGATAAAGTCAGGGTAAGAAAAGGTCCGTCACCTGAACGTCGACATTTGCTTGCACCAGGAAAATTATCAATCATGCCAAAATTTCATTTCAAAAGTCTGTCAGTTGTCTGCTTAGTGCTTTAGTTTCAAAAGGTACTAAGAGTCTACGACTTGATAAAGGAATTAATTTGAAAACTAACGAAGGTTTTCGTACCTCGACTGTACACAGATAAGGAATATATGTTCATAGATGTACAAGCTAGGGTACATAACGACAATACGAATCTTTTTATTGCCTACACATTATCAATTGGTCACCGCCAATCTTCGTATGAATTCGATCTGATTTCATATTTAACCTTCGCGCATATCAAGCTCTTCATGTTGATCGCTTATATCCTGTGTGTCACCTTGGTACAAATCACTCCCCCACGGGAGCAAAACACTTGACCACTATCCATTATGAGATACCAAATTAGGTGTACAAACCGCCACCCAAATTTATATTATGTGATACGATATTTGGACTCGAACTCTATCAAAATAACTTTAGATCACGATTTAATTACTCAATCGAAAACCATACACATACCCGCCGGCACATAAGCAGCATTTTACAAAAGACCACAACGAAACAACATACCTATTATCTATTTGGTATTAAGATATTACGATGTAAATGATGCCAGAGCCATACCTAAATAGATTTGTCCATTATACATTTAGCTTATTTCATTTACGTTTCGCTTTGGTAGGAAAGGTTAAAAATACGTATCATATGTGATTAGCTATTTATTAAAATAAACAAACCAATCATTCCTTGGACGCTGCCTCATCAATTGAGGCGGTTTTCAAATTAAACGTCAGTAAATGTGCTCACATCTATTGTAAGCGTTAGCGATGCATTTTATAACCCGCCCCCGGCTTTGCCCATGGTGCAATATATATATATATATATATATATATATATATATATATATATATATATATGAACATTCCCCGTTTATCCCTCTTTCCATAGTCAAAATCGAATTAAAATCGGTCTACCCGTTCACGCGTGATGCCGTGACCAAGGGAAATGGGGATTCATTTTTATATATAGAGAGTATTTTTTTAATGTTAAAGTTGTCATACAGGTTGACGACTTCTGTAAGGAGGTGGTTACTGCCGCCAGACGGGCTGCCCAAATGACTGCGAAAACGCAGTTTGCCCTGCAACTACTTTCCAAATCCAGACCAGAGCCAAATTTGAAAAGTTCATTTTTTAAAGTTGACCCTACCGAGAATCGAACCCGGGAACCCTAGAACAGAGCGTTAAGGCAAGCACCCTAACCACTCATCCAACGGGCTCGTCAAATGTATATGGTCTTATATGACAATCTTGTATGGTCTTATCTCAAGATCTTATATAGAGAGGTGGTTACTGTCGCCGAGCGAGCAGCCCAATTTGTGACTGCGACCCAGATCAGATCCAATATTGAAAAGTTCATTTCAGAAGTTGGTCCTGTCGGGAATCGAACCCTTGCATGTCTAATACAATTCTTAGAATTGTATTACACCCTTACACGTCCAATACAATTTTTAGAACTGTATTGCACGTGTAGAATTGTATAGATGTAGAGAATTGTGTATACAATTTCAGCATTGAAAACTTAGAGTGGTACATCTTAATTTATTGGAATCAGCATTAGAGTATGTTTAGTTGATACATTAATCAAATCCATTTAATGGATTTCCGCTTTTTATTCCACTCTAATTCATTCCAATGAACTAATTGGTCAGCTGAGTTTACACCAGCCCAGTAAGTGGAGCTAGTTATTTTTAATTTGAGAAATAATTACCGGGCATATACATGAAGTTATTTTTCCAAATAAATTTAATTTATTTTTAATATTAAATTCGGCGACGACGCACAGCTTGCGGATGCGCTGTAGAAGTCGTTATGATGATAAACTCTAATTTTACAATTTAACAAATAATTATTTAAAGCGTGAACTGTAATAATTTCCTCTAATCGCTAACAATGTGGCCATTGACAATTGATGGTCGCGACATTTGCTCTTGGCCGTCGTCATACACCGCCTATAACCGCTTTCTTAATTTATTCGCTTCGTGGTTGTAACCAAAGCGCTCACGGGGTTTATTTTTCTTTTTTCTTTTAATTACTGTCAATTAACGAAGTATTCGAATTGTTCTAATACTATCTAAAGTAGCATAAGAATTTATAGTAAGAAACTATACACCAAAGAGTTAGATATGTTGATAATTATTTGGTTCACTTGTTTGATTAAATGAACCAAAAAGCACATCTAATAAGTTTAAGTGACAATTTATTGTATATTTATATGAATTTATTTATTTCGCGAAGGGATTAGGAGGGGATAGGGAAATCACCGAAACACAACAGCACACGTGCTGTTATTTCACGGTGGTCTTATGTAAGGGGGTGGTTACTGCCGCCAGACGGGCTGCCCAAATAACTGCGCAACGCAGTGTGCCCTGCCACTACTTTCAAGATCCAGACCAAAGCCAAATTTGAAAAGTTCATTTTTCAAAGTTGACCCTGCCGGGAATCGAACCCGGGAACCCTAGAACAGAGCGTTAAGGCAAGCATCCTCATCCAACGGGCTCGTTGGATATAATTTTCTTTAATTTAAAAACAAGGACAATAAGTTACATTACGCCTATCTCTTGTAATTTGGAAATACGTAGTCTATATCTACACGTAGTATATACTTATGTAATCGTTTGTCCTTTTGACTGTCTATCAACGGATAACCAAAACTACTAAGTGTAGAAGGCTGACATTTATTTCTTAACGTAAGCAAGCGGCTAAGATAGGATTTTTGAAAATTTCAACTCCGGGAGCGAAACCGGGAGCATGTCGCTAGTATAAATAAAGTCGCTATCCGCCTCTCTCTTTTACTCCGCTAAACTTCTAAATCATACCCAACGGAATTTGATGCGGTTTTCACCAATGGAAAGAACATAAACAAGGAAGGTTTGTGTATATAAAATTTCACCTTGGAACGGGTTGCTAGTATATATTAACTTAAGTTAATATATTGATTTCTATTAACTTAAGTTTTACTAAGTACCTACTAATACGAACTAGCTAACCTAATACGTACTTAGATACTAAAATTACTAGCTGTTCTATGCAAATCGATTATTAACCAATTATTTGTTGTAATTTTTACCTGCTTTTCCTTATACGACTGTTAACCAGCTGTTAACGGACTCGTGAGAAGGATAAAAGAGTGTTAGTGAAACACGCGCTTGTGTTTAGAATATATGTAAATTGACAAGACGCGCTGATAATATGAACTAAAAAAAAACTTAAATCGGATTCTCCAATGTTTGACCCGCCTGGATATTCCTGATTGTAGTAATGATAATATAGATTATTCCGGGTGTATTTCCTTGTTTGTGCATATTAAATAGTCAGCATCGCTATGAAACAGTTTCTCAAATGATTTGTATATAATAGAAATATATATATTTCTTATATCAGATATTACATACATAAATTACGTTAAATAACTGTTACGGAAATAATAAACAATTTACCATTATCGATGGTAAATTGTAACGTGAATTTACTATGTTATGGAAAAATAAATACGTAAAAAAGGTATGTATCTACTGAGACCGTTATTCAATCGTATGTCGTTATATTTGCGGCGCTTGAGAATCTGGGCCTGGTCAGCAGCAGCGCCAGCTTGTTTGCTAGTCGCTCTGATGTGGGACTGAGCGAAGGTGTTTACGCATGTTGCGTCCCACACCAGAGATTTTCCTAATCTCCACGGCACTAATGTGGCCCCGTCTGGACGTTTGCCGTCGTCTCTCGCCATTCCCGTAGGTTCAAGGATCGCAGGCACAGAGATGGTGGCAAGCGAGCGACGGATCAAATCATTAATAGAGCCATGGCGGTATAGGCGGCCAGCGCTTCTCGCTGGAAATAGTTTTATTATATTTTATATTCATTTATGATATATGTAGATCGATTTTATAATATTTATGATATAGATTGTTAAATCTATATCATAAATCATAAAAATAAATTAAAATAACTTTGATCCTTATTTCTTGTTTTCTATTTTAATTGGTAAACTAGTACCATTTACAAAAAGGGTGTCAGAAAATATAAATACGGTTTTTTATTTTATAGATATTTTCAAATATAAAAGTTTTTTGGGAAATACGTTTAAATATATGTCTATTTGTGTTCTCCTGGAAGATGTCAGCCCTTGGTAGTCATTTCGGCTAGGACGTTCATCGGTATCTTGGTGTGCAAACAGACCACACACAGAATTTTAAAAAAAATTGTTTTCATAGTAGGTATTGTCGATCGTATGTTTATGGTGGGAGGAAAAGCTTGTCTGAAAAAAAGTCATAACCACTGAAAGTGTTTGAGGAATACAATAAGGTAAAGGGGGAATTAGGGAAGCACGTGGACGTCTTGGGGGGTTGTGTGGGTTGTAACCAAGCTTCTCTTGGTGACGTCATAGTACGTGCGTTAAAGCATCAAAGCACTCGTTATAAGTGCGCGTGCGGCTGTCGACGCGCATTCATTCAGTGTCTTGCGCGCACGCTGTTCACCTCGTGCTTTACCTGTGCACATTACGAACGGCGATATTGAACTGAACGCTATTTTTCTTGTGTGTTGAACTATTTGTGAAGGAAAATGGCGAAGAACATTTTAGCTGAAATGGGCTCCCAGGTGGGATTAACGCCCTCCCGACAGATGAAAAAGGTAAGCGCTGCAATCGAAAAAAAATTTATTATTTTTTTGTTATAATTTTTATAACTTATATATTAATACAAATATTTTTTGCTTGCGTTCATTTGCCTGTATTACGAATTTTCTTCACTGCATTAATTGAATCCGCAAATTATTTGAAATTAAATCTCAATAAAATAATTGTCTCTCGTCTTATGAAAATGTTAGCTTTTAATCATTAGTTGGTGTCGCGGGTATTTTCAGAGCGATTGGGCAAAATAAACGTATGAATGGCTAGCCAGTCGCAGTCTCACGGTCATACGAAAATAACCGCGGCCCGAGCGTTACTAGAGCTCAACTAGCAATGTCAATAGGACAGTCTTCTCTTCCCGATTCCTTAGCAGACATCGACCAACACTTAATATAACTCCACATAATATGTATTTTACAAGACAAGTAATATTAGTAAATATGTGACCAGTCGCCCCAGTATAGCGGGGCGCCGTGTGCGCTTGGAGAATCGCCAAAATTAAACTATTATTTACAAACCATATTTTTTTCTTTGACGTTTAATACTTGAAATGTACTTCTAAATCTTATATTGATATTTATAAAAATAATTGTAATTTAACTTATTTGTAACAGATTAACTTATTTACAATAATAACAATAATAGGGTCGCATTTATTATTCAGCAGATGTAACTACTGAATTTCCAGAGAATATTAATCGTATAAAGGCTAAAAATTTATAGCGTAACAAAGCAAACATAAAAATTAACTGAAAACCTAAACCGGTTTCCTCCGGGTTTGGTTAAAATTGTTACCACTTTTGACTCGCGAAATGTTTTTCATTGTATAAGACCTAATAGAAAGTTATGAAGAAGTCACAAACTTTACACCGTTAAATACCAAACAAACTTCGCCTACATATTGTATTTTAGTATGCGCTAAGCATAAGTAAGATGCTAAAGCTTGCCATATATGATTCCATTCATGATTTCCATTCTCAAAATAGTTGTTGGTCATCAGCGGGAGAGAAATGTCTCAAGGGAATTACCATTTTCTCTTCATTTTACTAAATTTTCGCGAATAATCTCAATTTGTTTCTTCCTTTATTATAGAGTAGGCAACAATTTCAAAGTACCAGTTAAGAAAAACTCAGAGTAACTCAGTTAACTTCCCAAATACGTTTTTATGAAAATGTGAAACAGACTTATAAGAGACTTATAATAAGACTTTAGTACTTGAAATTATAATGCTAAAGAGAGTTTCATCATTCATCTAGAAAAAAATACTGTTTCCGATAGATATACAAAGATAAAAATAAAATAAATTGAACGCCTGACACAAAAATATATCACTAGTTCGGGAGGCATATTCTATGAGGAAGAATTTGCTTAAAACCTATAGTTGCTCCTTGTAACAGTAACTAACGTAAATTTGCGATTAAAGTAATATAGTCACATATGAGATTAGCCTTTGGTAAATAATTTCTGTTTTATGACCCCTTAAATAAGTATAACGGCATATACAATTTGAATATGAACATGGGAGGTTATTATGGAAGTGTATGCATTTGACGCCAATGGCCCATCTTAACTACGGTGATTCTTTATATTTATAAAATTGAATATATCTTGGCCGTAGATACACCTTAATGAAAAATTGTTTGTATGTCGGCAGCATGCCCCCAAAGCAGTATACCATAAGATATGTTACATAGAATTGCTATGTCCCGATCATTCTAATCATGAACTCTGCAGATCTAAGTATATTCGTGTAGCATATCACCTACATAACTTTGCAACAGTAGATAAACATGATAGGTAAATGGTCTCTCTCGTCCCACATTCACTCTCGGGGATGCTTAGACTAAAAATATGCATTAATTTCCCAATCACGATTATTTTTTTATGAAAATAACCTTTCAATTTGTCGTAGTGTCAGTATAAGTGTGTTTGAAGTAAGAAAGATTTCAAAGATGCAATGAAGACATATGATAAACGCAATAATAGATTATTATATTATTTCGTATATATACTAGCAACCCGCACCGGCTTCGCACGGGTACGATTTTTCCTCGTTTATCGCTTTTTCCATTGGTGAAAACCGTATCAAATTCCGTTTGGTGGTTTAAAAAAGTCAACGGAGAAACAGACAGAAGCCTACAGCGAATTTTTATATTTATTTAATATTATATTTAATATTTAATTAATATTAAATATTAAAAAAAATTAATATTTTTTGTAAAGGTAAAAATACAAAAATTGTAGGTATTATACATGTATACTATGTTTAAAGTATAAATCTATTGTGAACCGACGACCTAATAAGGACCGCGGGATCGGCTGGGTCCATGTTACTTCTGACCGGTCTTATTGGAAAGGTACGAGGGAGACCTATGTCCAGCAATGGACAAGGACATCCTACGGCTGAGATTATGTGAAATCTATTATCAATTTAATTTTTGTTCTCTCTGAAGCCGTTACATTATTCATTTACTTTTCTAAAATGCTCATTGTCTCATTTTTTACCTGTTCTCGTTTTGTTTTAATTTTTATTGTAATCCTACATTTTCTTTACTTAGCCTTAGATCATAACGCTGTTCTATTAATAAACGGACATCATTACTTGTTAAGTGTATTTATTTGCGACCATATGGTCTGTATGAATAAAAAAATAAATTCTATATCTAATTTATATGATATAAATAAATCGCTGTCCATCTCCGTTTCCTAAGTTCTTCTAAACTATTTTTGATACGGTTTTCAAAAATGGAAAGAGCGATAATCGGGGAAGATTTGTATAAATAATTACCAAACAAAAATAATGCATTTGCTTGAAATTTAATGTAAATTATAAAAGTATGAGTTAAAAAATTTATCAACACTGATCTATAAATTGTGGCTAATAGAAGAAACGATTCGTTAACAAAATAATTGTATTTATAAATTCCAAGTAGGTGAGTTTGTCTGTATGTTGGATGTCATGGTCGACCGGGCCATTCTCTAACAACACATATTAATTGGCAAAATATTTCTGTTGCGTTATAAGTTTTATGGTAAGGTATCGTTGTACATATGTTTGCACTTTATAAACTACTTTTTCGTATACGAGCTTGTTCAGAGTACTGATGTATAATTCTTCCATAGATGGTTGAAAACACCTATTTAGGTATAAATAGTTCTCTCATTCTAATCTCCCATTATTCTGACGTCTATGAAATCCATCACATTTCTAAGTAGGCCTTTAATTCGATACTACCTTTCTCGCGACTTCGTACTAATGCCTCGGGAACAGAATATTTTTTTTTATTAAAATTAACAACCTATGACCTGATGAAAAAAAATCATGAAGTTAAGGCGTGAAAGCGTAACAAAAAAAAAAAAAAAAAAAAAAAAAAAAAAAACTTGCTTTCGCATTTAAGTATAATATAAGGTCTCATCTATACATACATACTATAATAAAATTGTAAATGACTATACATTTAATATTAAAAAAAAGAAATATACACGTTGTATTTATGTTCCTGAAGTAAAAAAAAAATAGTTTTTAGAATAATTTTTGTGTGTGTTTGTTCGCGCTAAAGCTAAAATTTATATAAAGTTAAAAATAGTAAGGTTACATGATTTTTTAAGTTCCAATTTATGTAGATCTCAAATCTATATGATCAGTCATATTAAGTAGGGTTCAGCTTAGGCTGGTACATCTTCATATATATAATAAAATAGTTCTTTGCATTGTTGATCGAAGTTCTTTGCCTACTATATCCTTATGCACGCTAATCTCAGAAACGGCTTAACCGATTTTCATGTGGTTTCCATTGATGTATTGTAGCAAGCTTCCGGTAATAGTAGTGTATTCTAATCTAATCTGTTTACAAATAAAAAAGTTACGTGTTATTTCGAACACGGCACAGCTAGTTACTAATAATTTGTGCAATATCTATAGAAGTAATATTTGTCAGAACAAGGTTTAGGTCATAATTTGAAAAAAATAAATTATGTTATTTTCATTCTGTGACAATTTTTTCGAAGGTTTGGCTGCGGTTTGCAACTTATGTCGGAAACGTTCAACGACATACATGACTGTCATATCATATCCAAGTTATAATTAGATACTGCTTGGATGTAAATAACTCGCGAACCATTCCGTTTGGCAATGGACATATTTACGTTACGTATTAACATGTACCAACATAAAATACAATCAGGTATATTTAACATGAAACTATGATGAATTGTACAAGATTAACTATGTCGAATGGAAAATATTTTGCCAACGGCGTCGACAATTGTCTCAAGGGAATTTATTCCACGCGATGTTTGTGGTCCAGTAATAATTATGAATAATAAAAATAACAGTTTGTTCGTTTATGAATTTTTATTCCAACCCACATTAAATAGAAGTAAAACTCGTTTAAATATAACTACTCGACATTCGATTTATTTTTAATTTAAAAAACTACTCTTCAATTAAAATAATATAAAAAAAATTTAACATTCGAGTGGTTGCAGCTACAAACAGACGCACAAGTACACGTTTATTACTTATTTTATAATACGTATACCTAGTGCTAAACATGCGATAGTTAAGATTGTGATGTTAACATAAGTTCAAGGTTATTTATTGGCCGCATAAAACCAAAACCGCAACAAAAACCCCTTCGTAACAAAGGCGTTTTTACATTTAGAAATCGTTTATTATGTTATTATCTATAGTAAAAATGAAATGAAATACATTTATTTTCAGCCATACATTATGATTGTAATTGTAACCTATTAAAAACACAAGTGCAAGTAAATAAATATTATATGGAACGATAATAATTTCATACCGCCTCAGAATAAAAACCTGTACATACAAAATGCATGAGAAAATGAATTAGAATAGAATTAGGGAACATAAATACATACGTCAGCTGTCACACAAATGTCAAAGTGACAGATAACGTAACGCTTTTTATTTAAGGCTTGTATTGATTTTACTCATAAAATTTCCATACCGGGGGTCTTATTGAAAATCGATTCTTAAAAGGAGTGAACTCCAAAAAAGACAGTAAATAAATTTGGTCTACATCTACATTCTTGTATATTGCCATTTCTATCCTATTATTGTTACAATTTTAAATTAATTATTTGACCGAATAAGTAAAAAGTAACAAATAATGTTACTAAAACAACAAATACCTACTTGTGTTATTAACAAACTAAGACAGTGACTAATCTTAGGTTTTATAGTCATTTACTACATATGTATATGTAGTCACAAACGAGTGGGTGGAAAACACTATGCTGCCGCAACGGTTGACTCAGTTTCGAATTATCCTAATAAGAATAAGTCTTAATGGGGAATTAAGTATACAATAAACTGATATATGATAGTAGCGGCAAAACACACTACTTTTCATAGTCACAAATTAGACATTAGACGTCAGAACAGTCAAAAAGGATATACGAATATATAAGTGCCAGTGTGTGATGTCCGTGGTCGTTAATTAACGTTGCATCAACTCAGGTGTGAATGCGAACAATGAGTACCTACGTATGATGTGTACGTACACCGCTAAGAACTGATCAAATCGCTAAATAACTTAAACAGCTCTGCTTATTTCTTTTGAACTTTTATACATTATTGAATCGCGAATTTAATGGTTTCTAACTTTTTAACGATTAGAACTTATAAAAGACGGAGAAATGTAAATAATATTGATTTTTTTTCAAACTTCAGGAATTTTTTTCTCGGTGATGGCTAAGTAGTGCGCTCTAGGGTTTGAGTATATGAATACACCCACTGAGTGCTAACTACACGCGGGACCTCCGTTCGATTTGAGGACCCCACACCCTTTCCGTCTCTTAGTAAATAAAATAAGAGGCAGCCCATCTGGTGGTTCATTTGACAATACCTCGAAATATAAGCAGTGTTAGAAGACCTGCAAGTATGCTGAAAAGGTAAACTTTTAGCACAGCTCATGAGCTCACACACTGACTGAAACAGTAAACATTTGCTGTCATCTCACAGAAGTCTGCACAGTCTGATACGACAGCTGTAAGCTTTGTTTATATTCAAATAATTGTTATAAAAAAGACAGATTAAAAAAAAATAGAAAATACAATATTGAAGTCAACTACTCAAATTAAGTCTTAATTTTAATGAGTATTTTGCCATTTTTCACATCCTTGTTATATTAAATTAATTACAATAGAAGTTATGGACTAACTGGTTTTTTATTATTACGAACAATAGCACATAATTTTTATTTGAATTATTGCATAGTTGTGGGAATTTCATCATTCGTTATAAATGTCAGTCATTAGTTATTTATTATTATTATTATTACTTTTCATGTTTTGTAGTGCTTATTGTAACATATATGCTTTGTTCGTACCTATTGGTTTCGTACATACATTTTTAAAAAGTAAAATAAAATAAATAAAAAAGTATGTATGTCAGCTTTGACGCACGACTTGAGTTTACTCCTTTAAACTATAAAATTAAATCTATAAAATTTTTCTCGTGTCAATAGATAACTAGATACCTAATTATATTATATTGTTTAGTTACGTTCGGTTTAAACAGATGTCACTACGTTTTATAAGTTCAAATAACGCGTTATCATTTCGTTCCTCAACGCGGACTACACTTTTCTTAAAGGTTTCGACGTTTGCTTTTTTTTAACCCATAGAATAGAATTGGGGAACATAAATACACAGGTCCGCTGTCGCAAAAATGTCAAAGTGAGAAATAATGTAACGCTTTTTAGTTAACGCTTGTATTAATTTTACTCCTCATAAAATTTCCATACCTGGGGCTTTATATGATAATCGATTCTTAAGGAGTAAACGCCAAAAAAGTACATATTAATTCACTTTTTATAGGCACCTAAAATGGTCCAAATTAAATGTTACCACCTGGTACATTTTCCAGTTATGACGTCATCAATTTTTTGTATGACTTTTCTTTTTATATAACTCTGCTTATTAAAATAAATTATTTAATAAAAATTAATTATCTACTTCATTAATATATTTACAGTTAAAATAAAATTTTCGAAAATTTGTAGAAAAATATTTGTAGGTAAAAACAAAAACATTCGGGTTTTGTTGCCCAGACACTCCAAAACACCTGAAATAGGTACATACATAATTGTGATGGAGTTTTAATGATAGCTATAGGACTATTTTACATAAAATGTACACTATTTTATCTATATTTAAACACACATTTCCGTTAATGTTTAATATTCCTACACTAAAATAATAAATGCACGTTCGAACAAATTCGGCCGAAGAGACAATCAGATAATCACTTAATGTGTAATGCTGAAAAGCATCGAAATAATATAACGTTCATCTTCATCTCAACCAAAAAAATAGTCATAACCAAAAAAACGTGACTTCATAAATAGCTAAAAACAATTGTTTTTTTATTGTTTTTGAATAGGTATGTTAAACTGTGAATTTGCGATGCGAATTATATCTAAATAAGTTGCGTAATGTTTTCTGATCAGCGATATTTTTATGTTCTCTTTGAAGTCTCGTTTGTTTTCTTTGAAGTCTTGTTATGCACTTTGTTAAGAAAAAAATGTTAGTTCTTTAGTAAAAGTGTTTGTCTTAGTGCTCTGACTCATGAGTCCCGCCTTATAAGAAGTGAGTACTTTGGGGGACATATAAATAATTGATGCGTTTAGTCTTGGCGATTTTTTATTTATTTTTTAATTTTTTTTTATCATTCATATGAACATTATAATAAAACAATAATCACACACAATTGCGTAAAATTATTGCTTACTATTTGTGTGGACACACTGACTTATAAAATACCACCGATAAGGAAAATTAACGTTGCATTGGTCACTGTTCAAATATTTCCTTATATTACCTTTCAAGTGTAGAAAAGTAGAAAATATTTCTACTAATTATATTTTATATTGGATGACAATTATATATTTTTAAATTTATATAAGAAAATATATAAATACCTATATAATCAAAATAAAGTTTTTTTTTATTTTACGTCCCAAATAAATACAAAATAAAATAACAAATAAAAAAATTACTTCATTTTGACTGAAGCTCAAACTAATCCTGGTTTTGTATTCTTATTAATTCATTTATAGTATAGACAGTAGTTTTCGCAACGCACACCAAATAATGACTTTTATGAGCAAATTTTTGATTACATTATTGTTGGGATTCTTAACTTTTTGAAAATAAAATACATTTATATCCCATTTTACTTGCTGATAATGTATAGTTGAAACAATTTTTAATAGTTTTTTTGGTTTTTTCCATTACAAACAATCCTACAAAAAAAATCTTTATAATATTATTAGTGTAGATTTTATTTTCCCAATTGTTATATGACAATAACTTTTCTAGAAAAAGTTCATAATTACATAAACTAGTGAGAGGACACTGATTTGAATTAACTCCTCAAATGGCTGTAGACAGCTGATTTATAAATGCATTAAGATGTATGACGAAAATCAGGAGTCATGTCAAAGTAATACCATTCACTTCTGACCTTTTCATTTTCTTTGTCAATGATAATAATAAAAACAGTTGTGCTACGTTTTTAATTTGTCAACTGCACTTTAGACCAAGACAGATGACGGCACGCACATTGTTGTATTGAGTCAAAAGAGAAAAACATACTTATCGGCTCTTGGAACTGGTGACGTTTATTTGGCCTTGCTCTTCACACTAATAGAAGGTAGGGCAACGCATCAGGCCTTGGCGAATTACTCGCGAATAACTAGACGCTAATAGACATCGCGCAAGTTAAAATTTAGACCTTGTGCAGACATTGCGACTAGAAGGAGATTTTTAAGTTCGAAATTAGGAGTTTTCAATTTAACTTTTCTAGAGCTATGCATTTTACCATTTTATTGGAACTCTGAGTGACAGGGCATGCGTTTTCGCAGTCATTTGGGCAGCCCGCCTGGTGGCAGTAACCACCTCCTTACAGAGGACCACCGTGAAATAACAGCACGTGTGCTGTTGTGTTTCGGTGATTCCTTATCCTTAATCCTACTGTAGTCGGCAGCGCACTCGTAGCATCTGCGGTGTTGCTTGTGTTATAGCAACCTACCATCAAGTGTCGTCGGCCTGTTTGTCGACCTTAACATAAAGAAAGTTAATACGTAAAAAGGAACTATGCAAGGTGTTTAATACTAATCGCTGTGCAGTACATTGCAAGCGCGCGTTTTGCATGCGAATCTAGATCATGGAGCGTTTCATTAACTTATAGCGCCAGTTTCAACCAGTGAGCTATTATGTACTAACTATTATGTACTAAAGTACATAATAGCTCACTGGTTTCAACAAATACTAATGTGGTTTCGTGTGATCATCAACATTTCCGGACCAAAATCGGAAGTTCCAAAGCCGGTATAAGTTTTACTCATTCTCGTATAAGTTCTCCCTATATTATATGAAGGAATTTGAAATTATCTATATCTATACATATAATAAAATCGTAAATATAATAAAAATTGTACACGTTGTACGGCATAAAAGGTCAAAAAATAGTTTTTGGAATTTTTGTCTGTGTGTCTGTGTATTTGTGCACGCTAATATCAGAAACGGATTAACCGATTTGAACGAGGTTTTCACTGGTGTATTGTAGCAAGCTTCCCGTAATGTTTAGTTTTGTTTCATTCCAATCGATATACAAACAAAAAAGTTACGCGTTATACCACGCGTCCTTTTCTAATACATGAGCGGTAACTGATCTAGATTCCACAAGTTTATCTGTCTCAAATGGGACATGAATTTTTTAATCTAGCAATATTATTTCAAAATATCTTCGAATTTTATAACAAATCTATAGGAAAAAGTCGAATAATTTTTTTCTGTTTCATGTTTTGCATTCGCACTAAAAATAATTTTTGACGTTAAATAATGTTGTTTGTCTTCAATAATTAATAATTTGTTCAATAGATTAATTCAAATCATTAATTAAGAACTGAAGACTAGATTTGCTTCTTCAATAGAATGTGATGAATTAAACCGAGAAGTTTAAAAAAAATTACATATGCTCGTATGTATACATATATACCAATAATATAATTATATAATCAAATTTGCTTGAACATATCCATTACGCAAACAATAAAATAAAACAAAAAACTTAAATTTTAAAACTTTGATGCGAATATGAACATCGATGGCTCGCAGGTTGAATGGCACTGTTATAGAAGGATAACTGCTTCGGTTCCGCATTACACACTTCTTACCTTGGAGCGTTTGTTCAATGACAATTAACAAAATACAACTCTCGTTTTATTAAAGTGATGTAAAGCGCAGTTAAATGTGAATGTATTTGACATTAGATAGACTCGGTGATTTTATATTTCGTTAAATTTCGTTTTGTCTTTGAATTTTGTGTGAATCCCTGTGGTTAGAAATCATAGTTCACTTTTTTGTGCTAAAACAAATAAATTGTTAAATTTAATTCGCATCGTATTTTTTTAATTACAAGCCTTGTTTTATGCACAGGAACGTCGTTATATATAGTCATAAGAAATATAGTGTAATTATATACAGGATGATCAATCCAAATGGATCAGTGAGGGTGTAATCTGAATCGCTAAGGATTCCACAGTTGAATTAAGAAAAACTACATTCAAACTTTTTTAAATTACCCACTCTCATACACAACCAAGAATCAGCTCTAAAAATCCTAATTATTTATATTACCTTAGTTGATAGTGTGAATCAATTACGTGCATGTCGCGTTGAATTTTTATCATCTATACATATTAATAAAATCGTAAACGAGCCTCGTCTTCACATTAATTTTTTTTTTAATAATAATTTGTACACGTACTTATGTTAACTAAGTCAAAAAAATAGTTTTTAGAATTTTTGTCTGTTTATCTGTGCGTTTGTTCGCGCTTATCCCAGAAACGGCTTAACCTATTTGGATGCGGTTTTCACTGATGTTTTAAAGAAAGTTTTCCGTAACATTTAGTGTTTGTTTCATTCCAATCGGTTTGCAAAAAAAAAGTTATGTAAATTTAAAGAATCACGTCCAACATTTTTTCGATAAAAATGCAATGGAAATAACTCGTCGTCGGTTGAATTGGCTGAAACTTTAGTCAACTGTACATATATTATCATCTGCAAAACGATGATGATTGAAAGTTTATATAAAGTTAAAAATAGTCAGCATACAAATTAAATTTCTAGATATTTCTGTCCATTATTTACACAAGGTTCCGTAGCAAAACTTATTTCTTATGACCCACACTACCAATTACAGTAATAAAAATAATTGAAATTTTACAAAAAATTGACCAGGTTCGATTCCTGGTCGCGTATGAACGCGTAATTTAAAAAATGTTTCAATGCAGTTTTTATTTTTTCAAAAATCGAAGCCTTATTTCCTAAGAACAAATTTTCGTATCTCTTATGGTTTGTAAGGCCTCACTGACCAATTTGGTTTGATCACCCAGTATATGAACGGACAATTATTTTAAATTTGTTAGAAATCCCGAAAAACATTTTCAATTATATTATATTGTCTGGTATTATAGTTATCATTATAGATAAAACAGTATTATGATATTTTTTGGTTATCTCCGGGTTTTTTACCCTTACTTTGGATTTTTTCTTACATCATTCTCGTTTATGGGTACAAGTTGTATATAATCTCTAAAGGAAAACGATTATAGTTTGTTTATTACATTTGTACGTTTGTTAGGTACTTAACACATGTTGTTCAGTATACACGAGTTTAGTCACTTTTTCGAGTAATACCTAACCAAAGAATAATTTTTACAAACATATGTTAAACGTTCTTCTTTTTTGTTATATGTAGCTGATTAGATATGCTAAATGATCTAAGCGATTGTACACGTACTAAACGTGCCTACTAAACGATTGCATAGAGATGATAAATTTTCGATACACTGTGATAGTACTGATAGTGGTAGAGAGCGGGTTAATTAATTAGTCAGTTATATTTTTTAAATATGACTTCATATGAAAGAAGGAAGATACAAAAAAATTTTGCTCACATCAGTATTGTGGATCGTGACACAGGCCCATAGTACTGATGTTCTACCAGAAGCCAGACAGTCAGAAAGATCTCGTCGTTGACGTCAGTTATTACAATAATGTTAATCCAGACTTTATACATTTATACATAATTGTATTGTCTGCCATTAGAGACGGCGAAACAGAAACGAAATTGCTCTTTTGCAAGTTTAATAGCGAAGACCAAAGACTATTTATATAGGATAGGCACCACGGATGCTAGAATTATTCCCATTAATTTGTCTATTAAAATTAAGACATTATGCTTGTATATTCTTATATATTAGCTTTATGTTATTAGATTACAATGATTAGTAGATATTTTAGGGTGGAATTGAATCAGTCCTCGTAACAACAAACCGAGAGCTATTGACGTCGTAATACAACATACACGTATATAATGTTCCAGATAGGGTTATGGTTCAATTGACGGTAGTAACTATTATTGTTTAGGAATACCAATACCAGGTACGTAGACAACCCTTATAGAATAAAATGAAGCCCTCATTCAATCACTGAAGCATTTAGTAAGAAGCATTGCAGCATTTCACTTTTACATAAATCATATGTTGTGGCAAGGCACACATGCGTTTCGCAGTCATTTGAGCAGCCCGTCTGGCGGCAGTAACCACCCCCTTACAGAAGACCACCATGAAATAACTGCACGTGTGCTGTTGTGTTTCGGTAAGTGAATAAGGGATGCCAGAGCCCATTTCCCTATCCCTTCCTAATCCCTTATCAGTAGCGCACTTGCAGCACCTGTAGGGTTGCTTGTGTTATAGGCGACGGTAGCCACCTACCATCAAATGGCCGTCAGCCTGTCCGCCGATCTTAACATTAAAAAAACATTATCTGAATTAATTGTGATATTTATCTCAATAACAAACTAGAACAGATAACCTAGTATCTGTAAAATTAAGAGCACTTATGAAGAGAATATATTATGAAGCGTTTTTTTTTTTTAATAAAATAAATATTTCATTCGCTTCGGAATGGTGTTTCTTAATCTCTTCTATGAGTCCTTCTGGCGGCATTAACTACCCCTTATGATAAGACTATGAAATAACAGCATGTGTGCAGTTCTGTTAGGGTGTTTGAGTAAATGCTAGAGCCTACTTGTCGTTCCCTTAAGTAGACTGTCAGCCTATCCGCCAACCTTTACGTAAAAAAAGATCATATAATAATCATTACACAATCACACGTCTGTATATATAATTTTCGGTTTTAAATTAATTTAATAGAAACGCTTGAATATCTTGGGGATTTTGATGTAAATACATAAAAATTAACATTTAACGGATTAAAATTCAAATAGGTAACAATGTATTTAAATTGTACATTTTTAATCATATTTATAAAAAAAAAATGTTCCATCGTAGAACAAATAGTAGAACCAGTTTGACTGACCCAAAAATAGCTCACATTATCAAAAGATTACTTGTGGACATGAGAATCGTGTGAATTAATAAATCCTGTGACAATCCGGTAATACCCGACCCTAGCATGACATCTGAGTCGGGAAACACCGTTTACGCTGAGTGTAGGCGCGCTAGCTTCCTTACAATTATAAACTAAATATGAACACTCGACCTTGTCTGTATACGAGAACGACGAGTGAGCACCGGCCACACGTTAGTGGAATATTCTAATGCGTCTACTACGCTAGAATCGCTTGCTTTTTTCCGACTACGAGGTAAAGTAACTATGACAGCGAAAACATGCGACCGCATAATAGATGGACGGTAACTGTGCTAATGACATCATTGCATTTCATTCTAAACCTTCCTCTCTATTGTGGCGTTTTATCATGTTATAAATTACAAAATACTAGCTTTTATCCGCTACTTAGTCCACGTTACTTAGAATAACAATTCTGACGTTTAAATTTGTAATATTGCATCAAAATTGTTCCAGTAGTTTTTGCATGAAATAGCATCCCTAAAGCCATCTTATCAAATTTTCGCTTTTAAAATACTAGTTTTTTTTTTTTTTTTTTTTTTTTTTTTTTGATTTATTTAAATTTCATTTCATCATATCATCAATATCCGTTCAGTAGTTTTCATCAATATCCGTTCAGTAGTTTTTGCATTGAGTAAAAATCATACATATTATTTATACTATACATATAATCCTCAGAGTTCAAAATTTAAATATGTACTCATATTGGTAGGATATGTACCTATACAGTGCAAACCTATTTAAATCTTCAAAAGCCTTGGCCACGTATTTCCGATTTAGTGTTGTTTGAGAATTTATTTTAGCATAAATAAACAAATTGATCTTGTTAAGTTGAAATGTAAGCCCAAAAACCGGTTGTCTAATATGAAAATAAGTGCTTCCGAACAACAAAACCACGACGAGAATATTGTTGATTTGTTTTCCAATATTAAACTTTACACTGAGTGTTTTCGAGTTCAATATTTAAAATTTGGGCTGCCTAAATTATCTCGGATTGATGTATTTGATATTTGATAGGTATATAACATTAATAGGTTACCTATGCATATTTCCCTCGCGTATCGCAGGTCTCGTAGAAAATGCGTACTTAGCTTAGCTGTCCGCGCTAGACCGGTTGGCGCTAGAGACCGGTCCTACAGTGGAAAAGTACACCGCTTTCCTTGCTACATGATTGGTACTCAAATTAAACAGTAGTAGAGCTTATCGCCACTTTCAACACGTATTAGTTTTTCTTTATTGGATTCATCGTTAGAAGAAAGAGCTATAACAAATACAAAAACAAAATTTGCTGTAAATACACAAATTTGGTCTTCGTTTATCGCTCCTTCCAATAGTGAAAACCGTATCAAAATTCATTGGCTGGTTTAGAAGAAGTTAGCGGAGAAAGAGACAGAGACAGACAGCAAATTTAGTTAATAATATTTATATTGTATATATAGGCATGGATGTAAAATATAGATATATACATAAATAAGATAATTCTAATCACTGTTAAATGGATTTATTAGTTTGAGCTTGGAACGCTCGTAAAATGGGCACCAATTCAAGTTTGTGTGTATGCAAGCAATAGACGTGTGCGTTTAGTGTTCTTAAAATATATTTTCGCAGATACACTATGGTTTAATTTTTCATGTTGTGAATCCCTTTCAAGGAATATTAATCATGAATTATAACATAGGTCCAGCTAAACTGGGTAACTCGGTAAGCTGGTTTATTCTTCCCATATTCCCGTTTTAGACATAATATGCCGCAAATAGAAAGGGTTACATCTGTGACTAATTGGTTAATTAGTTACTTGAATGTTTTATTTCGAGTAAATGAGATATTTATAATCGCCTTAGACTTACAGACTGCTTCAAATCTTCATATATTTTTTTTCTGCATTACTTGAAATGTTGTCCTATTTTCTTATAAAACTACAACGTGTTAAAATGAATATACGTGTAAGTAAGTGTGTGGATAGAATAAATTAAGTTCAAGGTTATAAAACACACATTAACATAACATTATTATATTAACTTATGCATACGCCTCCGTAGGAGGATTATGCAATTTAGCAATAAGGTAAAATTTACCTCACTATAATAAATTTTTCTTTTCTTATAGTTTTTATAAAAACGTTTTTTTATTTGAAAGTTGTTCGATTACAATACGTAGTATTAATATTGCTTAAACAACTGTACAAACAATTGTTAATTCCTGGCTTTGTTTCAATCGTTTTAACCAGTCGATTTCTATTTACTAATGAAGAAGATTACGTCAATAAATTTGAATGTTATTATATTTTAACGATGTCATATTAAGACCAATACAAAAATTACACCTACCTCTTTATACTTAAATCAATTGAAAGCATCGATACTCGTATAATAAAGATTGTAACCGTGAAACTCTATTATAATTTTAAAGCATAGTATGGTAATAGTATGAAAAATAAGTTCATTTAATATTTATGTAAGTGTAAAATCATTTATAATTGAATAAGTTTATATAGTTACTAGCTGTCGCTCGCGACTTCGTCCGCGTCTCTTTATTTGTGGAAAACGGCAATTTTGTATGTGGGGTGAGTAACCTATGTTACTCGCTGGTAATGTAAGCTCCATATATGTGAAATAATTTTTAAATCGGTCCAGTGGTTATTTGAGTTTAATCATTACAAACATACATACAAATCTTTTCTCTTTATATTATTGGTACATATTGTTTCCAGCCGAAGCATTACACAATATATTTCGAAATCGGCAGCCTATAGCCTTTAATATGAACACTTGTATAGGAATTACTATGCTTTAGTTTTGGCAAGGAGCACTGAATTCCGCAGTCATAAACTGAGTAGCATGTTCTATAAGAGGTACAGAAGGTACGCAACAGTTGGAATAATAGCACGCGTGCTGTTTATACTTCGGTATGTGGGGGCTTCGAAACGGTATGACTTATCTATCACAAAAAATCTTTATAATATATAAAAAGACGATATATCTATACCTACATAAAATGTAAAAAATTTACAAAAATGTTTAAAGAGAAATCAATTTACGGACCTCTATGGGTTCTGTTAACTCAATTTTAAAAAATTATACAAACAGTTACACGTATTTTACGCATCTAATGTTATCCGTGTATTTGCCCACCTATATACTCGTGCATACCATTTGGTATTATTCATTCTTCAAATTGAGACATATACAATAGGACAAGCATTCCATCTGCCTTCACTTTAGCATTTTCTTCAGAATTTTCATTTTTCCTTTTAAAACTTTTAATAAAAAGCCTCTAATTCCATCTGAAAATATTAGTATTAAACTCTTCTGGGAGTTCATAATTTCATCCGGACGAGACAATCAGCCGTACAACCAGTAATTCTGCCTCAATTTCTTTATATAGCTCATATTTAGTTGTTGATACAAAACTGATAGCACCTTTCACTAGAACTGATCCATCGGTTTATAGCTGAATGATAGACTTAGGGTTAAAAAGAGAAACAAAATTCGCTTGAAAAAATATATAAAAATTTGCCCTTTTCCCAGTAGTCTTACCGAGTAGTCTTACCAGTTGAAATATATTTCACTTTGATCATATGTTCTAGAGTACATTTAGGCATCTTCTATTTAATTTAAATTTATTTTTAAATTAAACATTATTTTTATTTAATTAAAATTTTTTTTTTATTCATTTACTTTTTCATTTTTTATTTTCACAGCTATAGTTATTAAAATATGCAAATTAATTGTAATATTTTTACGTCATTTGTATCGCAATTATTATGGTGTCTTACAATAGCAGGTAAACAAGTAGGCGCTGTTATATCCTTTTAGTTTATAACAAGTAATGTTGAATATGTCTACATCGATAACTATTGCTACATGTATCGCGTGTCTACGTAACCTTGCAGGCACAATACCAGCATTGAATCGAAATACTTCCTCATAACGATTTATTTAAGTGAATCAATAAGAACATAAATGTTCCTATATTGAGAATCTTACAAGGAACTAGAGAAAATACAATGGTTACACAATGTCCAAAAAATACTTTGAGTTAAATAAATTTTATTTTTACTTAAAGTGTTTTAAGGTCCACTGTTCGCTGCGTATATTTTCAAAAGGAACCCAGTTTTTTGGCTGGACTGGAATGCTACCCTTTAAAATAAACATCGCACTCCGTACGAACACAAACCAGTTTAGCGAATTTTTTTCCGCAAGTCTGGTCGCGATGCATAGATGCAATTATAAGCAACTTCAGCCGATGAGTTGACTCTGCGCGCGAGACGACTGTGGCGGGGGCGCGAGCTACCGGTACAATAATGATTGGCGCAAAAATCAACACATTCGGGTTATTCTGTACACATTTTTAATTTTCACATTATAATAGTTTTACACCATGCCTTAAATTTTCTCCAAATGTTGCCTTTTCAATCATCTTTATATTAATTGGTCATTAAAAAATTAAAAAAAATCTCTGTGTGTGTTAAGAATCGTTTTCCTTATAAGGCCCCCGGTATGGAAATTTTATGAGAAGTAAAACGAATATAAGCGTTAACAAAAAAAATGAACTATTTGAATTTATAAAACACTAGCGTTCCGCCCCCGGCTTCGCCCGGAATGCAATTTTTATATATAAGAACATTCCCCGTTTATTCCTCTTTCGATTAGTGAAAACCGAATTAAAATCGGTCTATCCGTTTCCGCGTGATGCCGTGACCAAGGGAAATGGGGATTCATTTTTATATATAAAAACATAGTGTGATGTACGTGTGTATACCGAACGTAGCTAACATAACTTTTGTTGGAGCACGTGACATCTTGGTATGCAGAATTTAACTAAATAATATAAAGTAATTAGGTAATTTTATAAGTTAAAAGTAGTAAACTCCAGTCATAAGTCGGAGCTGACACACACACTTTTTTTCAACACCGACGAAGTCGCGGGCGCCAGCTAGTTAATATTAATTTTCAGCATAATATCATTTATTTATTGCCCTTTTATTTTCCTAAGGCGTTGATCGTTTATTCATAGATTTTCTTACTGATCCTTAGCGAACAGTACAACCCTTTTTGCATTTTATACCCCTGATAACCTATTGGTTGAGTAGATAAGTAGTGAAAGCATTACAAACAAACAAACAAACAAACTTTCGCATTCGTTTCCGTATTAGCATATTAGTAGGGATTAAAGTAGTGTGACCTCTTAAAGTGGTTTATCATCACAACTCTATTATCGAGGCTAAAATGGAACCCAACGCATAAAGGATTTTAATTACTGGTAATAAGAGCAATTATAGAAGATCTAAATCTGTCCAAATGAGTTCTATAAATATAAAATATACATGACTATTAAAACTACTCTCGCAAAGTAATAACAAACTAAATATTTGTATTAGAACTTTTCCTTGTAGAAATGAAATATGGAAATTTTCGCAAAACGTGATTATTTGCAGAATATCTCAGAGGGCGTTCGCCATACAACTCCGATTCCAGTTATATCTGGTTCTCAACATCGGCATCGTAGAGTAGTTGGTCACACAGATAACTCACAACAAAATTTAAAATGTAAATAAAAATATTCTTATTGCTATATATAAGCACTGTTAATCTTCAGTTAATGACCAATTAATGATAATTAATTTTAGATAGCCTAAAGGTTATTTTTTATTAAAAAATTAAATGTGTACTCCTGTTTTACAATTACTATTATTATTATTATTATTATTTGAAAGTCCATTACATAGAACGTCGTCTATTTGCTTCATATGCAATCACTGGAAGAGTATCTCTTTTTTTATTTTTATTAGTGAATTTTCGGAAGGAGCATGTATTCGCATGTTATATAATTGATCATGCTCATAGAACAATCAT
Organism: Bembecia ichneumoniformis; assembly: GCA_910589475.2. Taxonomy (NCBI): domain Eukaryota; kingdom Metazoa; phylum Arthropoda; class Insecta; order Lepidoptera; family Sesiidae; genus Bembecia; species Bembecia ichneumoniformis. The sequence goes on along the minus strand of OU342530.1, from coordinate 3,265,881 downwards.
TTGATCATCTTTCACGCAGGAATAAGGCGTGATAGGTATGTTTCTAGCACTCCATACTTACGTATCACAGCATGCTAATAAGGCATCAAGGTGGCCAAACACACAACAACGCGAGTCGTATATAAGAAATTATTCGGACAACATAAAATCAGTTACGAGTGTCTTGTAACTTAAATAGTTTTTATTGCCTTATGCTGAATTACTAATAGTTGACTCGTGAAAAAAAGCAAGCGAAGTCACATAAAAACAGGTGTCTATGTGTCATGTATAAGCAGTTTCAAGGTTGTTGAGTAAAAAATAGGTTCACTTACTAACAATATTGTTATGGACAGTTTGGAAATTTTCCGTACCTTTATTTATCAAAACAACGTAAGGGGGAATTTTGAGGTCTCTGATTTCACATTTGAACTGATTTGATGACGATTATATTTAAAGAAAAAACACAGAAAAATTATTAAGTATTTTTAAATTCGATAAAAATATTAATTCAACTCTAGTACTAAAATTGTTAGTAGCTACTAAAATGATTTTAATGTATGTTATAAAAAAAATGTTATAATGTATTGTTATAAAAAAATATTTTTTACTGATATTATGTATCTTGCCGATGCCTATAAGAGCTTATTTTAGCCAACTATAATCTCAAAAATATTCTTGCACAACCTTTTTATTCAAATTTCCAAAATTCCTGTTTTGTTTTATTTGTTGAGATGTGATTCATTGTAAGAGAGATTTCATGAGAGAGTAACTACATGAAAATAAAAAGTTTCCATCGTAAATGCATTATAATTTAATTTGTCGTCTTTAAAATAAAACATTTTAGACATCGTGTGACATTTTAGACAATTAAAATGTTTGTCACAGCGATGGTTGGTGTTGCGATTGACTGAGACAATTGTTAAACAAAATGAGACAAGAAAAACAGGAATAAGAAAGATATTTTTGAAGTATTTGACGGAGTTTTATGAAAGTATCCCTAAAGCACATATTGGTACTCGTCCTTTAAAAGGTCTGAAATGTACTTTCATACAAACTCAGCTTGCGATCATTGTTACGACATTATTTGACTTGTATTTTTAGAAACAAACAAACTGTAAAAAAGGTAAAAGATTTCATCTATTTAACAAATCTTCGTTAGAAGACCTTTTAAATAGAAATAAATATGTTAAAATAAAATATGTTTCCATTTAAAAGAAGATTTGTGTTATAAGGAAACTGCAATATTTTATTAATAATACCAACTTTACTACTCATTTCTGTAGAGATTTTAATATATTTTAACGCAATCACTATACTGGATATTAAGATTTAAGATCAAATGTGCCTTAAATCATGATCGTATCATCAGCCTATATGAATGTTACATTTCGTTTACAACACTGTTTATATACTCTTATATAATCGTACAAGACACCCACCCCTTGCTTCGCACGGATGCATTTTTTCCTATTTTTAGGCTCTATTTTAGGGCCTTTATTATTTATTATATATATATATATATATATATATATATATATATATATATATATATATATATATATATACATAATATATTATATCAATGATATTGCTAATTGTTTTAGGCATTGCCGTTTCTTGCTATAATATGCTGATGATTTAAAGGTCTATAATGTTCTTGTATAATGTTTGCCATAACCGCTATAACTATAACTACTTAGTAAATAATATTATATATCGATTACCAAGCAGTTCGCAACGTATACAAGATTGTTATAACCAGAACTAATGCTGGTGAACGTGCGCCTTTGTATCGTGTTATGCATGCATAACACAATTACACAAATTGACTTTATTTCAAATACTTCACAGAAATATAGAAAAGATATTATTAAGTCAATGCTTTAGCTTAATAAGTTTTTTTGTTGTTTTTTATTGATTTTTCTCTCATGATTGCTTTATTGGTATTTGTATGTCCTCTTTGTATTAAATTTCGTTTACTACTTTGTGGAAAATGTTGTTGATTGCACTATTATTTAAATTTATGTATGTTTTGCTTTTTTCCTAGTGTAATATACATGGTGTAATTGTTTGTTTTCCCTAATAAAATTAAATAAAATTAAATTATACACACAAATCTTCTTTTCATTAGTGAAAATTGTATCAAAATGTGTTGGGTCGTTCAAAAGAAGTTAACAGAGACACACATTAAGCGGATAGCGACGTAATTATCCTATTACGAAAGTTTATATGTTTGTATGTTTGTGTGTTTGTTACTCAATCACGACAAAACGGCTAAACGTATTTGGATGAAATTTGGCAAAGAGATAGTTTATTGCCAGCATTAACATCCTATAGGATCCTATAAGATTAAGTATCCTATAGGATACTTTTTATCCTGAAAAATGTTAGATTCCCGAGGGATTGTTTAAAAACAACAAAATTCGCGCTACCACCGTCACAGCGTCATATATATACTCTCAGATTATAAACGCGGACGAAGTCAGGGACATTTATTTAATAGCTATTTATTTTATAATTTTATAATCACACCAACGACTCCGTTAAGTGTATGACGTAACATTAACTGCTGTGATTTTTATTGTACGTAGAAATAAATAAGACGATGAAAATGACAGTCATATTGATCGTGTTTTTATTGTAATAAAGCCAGTTATTGTAGACAGGTAATACATTATTCATCAACATTTATACATAAAATATATTATGGCATCTCTATAACGAAGAGTTCCGTGACGTTGTTGGCACATTAAATTCTCAGAAGTATTGACTGTTTACAAACAATGTTGTAGTAAATAGAACAAACATTGGTCTTACTCTAAAATGCTTATTTGTGAATTACCTAATTCTTCCAAAAAGTTTTTCGGCTCACGTATTTATACTAGCTGTGCCTCACGGTTTCACCCGACATTCAATTTAAATTGCAATAAGCATGCACATTTTAGCTATTCTAGTTAATGATCGGTTTTCATCGAGCGGCCGCAATCGGTCACCGACCCACCGAATGGCAACACCCTCCCGCGCTATTACCTCGTTTTCGATTAGCGTTTTTTCTAGCTTTTTTTTTCTTTTTTTTGCTTGGTTCCTAAAGGTCTTAAGGTGATGTCATATAGCCTGTAGCCTTCCTCTAGAATTGAGCTATTAAATGTAAAAAAAATTCTCATCCGATTGGCACTTCCAGATATTAAAATGTTCAAACAAAAAATAAAAGAAGTTTTTAGTTTAATTATGTTAAGTTAATATAGATTTTACCTTATACACCACACTCAAGTCTCAATATCAAAATATGCTATATTTGATATTATCCGATAATATCTGATGTGCTTAGATCAGCTTGTTATGCACTTCTTGGCTGTATTGGTATTTAGCAGTGAGTTGTAGTTTTGGCAATAACAGTAGAGTCCTACAAAGTCCCCAACTTACATATAATTTAATGGTATTTTTTTTAAATTAAAATAAATAATGAAGGTTGAATAGCATTTTACCTGAGGAGTTTGTACTGACTGATAGTAAAATAGGATGTCTAAATCACCGCGGTCTCTCTCGAATACAATTGTCAAAGTGTAGGAGCAAATATCATGTAATTGAGATTTGCATAATCTCTATGATGGTTGCAAATCAGACCGGAAACAGGTCGTTACGTGGCCGAGCACGGCTCAATTGAGGCCGAGGACCGGACACACCGGGCTTTAGGTTTTAAAAATAAATCTAGTAACAATTTGATAAACTGCCGCCCAACAACCACCGCATCCTCGTATATTTATATAGTTTTCTTACTAAGACTTCCTCACGCATCCTTCAATTGGTAGTACGTATCTATCCATTAGGATCCTTTAATCTTGTGAATGAATACTACAATTTGCAGCAAACATGATTTTATATCTTGTTTCATGAACATCAAATATTTTACTATTTAAACTAATGAAACGGTGAAATAGGGAAAAGTTTTTAGAAGATTGCTAAAAAATTGAAAAAGCAAAAAATAAATAAATAAATCCAATAAATTCTGAAAACCACACAGCTTTTAAAGTTACGTGAATAATATTAAAATGAACAAAAAATGCTTTAATTATATTTAGTTTAAAATGCAAAATTAAACACTTTTAGCGTGTTTAATTATATTTGCAGAAAAAAAAATGTAACAAATTTAAGGAGAATGGTGTCTTTAAGCAAGTTAGTCGTCCTTCAGCAAAAATTTAAAAAAAAATCAAATAACTTTCCTATAATCATTTTTTTAAAAATTGACATACTATGTAGGTAAAAAATAAACTTCACTTTTGTTCAATAAGTCTATCCCAAAACCGTTACATACAGTATAGTTTTTAACAGTATGTTATTATCTAATACAGAGCCTTAGAAGTTCGACAATGCATCTTATTATGTACACCTTAAGGCGCACTTGATAAATACTTTTAAGTGTGATTGTTTTGAAATCACTAAATGTCAATGACTTTTTAAAATAGAAGCGTGGGCGGGCGGACAACAGGATAACTTATAATGTCCTATTGACAATCGCCCAAAGTTCAAAATACAGAACATTTTTCTTACTCGTATTATAACGGGTATTTATAACTAATAACGATGTTTAGTAGTTGGTCTGAAATTGTTCCTATCATAATCAATAAAACAATACTTTTAAATATAATTTCCCAAAATGAAATATTGCGTCCGAACTTGAAAATATTTTCCTTTAGAAAAAGTTATTACTGTAAAAAAAAATTAAAAATATAATATAATTTAAAAATTACTATTACAAATGCCAAAGTTTTGATGTATGTTAAAGCGTAGCAGACAGACTGACGATACGCTTTATAGATACTATTGAGCTGCCTACTCTGAGAATTTTTGAAAATGTATTTGCATTTTTGATAGCATGTAAGAATTACTTAAAATATAGACAAGTGCGCGTCCACCTGCCAACTTATAGTTCCTAAATTTAATAAATGAGTAATAAATTTGTTCCAACATTAATTAGTTTCGTCACGAATAATCAAACTGTGGCAAATGGCCAATTGAGAGAGACATGAAAAATTGGCTGGTTGAAGTTTTTACATTTCGAGGGGTGATCCAAAAGCAATGATAATGAGAATGGAATGCGGTGATTATACTTTAAATTCATTTATATAAGTCTCCTAAGGAGTCAATACGTTTTAGCTTTTTTTTTCTAAACCCAATATTACTTTTGAAATTAAATCATTGTCTTGCCCCTGAAAAGCCCCATTATGTCTTCTAATTTCTTGCCTCGGAGATGTTTATTGAGTCGAGATAAGAGGTACCTAGAAGTCACTGGGAGCTAGAGGTAGAATAGGGTTTCGAATCTCGTTTCTTGAATGGCAACTGCGGCTTTGTCAGCCGGTGCGTTGTCTTGTTTAAACAGCACTTCAGTGGCTCCGAATTAGTAGCTGCCTTTTCAAATAAATAATATAAATGAATTAACCATAAAATATTCCATCAAATTTATTACTTCAACTTTCCAAAAAAATAAACGCCATAACCTTTGTCGCCAAACTTGACACTTTGAATTTCTTTGAATCCGGTGAGGAGGCTCGATACCAAGTCATCGATTGTTTGGTTTCAGGAACAAAATTGTGGAACCACGTCGCGTTCATGTAAACGAAACATGACAAAAAATCCTGATCCAGTGATTGTGATTTTTTTAAATTCTGTCCTAGTAATTATTACAAGCAAGCTAACATTTTTTTTTGTTTTAATACGAACTACAAATAAACGATTATCATTATAGTTTTGATCAAAGTCAAGTCAATCAAGTTTATGTCACTAGTACACACTTACAATACTACTAATACTAGTAACACGATTTGGAAATATCAGTACGTGTTTAAGGTGAAATGCTTCTCTATACATAATGTATTGTTTTACTTCTTTCAGGACGCAGAAGAATGGGCTCATCAAAACAGCCAGTCAATGGTCAACCCTTCCTTCGAGCCAGACGAAATCACTCCACAAAGGTACTACTATGGTTTTTTTTTTTAAATTAACTAGAGAAAATTCTCATGACCTTGCGATACAACAATCAATATCTATTTAAAACCGTAGTCGGTCTCCTAGCAATATCAAACAAAAGATGGCCGGGTATGTTGGTGAATAACCTGAATTCTAAAATATATAATTTTTACTCAGTGTTTTATATAATTTAAATGTTTTGTTTTAAATTAAATTAGATTAATACAATTTTATATATTAGTTGTTTCATAATTTTGTAATTGCGAGATTTACATAACTTAGACTTCAAAGAAAGCTGATCATCATTTACTTTGTAATTTCTTAATAGATAATTGCAGAAAAATATTTCTTTTTAGATCACCAGAAGTTAGAAGCTTTAATGTCCATTTACACAATGCATCAAAAATGATTATAATTCCGAAAGCCGTTTTTGCTTCCTATTCTTTGTTGCGCTTTGACTGTATCTAACTATATCATCAAAATTCATAATTAAAATTTATTTTTATAATTAAATTGCTACCCACCTTACATTGAAGAATCAATCCTCGAAATATTTTACACCCTTGTTTTTTTTTAGTATTACTAAACTTTAAGAGCTCAATTTTTACTTTTAAGGTGTAACGTCACAAAAACTTGAATCATTATAAAATTGACGGAATTTATTGTACTGAACTAAATAGTGACCAAGTATTTTTGGTGATATTTAAAAAGTATTGAAAAATAAGCTATTGTTAAAAGTTTTTTGTATAATTATGAAAATATGTATATCATATATTATGTATATATACATGAGACAGTGCATTTAGAATATTTCTACATTTTAAAAAGTTCATGTTATTAAATTGTTTAAATTATTTATCCTACAAACAGTTTACATATACGGAGATAACAGAGATAACAGGTACACTGCGTTTAACAATCTTAATCTAACTGAAATCGACAGCATAATTGCTGGACCTGTGGCGTCGCTTGTGTTAATTAGGCAACTTTAGCTACCTACCATCAAGTGTACAGTCAGCCTGTCTGTCGACCTTTATATAAAAATAAAATAAACTAATGTTAATTAAATTTTCAACTGATTTCTAATTAAATAAATAATATTAGTTACTTTTGAAGTAGATACTTCAGAATTTGTAGAAAGTCCTGATGAATCCGGACTAGTTGTAACAATTCACAGGTAAACTAAATGTCCTTCATGGCCTTTTAAATGAATCATGTTATCTGAAAAAAAAATAAAAAATAAAAAATAAAATAAATTTTTACCACAGAATCTTCTTCTTGCAAAAATCCAACTCGACACAACACGCACAAAACACATGCTCAACTTTACTTATACCTTATTTTAAGGACCGTCTAAGATTCCAAAAATGATGTATGCTTTACTCTGCCCAAACAAATACCTACACCGGTTTCAGAATATCGCCAAGAACCAATTATTCAAAGGTTAGTCCCCTTATACCTTAAATATGACAAGTCATATCACCTGATGACAAAGTGTTGTGACTGTGATTATCAATAAGTATTAAATGTGTCTTCGTCACTTCGACGTCGACGTCACTCCGATCGTCAAGCTGACGACCGGTATCAAAAATTAATCCTAATTTGATCAGCAATCGATAGTCAGCTTGACTGAATATGTAATTTTATTTATAATAATTTTATGTATAATATTATTTCAGTCTGTCGCCAGTGAACGATGGAAAAAAGAATGGAGACACTGATAAAGGCATTTTCCTCATTAACCTGAGTGAGAAGAATATACCGGAGGTAATAGATGAATACGAGCCATATGATAACAGAGACGTCAAACGTCCAACCACGTGAGTAACAAACCTCTGTACTTACATTTTCGCCAGTATACTATAAAGTATACTATAAACACGCTGATTTAACTTACCACACGCACTTAATTTTTAATTAGTTTTAAAAAGTTACTCAACGGATTTGGGTGCAGTTTAGAGTATTTCTTTTGGAAAATTTGTGAGTTGAATCTTAATTACGTTACTTACTGTAAATGCGAAAGTTTTATGAATATTTACCTGGACCTGGACATTTACCGCGACACAGGGCCGCGTCGATCCTCGGCAGCAGCGCCCGTGTAGAAAAAGATTTTTTTTTCCAATTTTGAGAGAAATTTGTTCTTTAGCTTTATATATTATTTTCGTAAATAAATATAAAAAACGATTCGCTTTCGCTTTCGCCGTTTCGCGCTTCCTCATCCCGCACGCACAGGAGTCCCTAAAAATTAATACTTATTTACAGTTATTAATATAACCTACAACAATATATACAGACTTATTTTTGTAATTCCTTAGAAACACCTCATAACAATAATGTAAACAACAGATATTTTATAAAAATCCGGAACTCGAACAATGACGGCTCGGATATTACCCGTATGAGCATCAACCCCGGTACCAAACCCTTCGAAATCGGTTGCACGAAGATCAGCAAAAATCAAGAGGACGAGTAGTTCGAATTCCTTTGACAAGGGCTCAACGTGCAAAATGTTTAAGGTTCTCTCGTCAACATTTGGACTGGGGATAAATCAGTGAACTTTAATAGATTTTAATATTTTTAATAGAATTTAACTACTTAAGTCATTGTTTAAGATTTCATTTTTTATTATATAGTTTATATTTTCTACAGTAATAGCATTAATAGCATATTCTAAAACGCGCAATGTACATTATTATTATTAAATCCTGAATCTTGAAAATTTAAAACAGGACTTGAAAATCGGAAATTTACCTAATTTACGCTCGACCTTTTCCCTTATAGTTTTGAATTTAGATGCGCCCGTATGAAGCCTGTGAGAGTCTTTAGTGAAGAATATAAAAACAAATGTTCTACCTTGGGTTCGACAGCGTTTATCCCGTACCAATGTAATTTATTCAAAGTAAGACGTCTACGTGTGTAACAAAACGGGCACTACAACATATTAATTCAAAAATCGAGTTGTAGATATTTTTTTATTTATTTAATAACAAAAGTCGTCTAAAAAGACTTAAAAATATAACTTTATATGCCTTTTTAGACTTTTTTATTTAGATTTGAGACATTAAACTTTATCCTCAAGAGTAACCGGTTCGACTGGCATCATAAAAGCGTTATAGTGTATAATACCCATTCTCTTGTTGACTGTGCCGAAATCTGTGAATGCAGTGAAAATATTATAAGTACGCATATGTAGTTATAATCCCTCTGTAATCCTGTAGTAACCTAGTGCCCTTCTGCTTCATATTAAAATGCCTCCTTGTCTATGCTGACAAAGGTCAACTCTTGGTCATGATTCCTTTTAATTGAATGCTACCTTAGCATTGGTTCAGCGAGTAGGTAATCGGTCAAGCCAAGGGGCATTTTGTCCTGGTAGACGAGGTTTGGAGTGGAAACCACGGACATTTGCAAAGTCACCAACACTCATCTGCTCCACGACAGATATGTTGCACCCATTACCATTCCAGCTGACTACTCCGTTTTTAATGTTCAGATATATATGCCTTATGTTGCATATTTTTATCTTCTGCATAGACTAGCATTTTTTGCTGAGAGACTGGTGATTTGTGCCAAGTGATTGTGATGAGAAATTAAGTAAGTGTTCACTTCTCAGCAACTTATGTCAAAATCAGCAATACCCACATACTTTATTTTCGACTTAAGGCATGGACGATCACGATAGGCAGCAAAGCAATATAATAAAACTCATTAGAGTTTTAGGAATATTTCAAATTACAAAATGCCAATGAATGTGTAGAAAACAAATGACGTGAAAGGCAAGCAACCGAGCTAGTAGGTCACTATCACAATAGTTTTAATTAAAACAAATGGATGTCACTTTGTGAATATTCTAAACAGTTTTCTCTGAACGGTTTCTTCAGTTTGTTATCGTCGATTCCTTTATTGACTTTTAAAAATCGAAGCAATTTCTCTGGACACAAATTGAGAAACTAATTGAGTTGGCTTCTTCCGTAATCACGTCGTCATAACTACTGGATCTACAAAATATCCTTATCTGCATAAGGACTAACTCGCATAACGAGCATAGCTGCAGAAAGACTATATCTCGAAATTACATTGGTTTTTTTTTTTAATATTAAGTTCGGCAAACAGGCTTACGGACCACTTGATGGTAGGTGGCTACCGTCGTCTATAACACAAGCAACGCCAAAGCTGCTGCAAGTGCGCTGCCGACTGCAGTAGCATTAATGATAAGGGATTTGGAGTGGATACGGAAACTACCACCGAGATAATCTCAGAATAGCTTAATATCAAAACGACTGTTAGATCTCAAAACGGCACTATATACGACATATTGTAGGCTTCATTTAATTCAGTATTATTATCTCTTTTTTCGTGTATTTATATTGAAGACTTTATTCAGCCTTATAAAATTCAAACAATTCAAACGTATTCATTTGTAGTGTCATTATAATTTCAAACACCCTTTAATTATGTATTTGATTTGTACTTCCTTGTGTTAGTTATGAATAGTTTAAACTTACTTTTTATTCTTATAAAGCGACTATAAAAACCAGTCAAATCTAAAAATAATGCTATTTCAAATATAATTCGTTAGGGAAAAAATATATTATGTAAATAACCAGTTAAAGCAAAACAAGGTTTAAGTTGCGTGTTTTGTATTTGTCATTCATCTCATAATAAATCTGAGATTTATCTAATAGTTTTACAAGCGGCAACAGGCCAATGTATCACTTGCGGTCGCGCCTATGCGTCCTATTAAATCTAAAGGAAAATGTCAGAGCAAACATCTCGGCAAATGAATGGACGTGAATAGAATTAATAATCGTTGAGGTCACGTTTACACTTGAAAGCATGCAATCTGATTGTATACTCTTTATTATATCCATATAATTAGCGATCCGCTCCCGGCTTAGCACGAGTTAAATTTGATATAAAAACTATCCTCGTTAAACGCTCTTTCCATTAGTGAAAACCGCATCAAAACCTGTTCAGTGGTTTTTCAGATCATCGCGAATACAGACAGACAGAGGTGGCGGGGGACTTTGTTTTATTTACAAAAAATGAATATTTGATTGCCTAATATAATTTTCATTGTGAAAAAATTTAAAATAAGGATCACACTCGTTGAATGAAGTTAATTTAAGCAATATGACTGGAATCGTCTAATAGATATCATTAAATAAAAATTAGTAATTACAAATTATGAAGCAATTTACAGTTTTTTTTAATGTTAAGATCGGCAGACAGGCTAACGGTCCACTTGATGGTGCTGCCACCGTCGCCTATAACACAGGCAACACCATAGGATAAGGGATTGAAATGGAAAATGGGCTCTGGCATCCCTCACTCATCGAAACACAACAGCATACGTGCTGTTATTTCACAGTGCTATTATGTAAGGAGGTGGTTACTGCTGCCAGATGGGCTCCCCAAATAACTGCGAAACCCAGTGTGCCCTGCCTCTACTTTCCAGACCATAGCTAAGTTTGAAAAGTTAATTTTCAAAGTTGACCGAAACTGAAACCGGGAACCCTATTAACGGGCTCGTCATACAATTTAGTTTAGCTTAGCTTAGTTTAATTGCTACAGTCCTTAATCTTACTATGGTCGGCAGTGCGCTGGTAGCACCTGTGCTTGTTTTATAGGCGACGGTAGCCACTTATTATCAAGTGGATCTTCAGTCTATCCGACGATCTTTACATAAAAAAGTAGTATATAGTTGGTTGCATGAAGAAGTTTTTTCATAGAGACACTTCGACATTGGCAAGTTTTAGAGTCTCGTAGCACGTCTAAAAAAATCTACAAATTATTCCGTACGTCAGATGCAAAATAGAAATCGCTTTTATTACATGTACCTACCTACCTAGGTACGAACAGTATTTTTATCAGATACGTGTCCTTGATTCTCTAGTGGGGAATTTCAGAAAAGCTTGTAGAATAATAATGCGCCTAATGATTTTACCTATCTCGTTTGTTGGCTACAAACGTCAATGTCATATGTACATGTATTCATTTGTATCACTATTCTTTTTAAAACTAATGTCAAGTTTATTGAGTAGTTTCGATCTGGGCCCCGATTCAGTAAGCCTACGTTTTCAAAACGCGTGAATTGAATTCGATTTAAAAAAAAAAAACAAGTTTTTTGTATTCAGTAACATCTGTCAATTGAAAACGCGCGTTTTAAGCGTGGTTTTTAACTGTCAAACTTTCGACATCACAAACGATACGGATTTGGCGCGTTTTCCTGCGTACCTAATAATTTTTCGTAAATTTTGTTTGCGTAAATTTTATTTAAATTTTGAATTATGGATCTTGGTTGGCTTATGGAGGCTATCTCTTTCCCCACCAACTAATGTCTGATAGGATCCCAAAGATAATTGTATACAACATCTTTGTAGGATCCTGTTGCCAAAAATGACAGACATGACAATAGCTGCAAATAAAATTACAGATTTCTATTAAATTATAAATTTTTAATTGGGTAAAATTTGATAGGTAGGTAGGTAGAGCAACATGATGATTTCTTATACCAATAACACAGGTTTATAAACACACCTTCAATTCTAATGGTATAGAAGTATTTCTTTGCGTTGGTATAATTAATGGTTTTACTTCTTCTAATATATACCTAAACAAGTTTTTCGTCACACGATATTTCTTTAAAAACATTACGTCTGATATTTCAAAAGGGTCTGATGTGTCTCGCAAGTTGCGTTTTATCTATCATACGTGCTCTTTTATGCTGAGCACGGCGAATCAACCTTAATCGTCTAATATTATCCATCTGTAAACAAGAAGCAAACATTTATATGTATTAGTTTTATACATTGTTTTTATAATAATTGTATTCGTTTTATACAAAGCTATAGAAATTGTTTATTAGTTCATGGGTAATTAATGTAATTAATATTTTACGTACCTTTTCAAAAAGTATACAATTATACAAAAAATGTATTAGGTAATCCGTTAAACATCTAGTTTAAAACAAAATAAAATAACAAAAATATTAAAATACAAAGAGGTTACGTTATAGTTTGTCAAAAGAGTGCGTTCAAATCCAATGCTTCGCTTCTTCCTTGAAATTATTTGTTACGAAATAATATATAACATTAGTGAAATAAACCATAATAAATAAATAAACCATAAGCAAAATGATTTAATAATGTTATAAACTTTTAATAATGTAATGTACGTTTAATAAATATGTACTATATTAAAATATCAAAAACGGATAAAAACATCGGTTCGCATTATTATGCAGCTTCAGAACGTCGCTGCGAAAGTCATAACGTGCCAGAGACAATTTAACTTTTGCTTAGAATGCTAAAGTTTTAGTAATCGAAATTAACGCGTTACGTTTTGAGACGTTTTTAATTCACGCGTTTTGAAAACGTGCGATTACTGAATTGGGGGGCTGATTAGACATTGAATACTGCCAAATATAAATTTAGCACTACAACACATCTTATTTACTACGCGTGGTATTCGGTATAGCGCGTAACTTTTTTGTTTGTAAATCAATTGGAATGAAACAAATAATAAATGTTACGGGAAGCTTGCTGAGATTAGCCTCCACAAACGCAAATACAAACAGTAAACAGACAAAAAGACTAAAATTTTAAAAACTATTTTGTGACCTCGGTAACATAAGTATGACATGTTTAATTTTTTTTTTAATTTTATTAATATTAAATGCACCGACATGGCTCGTTTACAATTTTATTATATGTATAGATTTTGTCACTTAATAATTTAATAATTTATTCATTCATCATCATTTTACTTCTAACCCGCAGACACAAAATAAAATTACAAAAAACTTTTGGAGACACTATATAGATTAGATACAATTTAATTGGATCCCTGACTTTGAAACTATTTTTAATGTACTATCAAAATCACTAGCAAAACAGCAGGCGTTCAGATATTTTCTGATATTTCTGAGATTTATAATGACAGTAGGGCACGTTGCTTTTCACATGCAGATAAATTGGGCGGAAAGATCACCGTGAAATAACAGTAATTGTGTTATGTTTCGGTGAGTGAGTAAGGGATGAGTGAGTAAGCCCATTTCCCTATCCCCTTCTAATCCCCTATCCTTTAACCTACTAAGGTCAACAGCGTACTTGTAGCGCCTATGGCGTAGCTTGTATTAATAGGTGACTGGTGACGGTAGCCACTCAACATCAAAACAAACATCAAACTTTAACATTAAAAAAAACATGTTTCAATATACACTATGTCAATACCAATCTTATATGTAAAAATGAATCCCTATTTCTCCTGGTCACGGCATCACGCGTGAACGGGTAGACCGATTTTAATTCGGTTTTCACTAATGGAAAGAGGGATGAGCGGGGAATGTTTTAGGGTATATAAAAATTGCACGGCGGGCGAAGCCGGGGGCGGGCCGCTAGTACTTTTATAATAACACAGTAACAAAAAAATTCGGGTGTATCCTATTTTCTGAATAGACATTCTTCATTAACAAATCTTTATAACAGGTACCCTTATATCTTGAAATTTTTATCAGTAACCAAATTTTATATAGGTCCTAATTTTATTGTCTGATTATTTCTTGCCGGCGACTACGTCCGCATTTATGTAGATGTTAAAACATTTATATCTAAACGAAATTGTACAATTTTATGACATTTTATTCATCCGTTGCTAGGCAACTCTTTTTTCGGCGGCAAACATCACACGTCGTTTCTAGATGATCCCTCGGGATCTTTTTTTTTTCTGTATGAAAGAGACCCTATGTCCTTTTCCTTTTTCTCTGACAACGTGCATGCAAAATATTATATCACTGATAGGTTGATTAGTTGAAGCGTGAAAGCGTGAACAAACAAACTCACCTTCTCATTTAACAACATAACATTTCGTATTAACAAAAGTTTTTTTTTTTCAGGAACGCAGAAACCCTCCTACATTTACTAAAAGGGAGTTTGGGTACAGGCATACTGGCGATGCCTCGGGCCTTCGCTAACGCCGGTTACGTGATCGGTTCTATAGGCACAGTCTTAATAGGAATGTTGTGTACCTACTGCATTCACATGCTAATAGACTCATGTTATGTACTGTGCAAAAGAAGAAAAGTGCCCTCTTTATCGTACACAGCTGCTACAGAAGCGGCTTTCTCCGAGGGTCCTGAATTGTGTAAGGGCTGGGCATCTTTTGCCGCGTAAGTATCAATAATAATTTTATTGCCACCCGATCTCTTTTCTCTTTTCTTTTATAGGGAATTCTAAGTTTAGGGACAATGTGAATTTTGTCTAGTTGTTTAATAAGCGATGAAATATATTCAAGGAATATTAGCTGTCTCGGACACCTAGATTTCTTTGTGATGTTAACCTTCACTATATTAAGTGATAATTACCTCTAATCTACACCTGTAATTGAAGCAAGACAGATCTCGGTTCATAGTATTCCTAGACTTGTATATTTTAGACACGGTCTACATTGTACGCCGATTTGATATTTTGTACACCTGTGTAAGATGGAATAATATTATTTGCTGTCACATATTTTTAATTTGTGTGCGTATTATAGCCAGGTTTCGCTGATACATATCAGCGGATATATATCGTGATATGTATGATATATATCATTTGATATTTATGCGGATATGTCAATTGATATTTTACTGTCTTCTGAACTAGAAATTTAACAGATTGATGTTTACTGGCAAAACTTATTAGGTCGGGGAAAAAGTCTTTTCGCATTTAGTATGTATAAACTTGTAATAAAATATCTTTGGCTATACTATTTGTATCTGGCTGGTTTTGATGACAATAAAAAACCGCTTATACCAACTTTGTGCTACTCTTACTGACACTGCATTAGGTCCATAAACGTCACAATTTTTTTTTCGCGACTTGCGTTGAGTTTCTTCCTGTTTTGTAATAAAATTTTAAAATGTATCGAATTTCTTCATTAGATTTACTCATTTTGACAGAAAGAAAAACAAATGAAAAATAGCTGGAAACAAGATTTTACTAATTTGTTTCTTTTTTTGAAATGTAACTTTTTTAATGTCATCAAAACCAACCATATACAAAAAGTACAGCCAAAGAGATTTTATTACAAGTTTATACATACTATATGCGAAAAGACTTTCCCTGACCTAATATATCGGATATATATTAGATATTTTGATATTTATTGTAAACTAGCGACCCGCCCCCGGCTTCGCCTTGGGTGCAATTTTTATATATATGAACATTCCCCGTTTATCCCTCTTTCCACTAGTCAAAACCGAATTAAAATCGGTCTACCCGTTCATGTGTGATGCCGTGACCAAGGGAAATAGGGATTCATTTTTATATATATAAGATATCGGATTTTTGCGAACTCTCATTCAAGCAAATAAATAAATAATAATTATTATTCATACTTCAAACACTATGTAAATGTATACTATGTTGCTAAAATTTCTAGTAAGTAGCTTATAAATAAGAACATTCAAGATATCTCTTACGATATAAAAAATGTTTCTTTGTACTTTTATCAATCAGTAGGTTAAGTTTATCTTGTTCTTGCATCATTGTAATTGACATCAATTAACAAGGACCACTTACGAAACAATTTAGATATGAAAACTAATGTTACCTATCTATGACTGTTTATCTCATATGTAAGGAGCGCGCCATTCTTCGCGGCCTTTCTTAACCTTAAAAGTTTGGTCCAAAAAGTTTCAATGACTATGCTGATTTTTTTATGCTGATTAATGACCATTACAACTCTAATTGTCATCATTGCCTTATTAGTAATTATAGTCTGTGTAGAACCCTTGCGCTGTCCTTCGTCTTGCATACCAAAATAGCGACTTTTACTATGACCGTAAACAACCTTCAACAAATGAATATTGTTTTGTCCGAACGAATGCCCAGTGACTATTATACTATGTTTGACTGGCCTAAACTATTTGAAACTTGGAACATATGAAACTTAACTAGAAAGCTGAAACTTGGAACATACATTTATTATATAACGTAAGCATCCGCTAAGAAATATTTTTTAATATTTCAACTCGGGTTGGGTCGTTGTTATAATATAATTTAACAATGTAATTTAATACTGAGTATGGAGTAGCCTATGTTACTCGCTGATAATGTAGCTTTCTATAGGTAAAAGAATTTTTAAAATCGGTCCAGTAGTTTTTGAGTACAAAAAATAAATAAACAAACATACATATATACATACAAATCTTTTCTCTTTATAATAATTAGTATATAATAATTAATAAAACATTTAATTACTTAGCTTACTACATTATGGTGTTTTTAATTCCTTATGGTCGTTCAAAATAATTCATTTCTTCCAAAATTCTTCGTGCCAAGTAATGGTAATTTTTGCATGTCTATATTTGTGTTTATAAGATCGACAATGTCCGTTACCGTTTCACCATGAAGTTGAAACCATTTGTTACATTTTTGAGTAGGCAATTCCTAAAAGAAATTTAATTAAACGAGTGAATTTTCAATTGTTTCAGGCATGTTGTGAACGTGTTTCTTCTTGTCTACCAAATTGGAACTTGTTGCGTATACGTCGTGTTCGTATCGGAAAATATTTACGCCGTCCTTGTAAATCACTTCGGCATAGAAGGAATCACTGTGTTTGATGTGATGCTGTGGATCCTTCTGCCGTTAATATTAATCAATTGGGTGCGGGACTTGAAGTATTTGGCTCCGTTCTCGGCTGCTGCAAACGCTATCACTATTATCAGTTTCGCAATCATATTGTACTACATATTCAGAGAGGCACCTACGCTCGAAGGCAAATCTGCTGTTGGCAAATTAGTCGACTTTCCACTCTTCTTTGGCACTGTGCTCTTCGCATTGGAAGCTATAGGCGTGGTGAGTAAATCCATTAAAATATTCCTTTTGCAGAAAAATCTCCGATAAATTATTTCGTTTACGTTTCTTACTTATTTAAGACAATACGTCTCTTAGGGTTGAAAAACGATGACACTTCGCGTACTATGTCATCATACTCGCTTTTATTTAGAATCATTGATGCATAATATAAAGTAAGTAATAAGAAAACTAAAGGTTCACCTATAATTTTTATTTATTTCAAATAAAAATATATTAAATAAACGAAGTTGCACTACAAAATTTTAGGCAACTGTAAAACACCAAAGATTATTGTATTGTCACGATCAAACTTTGTCGTGCTCTGTGATATCTTTCTAGTCTTAGATAGAATCATTCCGAATCGAAATATAAATGTGACTAACTTAAGTGCACTCTGGTAAAGTAAAAAACTAGTAGAAAACATTCATTAGAACAAATAATTGAGTTTTATTCTTGTTTACAGATTTTGCCATTGGAGAACAACATGAAAACGCCCAAAGATTTCGTGGGAAATTTCGGCGTGCTGAACCAAGCGATGATCAGCATCATCATTTTGTACGTTGGCATGGGCTTGTTCGGATACTTGCAGTACGGTCATGAAGCCGAAGGCAGCATAACCCTCAATTTGCCTTCAAATACAGAGTTGTAAGCATTAACTAAACTAATCAATCAAATCTGAACATATTATGCATTAATAAGCATTTAGTATGGAATTCTGGAATTTAAACCTTCTACGAGTAGGCAGTAGTTTCCTTTGGTTTTTTTATTACTTTTTACCACGATGTAAAAAATAATAACCTATGGTTAATGATTCCGATATTATCCTGGTTAGTAAAATATTCTTTGAGCCTTCAACTTCCTAATTCAACACCATATCATCATCATCTCAGCCGTAGGTCGTCCACTATTGGACAAAAGGCCTTCCCCATAATTTTCCAATAGTAGGTACTGTCAGCCTGCAGCCCTTGTTAGGTCGTCAGTCTATCTTGAAGGTGTTGGAAGGTTATCGTTTGAAAACGGTAGTCGATAATCGATAACCTTCCAACCCCAGCGGAATTTCTGGGGGTGACCTGCCAATTGCAACTTTAACTTAGTAAACCGCCGGGTTACGTCGATAACTCGTTTGTCTGCGGATCGGTTCATTCCCGATTCGATCACACAAAGTAAACTCGATCAAAGCCCTCTTTATAGTTCGTTGAGCGACGTTTATTTACGAGACTCATAGTTACAGACACAACATTTCAGCGCTATATTTCATCACTCATCACACTCACTAATATTCTTATCAGTAACAACCGTCACTAATAAGAATTTAATCTGTAATTTAAGTAATTCCGATTAATAGTTTTTAAATGAAATTTTCAGAGCAGCAAGTATCGTCCAATGTCTACTAGCAATAGCCATCTACATTACTCATGGGTTGGCTTGTTATGTGGCTATCGACATCATATGGAACGAATACATCAGTTCAAAAGTGCACAATAGGAAATTCAAGATCGTCTGGGAATACGTGATCAGAACACTGATCGTTTTGATTACTTGTGAGTATACAATTTTATAGACACGTTAAAAAATATATATTTTTATTCTAAACTAGCGCTCCGCCCCCGGCTTCGCCCGGCGTGCAATTTTTATATACCCTAAAACATTCCCCGTTTATCCCTCTTTCCATTAGCCGTTCGCGCGTGATGCCGTGACCAGGAGAAATGGGGATTCATTTTTATATATAAAGAAGATAATGTCGCTTTTTCAGAAGCAAGCTATTTGATATGGTGATAGCTTAAGCTTCTTTTGATATTTTTGAATTTTGGTACGTTTTAATCCCATTCTTGATCACTTTTTTTTAACACTTCATTGAGAATGTGTGTTGAACTGTTGACACAGAAGACAGTGCTGACAAAACCACACTAGTGATGTTGTTTTGCGGTGCGTCAATGAGGGATGTCAGAGCCCGTTCCCCAATACTACCATTATGTTTATTGCTTAAAGAGGCAACAGTTAGTTGTATTTTATCATGAAAAATAATAATTTAACGGTGATTTGTTTTGTTTATATTTTCAGTTGGCTTAGCGGCCGCAGTTCCTGAGCTTGACCTGTTCATCTCCTTATTTGGGGCACTATGCTTGTCAGCCCTCGGCCTCGCATTCCCAGCTATCATACAAACCTTCACCTACTGGTACTACGTTTCTGACTCGGAGCGATTACGAATGATATTCAAAAACATTTTATTAGCTCTATTTGGAGTTCTGGGTCTAATTGTGGGCACGTGGACATCATTACAAAGCATTATTGTTAAGTTCGGGGGCCACCACAATCCCATCGAGACAGCTTTCCTTAACGAGACCACCACTTTGGCTCCTTAAGGATAAAAATCAATAGCGTTTAATATATTAATGGTGTGCAATGAACTCATTGCGGCATAAAGTCAATGCATTAGTTTAGAATTAGTTATTAATTTAGTTAGTTGCCGATCGTAGTGATCGTGTGACGTCACTAGTAGACGTAAGAGAGGTTGTTATATTAAAGTTAAGTTTAAATTAAAGTTAAATTAAAATCTAGCCATAATATAGGTAGTTATGAATAATATACAATGCGAAAGCGCCACAGTCAAAAAGTACAAGAAATTTTACTAATTTGAAATATTCATTATAATTATGTAAACTCCAGTCGTGCGTCGGAGCTGACACACACACACTTTTTTAAAATTAAGTACAAAGAACATACAACGTGACGCAACCTAAAGCCATATAATGTAATAGGGAATATGCACATTTTTTTTATATTTTATACGATAGGTTAATATCGTTATATATCGTTATATAACCGTAAAAAAATATTCAGCTCCAAAAAACAGAAATTTGGTAACAAAAAAAAGTTAAAATTAACTAACAGCTACGGGCACTTTAAACACCCGCCCTTTTGGCGCGCTTGTCGTGACGTCAAAGTCTACCATACAATCAAAAGTTAAAAATCACAAACATCTACACGCTTGTTGACATTTCATAGACGTTGACGTCACATTCCACAGACTTTGACGTCACATTCGATCGGACCGTTTCAAGTATTTTGAATTTCTTAAATTTTTATGCACTTTTTAATAATTATTTTCTAACGAAAAAGAAATAATATTAAAAAATATTTACATAGACATAATTGTAAAGCAAAAAATGTTGATAAAAAAATTTATTTAAGCCTTTTTTGAATTAGACGTATATTCCCTATTATTATTATTAGTATTAAATATTTATTAAAAATGTAGACCCACCATTATTGCTGACACAAAACTGTCAACAAGATAAAATATTTATTCTTTCCTTTTTTCAAAAAAATTAATAAAAATAATAAATATAAACAACATTTTTTTTGTCATTATAATCACTAAAGGTGAGTCCAGACTATATAACAAAATATGTTGTAAAACATATATGTTGTATATGTTTTAAACAGTATATGTTGTAAACAGTTATATAGCATGTGTTATATGTATAATACATGTTTTATAACAAAGTTATATAACATTTACGTGTGAGTCACGTCATCACTTGTACTCATGATGCGACCGGGACAATTAAAGATATATCTTAGAGAACATTGTTATATTACAATGTTAATATTGTACACCAAAGTTTTATAACATGTTATTTAATTTGGACATATATAAAATATATAACATGGTTTATATACACATGTTTATAATAATAAATTAATAAAATCATTTCAAAGTTACCACTCTGGGTGCATCTCGATGCCGTGTTAATTTGACTTTTATAAAACTTAAAACTTTTACTGAGTGTTGGAGTCATATTATATATATTATTATGTTTGGTGTCATATTATAAATATTTTATACTAAATCCTTTGTTAAAATAATTTTATATCGCTCTTACCTACAGCGAATATGTTAAGTTTTATACGATGATAAATATTGTATTATTATGTGATGGCAGTTATTTAAGTGGCATCTACATTTCAACTTACACTAAGTTAATTAATTTAGATTCACTTGTGATTTCTTACGGTATTAGGTATTAAAAATGTGAAGAATTTCCTATTTACCTAAGGTTATATGAAATTATTTGCAATTTTATATTTTTGATGTTTACCTTAGATGTTAAGTACCTAGTGTTAGAGATCTATTGCATAAGGAAGAGAGTTTTCTAACTATTATCAGAGAATAGATAATATTCTATTGTGTACTATGTCTACGGATCGTATGTACATATTTATTTCATTCCTTTGTAATTGAATACTCGACAATTATCGATAGGTTAAAAGCGTAGATAGCGAAATGCAGTTTAAAAGGGTATTTAAATTTGTAATTCAATAGCGAGGCATTTCAATAGAATAAGGGTCTGTTTAAGTAAAATCCGAATAGGTAAGCATTAAATATTGTATGTATTTATATTTTTATTTTTATACAAGAATTTAATTAAATTTTTTAAGAATATTTCGTTTAGAACCGGCACTCCAGCAAAAGTTTGGTAAAAGCTTTAGATGAAATTACATGTAGGTGCGCGTTTTGTAACAAATGTTTTCAAACTTTTGCATATTTTGACTAAGGTCAATTAAAATAAAATAAGAGTAAGTTTACAATAATTCACTAGGAGCTGAAAATTGGTAAATAATTGATATATAATGTTGTAACATTTGTATGTTGGGTACATAATTATAAACAAAATTCCTTGAAATTTTAGAATTGCGATATCTCAGAAATGGTGATTTTTAGGGAAAAATACAATTATTTTTTTAGATAATTTTATGATGGTCTGGCCCATTTTATGATAAATTTTCATATTTACCAGAAAAATGTAAAAAAAAACGATATTTTCAGTTTCAAACTAATATAATTTATTTTATACCTACTGACTTACAAATAACCGCACTATGCGATTATTGTATATTGAAATGTAACAGGATTTTTATTACATTTTATGTTTTAAATTTATTGATATACAAATTATACAATTTATTGTTTAAATATTGTAAATTATTTTTAAAAAAATATTTATAATAAAATCATACACCTTATATCATATGTAGCTTGAGGATATTAAGCAATGTTCCAAGCATGCTATCTGGTATGCTCTGGGGCCCTGACAAACATTGTAGAAATGTGTAAAAAAATATTATTTTGTATTTATTTTTTAGTTTTTGTGTGGCATAAAACGACCGTTGGAGAACCGGCTTTAGATGCCCATTTTTTGTGCTGATATTAAACACGGTTGGGTCCACTGAAAACAGCATTTGCGTTTTGAAATAAACCGTAAAAGACCAGATATATCTACCCAAAGATCTTTATTTGCAAACAAGACGCAAAATGAATAAAAAATATTCATCTGTAACAAATAATCTATTATTTTTGTAACAATAAACAATTTTCAGACTTTAAAACGACTTATAAAATGTTAACCTACATATAAAACAATTAATATCTATTTACCTAAAACAAAAAGACATAAGTCCACCAGATCATTTTAAAATAAGTATCTGTGATGTTGAATTACTAATTAGTAATAAACTGTTAGTTTATTTATGAAATGTGTGTGAAAACATTTCGGTGATATAAGTTCTAAGCTCAGACCATATTATGTTGAGGGTTAAAGCCCTATATAATAAAAATTTATGTATTACGATATATGTGGTTTTAATTCAAAAATTTATCTCTTTTTATTCCCATGTATCCCATTTTCCCTCGATAATAATTTCATAACTCTAGTGTAACTCCAGTAAGCAGCTTATTTCCTTTAAAATAAATTATATTTTTTAAGCTTTAACTGAAGTGTCCACTTTAATAGTAGAAATATTCTTTCACCCTTATAAATTCCGCAAGACGATTTTATCTCCATAATATCCAGTGTCTTTTAGCGCCCAGAGGCCTCTTAAAATTAGACAGATTATCGAAACTGAACACAATATTGTTTGGTCTAAACCAAAGTGATTTAATATGTATATAACAATGTGGTGGTCTCGTTTCCCCTCAAAAATATATAGAGAGGGCATTGGGAAAATTTTCCTGCCAAGATATTGATCCTGATCGCCGTAATTAGGACCGCTATGACGTAGCTAAATAACCTTGTAAAGTTGATGATGGACTGAGAGATTTTGTACCACGTCTTGCCCGATCTATAACAGATGAAAAACTTTGTTTCCCCTAAATAATAATTAAAATGTTTTAACGTCTAACGGCAAAAATTTCCAAAATGGCTTTACATCAACTTGCTTTATTAATTCTTAAATGTTTATTACGCCTTCACGCCTTAACTACTAAACAGATGATGATTTTTTTCATACAAGCTGTTAGGGATACAGAATAGGACACCTATAGGTACACTAAAGGACTGAGGGTGCATCTAAAAATAAAAATTAGCACTGACAATAAAGCATGAATGAATGTTTTAAGACCTAAGAAAAAGGGGAGCTAAAGAAGTCGCGGGCAAGAGCAAGTTCTTTAATATTTTATACCCAAATCCACGAACTTTTTCAGTTCTAGGCCCTTTTGTAATTGCTGGGGACCTAAATTTATTTAGCAACATAGTCTATTAAAAATTTATTTGGAAAATCTCCATAAGCAATTTAAACTAGTAGTCTTGGAATAGTTTCATTTAAAATATGTTAATGAGGGCTAAAGAAACGCAAAATTTGCTATGTGAAACTAATGATGCATCACAACTTTTATACTTCAATTAAAAAAATTGTAGCAGTATGTAATTATAAAATATTATGTAAATCTGAAAGAAAAATTATGATTTTTCTCTCAGAAAAACGAATAGAACATTATGTTTTAACAAGCGAATGGTTCAGGTATAGTATTATTCTGTGCGTAATTTAGTTAAAGCTAAATAAATATTAATCTATATAATTACTAGTTACATTGCTAGATTAATATATATAGCTAATATATAATTGCTATATATATTAATCTAGCTGTATCCCTCGGATTCATCCGACTCCGCTTTTAAGGGTTAAGCGTGATGATACATAGTCTAGCCTACCTTCCACAAGAATTGAGCTAACAAATGCAAAAAGAATTTTTAAAATTCAACTAGTAGAGTAAAAGAGGCTCTACGCCATCGACAAGAAAAAAAACCTTTTATTTTCCTATTCTACTCGTTCAAACATCAAGCCAATGTTACAAAAAGTATATATGATACATAACTTCTTGGTCTATATTTCTGAGGAGTTATTTTGTTTTTAGTATAATGGTTTTCGAGAAAATAAATAAAAAGTTAAATGTCATGCTTTGTTACAAAACTCGATACAACTTGGTTGTTTGAAGAAGTATTGCAATTATGTTTCTATAATCAAATGATAAGAGTTTCATTTACGCTATAAATAACACGTACAGTTTTTCATTCAAATCAATGGTTTTAGAAAAACAAAGTTTTCTCTTATATTTTCGAGTAGCGCATACTCCTAGCGGGGGGCGGGTGTAGAGCCCAGGTAGACCAAGGTCATTTGTGTACTAGCTAGAGAACAAACAAACATACTCTGCGACTTTATTATATTAGTATAGATATTCGCACTTTACACTAAAAATACATATAACTAATATATGCCTTACAAATATATTGTTCTGTGAAACATAGATTCGTTTATAAACGATCTTTAGTATGATTTTAAATTCATAAATTTATGGTCCGTTAGAAATTCAACAATAGAAGTACAATTTTTATGCATTTTACTCGAAATATTAGAAAATACGAAATCCTTAACAAATGTTACACGGTACCAATAGCAATTAAAATAAATGCAACTTAAATAAAGGCAGAAAACAAATTGTACAGAACAATTCTAATTGGAATCAATTAATCGTAAGAAGAAAAGCAATAAAATGAAAAGAAACAGTATGTTTCAGTAATAAAATCGGTGTTAGCAACACACAAGGAAGATGAGAGAGAAAATTGTTTTATTGAATTTTTTTCTATTAATTTTCTCAACGAATCTTGTGCATTCAAAACTTCCGGCTCTGGTAATATCGTAACATTAAACACACTATACTACCATGATAAATATACTTATTATTTTTAATATGATCATTCCAATTCGCTATAGCACCCTGTTGCAGTTGCCCGTTCTTCCCTCGACTGGATGCCAAGTAGAATTAATTCATTATATTCTGATGTAGGAGCTTGGAGTGGAAAATTCGTGAGTTTTTCATTTATTTAATAATCCTTTGGTGGTACTTATGGGAATTTAAAAACAAAACATTTTTAATTAACAGAGACCAGTAATGGACGAAATAGAATCCGATGAGGCATTGCGATTCTATCAATTCCTTAATTATTTGGACGGTAGTAGCTTCGGAACAGGTAATGAAATAAAATTAAATTTAAAATAATATTTGAATATTGCTAGTTAATGTTGCTGTTTCGGCGCAATTAGCATACTGTTTAAAACATATTGCTTTATGATCACCGTAGACGCTTTTATTATCGCGGCGTCGGTCGCGTCGAGTCGATTTACCGGACTTCATTTTTTAATGTAGGTACTATCTACTAAAGCTACTCTCTGGTGGCAACATCTTGTCATTTTATATTATAATAATACTTCAGAAAGTCAACGTTTCAATCCAGACCCCGTTATGTACTAAATATAATAGTATAATTAATAACTATATTTTTGTATCTAAATATATACATACATATATATCTATATTTGAAAATGAGCCATACATTAAATATTTTTTTCAAAAAAAAAAAAAAACAATTTGCACGCGTTGTACTTATTACTGAGGTCAAAAAAAATTGTTTTTAGATTTTTTGTCTGTTTGTCTGTGCGTTTGTGCACGCTAATCTCAGAAACGGCTTAACTGATTTGATTTCACAGATGTAGCAAGCTTCCCCTAACATTTAGTGTTTATTTCATAAACAATAAAGTTACGGGCGAATACCACGCGTACGGAGTTGCGGGCTCAGCTAGTTATTACAATTAAAGCCTTGAGTCTAACTAAGCGATAATAATAAAATTGATTATCATTACATTAGGTATAGGGTAGATTCAAGCGACCCAGAATGAAGGCCATGGTAATAGTTCCTTACACAAGTAGGACATACCTACAAAAACAGAATATGCATGCTGTTATTTCATTATGATCTGTCAGAGGAGATGCCCAGATTATGAACGCAGAATGGAGTAGTTTTTTATGTAAAAGTCGTCAGGCTGACGGTGAACTTGATGGTAAGTGGCTGACGTCACCTATTAAAACAAGCAACACCTTAAATGCTTCAAGTGCACTGATACTGGTAACCCTCACTCACTTACTTACCGAAACAGTCGAAACACAATACCACACATGCCGTTATTTCATGACGGCGACGATTTCACGAAAGAGTAATTTACTATGTATATATACTATGTATCATTTTGGAACTATGCATATAAAAATGTCACCTGGTAATTACCATACCCATGATCAATGCAAATAAAGATTATTATTATTATTACTACTGTTAATTTATCATTGTTTACATATATACATAGATATAAATGAATCAGCCTTTCATTTAAATCTTTAAGAAAATCTGTTGTTTGCTTTGAACAAAAGGTTGAGCTGAGTGAATGGAAGTGCTCACGTTAATATTTATATTCAAGGTCCTATTGACGAATTTGTTGAAGCGATGTATAGACTTGCTAACTATATGAAACAACAAAATAGTCGAGAGACGCAAGCCAGAGGAATGCGGGAATTGGAAGCTATAAATGGAGAAAAGGGTAGGCATAGAAAAATTTAAAAAAAATAAATTATGAAATATGGTTGAAACATTCATTTATAATTGTGTATATCGTGTCCTTTTCTCTACAGGAAATAGCATAAAAACAGTTCTTGAAGTTAGTACCGTTATTATGCGAAAAAAACGCAAGTTTTTTTGCACGGGCGAAGTGAAAGAACCCATAGTGAATAACAAAATAATTTGTAAAGTAAGTTTAACTGGTGCTAATTCGTAAATATTATTTGTACTTTCTTTTTACTATTGTACTGTGTATTACAGGATAGGATATTACTACCTATTGCTGGAACTTCGTGCAGAGACGCGATAATGTATTGGCATCCAGATCTCATGGAGGAACATTATTGTGTTGGAGCGTTAGAATCTAAAAGTCCAGTACACATTATGGACATTGAAGGTGATTAGTAACCATATTAAGTAGCTTATCATTACGTAAAATAAAAGAAAATACGAAAAACGTTGAAAAATGGCCAGCTCTACGATCACATAACTGGTGACCCCAGAGCTGGCCATTACCTTGGTCAGC
This sequence comes from Bembecia ichneumoniformis, assembly GCA_910589475.2. NCBI lineage: Eukaryota > Metazoa > Arthropoda > Insecta > Lepidoptera > Sesiidae > Bembecia > Bembecia ichneumoniformis. Next base: position 3,237,844 of record OU342530.1, on the reverse strand, counting down.
AAATCAGTGTTGCAATACAACGAGGTAATGCAGCCAGCATGCTTGGCACCCTGGTTAGGGGACCAAAGCTTAATTTAGTGTATAATTTGTAAATATATTATATTTTGAAGGTTGAAAAATTATAGAACTAAATGAGTGCATAATCTCACTCGTAGGTGGCCATAGGTTTCTCTCATAATTTTCCGATAGGACCGGTCAAAAGGAGCCCAAATCCAGCATTGACCTATAGCCCTTATTAGGTCGTCAGTTCATCTTATGAGTGGATCTTTGTTCTTCAAACGAGAACTTTCCGGCCCCAGCAACTTATTTAATAAACAATTTAAAATCTAAAACTACCTACAGAAAATAACTAATTAAAGAAATTCCTTATTAGCGCTAACTTACAATGATGTTTAACAAGTATAAAGCATTAACTTGATAATTCCAACATACCTACTTGTTGGAATTATTACTCTAAGAGCATTAATGAGTTCAGTGTGTATCCAGTGAGGATTTTTTTTATATATTACAAAGGGTGGCAAACAGACTGACGGTCCACTTGATGGTAAGTGGTTACCATCGCTATGGGTCTTGTAAGAAATATCCACGTCACTAACGAGGACTGCGCTAGAGTTTACTCTGCGAGGTCGAATCGGAAATGAGAAGATCCGTAGACAAACGAAAGGCACCGAATACCCAGCATATTAATAAGTTGTCGACGGCCGCTGAGGTTCTCACTAGCAATATGCAGGCCGCTTCTGACCGATCCTATTGAAAAATTTAGAACGGTCTATACCCGTGATCTTCCCGTGATCTACGTAATATGTTATTTCACACGTACACAAACTGGACAATTATATTTCATATATGTTAGTGTTAAAAAGAAATCAGTAGGTAACTTAAGTCTATTTTGCAGGTGAAATGTTTTGTAAAGGAGATGATTATTCTAAAAGAGAGTATCTCCTTGCTTGTGACTTTTATGAAGACCAAGAGGCTCCAGTAGCAGATCTACTACAATACTACCCAGATCCTGACCCGGAAATTTCACCAAAACTATTTACATATACATGAATAATAAAAAGCTAACCATGTGATCTTTAAATACTGTTTTATTGTTAAATCTATTTCTCTTGCCTGAACTGTGCATTACAAACTCCAATTGCATCCATACAGACAGCGCCGGCCCTAGTCCTTGATTAGAATAGAGCGAGATTGTCTTTCAGCGCCCTTCATGTAAATTTTAAGATTACATTGAAGCCTTAAATAAGCCTACATGTTTATATAACTCATACCCTCAAAAAAGTTCACAAGTCTTTATGTTTAACCATTGTAGTTAAGTCACAATAACCGTTTCTTGTTCAAATTAGTCAATCAAAACACGGATATAATCACAAGATGGTGATATTCGTATCGTGATATTAAACCTTATCCAACTAAATAGTTTCATAAATAAATCAAAGGTTGATTATGTATACATGTAAATTCCTCTTACTATACATTTTTCTCGTTTACTTTATAATATTAGTTATTTAGAAAATTATATATTCCTATCATAAGATTCTACGCAAACGAAGTCACGGACATCGGCTAGTAATAAAGCCGTTGTCCAAATTAAGCCGTCATCCCAATAAATAAGACGCTATTATTAAGAAGACCAAATTTTTGTTTTATTATTAAGGGTGGCATCGTAAGAAATAACAGGGGAAAGTAAAAGCTGCCGTACAGGAATTTGTTTACGGCATACATATAAATAAAAAATACGGTCTGAATCAAATACTGCCTTTATTTCACAGCCTTTTATGAGCAGTTAGCTGAACAAAAACATTAGCTTCTTAAATACAAAAATTCTCTCCTGAATTACAAAAAAACTAATATCACATAAATTCTTAATAACTACATAGTTATACCACAGTTTAACCATATTTACGTCATACAGTCAGGCAACGAATGTACTTGCGTAGAGAGCAACACGTTCGGCGAACTCGCTTCAGTTTGCAGGCTTGAGCGTTGCCCGACTGTATGACGTAAGTATGGTTAGACTGTGGTTATACTATAACAGTCTTCACATTAACTATATTGCAATCATCACTTAGATTATTTGGTCCAATCTTGAAACAATTAAGAAACAAAAGATGTAATTTTTTATTTATTAGAATGAAACAAAAAAAAAACTTTATACTAAATCGTTACCGCCATATCTTCAAAATTATCAATTATTCCCAACATGAAAGATTATTTGATCCAATCGTGACAAAGATTAACAAACCAAAGATGTTATTTATTACAATGAAACAAAAAAAACTTTATACTAAATCGTTACCGCTATAACTTCAAATTTATCAATTATTCACAACATGAAAGATTCTTTGGTCCAATGTTGACAATGATTAACAAACTAAAGATAGAATTTTTTATTTATTAAAATGAAACAAAAAAGAACTTTCTACTAAATCGTTACCGCCATAACTTCAAAATTATCAATTATTCACAACATGAACGATTATTTGGTCCAATGTTGACAAAGAGTAACAAACCAAAGATGTAATTTCTTATTTATTACAACGAAACAAAAAAATGCTTTATTTTAAACGTTACCGCCATAACTTCAAAATTATCAATTATTCCCAACAAGAAAGATTTTGGTCCAATGTTGACAAAGATTAACAAACTAAAGATATAATTTTTATTTATTAAAATGAAACCAAAAAAAAATACTTTATACTAAATCTTTACCGCCATAACTTCAAAATTATCAATTATTCACAACATAAATATTATTTGGTCCAAATGTTGACAAAGATTAACAAAGACTTTTTTTTTTTATTTGTATTTTTTTATTTTTTATGTTTTTATTTGCACTGAGAGTGAAAAGATTATTCTTATATTATTATTATTAAACCCCGTTATCTAACGCCCAGTTTGAGGGCACGTGAAAATAGTAATTTTACATCACATCATCGATACAGATTCAGATTTATTTATTTCAAGTACAATTTCGAGTTGTTATATTTTATTTTGATCACAAAATTTTGCTAACAACTCACGAGCCCCCAAACTGAGCGTTAGATGGGTTCAATTATTATAAGATTAAACTTAAGATTATTAGTGTATTAAACTTAACATTTATTATTATTGAACTTTTCATTTAAAAAAGATTAAAAAATTTCGATTGTTGTACTTCTTCATACAATTTTTGTTGCATCAAGGTTATTGCAAAATATATTATTGCGTTTTTTTACAAAAAATATTGTTATATTAACTAACTTCTTTTAAAAAGAACACAGACGTATAATATAGAAGCAGACCCAATATAACAGATATCAAGTGAAGCTGATTTACCACATACACAAATGTCACTCGGACGGGGCGGAACTAGGGCGTACTAAATTTTATTGACCAATCTTTATGTCCTGCATGCGAATTAGTAAGCGCGTGTTATTCAGAGCGGTGCAATAGTGAGCTGTCTGAATATCGACTGCTTAATAACGCGTAGTCTAATAGCCGCACTGATATTGGTACACATAATAATATAAATAAATGTTCACACTGAGTTCGGCCCTGTTCGTCAGTTTACATCGACAGCGTCACTCATCAATATGGCGGCCGACTGTAATCGGGCGTCGCGTCGTCATTTGTTTATGTGTGCGTTAGTGTTGTTACACTGGAAAACACAGGATGGCGCATATTACGACGTGATGGGTGAGAAAGAGACAGCAAGTCACAGTTAAAAGTATAACTATAGCTACGATTTAATGTTGGGTCTGCTTCTATATTATACGTCTGTGAAAAAGAATTAAATTTTTTAATCTTTTTCTTGTAACATGAGGTTCAATATTTTTATGCATTAAACATAATAATTAATAATTAATTATCCTGAGCGTTAGTGATACGCCAGTTGTCTGGTAGTAATAGGTTTTTGTTCAGATCCCATCCTAAAAAGACATACCTTTTTATTATAACATTCATATTTTACACTTAAAGAATGAGGCAGATCATTATTAGGCCTAACATGGTAAAAAAATTATAGCTACATTTTTAAACTCAAAACATTTTACATAAAATCAAGGCGAATTGGAATAATATTGATGGAGGAATACCAAACAAACCAAATAGCAGAAACTATTTATAGATCTTTAATATATTAAAAAATATATAGTTAATAAAAATAAACAATTGCATAATAAAATAATATACGTACCTTTATTTCCTAAATCGCTTCTAAAATTATTCCATTCTGTATCTATAATTCGGTGCAAAATTGGCACATAAACATGGTATAAGCGACTGTCGGGCATCATATCGTTGGTTATCAGTCTTAGTAATCTTTTAGGAAGTCTCTCATATAGTTCATGCTGAAAGATACATTTCATAAACTTGAATTATGTATATAAAAAAAAGAAAATCAAAAAGGATAATCTATACAAATTAAAAAAAACTAGTCTATTTCTAAAAACTGCTTTTTACTAAATATGTATATATCAAAATATATATAGGGTTTTTAAAGAAAAAAAATTTTTTTGTCTGTCTGTTTGTTGCGACTAATATCCGAAACAGGTCGACTGATTTCACCGGCAGATAGCTGACTTTATAAGCAACTTAGGCTACTTTTTAGGATATTTTTGAAACAAACAAAAAAAAAGAAACAATAAATATATAATTAATAATTTAACAATAGGTTAGTCCTCAACAAGATATTTACTAAAATTATTCTAAAGTTAATACCATAAAACTATGTCAATAAATATTTACATAAATAATAAATAAAATAACATTTTTGTAATGTCAATTTTCAATTTATTTTCAATTTCACTTTTTTTCAGATATTCTCTGAAATATTTTCAAGGTTAATTTTGAACTTAAATATGATTGGAATTAAATAAATCTAATATGGCCATAGTTTCGTTTCATTTATTCATAGTTTCGTTAGATATAGTTTCGTTATAGTAGTTATACCACTTATTAATCAAACAATTTAAAAAAAACTCACGGTTAAACCCTTGTCGAAGGCGTCGATAACCATACAAAGAACGACGCTATGAAAATACGCCTCTACAATGTCTCTAGAAGTGGCTCCGCTTCTAAGAAACACGTACGCTTTTCTGCTGTCATTGTCTGGCATAATAATATATTTTTTTGCTTGATAAGTATCAATAATGACCAAAAAGTCTTGCTCCTTTTTAACTTTCAACATGTTTTTGAGTGAACAACCAAGCATGATTGTGAACCCTGTGTAAGTTTTATCTGAAATAAAGAAAGAAATAATATATATATACAACTATGTATGTATATACTACTGAAATATATACTTTTATTATTTTTAATTTTATTTTTTCAAAAATCGAAGCCTTAGTTCCTAAAAACAAATTTGATTTTGTCAATGCCATAGCAATAGTAAATAGTATATAGAAAATAGTATATAAATACGTGTACAATTTTTTCATTGTAAAAAAGTAAAAAAAAAGTTTTTGATGTCAAAAAAGTTTGTACAATTTTTGTCTGTATGTCTGTTTGTCTGTGCATTTGTGCACGCTAATCTCAGAAACGGCTTAACCGATTTGAATGCGGTTTTCACTGGTATATTGTAACAAGCTTTCCGTAACATTTAATGTTGTTTCATTCCAATCGGTTTACAAACAAAAAAACTTACGCGCCCTACCGAACACCACGCGTACGAAGTTACGGGCTAAGCTAGTTTCTAATATATACCTTTTCCAAAATCCGTTTACAATAAAGAAAATTATTCTAAATTAGTTTTTAAAAACGAAAAAAAAATATTGAAAATGATTTGTATTAGGTTAACAATTTTAAGTATAAACTTTAAGAACAAATCAAAGAATTTAATACAGAAAGAAAGACTTGTATTCACTGCACAAAAGACACTGACATTATATACAAATTAATGCCATAAATGAAAGGTCAAATTTCAAAGAGAAAGTATCCCTTTTAGAAATTGACTCAAATATTTCACTATTGTGGTTGAGGAAATGACTACCTGGATAAAATTTGGGATAAACCAAAGATGTTATAATATTAATGTAAGTCAAATTTATTAGTTACCTAGTGAACTACGGCAAATTTTCCAAAGCAATAGCGGTTCAGTTTTATTAACATCTTCTGGACTAGAGATTGCCTTGTCGTTCAGAAATTCTTCAATGATATGCATGAACCTTGTATCATTCAGTGTAGGCAAGCAAACAGCGCGGACAGCGAAAAAATTTGACGTTATATGTAGTACCAGTACTGGTATGAAGAAAATGTAACTATGCCTGCAAACAGAAACATTTTTTCGGTTTTGTAAAACAAAGACAGAAATAATCATTGTTTTTTTGATAAAGTGACATCATGGCAGGAGAAAACATAATTTATTAAACAGCTAACACATTGAAAGTACCAAAATAGTGTCTTCTCAGCATAGCTCAGCTCAGCAAAGTGTAAGCCACGAGTCTATAGACTATGTGGTAATCTCAATTCATTGTGTATAGTTAGCTTTCTACTGAGAAAAATAGACTGTGTCTCTTACAGGATACTCTTCAACATTAAACTGTGAGAACCAATTATTTAATTATTTATTTAATTAATATATATTAATTAAATATTCTTTTACATAAAAATGAAAATATTATTATTCAAATCTTAAAATTTGCTTCTAAACAACTGATATTATACATTTGATTTTTTCAGTACAATTTATGTTTGTCATTTAGGCTGAAGAAAGTAGAAGTTGCTGATTTTTTATTTTGTAAAGGTGTCACTTTCGTCTTTATTAACATTTTACATATCTTACACGAATATTTCTATATTAGTCAATAAGCAAGTTTAATACTGATTTTAAGTTAGTGTACTTTTAAAAAAAATAAAAGAATATTTTTCCTTGGGGAATATTTAAATGAACTAGTAAAATATTGGGTAATAAAGATTAGTAGATGTCACGCTTAAATTACGAAAAGTAAAACATAACATACCCGATATATGTGATGATTACCAATGCAACCATAGATGCAATAAGGTTGATAGCGGTTTCTTGAGCTGCATCTTTGGAGGCGACGTCGGCTATGTTACCGTGAATAGCATGGTGATGCGTCATGGCTGCCCTAGTGGCCTCACCTGAATAATTTTCGAGTTTTCACTTTGTGTTTGGTAAACACAAACTTCGGTAAGATAAACAGAAATCACGCATACTGTGTGTCGCAGTCATAAATCGAGAGAACTTACAGAGAACCACCGTGAAAAAGATCATGTTTGCAGCAAGTGAATAAGTGATGCCAGATCCCATTTCATAGGGAATTCCTCATCCTTTATACTACAGTAGCCATCTACCACCAAATGGACAGGCACACTTTTTCATACGAGATTTCGTCGTTTGCTTTTATAAGCCCAGAGAATCGAATTAGGAAACATAAATACATGCGTCATTTGTCGCACAAATGTCAAAGTGACAGATAAAACGCTTTTACTCCCTCATAAAATTTCCATATGAAAATCGATTCTTAAGGAGTAAACTCCAAAAAAATATAATAAGTTAATTAATACATATCTATATATAAAAATGAATCCCCCATTTTTCCCTTGGTCACGGCATCACGCGTGAACGGGTAGACCGATTTTAATTCGGTTTTCACTAATGAAAAGAGGGATAAACGGGGAATGTTCATATATATAAAAATTGCACCCCGGGCGAAGCCGGGGGCGGGTCGCTAGTTAAAAAATAAAATAAACTCAAAATACCTGAAACTTTAACAAGAGCTCTCAAGACACTGCTTAAGCTTAAAGCAACTAAGCTGTATTTGCCAAACAAAGACAAAGACATGTCAATACACAAAGCAGCATCGTTCAAAATATCAGCATACAATCTCCACTTCTTGCTGTATGCGTCGAGGTAAGTTCTGAAATTACAATAATTGTAATTTTAGAATTATTGCTGACACTCACTTTTTTTTAACTTATGGTGTAGATAAAAAAAAGGTCGTAGTTTACGATGTGACTAAACATGCATTCAGAGTAGACGATCCCTCGGGAACCTAACATTTTTCCAAGATAAAAAGTATCTTATATGTTAATCCAGGTAATAAACTATATGTGTGCCAAATTTCATCCAAATCCGTTCAGCCCTTTTTGAGTTATGTCCTGTTAGCACGTTTAAAAAAAATCCATTAGAAGACATCTCTAACATTTATATTGTAATTAAATGTAAATAAACTTTGAAAAAGTCTTGAATTTTCATATAAAATGCAAAGAAACTTTTTCAGCAACCTAATAGGTAGATATATAAATCACACACACCTTCATAAAATTAATAATTAATCAACTATAAAATTATTAGCATTTTAGACCTTTCTGTACCTGCTAAATCTAACAGCTGAGCACCAACCATAGTTCAACAATTTACAATGAAAATGTCAACCTTCGCTTGCAAGTAAGTTATTTGTTTCGCAATCCTAATATTATAAATATGAAAGTAAGTTTATTTTTACGCTTTCATACCTTAACTACTCAATTTGAATTTGAATTTTGAATTGTGAGGAATACAGAAAAGGACATAGACACAAAAATCTACAAAAAAGCACTGTTCTCAAGCACTGTCTGTTCTCATGGGGAAAAGATAGTATTAAACTATTTTTAATTCAGACATAAATTTGAATGCAAAGAAGAGCAGAACATTACTTGAGAGCACACCTCTTAGCTTTAATAACCAAGCTTGAGTCACCACTGCTTCTGAAAATAATAATTATTAGAACAAATATTTAAAACTGAACCTACCCATGACTATAGGAAAATAAAATTTTGCCAATGTGACCGCAGCCATCCTGGAACACCCAAGTCACAGTGGCCGCGAGAGGTGTAGCCTCTTTGTTTCCGACGCCGACACATTTCATTACTTCTTGGGTGGCCATGATTACTAAAAAATAATTACAGTTATTAATAAAACCATTGGAATCTAGAATCTATTGACCCGATATTCGAGAACTATTGTAATAGTTGTTTGGGACCACTTAATCATGTAATATAGAGTGAAATTGTATTTATAAAAACAGTTAAATAAACAATGTAAATATTGTGTTCCTAATACACAACTAGTGAAATAAAGTTTTTGAGTAAATGAGGCTAAATTATACAAAGTTCGCCCATATACATATACCTTGTAAGTGACAAGGATTTAAGAGTCTCCAGATAAATAGGACATCTCAGCAAAGCAGCATCTCATGAAATTCTGAAGGAATTACAACACAAAATACCAAAGCGGGCACTTAATACCAAAACTCAGCTGAATATTTGGATTATTCAGCTACAAACAAACCTCTTATGCCAGTAGTTACAATTAAATTAAATCATTCTTCAAATTAAATTAAATCTATTTAAATGAATATGTAATATTTTAGTTTTACAATTAAAGAGAATCTTAGGAAAAACATACTTGCAATTGTGCTGCAGAAGGCTTGCAACGTGTCATATATTTGATACTTTAAATAATCCTTACTAACGTTGGCTGGATAGCCTTCCGGCAAAAAAATTTTCTTAAATATATTTGTAACTCTGTGTTTTTTAACATCATTGCAAATTAGATCTTTTTGTTCTGAAAAAAAAAAAGAAATGTAATCGATGAGTATCTAATATAAAAAAAAAACAAATAAAGGCAGTCCTTTAGTAACAAGTTTTAAGCACTAATTAACTGTAGTGATTAAATTGTGTGGATATTTTTAGTGTTTTTGTAATATTTTTTTAAAGTTTAAATTTTTGTATGGAAAATGTTTAGCCAAAGTACCTACCTACTACTTGGCTAAACATTTTCCATACAAAAATTTATACCAGAAGAATCATATATATACAAAATTAGGGTTAGGTTAGGTACTTGAATGTATATGCAAATATGTTTGAAGCAAGCACACTCGGAATACTACTTTTAGCAAAAAGTATACATTATTTGGAGATGGTTTATTAAAAATTAGTGGAGGTTCTATAATAATATAAATGCATCTAGAACTTTCTCAAAAAAAAAGGGGCTGTGAAAATTTACTCAAAGGGGAGGTTCTAGAATGTATATGAACACATCCGGAATTTTCCCAAAAAAGGGTGTTATGAAAATTCCATTACTACTCAGTCACCCCCACCTCCCCAAACACATACCCTTCTCAGCCCCCCAAGCCAATAACCAAAAATCAAAATCAAAATATTTATTTATCAATTAGGTTTCTCCAAGAAACTCTTATGATCGTCATTTCGAATTACCAGTTAAATTTAAATTTACCAGGGTTTCGGAAAAAAAGCCAAGATGACGATCCTGAGAAGAAACCCCGAAAGAAACTCAGGATACTATTCTTTTTGTCATCTTTACAATATAAAAAAATTACAATAATTATAATCATACACTTAATACCTAAAGTAAATATACAATACTAAGCATAGTATGAGCTCCGAATCCAGGCTTTAATTCCAGGCTTCATTGTCACTTAAATAATCAGTAACCTTATAATAGCCTTTCGAGAGGAGTTTGGTTTTAATGACAACTTTAAATTTATTTATAGATAAGGTTCTGATCATCTCAGGCAGTTTATTATAAAACCGTATACACTGACCCATAAAAGAATTACTTATTTTGTGGAGTCGCGTCTTATGTAAATCTAAATTATTTTTAAACCTAGTACCTATATTGTGTACATCACATTTTTTATTAAATTGATTAATATTTTTATGCGCGTAAATTAAATTTTCATAAATATACTGACATGTAACAGTTAAAATCTTAATTTCTTTGAACTTTTCTCTGAGGGAAGACTGCGGATCTACTCTCGCGAGCAAAATAATTGCATCACTTTGCATTTTTTCGTCTGCAAAGCATAATTTTGTAAACGGGATTTTTTTTTTAAATATTTTAATGAAATCCTATTTCTTGACATCTAAGCTCTATAAAAAGTGAACAAACTTGGAAATCGGCTCTATATTTTTCAGATTATAGGCATTTTCCTCGTTTGTGGCCGTTTCCGTCTTACCAAGTACACGAGTTGAGCTCCCTTTGTCGCCTATATAACGGGAGTACAGGAGGGGGGGGTAATCAGTCACTTGTCAGAAGTCGACCGGTACATATCTCTGCATATTTTACCTGTGAAGAATACCTGGAAACATGGACACCACTGAAGCTGAAGTCGCCGTCGTCGTCCGTTTGTTGCAAGAGGGCCGTAGCCAACGTTCCGTAGCTGCCGAGCTGAATTTAACCCAATCTACAGTTTGTAGAATTTACCAGAGGTTCCAGCGGACTGGCGCCTTTACTTCAAGACCAAGAACGGGGCGCAGAAGGTGCACATCAGAGAGGGATGACCGCTTCCTTGTCACGTCATCTCTTCGAGACCGTCACCAGACGGGTGTTGCTCTCCAGCAGCGACTCCGTGAGATCCGAGGAGTGGCTGTCAGCGAGTGGACAGTTAGAAGGAGACTCAAGACAGCTAACCTTAAACCAAAAAGACCTGCGACGGGGCCCAGGTTGCTGCCGCGACACCGAGCAGCACGACGTGAATTTGCAGATAGTCATGTCAATTGGACAATCGAGCAGTGGACCCCCGTTCTCTTTTCGGACGAGTGCAGGATGTGCCTGAATGGCTGTGACAGAAGAGGAAGGGTCTATAGGAGACCAGAGGAGCGATTTGCTCAGTGCTGCTTCTCCGAAAGGGTCGCCTACGGAGGAGGTTCCGTTATGTTTTGGGGCGGCATTTCCTACGACGGGCGAACTGAGCTCGTTTTCGTGCCTTCTGGAGGTCGTGGCGGTGGTTTGACCGCTGCCAGGTACATCACGAACATCCTGGAGGAGCACGTTGTGCCTTACGCTGGCATGTTTGAAGAGGGGTTCCTCCTTATGCAGGATAATGCCCCATGTCATACCGCAAGGGCCATCTCGTCCTACCTTCGCGAGGTGGGCATTGACACCATGGACTGGCCAGCGATGAGTCCGGACCTTAATCCTATAGAACATGTGTGGCACTGCCTAAAGAGGAGGGTTCGGAAGCGGAATCCTGCCCCATCCGATGTTGTAGAGCTGAAGGAAGCCTTGCTGGAGGAGTGGGATGCCATACCTCAGGACTACGTCAGGAAGTTGATTAGGTCAATGAAAAGACGCCTGAATTGTGTGAAAAAGGCTAGGGGTGGCAACACCAAGTATTAATTTTCACAGTAAATTGTTTGGTTCCTAAAAATTGTCCTTTCATTCTCAGTTTTCCTACATTCATTTTTATGCATTTTGCGATTGTTTTCAGGATTCCGAGGTTTTTCAGTCCTTGGACTTGAAAATGAATCCGAATTACACATTTTCTAATGCGTTACATTATCAGCTTTCATTTGGTACCACAATTTTCAGATTTTGTCAAAGATTAACAAAGTTATTAGGTGGACACGAAAAAATATAAAGTGATGCAATTATTTTGCTCGCGAGTTTAGTTGATAGATGGCTCTAATGGCCCTTTTTTGTAAAATGAAAATAGTATTTATGTCCGCAGCGCCACCCCAAAGAAGGATCCCATAACATTTACCAGATATACTAAATAAAAATATAACAAATTTTATGAGGCCTAAGATAGATGGTACAGATCTCATAAACATGTGGTTTCAAAACGACGGCGCCATTTGCCATACTGCATTAAATTTATTGGATGAGAAGTTCGAGAGCTTATTCATCTCGCGTGGTGGCGACATCTACTGGCCACCGAGGTCGTGTGACTTAACACCGCTCGACTACTTTCTACAACCAATTGCCTACTTACAAACCAGTCAATTGCCGCCCTAAAGGCAACTTAACTCGCGTTATTCATGAAACTTTGCCCCATATATACGAAGATGTCATCCAAAATTTGCCCATCAGGATACACCACCTACAGCGGAGTCGCGGCGGCCATTTGGCTGAAATTATTTTCCATACATAATGTCAGCGAATTTCCTTTAAAATAAAATTTAAATTGTGGCAATATCAATTAAACAGGTTGTTTTATTTCATTTCAAAGTTCGAGCGCTCTTAATGAGAAACTCTTTTTATTAAAGGTTTTCGACCAATGTCTGTTGCCAGTCTTTAGCCGGTAGGAGTTCGGCATAACTCACAACGACCCCTTCGCTGCTGGGTATCCATGATGGAATTCCAAACGTATAAAAAAAGATACACTACCTACAGCAGAGACGCCGCGGCCATTTGGCTGAAATTATTTTCCGTACATAATGTCATAATGTCCTGTCCTATAAAAATTGTGGCAATAGGTTGTTTTATTTCATTTCAAAGTTCGGACGCTCTTAATGAAAAACCATTTGTGTATGCAAAATAATTCTTACCAAGACGTATCTCCAATTGTCTCTTTTGTTGAGTGCCTGCGTAAACCTCATCCATAATTATAGAGTTAACGTCCACGAGCATTGTGCCAGGTAAAGTTTCAAACGAAAGGAATATAAGTTCACAACAAAATAACTACTCGGCGATGAATATGATCGGAGACTGTACACTTGGTCTTGCACTGTAGGTAGACAGAAGGAAGTCACGCACGATAGAAATTAGCAAAGAAATGTAACGTCGTCCACCACAAACTTAAGATAAAACCGCACTTGAGCAGCGATGCGCTGCGATGTATGTAAATTGTAATGATTTCAGTAGCAAAGCGTTACGCGATACACGTCTGTTTCTGTTACCGGCAAAATCTAGGCTAGGGGCACAGATTATAAAGATAAAGTAATATGTCTAAAGATCTAGGGGCAAAACGTCACAGAACATTTATACTCTATGCAAAACGTACGTAGCTCTAGCTAGGTAGCTAATGATTATATCACAGACTTCCATGATCACAGAACACATATACTCTCTAGCGCTTGCCGGCTAACCGCACCACGGAGCATATACAAAGAGGAGATGTTGTTATTGAATTTTTCTATAGAGCGGCGCCGTGACTACTGCGCGGGGCAAGGAGGAAGTTAGACCCCGCCCAATTATACTTTTTCCATCTAGCGGTAAAAAGAAAACCTTCGTCTATCGACCTTTCACTACGTTGTTTAGCTATGTATTGCTAGATAGCACTAGTATCGAATACAGGGACGTACTGAATTTCAAAAAACTGAATTTATTTTTCAACTAATTATTTATTTACTCAAATTGTACAGCTCCTAAAACTTAATATACAGAAAAAAAACGTAACTAATAGCCAATTAATCCATTCCCGTTTTAAGTCATCTCTGGGTGGAAATCTAAAACATAATTATTTACTGATTAATAATTAAATTTATAAAAACAATTTTAATTACGGCCCTGTATATACAATTATTGACTACTTCACGATAGATGGCAGGCGAGCTAAGCAAGGTTTAAATCAATGATTAAAATATAATAAGACGACATTTTTCTCAACAAAGAAGTCTTTAGTAAAATTATAGCCAACTTAAATACGTATAATTTTGAAGATATAAATGTTATTTACGTAGCTAAAAGCCGTTTATGTTATACAATATTGCGCCATCTTTAGTCAAGTAGGATAACTATGGCAATGCAAAGATATTTTTCTAGAATTCGTCTCGATAAAGTATGAATAAAATTACTCACAAGTGAAATGTGATGCCATCCATGGCATCGGAACGTCTATCCGAATAGTTTTTACACGATAGCACACAACACTTCATATTTTTTTACTTATTTTTAATTATAAAGTTAATAGAAAATTGCAAATGAATTTTGACTACAACAAACAAGCGCCACCACTCCGTGCCGATGTCGACAGCAGACTGACCAAGACCACGCCCACAAAAAATGACGTCAGGACCTAGTTTGAAATCAGTGCACAGTTGTTTAGGCCATCTCCTCTTTGTATATGCTCCGTGAACCGCACCACAGAATACAATAGTACAAGTAATCGCACAGCGCACTTGATTGCAGGGTTGCCAGATGCCGGACTTTTTTTCTCGTACCAGGGATACCAAATATGAGGATGCAAATGAACAATTAGGTAATTCATATTCTAATGATTTTATTTACATACCTACTAACAAAAAAAAAATATTCAATTAAAAAACGAAATGTATTTATGTACTACTTATAGATAATATTGTCTTCTTTTAAAACTTCAACCAGTAATGCATACAAATGCATTAACAAGACTGTAATAATGTGGTAATGAATCTAGTGATGTGCAGAGTCGATCGTTTGTGGCGTGGACATATTTATTTTATTGATATATATATATACCACTTTGTTCGATGACTTTCTGCCATCTTATAGATAGTGACATGATCCCGTTGCTTGGTAATTTTGGGACTTCTGATCAAAAAAAACGCGACAATTAGTTTTGGTAGTATTCTCTTGATGTTGACCTGACCTGACAAAGACCACACTCTTTCTATTGATCAAATCCGGCCGCTTTCTTTCAACTTCTTGCTTTAATCTCATCAGTTGCTGGCAGTAAAAAGTAATTAGTAAAAAAAGTAATTAAATGAGATTTTCTTCAGTTTAGAACATTGCAAATGGAAAGAACAATGGCGAACTCCCATACAAATTTTTGTTGACTTCATTTTTTGCGTCTATGTATGAAATATATTGAAAAGTGTAGAGTTTTGATTCCTGATTTCGTTCTTTGGTTTAATACTAAATAAAGTCTGCAATTAAAGATATCCTCGTTTGAAGTTTTGGAGGTTTACGTATTTTTAGATTAAATTGATACAGAACTAAATATTTTTACGTATATGTAACATAT
Organism: Bembecia ichneumoniformis; assembly: GCA_910589475.2. Classification (NCBI taxonomy): domain Eukaryota; kingdom Metazoa; phylum Arthropoda; class Insecta; order Lepidoptera; family Sesiidae; genus Bembecia; species Bembecia ichneumoniformis. The sequence continues at coordinate 3,222,170 of OU342530.1, read as the reverse complement.
GATATTTAGTTGTGTGTTCGATTTTTATTATTTTAAAAGGTAAATACATTTCCAAAATAAACTAATGTTGTGAAAAAGTATTTGCTTAAAAGTTGTGAAGTTAAGCCACAGAGTGCACAAAGAAAACTAAGTCATTACAAATACTAGACTCATGACGATTTATTCCAAAGATAATTATACAACATCTTTGATTTATTCATTGTTTAATTTAATATTTATAATAATTTGCAGACTTAGATATGGCATTAATGTAACTTGTAAAAAAAATTTTCTTCTATTTATATTAATGACATTTAAAGACGCTTAAAAATTCTATCAACAATTATTTCGGCATTGTTCTTTGTATCGTTCTCGCTCTGTGCAATTTTAAAATGGCAACCCCGTTTATACGTTACGAAAATAAAATAATTTTGATATTAAAAACTAATATGCTTAGTTATGCCTTTTTAACTTAGTTATTAATGTTTCTAAATGATGAATATTAATAATTATTTTAATAAACAATAAAAGGAAAGGACAACTCAACATTTCCGTTTATTTCCTAAACATGCAAGATATAGGTTATGTGATGTGAAATTGTGAAGTTCTATTCGAGTATTTCGAAAAACAAAGGAGATATACTAATTAAATTTTTAATCATAACAAATCCAAACCTGTTAAGGCTTTTTTAACACTCTACCAAAGAGAATATGGCTGAGGGAAGATTGAAATTAAGAAAGCAATTAGGGCTCCTTGAGGGAGTCGCTATTATATTAGGTATAATATTTGGTAGTGGTATTTTTATTTCACCTAAGGAAGTCTTGGAGAGTACTGGATCTGTCTGGGGTGCTTTGACAGTGTGGGCTGCGTGTGGGGTTCTAGCCACTTTGGGAGCTATGTGTTATGCAGAATTAGGTAAGCTTTAAAAGTGGGTCTGGTATACCAAAACTACATCAGGCTAAAATGGCAAAAAGTGGTCAATTTCGATTTATCTCATTGATTACTACTACGCCACTAATAATGGTTAAACTATTTTTTAACCATTATTCTAATACTAATTGATTACATCAATTACATTAAAAATATCTTTTCAAAAATGTTATATTGCTATAATAATTTTCGGGATGTTAATAACACGATTAATTACACCGTAAATAAGCAGAAAAATAAATTTTAAAATGAAAAAACTTGTAAATTTTCAAAATTTACTTAAGTCCGAACTCGGCAATTGGGTTGGGTGACCCGGAAGTGGTTGTGGCATTGTAGTACTCCCTGAGATGAATCGAAATAGACCACTTTTAGCCATTTTAGATTGATTTAATTTGGTACACTGGACCCTTAAAAGTAAATTGTAGTTTTTCTATTTGATTTTATTCATACATTTGCCTTGGCAGAAAAACTATACGAAGTTCAAATATATGTGGAGACAATCATGGTGGTATTTATTGAGGATGCCAAGACTAAGTTTGTTTTTTATTCTAGGTACTACTTTAGCTCAAAGTGGTGGGGACTACCACTATATTAATCAAGCTTATGGACCACTACCTGCCTTTCTATACTTATGGGATGCCAATTTGGTATTTGTGTAAGTCTTGATTATGTCATTGTTTACTAATTAGCATGACTTTCAAACAAATATATTATCCAATGAGCAAATATTTTATGACAACCCTCTGTTAAATGTACCTAAGTATAATATACTAGCTGTTGCACGCGACTTCGTCCGCATCTCTTTATAAAATATATTATAGATGGAAAACAGCAATTTTGTGTGGAGGGGGTAAAGAGGGGGAAGATTGGGGAGGGTGGGTAGCCTATGTTACTCGCTGTTAATGTAGCTTTCTTTAGGTGAAAGATTCTGATTCTCAGTGAACAATTGTCGGTTTAGCAGCCCATTTAGAGAGTACACTTTTCACAATACCACAACACCACAGAACAATAATACTACAAAATTAATTACCCCTTTTAACTCGAGATTACCATAACTTGCTCCATCATTACAAAGAAGATTTGTCGTAATTGTTTATAAGCATTTTTAATTCATGACACTAACTAGATTCCTAACAAGATAACAGTATGTGTTCTATTGCGTTTCGGTGAGTGAGTATGGGATGTTAAAGCCCATTTCCTAATCCCTTATCCTTGATGGACAGGTTCTATGTGTAAGCAAATCACCTATACTATAATACATTACTACATACTTTCTTTGGAAATAATAATGGTAACATTTTTATTTCAGGCCAAGCACAAATGCAATAATGTCCTTAACATTTGCAAGTAATTTACTTGAACCATTATTTCCTAACTGCCCAATTGATCCACTGTGTCAGAAGCTCATAGCTGCAGCCACTATTTGTAAGTTTTACAGTATAAATTATTTAATATTGTTATATATGGGTATTCAAAATGACGGTAAGGGCGAAATGAACGATTTATTTTCACAAACCAAGATGACTTCCAAAATCACTAGACTTGTCCGATGAAACCGTTAAAATTGCCAAAGTCGTCAATGATTCCCTTACTGTGTCGCCGGTTACGTAAGGGTTGCAAAGTTACCGCAAGTTTCTCTACTAACTTCTAAACCACCCAACAGATTTAATACAATTTTCACTAATGGACAGAACAATAAACGAGGATGGTTTGTGTATATAATTTGTAGAAAAATTTCATCCATGTGAAACATTTTTCTTTGTTACAGGTCTGTTAACATTCATAAACGCTTATGATGTGAAATTTACTACAAGGTTACAAAATGTTTTTATGTTCACAAAGATAGCTGCATTGTGTATTATCATACTCGGTGGAGTTGTTTGGATGGCTCAAGGTGAGTCAATATTTTCATGAACACCTGGTGTATTAGATGTTCGCTCTATCGTCTGCTTAGTTTAGCTCTAACTATGGAAATGAACTTTTTATAGTCGGTTTGGATCTGGCAAGTACTGGCAGGCCACACTGAGAAATTAGGCAGACCGTCTGGTGGCAATGACCAACAACTTTCAGAAGACCACCATGAAATAACACCATTTTTTTTTTAATTTGTACAAAAACCAGGATAGCGACTACTAACCTCAATCTCACCTGATGGTAAGTGAAGATGAGTTCGAAGATGTGCATGTTGAACGGGCACTGAACACTCAGAAAAATATGTTTTCTGTTGTGTTTCAGTGAGTGAGTAAGCGATGCCAGAGCCCATTTCCTTATGCTTAATCATAGTATGGCTGGCAGGGCACTTGCACCTCATGTGGTGTTGCTTGTGTTACACGACATGATGGTAAGTTACCATCATGCCTGACAAAATTTACATAAAAATAGCTATTGAAATTTCTAAGGAATGTAAATGTATTCCTTCTGGAAAAGATACACTTATTAAAAAATAGCTACGCCCTTAAAATATAAATAATGTTATTGATAAATTGTATTAATTTTTAGGACGCGTGGAACATTTCGAAGATGGCTGGGCGGGTACAAAAACATCAGTCAGCGATTGGTCCGTCGCTTTTTATTCAGGAATATTTTCATATTCCGGTTGGTATGTATTAAATGATTAATTATATCAGTAGAGAGCGGTTTGCGATGTAATTTCTGAATATAATTATTAATTGTTGCATAATTTTTCCCCATTTATAGGAATTATTTGAACTTTATGACTGAAGAATTACGAGACCCTTTCGTCAATCTACCTCGAGCGATATATGTTTCTTTGCCAATGGTGACCACTATATATTTATTCGCCAATATATCTTACTTGGCCGTTTTGGGACCAGTTGGTGTTAGAGCAACAGAGGCCATTGCTGTAGTGAGTATTATCTATTATATATCTATCTAAACATATTATAAAATAGTGTTACTGCCCGCGTCTATCTCTGCGCTAATTTCTAAACCACCCAACGAATTTTGAACGTTTGTGAATGTAATTAGCAGAAAAAAATGCATCCATATACAGCCGGAGACTGGTCACTAATAGTATTTATTAAAATAACATTCAATTTTACTTCCTCCAATAGATATTGGTTTATTAGAAAGTGGTCAATTATGTTCAGTAAATTATTTATTTTGGTGTGTTTTTAAAAGTTAAATGATGTATTATAAAAAGTTTTTATAAAATAAAAAAAAAATACTCTAATCCTAAAGACCGCAATAACATTTACATTGATTTATCCGATATTACCTTTTAATGAAAAATATTTTGCAGAAATTGCTTTTATTTTGCACTTCTTTTTGTTTTCAAACAGAATAAAAAGGTTAATTAATGTGAATTTATAATGTGACATGATATTTTAAACTATATTTATTAAAAAATGTATCCACAAGTTTCGTAATGTACACATAGGTGTACTTGAATAGTAGGAAACACTATTTGTTGTATAATGTCCTATTTACTCTATTCCTATTGTTTAATAAGTTCTTAATAAGTTCTTTAATAAGTTTTGTAACTTGCCTGATGGAAGTTTTTTAATTACATATTTATACCGTCTAATTTATTTACTTGCATCATGTCGAATAAATAGTAAATACTTTGAATATTTTTTCAGGATTTCGCTGTAGCGGCTTTGGGTTATGTGAAATGGGCTATGCCAACCCTGGTCGCCATTGCCATTTTGGGCGGTTTGACTGTGCACATCATGACCTCTTCGAGAATGTGTTTCGCCGGTGCCCGCAACGGGCATATGCCTGAATTGCTCGCTCACATTAACGTCAAATGCATGTCACCAGTACCATCGCTTGTGTTTCTTGTAAGTATTCCAAATGACGCAAATGGTCAATGCAATTTCGTACCATCGTTTTTACCTTATAATTTCTGTTTAATAATTAGTATTAATCTATATTAAAAAATTTGTCCTAACTGATTAATCAATGCATAGCCAAAACTACTAATGTAGCTGAAATTTGGACCATAGATTTATTTTAAACGTAAGCATTTTTTTTTTTTATGAAATCGAGGTAGCGCTTGACCACTATCTCACCTGATGTGAGGTGCAGATGTGGCCGAAGGTGGACCACGCTTACCTAGTAAATGCCCATTTACCCTAGTTTTGAAGACCCCGAGGTTGTAGTTCTGTGGAAACACAGACACAGGCAATGAATTCCACTCCTTAGCAGTTCGAACAAGGAAGGTGGAACTGAAACGCTTTGTTCGTGATCGAGGTACATCGACCATGAAGGGATGAAACCCTGCCCACGTCTAGTGGCCCGCAAGTGGAACGGTTCCGGTTAGATTAAATCGTACAGTATAGATGCACACTCTCCATAGTGTAGACGATAGAAAATCGATAGGCACGCTACTTTTCGGCGATGCTGCAGGCTTTGAAGTTGGGAATCCACCAGGACAGGACACTAAGACAGGATTTTTGAAAATTTCTACTCCGAGTAATGCCTGGAACGGTTCGCTAGATAAAGACGATAATGATTAAAGATTAAACACTAATGCTGAACAAAAACATCGTAAGGAAACCTGTAAGTCTAAAAAGATTAGTCCCTTGATCCTCACCTAGAGGAGACCGCCTCTGCTCAGCAGTGTCATAACATAATGTGTGAATAATGGAAATTGCTTGTGTGAAATAACATAAGCATATCTTAAGATACTCTTTAAGTAGAATTAGAAAGTTCAATATCCATTAAGTGTATGTATATCCTAAAAAATATTTAATGTCTTAAATGCGTGTATTTGGTTGTATTTGCATATATTTAACCAAAGCCTTTCTCCAAAACAATTTGAATTTGAATTGCCTTTAGATAAATGAACAGTCATGAGTAAGTCTGAATGTCAAAGCAGCAGTCAAAGAACAAGAATGACAAAGTCAAAGAAGAATACTTATTTTCATTTGTAAAAGTATGAAAACACTAATTACAAGTGAAAATAAGTATAAACAGTGACACAATGAGTCTTACATGTTCTGTATAAGTAATATTTTAACAATATGCATTATGCCTAGTTACAGCTGGTGTGGGATGTTTTAATTTCTGTGTATTAGTATTAAGACTGAAATTATCTTGTTACAAATAAAATTTATTTCGTTTCAGATGATAATATCCCTTGTGATGCTTATACCAAATAACCTGACGTCCTTAATAACGTATTGTACTGTTGTTGAGTCGTTCTTCACAACACTTAGTTGCAGCGCTGTACTTTGGCTGAGGTACAAGAAACCAGATCTACCAAGACCTATTAAGGTATGAGCCTCTAATTTATGGCTATTGTACATGATGTCAGATTTGTAATGAGCTGCAAGTTTTCCATAACTTTTATTGGTTGTTGTGAAAATGCAATAGGGTCTAAAGTCATAGACATTGACAGGAAACATTGAGTTTTTTTTATAAAAGCAAAATTGGCTTCGGCTAAGTGTGAGTGTCGAAAAAATTAATTAAATTAAATGAAAATTAATAATTGACTGATTTTTGTTATGTTGACTTTTTATATATGTTAAGGTCGAACAGACAAGCTGAGGTGAGACGGTCCATTTGATGGTAGGTGGCTACTGTCGCCTATAACACAAGCAAAGCCACGAGTGCCGCAAGTGCTCTGCCGATCATAGTAGGATTATGGATAAGGGATTGAGAGGGATGGCATCCCTTACTAACCGAAACACAACAGCACACATGCTGTTATTGATCTTCTGTTAGGGGATGGTTACTGTCTCCAGACGGGCTGAACAAATGACTGCGAAATTCACTATGCCCTGCCACTATGTACATTCCAAATCCAGACTAGAGGCAACTTTGAAAAGTTCATTTCCAAAGTTGAACCTGCCAGAATCGAACCCGGGACCCTTCAGACCCCTCATCCAACGGGCTCTTAAGTTAATCGTCATAATCAAATTGTCTTTTATCTGTCATTAGCTAGCCGCCCCCTACTTAGCACAGTTGTTCAATTATTCAAATATTTCCAATTTTCTCTTCATAATAAAAAGAAAAATGCCACATTAGTCCAGCCATTCTAGAGTAATGCGCTTAGCAACACAATTAGCGGATTCATTTTTTTAATATAAATTATGGCCGACAATTTGGCTTAGTTTTTACTCTTCCTTACTGAACAGTACTGCCTAATCTGGAGAACTGTGTACTCGGGCTTTTTTACTGAACAATACACCCCGTTTGGGGAAAAGGGGGTTTTTCATGCCATAATACATTTCATACATGTTGCAGGTTCAACTTTGGATGCCAATTCTGTTCGTGACATTGTGTACAGTTTTGCTTGTGGTACCAATAATGAGCGAACCGGTTGCTGTGGTCGCTGGTGCGCTGATGACCCTCGCCGGTGTACCGGTATACTACACAGTCGTCAAGAGTACCCCGAAGCCTATCGAGAACTTGTCTGGTAAATATTTTGTTTTTTTGATAAACTGCGACAGGGGCTTACAGTTCACCAAATGGTCTCCAAAGCACATCAGGAAGTATCTTCGCCCGCCGTGCAATTTTTATATATATGAACATTCCCCATTTATCCCTCTTTCCATTAGTGAAAACCGAATTAAAATCGGTGTACCCGTTCACGCGTGATGCCGTGACCAATGGAAATGGGGATTCATTTTTATATATAGAAGATTTATGCAGACACGAAAAACATTATGTTTATCGTTTCTTTTTCCAGCAAAACTTACTCATGTTTGCCAAAAGTTGTTCATGTCAGCGGTTGAAGACAAAGAAGATTGAATGGACCAATCGAAATTGCCGCAAAACAAATTAAAATACCTCTACAACGTCTTAATAGTGGAATTAATCTAAGTTTTGTTGTTTCTTAATACTATACTTAATACTATATAACAAGATATTCTCAAAGTATTCATTGTTTGGAAATAAACTTGACTCGTTATCACAACATATATTTTTATGATTTCTTGATACACACATTAAATATATATTAATTGCATTAATTTATTTAAGTATGTCATTAGATGAAGCGATGATAAGAAATAAATAACTATTTTAATATATAAAGAGAGAGAGAGAGAGAGAGCGAATATTGTTAGTTTGTAATGTGTGGACAATATTCTTTTTTCTTTTCTTTTTATTAAATCAAGGTAGTGCTTAACCACTATCTCATCTGATGTGAGGTGTAGATGCGGCCGAAGGTGGACCACGCTTACCTAGTAAATACCCATTCACACTGGTTTTGAAGACCCCAAGGTTTTAGTCTTGTGGGAACACAGACGCAGGCAATGAGTTTCACTCCTTAGCAGTCCGAACAGGGAAGGTGGAACTAAAACTCTTCGTCGAGGAACATCGACCACGAAGGGATGAAACCCCCGTCCACGCCTCGCGGTCCGCAAGTGGAACGGTTCCAGTTGGATTTCGTACAAAATAGAATAAAAAACGCATAATATGTAGGTAGACGCTACTTTTCGGCGATGCTTTTTGCAAAATTCATTTATTATTTGAAAGGTATAACAATGTACATTAAATCCGATAGACATATGCTATAACTCTCCAAATTGCACACATTAGAAGTCAGGGAGCGTCGGTCTAGAAGAAAATCAAAGTAGTCATACTGTTCAAGAAAAAAACGGCTGTTAAAAATATATTAATGAAATTTTTAGTGAGTTCAATTAAAAATGAACTACTTTAAAACGAATTGAAACTTAAAAAATATGTTATGAAAACGAGATCGAAATATTATATTGTTTAGCTATAATTAAGTTATTTAATATTTTTACGAATTGCAGTGTTGAGGCCGGCGGTGACTGACTCGGCTTGTGTCGGCACGGCGAAGGATTTTTTCCTTAAACATATTATTTTCAACCTTGTTGCAATGATTTTAGCACTCATACTCCTGTAACGTTCCGAGTCATACTACGTGATACAGCGGCATGCTTCGGCACGTCGTCGTGGCAATAAATGAGTGTGAGTGCTAAAATCATTACAATAAGGTTGAGAATAATGTTTAGGAAAAATGTCGTGCCCTGCCATACCGTCAATCAGCGCCGGCTTTTAGTGTACAAATATTAGAAAATTACCTCTCTTACATTGCATACTTTCTTTAACTTTGATCTGTTTAACGTATCTTGTGGCGTCACCTGTATTAAGTTTTTTTAATTTGAAATCTCTTATGCGTAGATTTTGTAGTGTTTAGCTCTCTCCCTAATTATCCTAGTGGCACTGAAATAATTATAAACCTCATTATTTTATTGTTAACAGTATTTGATAAGTGTGCTTAGTGTTAGTTACCTGTTTGCATTTTTAGGTAACAATTTTTTTTTTTGGATGCATTTTTAGTTTTAACTGTAGTTTTCCTTTTATTTTGCTACATAAATAAGAAGACTGTTAAGTATATCTAAAGCTATAAGCTATTTTTTTCTAAAATCTTTTTACTGTAAGACGGTCGCTGAGATTATTATTGTGATTTCATCTCAGTAATCGTTATAATAATCTCAGCGACTCGTCGTCAACATATCGGCTCAACCCGATTTGTATGTGCCTTAATGTATGTTATTGTAAATTCTAATGCCCGCGAAACGATTTATTTTCCCTTAATCCAGGTGACCTTTCCAAGTGACCTTTCTTTGGTCACTTTGAAAGAGACGATTCTGTCGGTATCTATGCACCCGTTCTTTATATCGTCTCACACTGTTTGCCAACTCATAAACTTTTTGTTTAAGATAGTGAATGCGTTCCGCTAAGTAGTCTGTTGAATTTATATTAGTACCTACAAACGCCTGGGCAACAAAACGCATGACTCGGGGTTTAGTGTTTCCCATAGTGAAAGATATTAGTTTGACGATGAGAGACCTAAACGTACTGATACGTCGCTCGATTCGCACTTGCCATGCAGGGACATCCTGGGTATTACGCGTTGCCCGATCAGTGTTTAAAAATTTGACACGGGCTACTAGCCCCACAGTACAAAATCGAGTGAGTATCAGTCAAGTCTCTGCTGACCTTTATATAAGGGGTCAGCAGAGCGTTTAGGGCTCCCATCAGTGCAATATTATGTTTATTGGCAAACGTGGTAGACATGGCCTTATATCAGGTGCGGTGCGATACTACAAAATCGCCTCCTCCAAAGCCCTCCTCAAATGCTCTTTTATTTCGGTACTTAAATTCATGATTTCACAATCCACATCCTCGATATCAGGGTCAGTGATCTACGCTGCCGATTACACTGCCGAAGATGCAGCGGGTAGATCCTGTGCCGATGCAATGGTTGCGCGAGCATTTAATGAGTCCAAGCGTAGCCTATCAATTGTAGACTGGTCCAAAAGTTGACACCTTTGGATGCCCGCACCTGATCCGACAATCGTTGAGCCGTAACGGTGATGGCTGGTTAAAGGGCCTGAAACATAGACAGCATCCTGGCACAGTACGCCGTCAGGTATTATTATTATTATTTTAAATTTTAATTTTGTTTCTTCATAAAAGATAAAACCAATTTTATGATACGCCCAAGATTTTTTTTGTTCCTGATGCAGTGAGACAATTATTCTTATAGTCCTGTTAGAAAGAATCTATATGCTGTATTTGTTACTTATTCTATATGCTGCCTCAATGCATTTTTTTTTCTCATTTATCGCATCCCAAGTTTGTAATCAGATATAATAAGTAGATAAAAAATACTTGTGATTTCCTGTATTTTTTAAATAATGATTAAGTACTCAAATAAAGTATTGATATTATAATTGATATATTATATTAAAAATTTCATAGATCTGATACGAAATTGTACTTGCCTCCTCCACTGTCAACGGCCAGAAATGAGAATGTGCCTAGCTGTAATAGTTAATTTGCTAATGGTGAAATTATTTTGTACATTTCTCTCATATTTGTGTGATACCAAAGTTGTTTTTAATCGTGTTTTTTGTAAAATGCTTATTTGTAACGGTTTGAATTTCGAAATGAGTTTACTAAACGGATTAAACCAGTGTAATCTCGACTTAAAAATCTTATTTATTAGTGTAATAAACGTTATTAGCTTTTGAATTGTGATGAAACTGAAATAAATCTGATTTTGCAAATATAGATTTTATTTTATATACCTAATAACTAGCGGTCCCAGCTGACGTCCCGCCCGATCTCGATTGCGCCACCTATCGGTCCAATTGTGAATCTAACCCATTCAGGGACCCACTCAAACACACACACAAAAAAATAATCAAAATCGATCCAGCTGGGTAGGTACACACTGATAGAAGAAATATCTATGTATAGCGAAAACTTTTGCGTGGACGGAGGTGTAAAATATGGTAGATACACTTAAAGTTTATATGGAGAAGGACTGGAGAAAGCTAATATTTTTATATATTATTGTTTATGCTCGAATTTAAACACCTCTAGTACATCTCTATATATAAAAATGAATCCCTATTTCCCTTGGTCACGGCATCACGCGTGAACGGGTAGACCGATTTTAATTCGGTTTTCACTGGACACTAAACGGTGGCCGTGGTCAGATTGATCTAACAAACCGATCTGACCACGGATACTGAACGATGGAAAGAGGGTAGCAGGTTGGGAAAGTAATTTCCCTACCTTAACACTGGTGTGAAGCATCAGTGTGAAGGTGGGTCGGGCGCGGTTTTCACGAATTAAACGGGGAATGTTTAAATATATAAAAATTGCACCCCGGGCGGACCGGAAAGACTGGAGAGTCTGTCGATCTACATTATATACGTATAAGGCCTGCGCAGACGAGGGACATTTGTTCGCGGAAGACACAAGTTGTCGAAGTGAGTAAAACTACGTTAATTAAAATTAGACAATCGATTTCAAGCGTGGTCGTGCATAGATACATCACTCTCGAGCGCTTAACGCAGAAATCTGCTGTGTGCGTTGATGTGCACGTTATTTCTATTTTTTCGGAGCTCCCGCGTTCTTTTGTCTTTCGAAGTCCACGGTTATTTTAGTATGCAGTACTTTTAAGTTTAAGTTTGTGTTATACGATGCACTTGGAAGCGATCTATTTTTGACAGACAAAAAATATACCCTGAGGACTGTCAATCTACAGATCAAAACAATTACTTTTTGTGAACCAATTCATATTCAGTTAAGTATTAAGTAAACATTAATAAAAATGATAGTGGCCGAATTTGGACCAATGAGGAGGAACTCTAGTATAAATGAATAGGTACTTAACTCTTTAATAACACCTCTGAATAACGGGCCACATATTTTTTTGTAAAATAAGTTTTCAGTTCGTTTTACTCTTTGAGAAGCACTAATATTTTGAAAAGAAACGAATGAAAATCAGTCTTTAGTATATCTTTAAAAGAGACACTGACACAGACAGATTGCGAGAAGCGCACTTAGCACATAATAAATAGAATTTACTATTATTATGTCTAAATGGAGCTAGTCCATCTTCGCTGGAATAGAGAGTTTCTATCTGTAAGCAAAAACATTCAGCATGCTACTGGCGCTACCCCGATGGTGAAATCTAAACAATCATTCAGTGCGGAGGTTCACCTTTTATTCATGGTGCAAAGCTGTCGGAGCCTCCACAAACACACTCAAAGCATTACTTAGTAATAAATTTAATAGTATTTTTAAAGTCTCCAAAACTTTGTCTCTAATTATTATGGGCCTTATTAGAAAGCTCAAAGAGAGCTGTGCTCGAGGTTACTCTGCGAGAACGAAACAGAAGTGAGAAGTTTTCTAATCCTAAGTATGGCCAGGGGTGCCGTGGGTCCGAAGCGTTTATAATCTAATAAAATGTGATTGTATTTACCAGATGATATTTATCTATATGTTTTGTTACTTTCGTTTTGGCTACCGTCGCCTTTTAAAAACCATGATTGCTATATTTCCAGCATAAGTAGTTACAATAAAGGGTAAGCAGTTAGTTCTTTTCTTACTTAAACACAGAAACACAACAGGGCCTATTGCCGCCAGACAGGTTGCTCAATATATGACTGAAACGCAGTGTGCCCTGCCTAGGGTTGCCAGGTGTCCGGCTTTAGCCAGACATGTCCAGCTTTTGTTAGGCTTTTGGTCAACCCCACAGCGGCCAGAATCACGCGGATACGCATGATTTGCGATCTTACAAATTACTTTAAGAAAACAATATGTGATTCATAACAAAGAGTAGAGCAAGTCTTAAAGTAATAAATGCAGAAATAAAAAGAACTATTTCTTTTAAAAACCAGTGTGTCAGGCTTTTATGGCAAAATGTCTGGCCAAATATGAGTCTGCGTCCGGATTTTCGATTTTGAGGCCTGGCAAGTTGGCAACCCTAGCCCTGCCACTAACAAGCTATTTTATATTGAATTGAGGTGAATATGCGTCTTACAAGTTAATCCAATTATAAGAAAACCTTACTACCTATTAGTCAACCGATAAAGCTCAAACGAGATTGATATAGTTTTATGTGCTAATTTGATTGGCACCATTATGATCCCTAGTTCATGTATGAATTTTTGAGCCAAGTAAAATGTTTGCCATGGACATCATTTTTTGCTTTATATTAATTGCAGTAAGAATTCACGAGGTAATTTAATCAAATTTATTTATTATTATTTTTTTTAACTTCCTACATCTTTTAGAGCAAGTCGGGTTTTTTCGAACACTTATTAACTCGAGAACGGCTGGACCGATTTTCATCGTTTTTGATTTGTTGTATTTGTTTCCGTCCCGAATAGCAGAATAACTATTAAAACATTATTCTGAGGCGTTACGAAGTCCGGGTCAGCTAGTTATAAAAATATATAGGATATATATTTTGTAAGTGGATACTTATTTTAAATTTATTGTTAAAGGTTAAAGGAAGAAGACACGTTTTTGTTTTTGTTTAAGGACAAGTCATAGGCTAGTTTTAAAGTTTTCACCCAGGCAAAAACTAATACTTATTTTAATACACTTATCAATTTATTTAAAAAAAAAGATAAGTATATTTTTCAATGGTTAGTATTGGAATGTATTTTAAAAATAACGTTGCCTCATTAGTTTCCGAAGTCGCATATTGACCACTTTGTATTTCTTCAGTTCGTTTGCTTACAGAAAGTAAAATTTTAAAAAAATAGATAAATAATTATGATTCACATTAATTTTTCACGTAAAAGTCACTCAACGTTAATTCTATTATCGCAAACCTAACTTTAAAAGCCTAGGTATACTAACGGGCTAAGGAAATACTTTCGCAAATAATGCATTATTTTAGAACAAATTTGATTATCATAAAAAAGGTTATAGTGAGTCAATTTTAAAAGATAGCTATATGCTGCCGCGGACTTTTTTTTAGAACTTTTAAAGAGGAATAATTCTGTCATACATGATTTTTGCGTAACTTTAACCGTTTACGCAGCGCACGCAAAGGAAGCTCTCAAAAGAGATTTTCCCGTCAATATTTTTGTATAAGTATAGTTAAATCCTTATATAGTAGATATAAATTGAAGTCGCTGTCCGCGTATGTCTGTCTGTCTGTATCTCCGCTAACTCCTCCTTAATCACGCGACTAATTAGGAATAGGTTTTCCCTATTCCTAATTACATCCATTCGGAGTCGGAGGCAGGGTGCTAGTTACAGATAAAATTCATTTAAATAAACCAGAAGCGGAAACCACAGTTGGTGTATTTTTTTTTTTTTTTTTAATGAAATGTACCCTACAACCCTGACAATGTGTATGCAAAATTGTGTAACGCGTAACAAAGGAACTTTATTTATTTATTTCATTTTAGGGAAATTTACAGGCTCTCATATTACATAGTAACAATTCAAACAGACACCAAATAAAAAAATTCCACTTATAGCATGAAAGATTATACAAAGAGTAATTACAACCAGCATTCACGGTAGGCAAGCTACACCACAATATATGGAATTTATAGTTTACTGAAAGAATTTTTAGGTTAAAATATTTTTGGTTTTAACTATAGAGCTGTGGAATAGGTCGACATCTGTATCTAATAACATTTCATTAAAAAACCTACATGAACGAGGCATTAATGAATTTCTCCTATAATTTGTTTTGCTACATGCAGTAATGTGCGATTCCTTAAATTAGTATGCAATTATAACATTAATTAGGATGGAACTGGCAAATACATCGATTCCAGCGTGCTTTCTAATGAATGTCTAATCAATATGTGGTTTCCAGCATGATGCATCACGATACCACTTCAGCAACATATCTCAACGGTTCACGACACCTCCCGATGAGATCGAACCGATTGCTGATGAGAACTATCAGGCGGCGACCGTTGTCGCCGGCCTAATGCCTGACAGGTTTGCTGAAATGTTCAACTTTCTCGATGGAGACAGTTTTGGTATAGGTCAGTAATATTAGTTTACCACGTAATAAGTGATATATGTATAAATGGTATTACCCTTATAAGCCACATTTTACCAGTAAACCCTCAATTTGATTTTTCATGTTGAAAGAACAATATTTTAACGAATCTTTAAAGAGAGTGATGAAACATCCTATATGCACTAGGGCAATTTTAAAGAAGCGGTTACGTACATAGCATGCCAATAATACTCGTACGTACGGCGAACGGACTACCGCTTATATTGTCACGCGCCTTATCAATAGCCTATCTTCAGATCTGTGTAACAGTATAGCAATTGAAAACGTTAAAATCAAATGAAGGCAATATTTTTTAAATGATGTTTAAATATATCAACAGTTTTTGTACATAGTTAGATATTAAATAATAGCTTTAAAGCATAACATGATAGCACAAAGCTAAACCTAGGTGGTTTTTAGTCTATCATTTAATGTATATTTAGTTACATTTTTGAAATTGTTAAAATCATAAATAAATAAATAAAATAAAATATATAATAAAAACATCATATTTGCTTAACCCATTAATCGCAGGCCCAATGCACGAATTCGTATACGGCTGGCAAGCGATAGTTAATACAATGAGTATGAAGAATAACGTGGAAGTGAGAAAAAGAGCTGGTCTCCAGCGTTTTGCTTTGGCCGGTATAAATGGTATTACCCTTATAAGCCACATTGGTGCAACGGAAATCATGATGAACGGCACCAGGACTTATTGTTTTGGAGGTGTCTCCCGACCGCCTGGGAGGAGAAGTGTTGTTTGTAAGGTTAGTTCACGACTCACTTGGTATGAACACAAAGTATGTACATATATTGATTTTGACTTGTTCAGTCTGGCGCTCTGTCATACAGCATTAATACCCACTGAATTAATAATGAGTTAGTTACAATTTGCATAACTTTACATATCCATATTTTCCATACAAACTCGATTATTTATCGCTTCACTTCAGAAAGGAAAAATTCGATAGATATTATTAAAGTTGAATTTGCTACTAAGCAGCAAATTCGGCTACCGTCACCTTTTATTACAACCATGGTCTTTCAAAAGGGTTGCCGACCGATATGATAAAGGATAAAAGATTATTAGATGGTAGGTGGATACCATCGCCATGTGTTGTTAAGTTTTTGCCACCAGACGGTCTGCCCAGTTTTAACATTAGAAAGAGCTGTATCAACAAATTAAATCAACATTTAAAGTCCTTCAAATGTGCAGAGGTCTAGCTAGTGTGTAGTGGTTCCGTAATGTTTTCCTCGGAACCACACTATAGAAGGATTATAAGAGATAACACCGTCTGAGCTTACACTAAAAAAAAAACACACCGATTATATGGCCCCGAAAGTGAGCACTATTAGGTTTGTGTTATGGGATAAATATACAATAACACCAAGAGCCAACTTTGAAAAGTTCATTTGCAGTGCTGGGAATCGAACCCGGGACCCCTGAGTCAGAGCTCTAAGGGTACCACTCGACCAATTGGTTCGTTTCCATAATTTATAAGAATGTATCTTATAAATTATTAATACAGATTAAATTTTAATTACCCCAGCCTGTTTATGAAATATGAATATTTATAGTGAATATTAGAATATTTCCAGTCGTGCGTAATTCAAATTGAGGTCTATAAAAGATGTGTATATTAATAATACCTTGTTTACAATGGAAATTATAACAAAAATACATAACAGTCGAGGTTGTTGTAGTATGTTTGCTTGGGACCAACAGTTAATAGGGGATCGGACAGTAATCAGATTAAAATCTAAAATGTACTTAGAAAGAAAATATATAATTTTTTATGATTATTTATCGAATAATAATTTAATATAATTCATTTAAATATTTTTAAATGAAGAAATAAAATTTTATTATTTACAATATTTTTAATCTATACTGAAACAC
Source organism: Bembecia ichneumoniformis (assembly GCA_910589475.2). Taxonomy (NCBI): domain Eukaryota; kingdom Metazoa; phylum Arthropoda; class Insecta; order Lepidoptera; family Sesiidae; genus Bembecia; species Bembecia ichneumoniformis. The sequence goes on along the minus strand of OU342530.1, from coordinate 3,205,080 downwards.
CAATCACAGTGCGTGACGTCATTTGTGGGCAATCATTGTCTTATGCCAATGCAGTCTTATGCCAATCTCATGTATGGCTTTGTACATCTCATAAACGTGACACAGGGTGAGGCCCTGTGTCCAATGAACGCTACTTCTGGCTTGTTTTATGGCTAACGCAATAGTTTATAGTGTGTCGTCAGCCTGTCTCTAATCCTTTATAAAAAAATATATATGGAAAATCTTAACTAGAGTCTAAACCTGTCAGGAAAATATAAGAAATTGAAATAAAAATAATATTTCAGGGTGCAATGTACCAAGAGGCACGATTCTCGTGCAAGGTACCATACTTGAGGTTTCCTACGACTCTTGGCTATAGATATTGTATTGATAAATATGCAGCTGTGAATACTTTGGACGGTACATACAAGAGTAAGTATTGTTTGTATGTCTAATATTAAGAGTCTAAAAGTAAAAGTCCTGGACTAACAACCGGTCAATCAATATCCAATCATGTACAACAAATATTGCCAGAATAAATACAATTTATTATCGATATAATTCATGTTTATTGGTATTTGAGTAATGTAGAATTACTCTTGTGAAATACCTTTAGGTAAATGGAAGACACGGGAGAAATCACACAAATCTATACATATTATAAAATCGTAAACGAGCCGTGTCTGAATACATTAAATATTAAAAAAAAAAAAAAAAAAAAAACAATTCGTACACGCGTTGTACTTATGTAACCGAGTTAAAAAAATAGTTTTTAGAGTTTTAGTCTGTTTGTCTGTGTGTCTGTTTGCCTTTATGCAATCTAATCTCAGAAACGGCTTAACCGGCTTATTAAACGGCTTATTGTGCATATAATATTAACCTTATCGATATGTGTCTTATTCATATCTCTTCTTATTAAAAAGATTATCTTTATCTTACAATATCACTGGTCATGTTTATATTCCAAGAAAGCATATATATGCATTCCAAGCAGCAAAAAACATGCTTGGTCTCATATCTGTATAGCAAAGTATGGTTTTCCTTTAGCGAACTTATAATTTTATAGTTATGCTGTGACATGTCGTAGTATGAAATCACTGCTTCATTTCTTGATGCTGGTGATTGATTGGAAGACCGTCATAGTCGAAGTGAAAGACATGCTTATTTAGTCTAGTCTAGGGATTCCTTTGAATATATTTTTTAATTAATTAATAGTCGATGAAGTATACTCATCTACATATTGTTTGTTAGAGCCATTTTTAAAATGAAGGCCGTTAGGCAACTCGGCGGTTCACTAGAAAAGTTTTTAATTGGTTGTTAACGTCGCCTGGCAACACAAGCAGAATTAGGGTGTTTTATTAGCAAAGCTATAATATAATATTATGTAAGATCCCGATCCTGAATTCCTGATACAAATACTTTTTTATAAAATTAATCTAATAAGATACCTATGCGATTTTTTATATATTTAATTCTCAAATTGGCACATAATTATTGATAACATTCTATTAATTATTTAAGTTTAATTATTAATTATTAAGTTTGACAATGTGTAAGTCAAATGCATATTTTTTGAATACCTATCGAATTTTACTATAAGCTACTTCTGTAAACTTAATATATAGACAAATTTAAAAATAAACTACACAAAGTTACTTTTAAATAAATATATCTACATAATTTTACATATTTTTGATATTTTATGACATGACATAATAGAGCAAGAGCCCGCGAGGGCCAGGCCTTAGTTAAATAATAAAATGTAAAAGTTTCTCTGTGTATGCCCACTATACAGGTAAGAACGATCCCAGGCTATGAAACTTGGGTCGCGGTGGCTTTGGCAGGTAACAGGTAGTAAAGGTGTGTAAAATTGTGTCTCAAAGTTAGTATAGTATAAAGCTTAGTTTTCATATATTTTATTAGTGATAATCTTAGAAATCGTCTCGTCCACAGCCAGACACTTAGTACAGTTGCAACCCCCTGCCAGGCACCCTTAAAGTAGGGTTAATTTTATTTATACTTTAGTTATAATATAAAAGCTGAACTTTATATATGTTACTTGGAGAACTATAAAATGATGTTTCCTCAGTAGCCAGACAGTTTCGATAGTTCCTCCATACTGCCAGACACATTAAAGATCTATTGTAGGTGCGAGCGCGAGGGATAGATGCGTAAGCGGGTGCGAGTGGGACAGTGCGTTTGGTCCACGGCGATCTTTTATTGAGCATCAGCTGTCTATATTCTGTATTCTGTGGTAAACAATTTTAGATTTATCAAGAAAATTTATTATATTAAATTATCAGAGACTAAACATTAACTTTTCAAAAAATTATTTAGTAAAATTTTACGCAAATAAATCTTTAAATCAACAATCCAAAAATGTTTTAGAGTTTTGTAAGCTTCATTAAATATTCAATTCAATAAAAATTTCAATATTTGGCAAAAAAAAATTTACTATAAGGAGGGAATAATTATTGTGATAGTAAAACATTTAATGAAAAAGGAGTTTAATTATAATTATAGCCATTGTATACAAAGTAAAAAATAATATTTTAAACATTTTATTATTTTTATTAAATTTAAAAAAAAAAATTCAATTATTTTCATCGTTCTCGTCGATATCTTCATCATCCTCATCACTGCTACTTCTGTCTGTGGACTGGTCATCCTCAATATCTCGTTCTTCGTCATTTTTTGTAATAATTACCAAGTTAACACAAATACGAATAGTTTCAAATGTATCTATAATAATTTAATATCATAATTACATACCTGACAAAGTTGTTAAAGAATTATTGTGATAGTAAAACATTTAATGAAAAAGGAGTTTAATTATAATTATAGCCATTGTATACAAAGTAAAAAATAATATTTTAAACATATTATTTTTTACTGACAAAGTTGTTAAAGAATCACTGACATAATTTGGTAGTTGATCCCCTTCAAACCATTTAAAATGCTATTGGTCATTTTGCTGTACCCAACCATTATTTTCCATAGGAAGTTGTATTTTTTAGGTGAGCCTTGTTCCAAATGGTACAAATATAATTTGCTCACAAAAATTACTGTAATAGTTCACTTTTACAAGGTGGTAAACTGCTAGCGTCGAGTTTTTTCGATTAAAAGCTTCATTCACATCAGAGACTGTATACGAATTTATGAACATTTGAAGTCTAGCCGCATCAACGTCAATTATATTACGAACATTGTATATATTGCATATAAATCTCTTCGGGTAGTGTACAGATATGAGTCGTGAAATTGTTGTACAAATTTCAACTTTATCTAGAGAGTATTAATATTTACGAGTAGAATCGAGTGAAATATGAAGCAAGTCGGACAACTTCACATGATTGCACAGGATCTGTATGGAGACAGAGGAAAGGTTAATGTGTCTGGCAGTATGGAGGAACTATCGAAACTGTCTGGCTACTGAGGAAACATCATTTTATAGTTCTCCAAGTAACATATATAAAGTTCAGCTTTTATACTATAACTAAAGTATAAATAAAATTAACCCTACTTTAAGGGTGCCTGGCAGGGGGTTGCAACTGTACTAAGTGTCTGGCTGTGGACGAGACGATTTCTAAGATTATCACTAATAAAATATATGAAAACTAAGCTTTATACTATACTAACTTTGAGACACAATTTTACACACCTTTACTACCTGTTACCTGCCAAAGCCACCGCGACCCAAGTTTCATAGCCTGGCATCGTTCTTACCTGTATAGTGGGCATACACAGAGAAACTTTTACATTTTATTATTTAACTAAGGCCTGGCCCTCACGGGCTCTTAGACTATAACATTTGTTATTTTTGACACTTTTTAATTTGTACTTTTTACTAATGGCGGAATATGTAAGACCTTAAGGTCTTACAGACCTTACCACATTTTATACGAACAATAGTTTCTATAATATATCTATAGGGTATAAACACAGGTATAACTAATCACAGTTTTCATACCATTTAATTAATTGTCATAATAAACCTCAATATATGGCGACATATATTCGGTGTGATAAGTTGACTCACATTCTTTGCGCAGGGGCCATGCCAATCTTCTCTGTATCGTTCCAATTTTAGTAAATGTACTGACGAAGTCTCAAGAAACCAAATACACCAAGAAAGTCCAAAACACTAACGGTTTCTGAACGGGATTGCCTCGTTTTTGCAGTGCTCCTCAAATGTTTGTTAGTTAGTAGTGCTCATTGAGCTATTGCTTTTAATATAATTTGTTTAAATTGTTGGACATTACAGCCACATATTGCGCTCGCGGTGAGTCTATACCGAAATTCCACTACGATTACATCTGTGAACGGAAAGAAATCAAGATCAAAAGAGTCAATTTGACGGATCCCAATGAAAGGTTTAATATAAGAAATCCAGTGGTGAGGAGAGCCGAGTACTATAGAGCTGCCTATGATATATTGAAGGCGTGCCCAGACTGGTAGGTCCAATTTGAATGGAAAATCATTTATAAATAATTATATCTTCTGTCGTGAAGTAGATATTTCGACTCTAGATGTAATTGAGGCATTTTTTTTTAATATTATTAGCGGTGGCAAGCAGATTGACGGTAGGTAATTTGATGGTAGTTAGTTACCGTCGCTTAAGGACACAAGCAACACTGTGCTTGGGACACAAGCAAAAGAAGTGCGCTGCATATCCTGCAGGAATTTGTTTACGGCATGCTTGGATAAACCCATATTGGTTACTGCCGCCAGACGGGCTGTGTGCCATGCCACTACTTCCCGGATCCAGACCAGAGCCAACTATGAAAAGTTCATTTCCCCCGAGACGGTGTATTTAAGCAAGTACCACTCGACTAAAGTACTCGTCAAATCACCATCTCAGCCGTAGGATGTCCACTGAGACAAAGGCCTCTCCCATAATTTTCCAAAAGGACCGATCGAAGCAGCCCGGATCCACCGACGACTCGCGGCTTTCAAATAAATAATAATAATTCGATACAGTCTTATCGAGTCTGAAGTGCCGTACAACAAGTACCTACCTACGACATCGCTGTTCCGCATGACGAAAAGCCAAAAAAGTAAAACGTACCAAGTAACATAGACTTGGCTCACGAGGTGACCGCCATGTGGGATGTCGATTCGACAATCATTGTCCTGATAGTCATTTCTGCCCACGGTCTTATAGCGAAGAACCTCGACCAACACCTCAGGCTCTCACAAGATGACTGGATCAAGGAACAGTGGCTCTAGCATGAGTTTACGATACTACACTCGCTAGCGAGAGCGTAAAAAATTTATATGGAAAATTGACAATTGAACATTGACAGTTCACGATTTTCCATGTAGTGTAGTATCGTAAACTCATACTAAAGTCTCAGATACAGAAGGCGGTACTGCTTGACACGGCACTTATTGCCAGGAGGTTCCTAACCACCGGTAGCTTGGGCCATGCCTCGCTACTAGCGGATATCTAATTTTAAGTTTTTTTATAAATTTATTATTTTATATATATATTGTAAAAAAATTAGAGTTAAGAATTAAAGAAAATAAATGAGTATAATAATAATAATAACCCGCGGCTAGTCAAATAATAAAATCTAATTAATTTATATTAAGAATGTTTTGTGTTCGACTGTCCTCTGCTCTATTTTTAGAGCAAAGTATTAAAAGCTAATTAAGATCGAAGAGGCACGGTTGGAATAGGTTGGAACGGTAGGAGGTTCTTAGAAAACAGGCTTGCGGCTTCCTTATTTCCTGCCTTTAACAAAGCTAATATTAGCTCTTTGCTGACGGCTGAAAAATCTTCAATAATTCTTAATGTTGTTAATATAAGTTTTAATATTCCAATTTCATAATTTTATGTATTTTATACGCAAAGGTATGGATGTAATCTTCGGATATCACCTGAATTATTTCATCAAGATTTGCCGTCTGGCTTGATGCAAGCTAACGACACAGCTTTTGTAGGCCATGGAGGCAAATACTGGCTCGCACTGTACTATACACAGGTAAGATAATGGCGATATTTCTTAAATATATTGTAACTATAGGTTTTTCCCGCAACTTTGTCTATGCTCCTTTTTATTAGGTGTATGACATTTACTCAGTCTTTATTGCTCAAATATTTTTGTCAGATGTTGATTTTTTTTTATTTCTAGACGATCCCTCGGGAACAGTACTTTTACTGGATGAAAGTCCAGAACTTCATCCAGAAAAAGTTCTATGCATTAACTTGCATTTATTGCATAGAATACACACACCCTCTTAGGTACACCCCCACACTCACACACGCTGAAAGCGTCCTTTTATTATTTATTGGTATTTTTAAACTTGAAGATCTTAATGCTATATTTATTGTATTGATTGATGTCGCGTAAATGAACTGTTATGGTAATTTTAGACATAGATCATCTGTCTAGTGCAGAGATCACTGTAATAATTACTGATGATACGGTTCCCGTTTACCTTTTTAATTTTTTAAATGTTTGCTACGATAACTCATGTATATGTTAATATTACGAAATAAATTTTATTTATTTATTTATTTATATATTACAAATTATGAACCGAAAGCAGTAGTAACATACACAACATGCAACATAACATAGGGAACACAAATAAAATATATAAACTGTTTAAATGGAAATTTAATATTGGTAGGCATATCAAAAAAATTCAATTTGTAAACCGTTTGATCCGTTGATTTGATCGCCATGATAGTTTGAAAATATGGATAGAAGTAAATTTCCATTTTGAGATTCAAATGTAGTAAATTTTTTAAATTATGTAAATGCTTATACGTCAAAAATGGCAAAAAAAAAACAATTAAAATTGTTTTATGAATTATGAACAATTATAAAATTTTGCATACATTATCAGGAGTAATCAGGAATACAGAAAAGGCCCATGGACTACTTTTCATCCAGAAAAAAAGTAGGTACTGCTCCCAAGAGATCATCTAAAAATAAAAATCCAACGTCTAGCAAAGATCTAACAGCAATAAAGATGTCAGGCAGTATGTTGCTCATATATTTTGTTAGGCGTTATATTTTTTATTTTTCAACGCAGACGAAGTCCCAGGCACGGGCTAGTGTATACTTATATTATAAAGTGAAAAGATTTGTATGTATGTATGTATTGTACGTTTGTAGTGAATAAACTCAAAAACTACTGGACCGAATTTAAAAATTCTCTCACCTAAAGAGAGCTTACTCGTACATTATCAGCAAGTAATATAGGCTACTCACCCTTGCCCCATCTCCCCCCTTTACATCCCTTCATACAAATGTATGTTTGTAATGAATGAACTCAAAGACTACTCGACCGATTTTAAAAATTCTTTCACCAATAAAAAGCTACATTATCAGCGAGTCATAATTATACATATACACTAAATGTTACTTGCTACAATACATCAAAAAAATCGCATGAAAATCGATTAAGCCATTACAGAGATTAGCGTGCACAAACGCAATGCGAAAAACACACAAATATTCTAAAAACATTTTTTTTGACCTCGGTAACACAAGTACAACGTGTATAAATTGTTTTTGAAAAAATATTTAATGTACAGGCACTGCTCATTTACGATTTTATTTTTGCTTGCGTCTTCGCCCGCTTATCTCCATAAATTATATCCTATGTTTTAAGCTGGAATCAAACCATAAGCATGTATGTACCATAAAAATGCCGATCAAAGATAATATACTATGTAACTAAATATATAAATGACTCGTCGCGTCGTCTGGGCGAAGTTAGCAGACACAAAAGTGAAGTACGTATTAAATTTCATCAATGTTACGTCAAAATCCTTTTCACCTCTGCTTTTGTTCACTCACAGGAGATATTCCGCAAAATTTTATAAACACATTACCGACTTTCATGTAAGTAATGGTGTTGGCTTACAAAAATATCACAGTGTTTTTATAACCTAGACGAACCTTGGGCGGGTTTCCATTCGGTAGTCATGACGATCGCGCTTTCAATCTGTCCACTTCATTGAAAGCATTTAATGGAGAGATACCTTTTTTATGATTGACGTCTCCCCGGTGGATGTTTGGTCTAAATAAGTTTATTGAATATTTCTTTTCTAGTTATCATCATATGCGAATTACTTCCAAGCTCATGCCGAGTATCCATGGCAATCGAATAGGCCAATTTTGTCACAGGATAAAGGTAAAAATACTTTTCAATACACCTATATTTTTTTTTCTCCTTAACTCAAAATGTTGTCAATGTTTATACAGCTATATATAGTATGTAGAATAGAGGCAGGGCACACTGCGCTTTCGCAGTCATTTGGGCAGCCCGTCTGGAGGCAGTAACCACACCCTTACAGAAGACCACCGTGACCAGCACGTGTGCTGTTGTTTCGGTGAGTGAGTAAGGGATGCCAGAGCCCATTTCCCTATCCACTCCAAATCCCTTATCCTTAATCCTACTGCAGTCGGCAGCACACTTGCAGTCATTTGGGCAGCCCGTCTTTAGGCAGTAACCACCCCCTTACAGAAGACCACCGTGACCAGCACGTGTGCTGTTGTTTCGGTGAGTGAGTAAGGGATGCCAGATCCCATTTCCCTATCCACTCCAAATCCCTTATCCTTAATCCTACTGCAGTCGGCAGCACACTTGCAGCAGCTTTGGCGTTGCTTGTGTTATAGGCGACGGTAGCCAACTACCATCAAGTGGACCGTTATAGCCTGTCTGCCGATCTAAACATAAAGAAATTAAAGAAAAAACAGCTTCATTTATTTGAGTCATTTAAAAATTACATGATTAAAAATTTTCATTTAGCTGTACAAAATAAAATAATTTCATCAACCATCCAGTGAAGAGCCTCTTGAGCAGTGGCGTAGCTACACTTTCAGCGCCCTAGAGCAAAATTTTTCAAGCGCCCTCTCTCATTTTTTGAACGATCAATTTTAACATTGTAACTTTGCGAACTTGTAACTAAACATTGCATGCATATAGCTAATAAAAGTATTATTATTATCAAGAAAAATATGCTGAAAGATTGCAGATTCATTTATTAAAACGGAAAAAAATTCATACACAAAACTCCAGATGATTCATTTCGAGGTTTATGTATAATTCCTCACGTGCTCATATGAGACAGAGGCGTTTGAAAAATTTTGCTCCAGGGCGCTAAAAGTAAAGCTCATAATACGCGATATGTTGGTTAGCTCACTACAACGTGCAATTCTATATTTATTTTTACAAATAGATATACAAATAGTTGCTACTAAAATAATATAAATAAATTTAATACAAAAAAATAACTAATGTTTTAATAGTGCCAGGATACACTGCGTTTCGTATTGGGCGACACATTTGGCGGCAGAAACCACTCTGGACTCAAAAGACCACAATGAAATAAAAAGAAGTGAGATTGGCAAATGGCATATCCCTTCGCCCATTTGCCAATCTCTTACTAATTATTTTATCTTTTTTCTTACTAAGATCGACGACAGCTCACTTGCAGATCCTATGGCTGTGTTGCGACAGTGACCACATACCATCAAATGGCCTCAACCACCCTACAGAACACAAAAAAAAACTAATATGAAGAAAATTTTAAATTTAGAAATAAATTATGCTACTGGTCTTCAGGATTACACGGGCTTTTACATTTTCGCATATTACACAGGCTTGAAGCTTGCAATATAAAATTATTATCGAAATTTTTTTTTAATAAATCTTTACGTATTTATGTATAATGATAATATTTACATGATAATTTATTATTACGCTTAGGTGGTATTTGGGAACAGCTGTTGAAGGCCAACATTGGGCCAGATATGAATCTGCATTACAATTTGAACGGTATCTACAACAGATTTGGAGCTAATATTGGATCCCCGGATCTAATGCGAAATGATGGACAGGTACTGTATTAACTAATTAATTATTTATAATAAACCCCTTTTAAGTATATATAGGGTTACGAAGCATTAATGTTCCATTACTTTGTCTTTGACTGAAAACTACTTTGTATTTTCATCGTTATTAACCAACCCTTTATCTTGTCACAACCACTCTCATTACATTATCTCATATTATACTTTCTTGCCATGTAATTCCCAGTTCTTCAGCTATATCGTAACTACTGATATGCCGATCTTGCTCCGCTTATTCAAAAATCCGTAACAGAGGGGCAACCAGAGCGAGGTGCTTCTTTGACATCAAAATTTCCGGATTGAAAACGCTCAAACCAACTTTGTGCTACTCTCACTGACACTGCATTAGGTCCATAAACGTCACAATTTTTTTCTTTTTTGTAATGAAATTTTAAAATGCATGGAATTTCTTCATTAGATTCACTCATTTTGACAGAAAGAAAGCAAAGGAAAAATAGCTGGAAACATTTTACTATTTTTTTTAAAGGTAACCTTTTTAATGTCATCAAAACCAGTCAGACACAAATAGTACAGCCAAAGAGATTTTGTTACAAGTTTATACATACTATATGCGAAAAGACTTTTTCCCCGACCTAATATTATTATTAAAAGTAATGAACTTATAGCTTATCGATTTCACATAACAAAGAGCTGGCAGCTTCTTCGAACAACATAAGAGTGTAATGCTACTCAGGGAAGACAAGCTGCTAGTATTGCTTAAATAATCCCTTAAATGTATTTAAGATCCATTAAAAATAATTTGAGGAATCATTTGCTTAAAATTGACGAGACCCTTCGTTGAGTGGTGCTGCTTGCTTTAACGCCCTGCTCAGGGGTCCCGGGTTCGATTCTCGGCAGGGCTAACTTTGGTAATGAACTTTTCATTTCCAAATTCTGGTTCATTTCCAAGCTTTGGTCTGTATCTGGCAAGTAATGGCAGGTTACACTGCGTTCGCAGTCATTTGGGCATCCCATTTGGCTGCAGTAACCACCTCAAGACCACCGTGAGATAACAGCATGCGTGCTGTTGTGTTTCAGTGAGTGAGTAATGGTTGCCCGAGCCCATTTCCCTATCCCTTTCTAATCTCTTATCCTTTATTCTACTATCCTCTGGTTATCCTATGTAATTTTACTATCAATCTTTATCTTGGTGAATCTTAGTAGGCTATCTTGGTAATAGGAGTGCACATTGCACATTGCAGTCACAAAGCGGATAGCGCCTCTAGCGATAGTAACCACCACTTTATTAATAAAAATAATAGCATAAGTGCTGTTTTTATTTCGATGTGTAAGTAAAGGATACCTGAGCTTAAACATCCGTGTCTGTGTCGACATCGCACTTGTATTCCCTTTTATGTTGCCTGTATTTATAGGTCGTCAATTGATTGCCGCGCATTATCATAAAAAAATATTATAAATGTTGAGTCAAATTTTGTCTAAAAGATTAGGATTGCTATTAAATCTACTAGGCGCTTGTTAATGAATTTTATAAACCAAGGGAAGTGAAAGAGCCTATTGCTTGGTGGCTTAAATTTCACAGTTGAGGATAGTTTTATTTGTAATTTATGAAAAAATTGTATTATTATTTCACTCAAAAGTCAAAACATTTCTTTGTGTAAACAAGCTCTGTGTATACGACACGGTTTCAAAAAAGTTCATATGGAAGGTAATCATTGTAATATATTAAATTGTGTTTATTAATCTTTTATATTATATTTTTAGGTTCAACAAACCAATTTCATATCTGAAAGTCGCGATGCTCCGTCCGAAGATCTTATTATAGGAAATTCGCATTTATCTGCAGATCCCGCAGGTAAACGACAAAGTTTAATTTAAACTATAACTTAACTATTTTATGGTTCGTACCAAAGTCTATCGTAGCAGTCTTCAATTTTGTACATCAACGATAAAAATAATTCTAAACAACTTAATTTCTTGATGCCCCAACGACCAACCAATGGTTGGTCGGAAAAGCATAATTTTTTCAATATTTTCCCTACGGACCAACTAGTTGGTCCGTGAGTCATATACGATATTTTGAAATACTTAGTTCTTTTTTTTTTTTCATAAAGGTATTACAACATATTAACATAATATATTTATATTTAACGAGCGTCCCACCCCTGGCTTCGCACGGATTCAGATCATATACAAAAACCTACACACACACACACACACACACAATTAAATTGTATCCCTATCTATTCTTGAATTTTGGCTTTTGCAATTCAAACTTTGCTTAGGTTAAAGGTCACCGAACAATTATATCTATAAACTTTAATGAATGAATAACGAATAAATAAAATGAATAAATAAGTAAATAATATTAAAAGTATTCCCAATTGCTGTCCTAACATATTATTATATATCAGTACTTATTAAACTTCTAAAACGTAATTTACTACAGTCCTGCAAGTTAGTGAGGATTCTGTTCTGCGGTCCATTGTAAGAATGGACACTTCCGAGAGACTGAACGGAAAATAACACAGCTTTCGTTCCTACAACAAGTGAATACGCAAAGCATTTTGCAAAAGGAAACTTTGATTTGACAATTTATTAATATTAAATAAAATTATTCATTAAATATCGAACCAAAAATTATATAAACTTTGAATTTTTTCAAGAAAATGCTATTTGAAAAATATCGCTTTGTATGTATGTACATTGAGCGCTTTACCAAATAATAATATGACTTTATTGTTTTCAGGCGGAGACCCAAATATTGGAAACTACAAGTTAATTCACGATTCACAAATTCAAGCTAAATTTGAACATGGAAAAAATTTGTAGGCTCATTTATAAAACTTGCATAATAAGTTATTAAATGTATTATTGAATATATTTGCGTTTTTTAATCTCTTGATATCCCTGAAAGCAACATGAGTAGTAACTTTTTTTTTTTATAACCAACATTAAGTACCTATTTCGAGAATGAATGTATTAACTTACCTATTTGGTACTAGCCTCGGACCAACTAAATAAGTAGAAGTGGTATTCGCTATTTTATTTTTAAACCAATTGGAATGAAACAAACACTAAATGTTACGGGAAGCTTGCTAGAATATATCAGTGAAGACCGCATATTTTCTGAGATTAACGTGCACAAATGCATTGACAAACAGACAAAAATTCTAACAACTATTTTTTGACTTCGGTAACATAGTACAACGTGTACAAATAGTTTTTTTTTTAAGAATAGATTTAGTTAAATAGTACACAGCGATCCGCTCCGGCTTTGCAAGGAAACATTTCTTTTTACAAATGATATACGCAAACCTTCGCTCTTTCCTTTAGTGAAAACCGTATCAAAATCCTATTTTTTCCTACTGGAAAATCATGGGGAAGCCTATGTCCACCAGAGGACAAATTCCTACGGCAAAATCCATTGAGTGGTTTAAAAGACCTGCCGGGAATCGAACACTGGAAACTTAGAACAGAGCGTTAAAGCAAGCACCCTAACCATTCATCCGACGGGGTCGTCAAAATTTAATTAATTACTCTTTGTTAAAACAATTAATTTTGTTATTACTCAGGGGTTGCAATAAAACAACGTCATGATTTGATTATCGATTACTGATCATTAACAAATAGTATCGTTTTATAGTATTTTCCTCAATAAAAAATGACTGTGTACTTTAGAATGAAATCTTTACAAAACTTTTGTATTATTATAGATATTGTTCGGAACAGCCTAAACAATAGTGTTGGTAAAATTGTGGTAAAATGTTCGTGAAAATCTGTTCGACAAAATATATAGTGTTCGTGAAGTAAACAATAGTTGTGCATAAAATGGGACCAAATTAAATTAAAAGAGACAGCAATATTAAAGCGACAAGGACGCACACAGTGTAATTATTGTTATTATTTCGTGGGGCGGCCGTGCCACACTCGTTCCTCATTGGCATATATTGTTCGGCGTCTGGCAATTGCCTTACGATTGTTTCTTAACCTTATATATAGGCTCTATAGCTAAAGCTTAAAATAGCTACCTGATGGTCACACGCAAAATCTCATTAGGAATTTACCAAAAGGAAAAGTAATAGTACATTACTGCAGAGTCCAGGAAGAAGGATTGCCGGACGAACTGGTTTCAAGGCCGAGCTTTTTAAGACCAGATAGACTCTATGCTTGTTTGAAGCCATTTAAATTAAATAAAAACAACAAAATATCTCACAACATTGTCAATAAGGTAATATTAAAAAAGAAATCCACTAAGAATTCTTTTTATTTAAAATTCTTTTATCTGTATACTATTGTAAAGATATTGACGAAATATGTGTCAAGTTATATAATATAATAGAACACCAAAAATATTAGACAACCATAATTGAGTACAGATGTATGTGTAGACACATTTAAAACGGCGGGTTATATATGAACGTTTTGTCGGTAATCAAGCTCTGATAGACAAGTTCGTTGGTATCATTCTTCAGCTCTACCAGCGGCAACAAACTCTCGTAACCTGTCACCTTCGCATTGAACGGTCCCTTGTGGAACAATACGTCTTTGATTTGCTTCTTCACGTCCTCCTCATTGGTATCGGGGTTTATTTGAATGTTCGCTAATTTGGCAGTGACAGTCGCTGGCGGTATCGTAGTCAGATCATAGTCGATCGAGCGCAAATCCCTTACGGGAATCACGTCAATATTGCCGTAGTCAACATACTTCACTTTCACCAAATCAGCAGCGACGATTTCTATGATGACAGCGCGGTACCACATATCGTCCTCGTAGAAGCGGGCGACGCACGGATGGAATAAATTAGGCTGAGTTATAGTGGGCTTATTGGCGTAAGCCCGCAGACGAGTCTCGTATGTATCCTGAAAAATCGCAGCCAATAGACGTCCATGACTAATGATGTTCAGCTCGACACTAGTTAAATCGTTCATGGTTGTTATGGTGCACTGAAACTCATCCTCAGTAAATTTTGTATAGGCCATGTAAGAGCCTTCGTGAGCTGCGTCCACCAGCAGGCCATAGCGTTGAGCGTCTTGCATCAACATGTAAATCTCGGCGTCAATGAGCGATGGAGAGCTGATTGCTACACTCGCTGCACCCTCGTTATCGCTTTCCACATCAGAAGTTTCCGCTTGTTGTTCGGCGGAGTTTTCCTCGGGTGGGTGACGGTCGAAAGTCCCGGTACCCATATCGAGATAAATATTTCGCGCGTATTCGCACAAAGTGTTGTGTAGATTTATTAGACGAGAGATGTCTAGCGCCTAGTCTCGTCGAGTGCACTCTGAGCGAGCCTGTGGAGCTAGCTATACCAGGACGGCTCGGGGTGGGTGGCGCGCCAGAAAATCAATACAATGCATATACTTTAATTTTACCTGTAGATTCGCAGTGCATGTCTGCGTCGCATATTCTGTTGAACTATCGACCTATCAGTGCTCTATTATGTCTGTAAACGACGACATATGACAAAATTCCATCCGTTTATTTATTATTTCTATTTTTAGAAAAAAATACATCTTTTCATTTATAAAAGTTTGATAATTACAAAAATAATAATAATATTTCATAAATTGGTGGAACATTATAGAAAGTAATATTTATGGCAATAGACAAATAAACTTGACAATAGATAGACTGATTACAAGCAAATTTATGTTTCAATTTGCCGCCAAAAATATTTGTTGGTATTGCCAGCATAAAAATATTCCGTTTGTAATAGTGTTATCACAAGAGAATGGTAGAATTGACAAATTACGTAATTTGTAATGTAAAAGTTTAATATAGAAGAATGTTTAGCAATATTTAACCAATTATTTATTACAATGTTGCAATATGACAAAAGATTAATTCTAAAAACTTCACCTCCTTTTGCAATATCAAATCGTTTAGAAATTATGACACCTTTCGCTGACTGACATCTTTTGTCAGTGCTGCCAATTTAGCGGTTTTAAGGCTAAATTTAGCATGTCATTTTTCTGGTAAGGTTAAATTCTGGTGAAGTTGTTTTTCGGTAGTGTTAGAATATGATAAAGTTACCTACTTTAGTTATTATTAGGGAAAAATGTTAAAGGTAAGTTTACGATTTGGTTGAGTAAACAGGTTAATATAGGCTTGTGATTAAATTGGTAGAGTGTAAAAATGGTAGACATATTATAATAGTATTTGGCACAGATTTCTGTGCTAATGATACTTCAGGTAGAAAGCAGGACACGATCTAGCTAAACAGCCGCTCCGGGCAAAATAATTTATATGTTGTAATGTTTGAATTGTATAATATATGTTAGTGTCTACTGGGGCTTCTGAACAAGTATACAAAAGTTCACGAGAGTATGTATGTGTGTTTGTAATTGCAGCTGTGGAGAAGCTGGAAATAGAACTGATCATGATAAAATAGGATATCGGGTAATCAGGGGTCCGTAGAGAGGGAGAGAACATGATAACACTGAGCTTCGGGAATCTGCTCCGATGATCAGCCTTCGCGAGGGGTGTTTGATTTCTAGTCAACAAAGTTCTCGCTAACAGCTAACACTGTGTCAACTCTGATGACATATCCTGTACCTACTTAAATTAATCGAAAAATTCATTTTTTTAAATTCATTTTTTAATTCATTGAAGGTTATACAGGTGCAGGTTTGCACGACCTCTACACACAAGGACGACAACGTCAAGTCCTTGTATGAATATATAGCAAAGCTATGGATTAGACTACCCAGATTCAATTGAGAGTTTCTATAGGGGACTTTAATGATAAATGGGAGTACAGAAACGTGACGAATCTAAGGTTGGTACTTACGGCTGTGGACGAAGGAGTAATAGAGGGCTAATGTTGTACTATTTCCTCGAAAGGAAAGTACATGATTATACACGATGAAGTCGTTCTTCAAGAAGAAACCACAGAGGAAGTGGACCTAGCAAAGCCCTGATAAGGATACGATAAACGAGATCGACTTCATCATAACAGATAAAAGCCATGTGACTTTTATCTCAGAGATTTATCAGTGATCAACAGGTTTAATACCGGTAGTGATCATAGCTTAGTTCGAGCTTCGCTTGACTCTTAGCTATCAATTGTCATCTGGAAAGATTCCGTTTGATGAAGGCTCCGCTCAGCACCTTCCTAAATAAGTTGGGAGGTACTACAATTGAAGTTACAAATAAGATTAGTTGCGCTGGAAATCGCAGCAAATGTTGACGAACTTTCGAGCAATCTGGTGAACGCTGTTCCGACAAGTGAGATGTAAATTTATTAAAAAGCGGCGCAAAGGTAGGGAATCCAAACTCTCTGATGAGACTGGATCTTATGAGAAAAGGCTAGAGCGAAAAAGGCAGTTGCGGAATGCCGCGACGTCAGATACGTCTCTTAATAAAACGACAATCTACGATGACAATGACCAGAGAATTCACTTCAGTCATGGAATGGGATTATGGTTGTTCTGTTCTTTAAAAAGGAGACAAAACTCTCCTCAAGAATTACAGACTCAGCCACTCATGTTTATAAGTTGTTCTCGAGACTCATAAGAAATGTTCTCCCCCGAAAATTCGACGAGTTTCAGCCCCCAGAGCTGGCCGGTTTTGTTCTGGCTTCAGTACTGTAGATCACATAAACATACTGAGAAAGATTATACTCGCGAGTATAATATGCCTCTGTGCGTAGTATTTGTGGAGTACGAGAAAACTTCGACTCAGTCGAAACTTGGGCTGTTTTGGAGTCCTTACAACGATGATATAATCAGGCAATAGGTAGTTGTTATATAGAGGTGTTAAGGCATTTTGTACAAAGCCGCGACGATTACTGGGCCAACAGACGAACAGATCCAACTGTCAAGAGGAGTTCGACAGGGATATGTGATATCCCCGAAACGGTTTACCAACGCGTTGGAACTGTTAACCACGGCAAACATCTTTCTCACCTCCGTTTTGCTGACAATATAGTCAATCTGGCCCAGTTGCTAGAAGCTCTTAGAGGGATGTTGGATAGTTTTAATGTCGCTTCTATGCACGTAGGATTTGGGATGAATTTGGATAAGACGAAAGTCTTGTTCCACGAGCATATTCTCCCAGGACCTGTTAGCGTAGAGGATTACGTTTATTTCTTGAACTCTTGAATTCTATACTCTTGAAGTTGTGCAGGATTCCGTATATTTGGGACAAACGATCCAGTTAGGCAGGAACAACTTTGACACACAGGTTAAAAGTAGAAACCGGCTGGATTGGGCTACATTCGAGAAGCTATTCATCTGTTCTCTTCACAACTGCCGCAATGTTTGAATAACAAGTTATATAATCAGTGCATCCTGCCGCTCATGAGCAATGGAGCAAGCTATGCTCGCAGTTTCTTTGGTGGATAGGATCAGAAATTCTTAAAGTCGCTGAAGAACTAAGCTTATCGATGTGACCAAGAGAATTAACAAGTTGAAGTGACAATGGGCTGGTCACATGTTGCAGAGTGGATAATAATCAATGGGGTAGAATTGTTCTTGAATGGAGGCCATGAATTGGAAAGTGCAGCGTGGGACGCCCTGCGGCCAGGTGGATAGACGGCCTAAAAGGCTTTGCAGGAAGCAGCTGGACGCGAAAGACAGAAGACCATGCGTGGTTGCGTCTCTTGGGTGAGGCCTAATCCAGCAGTGGAGAGAAACAGGCCGATGGTGATGACTTTCGTAAACTTTTGCATATTTTTGGCATTTACTAAACGTAGATTTGGCATAATTTATTTTTTAGAGTTGGCAGCACTGTCTTTTGTGCAATGCAATTTCTGTCAGGCAAGGCCCAAGAAAAATCCCGTTAACTTATATTACTTCGCTTTACACCACATTCAAACAAAGGGTTTTTACTATTTTAAAACAGTTGTTTCTTCGCTGCATGTTCTATGATATTTTTGTACAAATCGAGAATCGTCTGATGTCATAGTGAACGGTTTATTTTGGTCGTTTACAAGTTATCGATTTCATGAATTAATATTGTTTTCATGAACTGTGTTAAATAGTGTGATTCGTTTTTGGCGAGCACACTACAGGATTTTTGAGCCGCAGTTAAACTAAGGTAAGTAATTGTTGGATTCGTGAAAGGCGTTCGGAGTGAGAACCGTTGCTTTGTAGTTCTTTTGTGACGCATATACCTACTCGCCTCAATATTTTCATTTGATAAATGAGCATTGATTAACATGCACTGCTATAACTCATTGCGTATCGTAATCACAGCCTTGTGACTTATTTCTTATATACATTTCTCTATTGGTGTCATTATTAATTACAGTGTTCAGTTTTCGAGTCACTTAAATTTTGTAAATAATTAATCAATTCAATGTAGATTTCTTATCAAAATATACAGTTTCTAGGCTTAAACTTTTATTTATCAAAAAAGTGTTATATTGTGTAAATTTTGATCCGATAATCGCTAAGTCAATATTGATTATTGATTTATTTATCACACGTCAAACCATTTGTAACATAACCTATAATATAGTAAGTACATTCTGTGAACAAAATTAGGTTTACAAGCAGAGAGGTAATGTATAATATCATGTAGCTATAGAGTGGAAAACCCAGACATAATAATCTTAATGGTTATTAATTAATTATTTTTTTTCTTAAATGTAAAGGATTTAAGTTCAACATTGACAGAACCAAATGTTTATTACAAGTATATAATAAAAACTTCATTATGATAATCTCAATTGCCCAAATCAACGTTATATTTAACTGTATTCATTTGAAATTTTATTTCATATAGTTTTATTTATATAATATAGTGGAGCCTTGATATTCTGAAATTAACAAAAACATACCTGTGTTCGGAGTCAAGGAACATTCGGATTACAGTTTTCGATAAATTATTATTGAAACAACTTTAATATTGAAACATTTATTAAAGATTCTAATCACAATATATGTTTACTTAGTCATAAATTGATGTAATATTTTAAGTCTAGCTGGTTTTATTTAGACAAAGAAAAATCTTAGCCTCTTAATTTACGGCATTTCGGTGTAGGACCCATATTTCTAACCTAAAAAACCACATGTACGGAGGGGGCATTTGGCAGTTCAGAATATAGTAACATTCGAATTAACCTGGGTATTGACTATCCAGGCTATACTGTATGTATATGTCAAATATTAACAAAAAAAATCACCTTAGTTACTACTATAAACATTAATATACTTACCCAAATGTACATTTATAAAAACTTTAAATTTGTTGTACTTAAATGCAGTGATTTAGTCATAGATATTTGAAAATACATGTTTTGAGGTTATAAATTTGTTTACATAAAATCTGATCAAATGAATAGAGTAGGTATAAATAGAAGTAGATAAAGTTTAATTGTTAGTAGATCTAGGCTACACATTATAACACTCTTTGCTCATATTAAGGAAATAAGTATTAAATACTAAATAATCTTAAAAGCCTCCATAAATGAATACTTAGATTTGTTAATTTTTGAAAATATTTTCTATTGGTTTTCTCTACAATATTTTTGCAAACTTGTCATTCAGTCGTTAGAAGATTAGAATAACCTCGCATATCTTTATCGATAAAATATAAAGTTAATCTATACTGTTATAGCAAGTGATAATTATTGATTATGATTGAAACATGAAATGTCTTAAAGAGTATGTAGTTCTTTCCGTTTAGAAAAGTAATCTGTTGATTTGATGATTTTGCACAGTCAAGTGCATAAATATATATCCAGAGAATAATTTCATAAATATGTTTTTATAAATCTGCACATATAAAAACTATCATAAATACGTTTCTATAAACAATTATATGTAATAGATATACACATGTCATTAATATGTCCTGTCTATTTTGTAGACATATTATTGCTGGTGTTATTATTATTAAAATATTGGAAAATTTGTGAAGACATTAATTATGAGAAAAATATTACATACTAGCTGAGCCTGCAACTTCGTACGCGTGGCATTAGTAAACAGATTGGAATGAAACAAACACTAAATGTTAGGGAAAGCTTGCTACATCAGTGAAAACCACATTCAAATCGGTTAACCCGTTTCTGATGCACAAACAGACAAAAATTCTAAAAATCGGTAATTTTATTATATCGGTAACATAAGTACGTGTATAAATTAAAAAAAAATAGTTAATGTAGTAACATGAAATGTTTACGAAATCATGAAGTTCCTTTAGTACATGTACAGTTTTTGTAATGATTTAGTAAGTACATATATTTATACTTGACTGTTATAAGGTTATGTGTATCATATTAATACATGATGATACTGATTTCTCATTATTTGTCATTTATTATCATTTCTTAGTGTTTTTAGTAGAAAAACAGAATAATTTTTTTTAAAAACAAAAACCATTTTTCTGACCTGCAAGCAAATTAAACTAGCATTGTGGTCACTAGTTAACATTCACAAGCATATGTATAAATTATAACCTTTTTTTTTTTTCAATAAATAAAATAAATGAAATAATTCATTTACATATCTGTTTACTATGAAGTTTAGCTACTTTATTAATATAATTTTTTTAACTGTAAGTTTAGTTGTCAGCTTCTCAGAAGTTTATAGGAGATTATTTTAAATTTTCAGTAGTCATAATACTTAGTATTCATCTTAGAGTCAGCCTTTGGAGTATTTATTAATAACAGCTCTTTGAAATATGATATAATAAAATTCAAAGGTGGACATTACTCAACTAAAATGTGAATGTAATCAAAATACAATCATGCCCGTGAGGTCATGTTACACAATGCTAGTGTTTGTTTGTGCTTCATTTGCGTGTTTCTATTGGTTTCTGTCGAGAAAACGTCAGCATAAAGTAAAATATTCAGTACCTACATATATAAGATTCCTTGGAAGATTTATAATTTTTTTATTTTATTTTTTTATTCTCTGGAATAACATAAATGGCGAATAAACAAACAGTACACGCATAGATCAATTATCACTATCATGTCAGTGACGACACATTATCCCACGATGGTTACTACACAAAATGAATTTTAAACTGAAAAGTACTAAAATAATGTTATGTTAATCAATATATGTTTACATACATATTTCTATTAAAATCATTCTTTACTTAATATAAAAAGGTTTTTTAACTAGGTTCATGAATTTATAAAGAAAAATTTGATTACATTTTTTTAAATAATAATAATACTTATATATATATAAGGAGTTAAGGCATGAAATTGCCATAATGAACAATTGAAATAGTTTTTTTTTATATAAAATATACTTATTTAATCAAATAACGATCTCTGGGACTCCACAAATTTTTTGAAGGCATTTTGTGCTATTTTTTGGGAATAAATTTTTTTCCATGCAAAATGGTCTTCATATTGCGGAAGAAATGGTAGTCGGTCTGAGTCGAAGAGTGTGGTAGATGGCGGATGATTTCTAACTGTAGGTCTTGTAGTGGTAAAATTGATTCTCGAGCAGTCTGAGGTTTTGCGTTATCATGAAGTGAGAATGGTGAAGATCGTTTGACGAGTCGAGGCTGTTTTGCTCTGCGAGTTTCGCTAACAGCTTAACAGTTTAAAAAAAAAGTGTTAGCACAGGGGGATACACGCTCGGCTGGCGTCAGAACAGACGAGTGTTTCTGACTATTATGTATGAATTACGAATAATGAAAATCAGTAAATGAGACTAAAATGTTGTGTTAAGTCATTGTATGAAATAAAAAACTGAACTAAAGAACTGAAAGTTTATACATAGATGCACAAAAGCTACAGGACTAGTTTATTGTAGAGATTGCTGGAGAAAACAAATAAGTGTAAAAGTATCTCATTGTTATTATTTATACAATGAGCTTCGCCCGGCGTGCAATTTTTATATACCCTAAAACATTCCCCATTTATACCTCTTTCCATTAGCGAAAACCGAATTAAAATCGGTCAACCCGTTCACGCGTGATGCCGTGACCAGGGGAAATGGGGATTCATTTTTATATATAAGAAGACTAGCGGCCCGCCCCCGGCTTCGCCCGGCGTGCAATTTTTATATACCCTAAAACATTCCCCGTTTATCCCTCTTTCCATTGGCGAAAACCGAATTAAAATCGGTCTACCCGTTCACGCGTGATGCCGTGACCAGGAGAAATGGGGATTAATTTTTATATATAAGATTTATCTATCCATTCAAATCACAACTACCTAACTGAAAAATTACAACACATTGACAGTATTTATATATATAGCTAGTGTCATTTTAGACTGGTGTGTATATAGTATGCTATATGTTTTTGTGTTTAGATTGAGCCGTGTCTTGGGGTAAAAGCACCCCGGGCACTACGGTGGCCCCAGATATACCGGCACCAGCGCCCCATCCACCCGGTAAGTTTTATTTTTAAATAAATTTCCATTAAACTTTGCTTTGCTTGATGAACTTGGATCATTACTATTTTTTTGTGTGATAAAGGACGCAGATAGTCTGTTGGTTATGTTGTAGACACATGATGGAATGTGAGTAGTAAGTTCAGCAACAAATCACAGCAGACATGCAGTTATTTCAAAGTGGTTAGATGCTGTAAGGTTGCTGTAAGGGGCTTGTTTAGATTGTCAAGTTTATGAAGTTTTATAATTTATATGATTTAATTTGTATTGATTTGATGCATTTAAAATTTGCATAATTGTAATTTTTCCTATTTATAATTATTTGTGAGTATTATTTAATTATTGTGAAATTACTGTTTCATTTAATTAGCTTAATGTGTTTACCTTAACAGTACCATTTATTTCAATTTATTTAATCACGACCATGAGCAGTGAGAATTTCGACTAAATGATTCATAATAGGGGATCGGACAGTAATCAGATTAAAATCTAAAATGTACTTAGAAAGAAAATATATAATTTTTCACGATTATTTATCGAATAATAATTTAATATAATTCATTTAAATATTTTTAAATGAAGAAATAAAATTTTATTATTTACAATATTTTTAATCTATACTGAAACACCAATCACAGTGCGTGACGTCATTTGTGGGCAATCATTGTCTTATGCCAATGCAGCTGTTTTGTTATGATATGACCACAAATGACGTTACGCTCTCTCAGATGAACTATCGTGGCGTTTTGGCGGCATTTTCAACAATATTAACAATATTAAAACATGATTTTGAGTACCTAAAAGGCTATAAATAAATAAAACAGTATTTTTTATGGGAATAAATATCCATGAAGATTAATTTAAAACACTTTCTGAAAATTTGTCCGATCCCCTATTATACATTTCTTATAAATTAATATGCCTTTACAAGCGGACTGTAATGAGAAAAGTAATTATTGATGGCATGTGAGATATTCAAGGCGTTCTAATGGCTCAAATGTTATGTTTAGTTACATCATGTTACACATGACGTAATCAACGTTGACTGCTCGCGCAACTGTTTCAATCTCTGCTAATATTTATATATCATGGACCAAGTGATAAATAGGGCTTTATTCATAATATTAGACAGTTTTAAAAATGCATGTACATTATCGAACACATTTTTTTTTTCAAATTTGTATACGGGAAAGCGATTGACCTCAATCTCACCTGATGGTAAGTGAAGATGAGATTGAATATGGAGTTCGCTTCCTCGTTAATAGCCTATTCACTCTGTTCTTGAAGAGTCTCAAGTTAAAGCAGAGAATTCCACTCCCTCGCTGTGCGCATAATAAAAGAAGACGCAAAGCGCTTCGTGCGTTTGTGTGGTATGTCCTAACCCTCGCCACGCCTAGTAGTCTGATGAAAAAAAAATGGAGGAACTAAATCATGAATAATGAACATCTAATGACTTTTAGGTCTGTGTAAATAAAATATAAACATTTAGTAGTATTATATCATCAATGATCCTTTCAATCATAAGACAGTATATATAACTGTGTCGAAGATAGAATCAGATTTTGATTGGAGTTGGGAATTAGGATTCATGATTGCATGAAGAGCAAATGTTCCAAGAAGCGGCGCTTTCAAGAGAGCGAGAACACGAACTACTTCTTCTTAAAGTACCGCTTCCAAACGAAGCTTGGCGACCAACATAAATATCTCAACCTTGGAAACTGCTGCACGAGAGAGGGAGCGAGTGCTCATACCAAAACACTTTCCTAAACCAGGATGTCTTTCTTCTGCCTCTGCTACGTTTTCCCTGTATTTACTAGTTGAAGAATACCGGAATACCCTCATCACGTACCCGAAATATTGCAGCTTCCACTCTTCTTGGCGTTCTCCACTCTTCTTCCCTTTCTCATTCGACGCAAAACTTCAATATTTGTTATTCTCTGCACCCACATGCGTGCAAAGCACGCGTCTATATATCCACATTTTGAATGCTTCCAATTTCGAGCGCTTAATAGATTTGATAAATAAGTTAATTATTATTTTGGTTTGTTAGGTCGAAGGTAGGTTAAATTGGATTTCATTGATCACTTCTATAATCTGCGTTCGTGGTTATCGTCAACAGTGAAACAGTTCGTGTGAATAGAATGAATAAATCTTTCTACCTTCTCTTTCGCACAACTGATGCCTGCCGCTTGCATGAGCAAGCAATGAGGTCTATTTGCATGAGGCACTCAATAGACCATTCTCTACATATATCCTGGAGCTCTTTCAAAACGCATCGATGATGTCTATAACGTACTCTTTGGTATTACGACCACCAGATAATTTGCTGCCTTTCGTATCAATATGTAAAATAATGTAAAGTCTACTGTTTGACCCCTGACGACTTTTGGTTGACTATACGGTACACATTGATCTACTTATTTTCAAACTCTAGAGGACATGTTTACCAGAAGCGGTCTCGAATTATTATAAGAATAATAACAGAACAAATATTATACACTAATAAGAACTAAGCTGCAGAGCCTGGCACATAGACGCAAAGTTGCCTGTCTGTGTGTATTCTATAAGATGTACTTCGGAGAGTGTGCTCGAGAGCTGCATGAGATCATACCGCCTTCCCCTTTCTTCTATCGGACATGCAGACGTACGGCTGGTTACCATCCTCACCTTGTCGATATCCCTCTAATTCGGACCAAGCGCTTTAAAACATCTTTTGTGATGCGCACTGCTAAGGATTGGAACTCCCTGCCGGCGTCTGTATTTCCGAGCTCATATAACCCAAATCTTTTCAAGGTTCGAGTGAATAGGCATCTTCTGGGTGAGCTCGCTCCATCTTCGGCCTCATCCTTCCTACATGGATAGATGCTGGTCAAGAGCAAACCCATCTATAATAAAAACAAAAAAAAAAAATCTGAAACACTATCGACAAGAGATTGTTTAGTTTATCCAGCAACATTTATTTGGATAAGAGTTGCAAATATCGACTGACCTAGTAGCACTCACTTTTTTTAAATATCTCGTCCTTTTGTCTACCTAGAGAAATACATTCGCTCTTTGTGCCCTAGCTTACAACACTAGGAGTACTGAATTTTCCGTAGAGCCACTGAATTTACTGACGGTAGGTTTTGATGCAATTTCTTTACAAGCGTATTAGCTCTTCATTTGAAAACACGTTGTATAGTGGTGTTTATATAATGACCCGTTTTACCTCAGTTCTTCTTTAGAATAACAGCAAATGACAGGATATTTTTGATCCCATGTGTACGTGAGTCCGGCACGGTTGGCTGTCGAGTCGCAAAAGAATGAGAGCACGGTCTATTGGCTATTGGCTCTTGAAAACGTAAACGACGTTCGCTCTTAGTTGTCAATGTCAATGTTTCAATATCATTATTGATGTCAATGTCAATCATTGAATCCAAACGGCAGCTTATCTCCATAATGTATATAACATCATAATATCATAATCATCCATAATATGTTTATAATATGACAGCAATGAACCATCATTTCATTTCATCATTTTTTTTACTGGTAGGACAGAAGTAAGGGGGCGGTCAGTGCCGCCAGACGGGCTGCTCAATTTATGATTCGAATGTGCCCTACCACTAAATTTATATACAAAGTTGGTCCTGCCGCGTATTGAACAAGGGACCCCTGAGTCAGAACAAGCACCTTAACCACTGGACCAATGCGCTCGTAAATTAGGTCAAGAATTTAAATAAGTATAGGTAAGACTTTAAATAATTTAAATAAGTATTAATAACCTAGAGCGATATGACAATCGGGCATTATATATAATGCTATGATTTATAATTTGGTCTGTAACATACATAATGTACCGCGCGGTTAGACGTAAATCACGATACAGGATATCCACTTGCCCACCGGTTCCACTCTCTGTGACCTTTGTCAACTTGTAGTGTGTGTTCGTGAAATAAATTCATTTTTACAGATGTACTAGGCTTTTATTATAACAGTCATACGAGTAATAAGTCCCCCCAGCTACTGACCTCTACTATCTGTTAGAAACTACAAAATGATTTATTTCGCTGGCTCTCAGCAGAATTCTCATGTCTACGACGTGTCAGTTTTTTCATAAATGCAAGATTGTTCACTTTACTGTTTTCCATCATTAGAGAAATTGATGAGATAATTTCTAAAACAACCGGTGACTTTTATTGAAAAAATAACACTTGTACAATATATGAATGAATCATCATCATCATCATCACTTCAGCAGTGGACGTCCAGTTTATGAATATTTGTCAACAAATGTGGCCAGTTGCCATCTCTTGATTATTTACTTATTTTAATTTCAACTCCACAAAAATTTACATATAAATAAAAAGATGTAAATACATATTAAAAAAAGTACACAAAAGTACTGAATATTCATACACCAGAAAAAGCTTGAATACAATTAATGAAATTAATAATGAATACAATTAATGAATTAATGAAATTTAGGTTTAGGTTTTTAATTTAGGTTATATTTATTTTTAAATTTAGTCCTATTTTATTTTTGATGTTTAGTTTGACATCATTAACTTGATCCCACAGACAAACTGCATTCCAGTTTTATGGGACTTTGTAAATATTTTTTGTAATTATTCATGTATAATAAATAAATAAATAAATAAATAAAAAATATTTACTTATACGTAGGATCCGGATATAACGACCTTCAAGGAACCGGAGACATTGTGTCGTACTAACCGAACGAATTACAAAACAGCTCATTATTTAGATTTATTTTATTTATTATGTATCAAAATAATATATGTAAGTACCTAGTTAGATCAATTTTTATTTATGTAAAAAAATTAACGTAAATTCACTAAAATTTTACACATTACAACATATGTATCTATGCATGTACGTACATTCTATGCAAAAGTTTGTAATGTTCGTTTGTTTTGATTGTATCGATACAACGAATCGATTTCGATCGATTAAAAAAAATTCGTACGACATTGTGAACACTTTTTTCTTAATTTCATCGTCAAAGTTAACTTGAATAAACGCATTGAGAATTGCTGCAGCCTTCAGAGCTTCAGATGCTTTCGTTTTCGCTTTAGCACGTGTAACGAGACCTTAACCACTAACCTTGTCACAAAAACACTTGACTGTGATTTGAGCACTAATCTAAAATCAAAATGCGTAGGAGAGGGAGAGTAATATTGTAAACAAAATAAATAAAACACTGAACGTCGCTCTAACAGTACAATGTTTTGTCAAAATAGGTCGCTATAATTGGAGTCATACTATACGGACATGATTTCACAGTAGGTAGTCTGTATGAAACCTACCTTGCGTGCTCATTTTCGTCGTTAAAAACGGTTTAGACGTTATAAGCGAAGTCGTTATATCCGTTTTCTACATATGTAATGTAGATAATATGGCGGATGGCAAGCAGCCTGCGGAGGTTCTTTCGGTTCACTGTGTGAGGGGCGTCTTTGTATCGCCTTGGGATAGTATTAGTTTGTCTTTATATGTTATATATAAAACTCAAGTTTGTGAGGGTTTGGGGTTGGAAGAGGCGTAGGGAGTGGTTCCAATAAATTGTCCTCTTTGAGACCTTTCAAATGTTACCCAACATGGAGGGTCTACCTACGGTTGTCTATGATTCGCAGGGTGAGATCTCAGGATATCTCAGGGTAGATCTCAGGTGTCAAAATTCGAAAATCGATTTTGCCCAATAAAATCGTCTTTCGGGCCCTCTTAAATGAGTCTAATCTTAATGAGTCTTCAAATTTTTAATTGTTCTAGTCGCACCGTTATCAAGATTTTACTGAAAAGACCCAAAATTTTATAAATTCTGTTGAAAAAATCCCCCTCAGCGCAAGCTTCCAAACGATACTAAACACGGCATGTTTACGTCGGGTAGTTTGCGAGTTTCGACTGAAATAAAGATTAAAATTCTCTCAACTGCTTAGTGGTAAATATAATCTTAGTGGTACGTGATAAAATGCGATTGCAATAATTATGGTACTCAAATGTGACTGAATAATTTTCATTCTGCTTATCTACTCTCTAAATATGTAATTTACATCTTATTGAGAGGTCTTTGCTTCAAAAGAGACTGTGTAATTCAAATGTATATTGTCTATGTTTAGTTCGAATTATGCAACTTGCAAAATTAAAACGTTAAAAATTCTTTCTCTTTATAATACATATTAAGTCATATGATATTTAAAAGGAGCTCAATTTAAAATGTTGAAATTTTTCACTATCAACGCCAGCGACAGCAACACACAATACATAAATAATTATTCTTCAGTTTTTTTTTAACTGACCATGTGTTAGGCACGAATTATGTATATGCGTCCGCGCGACCAAGCGGCCGGGCCGCTCCGCTGTGATTTTGTATGAAGATGTACGTGTCACGTCGCTGCTCATAAATTCGACACGAAAAGTGTCATACAATTTCAACAGCGGAGCGGCCCGGCCCGGCGGCCGCTCGATCGCGCTGATGCAAATAATTTGATTCTTAGGGGACGGTGTTGTTTTTATAATCGATACCAGATTATAAACATCTTTTATAATGCGCACTGCCAAGGAATTCCCTGCCGGCGTCTGTATTTCCGATCTCATACAACCCAAAATGTTCGAGTGAATAGGCATCTTCTGAGTGAGCTCACTCCATTGTTGGCCTCATCTTTCTGGGTGGCTAGATGCTGGCCAAGAGCAAATCTATCTTTAATAAATAAAAAAAATAATGATGTTCAATTGCACATTTTTACAGATGTACTTATACTTTCACTGTGAAGTTAAAATGCAACACAGAACCATTTTTAGAGTTTTCAAAGTTTATTACTATATTTTATAACGCGTTAATTTACTTACTTCAGAAGCTATTGTCTCGTTACAGAGTCATTTCAGGTATCGGTAATTTTTTCAATGTCTATGAAAAGTAAATATACATTTATTGTTCTACATACTGTCTGTCTATGGCTCCGTCTCACACCATAGATTCGCATTTTTGAGATTTAAAGACCAGTCGGGGTTTGCACCTAACGGTGTTCGGTTGTCGTTTTTATTTTTATGCGTAAAATGTTTCATATGCTTATGCTATTATTATAGAATTATAACGAGCCAGAGAAAGCTTAAATGAATAAAACGTCTCATTAAACATTCATATAAAGAGTAAAGCAAAGTTTTGTTCAGAATTTTGAGAAATAGTGGTGAAGGATTTTCAACAATGATGTCCTGTTTTAAACAATTTAAATGTCTACTTGATGGGTGTTTGTTTACTTCACGAGTTCCAGGGGAGCTGGAGATGACGGCTACAGAAAATATCCGCTTTAGCGGCCACACTCTCGACAAGGCCACCAAGGCGAAGGTCACGCTCGAGAACTTCTACACCAACCTCATCTCGCAGCATTTGGAGAGGAAGCAAAGGTGAGTGTTTTTAATTTCATACTAATTTTTCAGCAGTGTGAGGTATACCGAGTTTTTTCATTTATGCTTTATACACGTACCGTGATGCTAGGACATGCAGTGTTAGAAAGGTTTCACTAATGGAAGCGTAATAAGTACTTATAATGAACCATCATGTTTAGAATCTGTGAAAGAGCAACCACCTTAACCCTGCTACAAGTAAATCTCGTCTTTTTATTTCCATTTAATACTTATGTTTTTCTATTTCATCAATAATTATTTTCTGCTAACCCCCGGATTCGCACGAATGTTCAATTTTTCTTCTAGCATTTGAACTGAAAAAAAAAAATTGCCAAAGGACAATGCCCATTTTTGGCCACTTTTAAAGTAACATGAACAGCAATAATTCTTATTTGAAAAAAAAAGTACTATTTTTTAAGTAATATTAAGCTATATACTATTAGAAATAAAGATGGGAATTGTTTTATTCATTTTTAATAGTATTACTCATGGTTTCCGTATCTTTTGTCAACTGATTCGAGCGTCCTCTGTAACCCAATAGGGCAAATCATTGTTACTTTACTCTGTGTTGCAATTCGGATCTGTGATAAGGTCCTGGTTAAGTAATTGAGTAATTTAATATTGTTTATGTATTAAATAATGTTCTATATAATGAAATAATTATGTTTCATTAATATAATTCTCTTATTTCTTTTAATTATTGGTGAATGGTCTGTGGTCTGAGGGTCTGTGATGAACGTACTATACTAATCTTATACGTATACTATACTCCGACCATTATAAGACTGCTGTCCTGACAGATGTCAATTCCATACATTTTCTGTATTGTTTGTTTATTCGGAAATGAACTTTATGCAATGGACATAAAGAAATGTCAAAAACGCATTCATAGAATGACCGTACTATAATTCTTATACTAATTCTGCTATCAACACTGTTCTTAGTAGAATATTATTCGAACTCTTGATGAAGCAGAGAATTTAATTTTATTCAGCTCTAGTATTACATTTATCAACTCTTCAAAACCTTACAATATACCAACCTTTACATAGTGTCAATATGACGACACGACAAAGCTGCAAAGTAATGAATTGCTATTGTTACATAGATATAACAAAACAAATACGTATATCCTAATATAATATCCTTATTAAAAACATAAATATTTACCAAAAACATTAGATCTTTAATAGTTTCCTCTCTAAATATCGAAATATAACCTCAAAATGTGGTCAAACAATATTTAAGTATTGCAAGGTTTTCCCATCTTTAATTCAAGAAATACAAAATATTTCGTTTATAATCTATTTTAAAGATCACATTCGTGTAAGAATCATTTTTGTTCAGCACAATTAACATGTGGCCAAAACACTAATGGGAAGTGGGCATTCCCCTTTGACCGGCCGTTCTCCAGTTCTCAGCTTAGCAACCACATTTAGCGATTCATTTTTATGTATATAGATTATCTTTAAATCTTATTTTAAGGAATGCAGCAGAATTGGGTTTTTTTTTTTATTAAATCAAAATAGCGCTTGACCACTATCTCACCTGATGTGAGGTGCAGATGCGGCCGAAGGTGGACCACGCTTACTCAGTAAATGCCCATTTACCCTGGTTTTGAAGACCCCGAGTTTGTAGTTCTGTGGGAACACAGACGTAGGCAATGAGTTCCACTCCTTAGCAGTCCGAACGAGGAAGGTGGAACTGAAACGCTTCGTGCGTGATCGAGGTACATCGACCACGAAGGGATGAAACCCCCGCCTAGTGGTCCGCAAGTGGAACGGTTCCGGTTGGATTAATTCGTACAGGATAGATGCACACTTTCAGTAGTGTAGGTAGACGATAGAAAATCGATAGGCAAGCTACTTTTCGGCGAAAAAACTTTGAAAAAAAAAATGGTAAAACTTTGATGCTGGTACTTCAAAAACAAATGTGTTGTAGTAATTTTTCTATTGCATTGACTAATCAATCAAGTATTTCTGGTCTACCTACCTACATGAATTTAAGCCAGACGCAGGAACAAAATTTGTCAAATGCAATAATTATTAAAAGCGAAAACTATTTATCGAAAATCTTTAGATTATCTTATTGGAATCTGTCAGGTAGTGTGTATAATTTGTTAATTGTACATGCTACCTAGCAGTTTCCAATAAGATAATATATTATGAATACAGAGTCCAAAAATACTAACTAGGTTTCCAAATAGTATTGCGGTAGTTTTGAAATTAGTTGCTAAATCTCAATTCAAAAATAAAAGAAAAAAAAAATAAGCTTAAAATCGTGTTTTTGAACTAAATCTTAAGTGTATATCAGAAATTTTATATCTTTCTTTATATGTTTAATTATTTTATGCGTGTGTATAATACTGTATATAGTACTGGACTGGTTTTGATGTAATTTTTATTTGTGTTTGAGTGGGTCGCTCGATGGTTTAGATTCATAAATGGACCGGTGGGCGCAAGATAAGGGATTAGGAACGAATAGGGCAATGGGCTATCTCTTCTCTCCCTTAATCTGTAAAGTGCAGTGCTGTAGTTTCCAATTAACTAGGTGGTTTCCTCTAAGACATTTTGTTTTCTAGATTGGAAAAGTTGGAGGAGTCACTCAAAGATGACAGTCTGACGGAGAGTCAGAAACAAGAAAAGAGGCAGCAGCATGCTCAGAAGGAGACAGAATTCCTTAGACTCAAACGATCCCGTCTTGGAGTTGAGGACTTTGAACCACTCAAGGTGAGAAAATATTTTTATTTCTTAAATCTGCTATCATAGCTAAAATGGTCTTTCCATGAAAATCGCATTTAATCTAGGGTATTCTTAATTTCGCCGTATTATTTTGTGACTATTTTAAACATTATTTGTACATTTAGGGCTCCAAATTGGGGTTCACATAGGTAGCATATCTGAAATTTGAATGTGTATTCAAATACCAGTAATTTTCTATATATATAATATTATCTTTAACTGTAGACATATAAAAATACGTGCTTATCAGCTACCTCATAGTCTAATTCCATAAGTGCATATAAAAATCTATTATAAATTAATAAAATTTAATTTATATATATTTATTATTTCTATTATTAGTACAATCTTTTTGCAAGAATTTCATGTCATTTCTATTATTTATATATTAAATAAGTTTACTCTAATATATAAGTCAATATAGACTTTTATGTTTGTGCATAAATATTACTTTGGTTAAAAATCTTAGTTAAATTGAAATGCTTTTTCAATAGAAACTGAACATTAACACATTGCTTCAATTGACAGTACATATTAATGTATAAAACAATTATAAAGAAAGAACCATTAAATTTTATTGTTATAATTTATTATTTTTTTAATAAAATTTTGTGTACTAAAACTTTATCATTAACAAAAAAAAAATTGATTTTAATTTATAGCAGTAACAATAAGCGAATTATTTTATCTTAAAATTATGTACATTTATTTTCAGGTTATTGGGAGAGGTGCGTTTGGAGAAGTTCGCTTAGTCCAGAAGAAAGACACAGGTCATGTTTATGCAATGAAAATATTGAGAAAAGCCGATATGCTTGAGAAAGAACAGGTACGTAGATCGTTTCTGTATCGTATTATCGTATTATGTCCCACTGTTGGGCATGGGCGTCTCTGTGACAGGCTGCCCACCACGCTAGGACCCTGGTTTCCTCGCAATGTTTTTACTTACTGTTAGAAAATGTGAACACATCTCTAATACACTAATGAAATCTGAAGGTCAGACTTGCAGACCCATCAGAGATTTGTTCACGGTAACATTTAAACTCCTACTGGAGTGTATTAGTGAAAACTCATAAGTGATTTAGTGAAAATCACCAGTACATACAAATGCAAATAGTGATAATTTTATAATAAATTATGCATTTGACATGTTACACTATTAAAACAATTACGCTATTGTGGTAATAAGTTTTCCATATAAAGGCAATTTCGCTTTTTAGGTTGCTCATGTCCGTGCTGAGCGTGATATCCTCGTAGAAGCGGACCATCAATGGGTGGTGAAAATGTACTATAGTTTCCAAGATCCCATGAACCTGTACCTCATCATGGAGTTCCTGCCCGGTGGAGACATGATGACTCTCCTAATGAAAAAGGATACTTTGAGTGAGGAGTGCGCTCAATTCTACGTTGCTGAGACCGCGTTGGCTATTGACAGCATACATAAACTTGGATTTATACACAGGTAAAAATAATATTCTATCTGTTCGCATATTCATTACTAGCTTGTGCTAGCTTCCATCCTTTTTTCTATCCTTTTCTTGTAACGATTTTTACCCATGTAATACTACAAGTATGTAGTATTACATGGGTAAATTACATTGTTATTAATTTGTATTTTATGTTTATATCTAGCACACTTCTTTCCATAGCTCTCTGGCATAATTGAACCTTTTGTTTTCTTGCAATCGAAGGCTATGTTTCATGACCATAAGTAAGACATAAACCTTTAGCTTTTTTGGATATCTATAGATTTATTTTATTGTTACTTCGTTAAGTGGGTCAACATTACACATTTATAATTTTAGGGTCTATTATTATTGGTCATGGTATTAAAAACAGAAAAAGAATTTTAGATTATATTTAGATTTTTTTATAAGCGAGCTGATTTCTATATATATAAATATCGTCCTAATTCTTCCATACCTGTCTCGCTTAGTACCTCTGAGAGTTTTTCGATTTCACGACGACCACTTACTCTTAACAGTGAAGGAACACTTGAGGAAACTTTGAAGACAAATGAAGTGATTTATGACGGTTCAATTGTTTGTTCAAGTTTTACATTTCATGTAACTAACATGTGTGTTCTCTTTTTCAGGGATATCAAACCGGATAATTTACTGTTGGACGCTCGTGGTCATATAAAGCTTAGCGATTTTGGTCTGTGCACTGGTTTGAAAAAGAGCCACCGAACCGATTTCTATCGGGACCTATCGCGAGCAACTCCCTCCGACTTCAGTAAGTTCGATTTCAGTAAGTCACGTACCGGTTGAGTACTTTTTTTATTTATTCTTTTTATTTTATATTTTGTCATTAACAGAACCAAAGCTTATGAGCACCAAAATATCGACACTGAAACTTTGTTATAAAATGGATTCGTCCCACCACAATTCACCACACACCACAATATATTAGGTTGGTTGACCCATTCGTTTCAAAAGCGATAGTTTAATTCAAAAGCAATAACGGATGTATATTAAATTATGATTAAAAACCTACTCGTATTGTTGTCTTGTCACACAGAAGTGTAAAATTCAAGAACATGAACGTTCTTCACGCTTTTTCGACACGTGATTTTTATGACAGATTTGAGTCCCTTTTTAGGTTTCCGTACGTCCGAATAAAAAAACAGTCATTTTTGGGGGGAAGGTGGGAAATTAAAAAAAATAATTTTAAAACTGCATCATGTGACATATCAAATGGAAGGTGTTATTGTGAAGATCTTAAATGTATTTTTTTGTAATTTTAAAATAAATAGTTTCCAAGTTATTCAAGAAAATAGACGAATATTGACTCCCCCCCCTTATCTCCGAAACTACTGAACCTAAAATTTTGAAAAAAATACAGAAATTAGTTTTCTACTTATAGATTATAGGAAAACCTATCAGAAGTCCATGATATTAAAATAACATGGTAAATCACTCAATATTGTGCGTAGATTTAAAAAAACATGATAGGTAACATCGTACGGAACACTGGTCCCGTTTTTTTTAATAATCTTTCAATAAATAATATACACAAACTTTCCTCATCTATTGTTCTTTCCATAAGTGAGAAGCATATCAAAATCAGTTGGCTAATTTAAAAGTAGTTAGAGGAGAAACAGGAAGAAGTACACAACGACTTTATTATTATTGTATAGATAGAATATAGCGTTAAATGTAAAATTCTATAAATTTTTATATTTTTATACTATCATAAATTGAAGCTGTTTATTCGAAGAGAAAGCTTCTAAAAATTAATCTTTATATATAAAAATCAATCGCCTTGCGTTAGTCTCGCAAAAACTCAAAAATGGCTAGACCGATTCGACTTTGTTTCAGTTTTCACTTATGGAAAGAGAGATAGAGTTTGTATGTATAAAAATTGCACACAAGTTTAAAATTTAAAATTAATTTATTGCCTTTTAAAAATTATTAAATACAAAAATCAATGGCTCTTGCAATTTTTAATTTAATTACTATATTAAAATGAATAAAAACAATATTAAAAAATATTTAAGCCTTTTTTAATTAGACGCATATGAAAGTACCCAAGTAAAGTCATTCTTATATATTGTCCATGTGTCCATTGCGACCATTCCATATGTGGACGCAAAGGGACATGTCACCTCAGCGGCCTCGAGTGTATTGCCCACATAAATATGTGTGCCCACATAAATATATAAATATAAAAAAAACGCTGTATTGCACAAAAAGTTTCCGTTATGTGTGATTCGATTTCAAGCTGATAATAGCATTAATTGTCTGAAGGAAATATTTTAGTTTCGACTTCGTCGTCGGCCATGGATTCGAAGAGGCGAGCTGAATCATGGAAACGCAATAGAAGAGCGCTCGCCTACTCCACCGTCGGAACTCCCGATTATATTGCGCCCGAGGTGTTTCTGCAGACCGGGTATGGACCGCAGGCGGATTGGTGGAGTCTCGGCGTTATTATGTGAGTACAATTGCTTATAATGCGAATTGCGTACACGGTGATGAATTTAAATAAAAATAATAATAATAATAATGTGATGATTATATTTGCTGTTAATACTGTAGCATTCAGTAAGGGTATGGTAACTACTCCGTCCGTCTCATAAATACAGCTCTGGTTATGTGTGCGAAAAGCAATTTGCCTTGCAAAATAAAATGTAATTGCCTATTTTTATATTTTAACTAGAAATCCAGCCCTAGGCATCGTCGAAAGTTTTCAAAAACGCTTTTTTAACGGACATTATAAAGTCCATTTCTCCGACCCATATCCTTAATCCTACTGAAGTTGACAGCGCACTTGCAGCAGCTGTGGCACTGATTGTGTTATAGGCGACGGTAGCCACCTACCATCAAGTGGACCGTCAGCCTGGCTGCCGATCTTAACATTAAAAAAAAATTGGTGTTCCATGTTTTAACTATCTACACTAATTAGTAGTAATTGTCTGCGTGTTAGTCACTCAACGATGATAAAATCAGTGATAATTAACGATTATAGAAATTTTGAGATTTAGTATAAAAAACTGTTGTCAGCGATTCTTATTTATGCAGCGAAAAAATTTAAAAGTATCATGTTTCTGCCAAGTAATGGAGTGTTTATATACTAAATGCTGGGTGCAAATAATAGTAAAAATTTTTTTTTTTGTGTATCCGTGACATTTTCATTGCGTTCACTGAACCGATTTTGTACGGAGTTAGATTATAATATATTGCGCAGGCGAATCCGAGGGCATCCGAGCTAGTATTGTGTCAACAGTGTATCTTCCGAAATCAAGTGTCCTATAATTTGCAATATGAATATAATAATAATAATAATAATTTATTTCTTAAGCCAGTATATGTACATTACAACTTATAACAAAGCTAGATGGAATATTTAGGCTTTAAAATACGTATATAGTTAATTGTCCCCTGACCTCCAAGCTAGGATTGCCTGTGTTTTGGAGATCAGTAGCCCCGCGCTGTGGCAGCCGATTTTCATTTAAAGCAGTGCCACTTTAAACAATATGTTCGCGTTATTAACTAAATGATTATTATAATGTATTATAATATAAGACATATAATATAGACATATATATATATATATATATATATATATATATATATATATATATAGATATGATGTGTGTGTGTGAGTGTGCGTGTTAGTGTGTGTATAGCGTTTACAGTTAATTGGAATAAAATTATGTTTTTTTTAAATTAATGCTGTGCGCTTTCAATTTCTAAATATATCAATTCTGGGCCCTAATTCACTAATGTCACTTAGCGATTCCTTTACTTCGAAACCACGTCATCAATTGTTACGATATCTGCTAAAAAGTTATTCTCTTACATATATATAAATGCCATGACAAGACATTACGTGTTTTGATAAGGTAAGACAAAAGCGTGAAATCATAATTGCCATACAGAATCAAGGCCCTGAAATTAACTAAAATTAACTGCATTTTTTTCTGCAATTGATATATATACACAACCTTTATTGTATAATACTGGCTGGTGCCTGCGACTTCGTCCGCGTTGAAAAATGTAACACCTGAGAAAACATATGAGTATTATAATGCGTGACATCTTTATCGCTGTGATGACGGTGGCGCCGATTTTTTTAATGTTTTTAGACGCTCCCTCGGGAACCTAATATTTTTCCAGGATAAAAAATATCCTATATGTTAATCCTGGTAATAAAATATCTGTGTGCCCAAATTCCATCCAAATCCATTTAGCCGTTTTGGCGTGATTGAGTAACAAACATTGAAACACACACACAACAAAACATATAAACTTATATAGATATTGCAAATAGCAAGTGATCAATATGAAACAAGTAATCTATCCATCTGAAAAAAGAAATGGTTACTGGCTGTGTGAAATATTAGTTTTTTCTTTTCCAAAAATTTGTATTTTTTATAATAATTCATTAAAATGTGTCCCCATATTGCAATAAAGAGAAGAATTTTTCAAAGTGTTGATCACTGTTGGTGTATATGTAAATATATTATTCTGTATTCTTATATTAGGTATGAAATGCTGATTGGATACCCTCCGTTCTGTTCGGAGTCACCGCAGGACACTTATAGAAAGGTTATGTCGTGGCGCGAGTCCCTCACCTTCCCACCCGAGATACCCATAAGCGAGGAAGCCAGGGAGACCATATTACGTTTTTGCTCAGAGCCGGATCGCAGGTAACAAAATATGCTATCGTTTAATAATATATAAAATTTAATGTAAAAGTCAGAATCGTATAAAGGTAGAGTTCTAAAATATAAACACCCGAGTTATTTAAAAAGGAAAACTCATATACTATTAACAGAATTTTTAAAAGTTCATCTCCATTTCTTAATATGGAACATTCAAAGCAGGGGGTAGTTAAATTGAATATTTCCCCACTTGCTTGGAAATGGCTTCTTTATTTTAAAAAAATAATTGCTTTTTTTTCCTGGACAGTAATGTACTACCATTACGTATGATTACCATTATCTATGTGCCTGGGCAGTAATGAATGTTGGTGATTGCAGACTGGGGTCTCAGCGCGGCATAGAAGATGTAAAGGGCGTATCGTTTTTCCGCGGCGTCGATTGGAGCCACGTCCGCGAACGACCGGCGGCTATTTCGGTCGAAGTACGCTCCATAGATGACACTAGCAACTTTGATGATTTCCCTGATGTAAAACTTGAAATACGTAAGTAAAACAATGGAATATAATAAAGAAAATGTGTAACATTTAATTCGTACATTTACCATGAGTTTTAAAAGCAGTTTTCTTTTGTAGAACTATATATATCTATCTTCTTTTAAACGGCTGAACCGATTGAGATGAATTTCTATGGACGGTTTAAATTCACAGTTGTACCCGGCAGCTGGCCTTGCGATCGGAGTTTATTTTTTTCGGGTTCGGGCAGAGCAACGCCTATAGGTCCGCTTGTTATATACATATATATATTTACATGAACATATGCGTTCGCCGACTGATCGAAATTCAACCATAACCATAACCCATTACAAGGGGGAAGAAAAAAAAACTATTTTCAATTAACACTAAATCTCGTCAATAGATAGCTATTAAACAAAAAAGTCTGTTGACAAAGTTTCTAGGGCAAGAAAGTTTACTTACGATGTATTTCTTCACTGTTATCATCATCATCATCATCATCATCGGCAGCCTATTATATGTCTCCACTGCAGGGGCACAGGCCTACCCTCTCAACAAGGGCGTATGGGCTATATGGTCCTCCACGATGGCCCAGTGCGGGTTGGTGGACTTCACATGCGTCTTAGAATATCTTCTTTGGCGTATGCAAGTTTTTTCGCTATGTTTTCCTTCACTGTTTAAGAGCAGTTAGTAAAGGCGCTTAAGTTTTTTTTTAGAAAAAATCCATGTACATGGCATGACCGGGGATCGAACTCGGACCTCGCGACATGATAGGCCGCGTCTTTCGGCTATTCAAGTGATTATTATGTTTAATCCAGACATTAGATCAAAAAAGATTTAGAAGTGCAGGCTCAATCAAACATCAAATTTCATATCCAGATACTAAAATTATTGAGTAGGCTGATGCTAATTTGTAAGCGTTACAGAAGACTATCATTGGAACAGCTGCTCTGATATTGGATCTATCCTATCCTCTATCCTGATCTTATCCTTCACGCTATAACCACTATACCCCAATTTAATGTTATAGTCGCAAAGAAAAATAATCAAATATTCACGTTTATCCATAATAAGCACTAGTGTCATTATGCCTCAGGAAACACAATGAACTCTAGTCATGGTCTGAAACTCGTAGTACTCTCACAGCATTCAAGAATGCTTCCATAATCGACCCAGATGCAAACCTGAGCCCCTGAGCAAAGCGAGCAGGCGGATCGGCTAACGGTCCGCTTGATGGTACTTGACTATCATCGCTATTAACACTAGCAACGCCATGGAGTTTTGCAAATACCCTGCTCACGATAGGATAGCTCACGCGCCGAAATACTGACAGCACAAGAGCTTACTTATTACGCAGTGTTTTTTGCAATTACTAATTCAATTTCAATAACGTAACATGATATTGTTATTTCCAGCTGCCGCTCCGATCGCTCAGGACGGTGAGGTGTCATACAAAGACTGGGTGTTCATCAACTATACGTTCAAAAGATTCGAGGGGCTCACGCAACGCGGGACGCCTACAAAGAAATGAACACGTACACAATGTTTCAAAACATGCATACAAACAAAAAAACACACTATCAAATATACACACTCCAGTTCGGTTCGTGTTTACTTGACACAGAAATTAATTATCGAACTATTATTGCATGTATAAGTTTAATCTGTTAATTTTTTTATTAAACGAGAAAACGTCCAAGAATTCTATAGTTGATTATCAAGTGAACACGACCAATAGTTTTTAATTACTAGCTCTCGCATAATAAGTTTAAACTCTCTAATTTACGTACCGAAATGATTTATAATAATAGATAGTTATGATGGAAATTTTATTTACTAATCTCTATATTATATTTAATTCGAAATAGTAAACGCTGCTTTAGTACAAACTGATATGTCCACTTTGTGTACGTTGTTCCATGTAGGTGTGAGCGTGTACAGTATCCGGATCGAAGGACCAATTATTAACAATTGTCTCCTTCAGTTAAAATTAATATATTCAAAGTTACGGAGATATAGATAAGTCTGATTAGACTTCGTAGGCAGGTGTGGACGGTTTATAAAATTATGGCGGTAATATAAAAGTACCGCTAATTAGTAGTAATAGTTATTTTAACTATCAAATATTGCATTAGATTTGATTGATTCAAATCTTATAATTTTTTTTATTACATTTTGTAAAATTATATTGTGGTCCGATCTTGCCGTATTTCTGTTTAGCGATTATTTATTATAAAGATCATCAATTGTATTGTCTGTTTGTTCAGATCGGTGTTTACATGCAGAACCGGGTACTAAGTGACACGTCTCACGCAGACACGAAACTGCTCAAAATTTTGTGATTGTTGGCAATCGACCACCTAATTAATAATTTATATATGTGAGCGCTGTTACGTGTTTTAATTTGATTTTCCTTTAAAATTGTAGCCTTTTAATTTAGAAATAATTAAATGTTTAATTTAGAACTAATGAACAATTTAAAATTAGGTAAATTATTGAACGTTTCGCCCCTATTCTGGAGCGATGACCGCGTCGCTTTTAGTTTTGCTTATAAGATATAACTTTATAAGATTTAACAAATAATTTAAACGACAACCCATCCTCTGTACGGGAGTTATCTTTGCGGTTGAATCTTAATCGTATTATTTATGAAGCTGTTTAATCCAATTACCATACAAGCCTTAACTTTCTACAAGAGACTTTGTATGAAATAGTAAGCCTCATAAATAAGTTATAATTAGATCCGTTAGATGTAAAGGTTAAAATTTTACGTTAGTTTTTTTTTCACTTTTAATATATATTTTTTCATACAATATTTTTTACCCCAACCATTACCTAATTCATAATTGTACATGATTTTCATAGAAAATATCAATTGCGTCTGAAATTGTTCACTTTGTGTTTTTTTTTATTGCCTTCAGAGAATCATTAACAAAAATTAAAATTAATAAAATTAAATATTACAATAATTATTATATACTAATATGTATTTTTAGTGCAACTCTTGTCCAATATGGCCCCAAGGTCATACGAATTTCATCTTCCCATCTTTTTATAGGACGCCCCTGTCTTCTAACTCCATCTCTTGGATACCAAACCGTAACCTG
Source organism: Bembecia ichneumoniformis (assembly GCA_910589475.2). Classification (NCBI taxonomy): domain Eukaryota; kingdom Metazoa; phylum Arthropoda; class Insecta; order Lepidoptera; family Sesiidae; genus Bembecia; species Bembecia ichneumoniformis. The sequence goes on along the minus strand of OU342530.1, from coordinate 3,162,095 downwards.
CTTGCTCCATTTATTTGTCTTGCATCTTAACATATGTCCTGCCCAGCCCCACTTCTGATGGTCAATACGAGTGAGTATGTCGACTACTTTGGTTTTGTTCCTTATTTCTCTATTACTTATTTTATTTTTTAGTTTTATTTCCGTCATACTTCTCTCCATCGCCCGTTGACACTTAGCCAATTTTTCTCGGTGGATCTCGGTTAAGGACCATGTCTCACAGCCGTATGTTAAACAAGGCAGGATGCAGATGTCAAATGCTTTTCTTTTAATATTTATATTTACTTCTTTGCTCTTCATTATTTCTTTCAGGGACCAAAACCTCTTCCATCCAATAGCTATTCTTTTATTTATTTCTCTGGACATCAGATCTCTAGGCGATATAATTTGGCCCAAATAAACATACTCTTGTACATTTTCTAACTGGTTTGAATCCAATTTTATATTTATTTCAATTGGACAAGAGTTGCACTAGATAGAAATCAATGGAGACAGTTGGAGGAGGCCTATGCCAAAAGGCACACCGAATTGAGGGACATTTTATAAAATATTTTGTAAAAAATCACTTGTAACACTTCGGAAATATATGGCTATTATTATTATTATTATTAATATGTATTTTTATACCACTGTATAATTACTTATACTTATACTTGCTTGTAATTTCATTTAATCTGTACCATAAAATTGGATAAATTGAATAAAAGTTATTATATTTCATATACCTAGTCCAGCCATAATAATAATAATACATTGGCACTTGGCTTACGAGGTGACCGCCATGTGGGACGTCGAATCGACAATTATTATTATCGATCCGATAGTCGTTTCGGCGAACGGTCTTATAGCGAAGAGCCTCGACCAACATCTCAAGAGGCTCTCGCTAGATGGCTGGATCAAGTGAGAGACACAGAAGGCGGTACTTGTTGACACGGCACGAATTGTCAGGAGGTTCCTCACTTTGCAGTCCTAACCACCGACCGGTAGCTTGGGCCTTGCCCCGCTACCTGAGGAGTTCTAGTTTTAGGTTTTTTATTATAATTATATTGTTTTTATAATTATATTATAAAAATGGAAAACTAAGAAAAATAAGTAAAATATGTAGTATAATAATAATACCTGTCCATCAACGGGTTGATCCCAACGAGACTCAATAGTAACCTGAAGCGGTTGGGGTTCCATGGCGGTTCCCTCCCGGAACCGTAAGGTAATCTTAATAAAACTTATATATACATATTTATTGAGCACTCAGCAAAAAAATAAAAAATAATTCTATTCAAAATGGCCACCTTTAGCTTTAATGCAGGCCTTTAATCTGTTTGGTCACGAATCTATGGATTTACGCACTGTTTCCATGGGAAATTTAGCCTCTGCTCGCTCCAGATATTTAGGGGTCTAAGGGGTTCAGATCTGGGCTAGACGAGGGCCAGTCTTCAAATCTTATAAAGTCCGAAACGTTGGTTTCGAGGTAGGCTTGGGTAGTTCGTGCCTTGTGATCGGGTGCAGAGTCCTGCTGGAAAATCCACGGTACATTTTCTTAAAGTGTATTGCTGAGAGGTTCGAAACACACAGTGTATTGATTTAGGACATGTCCTGTATATCAACCATAAGCACCGAGCTTGTTTTAATATACGCGACAGAGTCCTAGCGGGAATTTTTTTTGTTTCTTTATGGGGTTTCGGCGAATTCTGCTTTTAACAGCATTAACAGCCTTTGTAGTTCTAACAGCACGCGGCTGCCCCGATCTTTTATGGTCACCGACAGTGGAAATTTTGGTGTATATCTGTCGATAGTGCGATATATGAACATACGGCTGATATCTAAGTGTCTTGAATATGACCTACGGCTCCATACCCACTATGTGTAAGGCAATCACTGCAATACTATTTTCTTTAACACTCCATTCCATATTGTAATTTGGTGATAAACACGAAAAAAAAAAATGTGAAATGGCGACAAATCAAAAGAAGTTTTTGACATAATAAGCGCTTTCCAAATTCAAAATGAATAAAGAGTTGAAAAAAGAAAAAAAATGTAACAATATTTATGGCCAGACTAGTTAGTTTTGAATACCTCTCTTGTTTGTTAATCAAAGAGCTAAGCTTTCATGATTCTCTGATTGTATAAAAAAAGAACTGCATACATTTTTCAGTAATATAAATATATTCTCTTAAAATATGAACACCATACTGTCATATTCATAATTGCATCGATTGGATTTATTTAAAAAAAATTATGAATTGTTATAATTGCGGGACTGTTACTTGCTTGTGAAATCCATTAATTTACAAAGTACCATAAACTCTATTGTATCAAACGAATTTAAAATAAGCTGTCTATTCTTCATGGTAGGGTAGCTGCCCAAACATAAACACATGCAACATCAAAGGATTTTCAAGCGCTCTGCCTACCCTCATAGGACATAGTCCCCACAGTAGTCCCTACCATAGGGGAAAATAGTTTGTTATTTAATTTAGAAAAAAGCCCAGAATCCAGAATTTTTGTGTGAAAAAAGAACAATTTCCTACACTCTGTCAAAATTGTAACATATCATATATGGGTATATATCATATTCCGTAAATAATGACGTATTGGCGTGTTCAATTACGACGGCGTCACGTATTGAGTCTTAGTTTAAGCGTCATATTATGTAGGTACTAGCTGTGCCCGCAACTTCGAACGCGTGGTATTCGGAATGACGCGTAACTTTTTTGTTTGTAAACAGATTGGAATGAAATATACACTAAATATTATCGGAAGCTTGCTACATCAGTGGAAACCATATGGAAATCGGTTAAGCCGTTTCTGGCTTAGCGTACACAAAGGCATAATAGGCAAACAGCGATTTTATTTTAGACTAGCCGAGCCCACAACTTCGTACGCGTGGTATTAGGTGTAGCACGTAACTTTTTTGTTTGTAATTCGATTGGAATGAAACAAAACTAAACGTTACGGGAAGCCTGCTACAATACACCAGTGAAAACCGCATTCGAATCGGTTAAGCCGTTTCTGAGAGTAACGTGCACAAACACACAGACAAACGGGCAAAAATGCTAAAAACTATTTTTTGACCATAGTAAGATATGTACAACGTGTACAAATTGTTTTTAAAAAAATATTTTGTGTACAGACACGGCTCGTTTCAGATTTTATTATTATATGTATAGATTAACTGATACCAGCCTAAGCTGAACCCTATTTAATATGACTGATCATATAGATCTGAGGTCAACTGATATTGACCAAAATCACCTAAACTGTCCATTTTAACTTTATATAAACTTTCAGTCATCATCGTTTTACAGATGATAATATATAGTTAACTAAAGCTTCAGTCAATCCAACCGAAGAGTTATTTTATTGCATTTTTACCGCAAAGAAATTGATCGTGTTTCTTTAAATCTACATAACTTTTTGTTTGTAAACCGATTGGAATGAAACAAACACAAAATTTTACGGGAAGCTTGCTAATACATCAGTGAAAACTGCATTCAAATCGGTTAAGCTGTTTCTGAAATTAGCGTGCACAGACAAACAGACAAAAATTTTAAAAACTATTTTATTGACCTCGGTAACATAAGTACAACGTGTATAAATTGTTTTTTTTTTTTACGATTTTATTATATGTATAGAAGAGAAAAAATAAATCTTTTTATGTGACTATTTCCGATTTAAAATGGGTTTTAGCAAAATGGTACCTTGTAAATTATAGATTGTACGTATAGATTGTACGGAACAAGTGTTTTGAAAAAAATTGAAATATCGTATTCTTTAAGAGAAAAAAAATTAGTATTTTCTTACTAGCCAGTATTTTAGTCGCGTTAAAGCGCGTTGTGACGTAAAACCTTCCTATACATAATTTAAAAAAAAGATGCCATTAGATAAATTGTATATTATAATTATAAAAAACATAACGTAACCGACAAAAAAACATACCGTACCGTAAAAACATAACCGAGAAGACGCAATTATAAAACTCGTACTTTTTTTCTTATTTATATACAGAAAAGTTGTTGCTCGGATTATTTTAGTGATAAATAGTAGTTATTATATTTTGCCGCAAAGATTAATGATATACTATTATGTGTAAAACTGTAATTGTAGGTATAGTTTTATACAACCCGTAGTTGTCAACTAGGCACCTAGGACTGAGCCGTCATCGTACGACCTGTTTAAGGTAGACGAAGTGTGGTCGCAGGTGCCAAGCCGATTTCTACGTGTAATACATACCAACGTTTATTTGTTTGTGTGTATGTGTGTGCGTGCGTGTGAATTGTATTGAACATTTTCTCTGTTGTATTCTTGCCTAGGTTATAACGTCAGGGGAGTAGTAATAATTTTGAAGCTGAAATGATTTCCCGCTATAGCTAGACAGACGAAACGTGATGTTTTAAAATGTTCATCAAATGCAGTATTAAATTGATAATTTTTAGTTTGCGGAGTTGTTTAGTGGCTATGAATCAATACTCATGATCACGACGTATAGTTTTGTGACCACAAAATGTACTTATTGTTTCAATTTTTTTTTTTTTTAAGTCTTATCATAGATAAAATCCTACTTAACCAGTATAGATGGTCAACTTCCATATAACGATCTGAAGCCAATTTCATATTGGGATTTCCACTCCCTAGATGTCACTAAGAGTCTCGAATTTAACATTAATGTGTATTTTGTTAAAAATTATAACCAACAAATTCAATCACGCAGTTATAGTTCCTTATTATCGTGGTAATAACTAGAGGGCGACGTTGCTGAGAGGTACTTTTATCATTAATCTGTGACTTTTATGTATGATATTATTGCCCTATTTTTTAGAACAGAACCTATACCGTTCACACGGCCCTTTTATCGTTGTTCGTCCCACTTTTTTTATATTTTAAATAAATTTTAGTAGTGCCATCTCTTGTACATGAGAATTGACTGAATGGTCGACTGCAGCGACTCTAGCGGATTTTTAATGACAACAAATAAGCGACAAACTACACAGGCGGCATCTAGAAATAAGCGAAATTGGATAGGGTACGGATTCAATGTACGTGAGTGACCATCTATACTGGTTAAGTAGTATTTTATCTATGGTCTTATCTAAAAACGTTTGTAAGAATAGTTATAATTGCAGTTGTTGTGTGCAATATGAAGTTTTTTTTCCGTTTTGAACATGTAGTCAGACTTTGAACAAAGTTGGGATGTCAAACAAGCCTTTTAAAATTGAGAGATTTAATTATTAAATAAATGTTCTGTAATCAACGAATCATCTTCTGTAACTTAGATTATATATACAAATAAGTAGAAGATTTTGCAACCTTTAAAATATAAAATTTCACCCAATAAATTTCGGACTCCTTTATTCGATTATGTTATAGACATTACATGTTTCTATTACCATACTCACTGGAAGTTATTCTAAAAAAAATTAAAATGAATGCTAGTTAAATTCAAAAATTGTATAAAGTCGATTTTTAACTCTGATATAGCTCAAAACAGACAGGAGTGAAGTAAAAACATATATATACATATATTTAATGCACGATCACGCCTCACACACATTAATTTAGTTAGGTAACTATTTGCTTGTTATTGTTAAATAAAAAGAGGATATTAATAAATTATTTAAATTCTTAATGTGTAATTTTTTTTTGTTTTAACAATAATAATATTGTTTCTTGTATGTGATTTACGAATGTGGCAATATAAATCAATATTAAAATTAATAATATTTAGTTTTATTTTATTATCCAATTATTAGCTTATTGTTAAAAAATTATAATCGCCGCACTTTGTCAACTGTTCTAAATATGAAACAGGTATTTTTCTTTTAATTTTTTGGACAAGATTTAGAGGTCGCTACCAATTGTCAAACTTTAAAATAAAAACACTGTATGGCCCAAGTCTAGAGTCTCACTAATTGATTCATTTAATTGTTTTATTTAGCATTTAAAAGTGAAATCTCAGAGACTCGCATAGGAAACTCACCCTGCCTCTTCTCTCCTATGTTTGCATCAGCTGTAATGGATCAATTGCTCGATATGTCTAGTAGTTGTCCTGATATACATTTATTTAAAAGGTTTAAGAACAATTGGGACACAATTAACCAAACCGACTATCACTGATGACGCTAAGGCAAATATTCTTGAAGAAGTTGCCGCAGATAGGATTTTTTTGCGAAAATATATCTAGAAGTAAATCAACCTCGAGATGACAACAGAGAATGGTTTACATCGAGCTAGATGGATGGCGAGAGCCTTGTACTGCTTGAAAAAATTCTTATTTAAACATAAGTTTAAACTAACAAGGACGAGAAACATGCATTTTCACAATGCATACACAAAAAATTGAGTAATGCCTCTCTATACAGAGAATAGCATTGTGAAATAACAGCACATGAGCTATTGGGTTTCGTTGCATGTTGCCGGAATTCAGTCTCAATATTTCCTTTATTATGGTGCATGTCTTACAACAGAGGCTGCTCAATTGATGACTGCGAAACGGAGTGTGCTCTGTCACTACTATAAGTTAGTTACAAAATGAAACATTACCTTTTCAAAGTATACAATCATTTAATAATAAAAAAAACAAACCTAAATTACATACAACGTATCTATGATAAGTATGTAATAGGTATATGATTTATTTATGTGTACTAATAGCGACCAAAGATTACTCTTCAAACTTCTAACACTTCATAATTAATTATGTCATATTATGACAACATTAAATGATATTTACACATATATTTATAGACTAATTATAAATGTTGTCTACAGTCTAGTGATTTTGACGTATTTAGGCACTAACCTGTAACAATTATAAACACTTTCGTGTAAAATGTAAGAAAGGGTGCTACATCCGTTTATATTTCAAGCTTAACGAAAAATGGTAGTGCCATAACGCCGTTAAAATCTTCTTTGGGCATATTCTCTTCAATTATGCTTCGTTTTGGATCTGTTTATTATTTCAACACTTCAAATGCGTAATATATTTTTAATGATTAATCACTTGTCGCATATGTTTATCGCCATCTGTAATTGATTTTTACTAAATAAACCTCGTGTTTAAAAACTATAAACGATGCGAAACAATACATATTTCTTGAGATTCATACCCATCGAAGTTCACGTGAAAACAATGGTGGCGTACTCCCTTAAAAGTGATACAATTATTAACTCAAAATGTACCTAAGACTAATATAACTTCAAATGGAGCAAATGCTGAGTAAATGCGTATTTTATTATAAACTAAGAACCAGTCTATCAATACTAAATTAACATCACAAATGGATTGCGCGACCAACTCTAGGAACCGGGGAACAGATCCTCTGCCTTTTTAAGCTCAGTATGACCTGAGGTCCCACAGCCCTCATACCCTTCTGATATGCACTATTACATTGAATCAGTAAAAACATCAGCGAATATAGCGTTTAAAACCCATGAGGGGTTCATCGTTACATGGTCTTATTAGTTGGACCTCCTCAATTACTTTCTGGTCGCTTGACCGATCATATTATTCATTTTTATTGTGTTAATTTTACAAGAAAATTGGCCCACACCCTCGTCACATACTTTAAAAAATATTTCTTACTTGATAGATAAAATAAGACAATCTTTTCCGTAAAAGTAATGTTTGATTTTTAACATACATGAGTATGTATAGTTATTTATAACAAATAATTGATTTTTCATGTCATAAATATTCCAAAAAACACTTTCCAAAAAATTGAGCAACACAATCAAAGACCGATAAATATACTATGTATGAGTATAATTTTTGAACCGTTCGCGACCCATTCCTTTGAACAACATGAAAGATGACAGGATGATACTTATTATTAATGTTATAAATATTATATAATCGCAGTTTTTATAGACATTTATGTAAAACATCAAATTTGATTTTTATATACTTAAGACATAAAATATCTACAATTAAAATCGCTCTGCCTCTAACTGTATTTTATATTGACCAGACATCGAAACTTTTAATAATTATAAAACTTTCACATCTTTTACTCGATAATAAATTTTTTTGAAAGTTAAATCCATAGTTTAATGAAGAGAAGAGGCAAGAGCGTAATCATCACAAGAAAAGCATATTATGATTTTTAAGAGCCAAAATTAATTCTTTTTTTATCAAAACGAAATGTTTTAATAGCAAAGATTTAATTTTCGGACAGAAAAATCTATTTGTATTGAACTCTGATTGATTTTATCTAATATCAATTTGGAATTTATTATTACTCTAATGGGTTCGCCAAAACATCTGTGAAGATTGTGGGTGTTCTAATATCGGTAGTAATATTTATCAAGCTGCGCCTGCGGTATTTCAGAATCATCTTCCTCTTCCTCTTCATCATATCGCGATGAAGTATCCGAAGTAACAACTGATTCTTCATCGTTAACAACTGCATTGGTATTTACTTCAACGGTGGATTCAGATGGGGCATTTTCCGCTGCATTTGTAGGATCTGAGGCGTCAGTGACAGTAGAGCAGAGATGTTCTACTGTGGAGGATGTTGCCACGGTCACAGCGTCTTTAGCGGCAGCAGCAACTTTGCAAACTGCTTTGGTTACCGCTGTTGCGGCGGCCATAGCAGCCGCAACTGCTCCGGCGACTGCTGCTACATCGGTCTTAGCTGTGACTTGTGATGCGCTAACAGCACCGACAGTAGCTTTTTCGAAGGCAGCAACCTCGGCGGCAGCATCGGCGGCAGCTTTCGCCACTTCCGCAGCCATAGCTTTTACCGCTTCAACATTAGCTTGTTCTTGGCTTTTGGGTATATCGAACATCTCAGCGAAGAGCGCTGGTATGTCGATCTGGTGCCAGTGTTTGCGGCACCAGCTCATCAGCTCATAGTATCTGGAACTGAGGAAGCGAAGATCATCCAACGCCGCAGCGAATGCTTCCAGACGCGCCGGCACATTGGTGGCATTCGTAGCCGATACCTGTGAAAAGAGTGTATAAGGTTATAATATAATTATAACTATGTAATTATTATTATTATAATCCCTGATGCTGTAGGTAAATTGAAATAAAATAAATAAAATTAAAAGTGATTCAGAATTTCAATATAGTTATACAAACTTAATTCCAATCCGACTTTTAGAAATTATTTATTACTAGCTGGCGCCCGCGTTTTAAAATAAAAAATAACGCCTGACTAAATATATGAGCAGTAACGGTTAACATCTTTATTGCAGTTATAGGTTTGCCAGGCTTATGATCCCTCGGGATCTTTTTCTGGATGATGCTGGATACCCTATGTCCTTTCCTGCATCCCTGATAACGTACAGGGTAGCAATACCATCCCCTTACAGAAGACCACTGTGAAATAATAGCACGTGTGCTGTTGTGTTTCGGTGAGTGAGTAAGGGATGCCAAAGCCCATTTCCCTATCCCCCCTCCTAATCCTTTATCCTTAATTCTATTGTAGTCGACAGCGCACTTGCAGCAGCTTTGGCATTACTTGTGTTATAGCCACCTACCATCAAGTGGACCGTCAGCCTGTCTGCCGATCTTAACATAAAAAAAAAAGTTAGGCCGATATGAACTGATGTTACTTGATAGAAATTATTGCTTCTAGTTACAAACAGAGAATAGTGGAATCAATGCCAATTTTGTATTGCCTACGCACCTACTTTTCTGACTAGCAAGCAAATGTTATCATTATGACATGAATCTAATTTTATCATGTACCACGCCAATATCAGGAGAACATCAAGAGATTATTTTAAGTAGGTATACAGTATAGTTAGAATTTATCCATTATAGTCGTTTTTATTTTAGTATTTCTTTTATACATAAAAAATAATTAATTTATCAATACATTTGAATTTATTTAATACATTTTATTAGGTACATTATTAGTTTTCAAACTCAAATATAGAAGACGGCGATTTATTTAAATGCTCTATGGATGATGTTGACATTGCATAATTATGCTGTTGTACGTTATATCAAACATGAGAATTCTTTCTGTCAGCCTCTTGTGAAGATCCGTGGGTAACCAGTCCATAAAATATAGGTTTATTATTTTAAAACAAAAGCATCGCCGAATATTTAAGCAAGCGTGAAACGTTTAGGCCTAACAAAATAACTTACAACTAACTTAGATGGTAATATATAAGCATAACATAAGCAACTTAAGTGAGTCTAAGTAGCAACTGTTTTTACCGTCAATGAAGCTGGTATAGAAACGGTAGTATGTTCCCGGGAGAAATATTCTTAAAAACTCGTTGGGTGGACCAGTTAATATAATAGATACATAATTATAATTTATCAATACTTATTATAATTTACATAATTATAATTTATCAATTTAATCAATAATGGTCACTAGGTACGGCGAAGGGGAGGGGCTTCCCTTCCTAAAACTATTTATTCCCTAAACTTTTAGTAGATATTTTAAGTTTATTTTAAACTAATAAGAGTGTTCTAGCGAAGTCAACGTAATACGAAATCAACGTAATAAGTCTCATGTTGAAACAGAAAAGATTAAAATTTAGTCAAAATTCTAGTGCTTCCTTATTGTTCCTCACCGCATTGTGAAAAGCAGCGGCGACGCTGTCGTGCATATTGGTGACCGCTTCGGGGTCGTTCAACCCGGCTCTCTGTGGGCACAAGAGTATTGTGGCCGTGAACGTAGCCATTTCCTCGTCAGTCATTTGCAGTCTGTTCACACAATCCACATAGGACAGCATGGCGCTGGAGAACGATGGCTGAAAAAAATAATCTTGTTTTAATTTAGTGTGGGCATGGAATCAACTTGGAAATCGTATTTTGATGATTACATATTTTTCGAACTGAATTTTCATGCTATCCTTTATGCTGCGATGGAAGTGGAGTAGAAAGCAAGCGTCATCGCACATGTTCCTTATCATGCTCGCCGCTCCCTATTGTGTCTGAGTAGGGCAGTATGTGGCGGCGACATATTTATATATCATGACGTACTAACACGTATTTATTTTGATAAGTGGCAAAATTGACAAGATTGTTGTCATTTTATTTGATCATTTACTTGTATCAATACATACCAATCTTTTCTCATGTTCTTCTTAATTGGTATACTTATAAAATTAATTTTATAAAATAATTTAATTTGATTCATGAAATAAATATTAGTCATTGTTTTTATTTAAAATAGTTCGTGTCAAATGATTGTTTGTTTTTGGCGATGGCATATTTAATTTAACATTAAATCCATATTTACTAATATTATAAATGTGAAAGTAACCCTGTCTGTCTGTCTGTTACCTTTCACGCCTAAACCGCTGAACCGATCATCATGAAATTTTGCATACACGTTGTCAGGGATGCAGGAAAGTACATAGGGTACCTTTCGTTTAGAAAAAAAGTACTGTCCCCAAGGGATCATCTAACGCCTGTCAAAGTTATAACTGCAATAAAGATGTTAGACATTACATTGCTCATATATTTAGTCAGGAGTTATTTTTCATTTTTCAACGCGGGCGAAGCCGCTCGCACTAGCTAGTTATTTATAAAAGAATAATTGGTCACGAATCAAGAAATTATTGTTTAAAAAATAAGGCAAAAATGAAAAAAAAAAAAACGCTTTAAACGCGTACATGTGTATTTTGAACATTAAAAACATAATTTTGGTTAAAAATAAAAGAGAGAGGGCATAAATTGTTAACATATTCCGTACCATTTTTTTTAATAATATTAAATGATTACTTAATATTTACTAACCTCAAATATTTAATTTAATTCTTAATAAATTGGTAAACGCACACCGATACTACAGCTTTATAAGCAGAGCTCTTTATTCGAATCGATTTATATTTATAAATCGTTTGTCATTTAGAACCGAAATTATTAAAAAGGAACTGAATTACTTTTGATATCATTAAAGGAATTTATTTGTTGAATTGCTTTCTAATTACAAATGCTTTTAATTTTTTAGCAAGTATTCTTAACAAACAGACAGGCAAATGGTTTTAAAATGCGTGTCTGGCTTTTATAACTTTTATGTAAGTATAATTATGAAGCAATTATTTAAGATTATAACGAATTTATTTTATAATATGAATAAATATATGGATTCCATGGATGCTAAGGCTTCGAGCAAAACTATCCACTACCCGTTCCCAGAGAGTTCTCAATTACTTTGGGAAGATAGCCTTCAGGGTATAACTTGAAGAAGCGGTCTCCTATCCAATGGACAGATCAGGTGTCTGCCGTTTCAGGCCTCACAGTAACGACTGCTACGAGGAAAGCTGAGAACAGGATAGGATGGAAAAAGCTGGTGGTCGATGTCACCAAGGCATTTGAAAGCGGCTACGACCTTCAGCAATGAAGAGAACAACTTTGGTACCACATACAAACTTACATCAAAAGCAATGTCCAGTTGATCCTGAGAGAATGCAACAGAGTCTTCGAACACGATGCAGTTAGTAACGGAGAGGGTCGAGATCCTCGTCAGCCACACTTCAAAGAAACCCAGCTGTAAATAGATAAAGTTATAGACAAAAGCTAGATAAAATAATAGTTCAATTTGTTGGGGCTCAGCAACTCAATTGCGCTTAAACTCTATATTAGGTTGGCAACAGTCATGTAGCAACGCGAGCTACTTATATGATACATTCGCTTGACATGTTATTAGATAATAAGCAATGATATTGTGGGCACAAATAAATGCAGAAAGTGCGTCATCGGCTCATGCGTCCCGAAGAATCAATTACACCCCAACTGGGATGTGTTTCAAATGGCTTAAACAAATCAAACTATCTAAAACAATACAACTTAAATAACCAGAAAATGTAAATTTGCGGTAACATAAAATAAATTATGTTTAATTATTAATTAACAAGCTAATCATCAATATTAATTTTCGCATTAGCATATTTTCCTTTAAAACAGTAGTGTAAAACAGTTAATCTCCATGTCTCGGGGGTTCGCTTGCCAATTATAGATTAATTTTGCTAATTATATTAATTTAATTTTTTTATTACGTCAATACAAAATAAAGAACTAAACACACCTAGATTAAAATTAACATTGAAAAGTTCATTTCTAAAATTGGCCTTGTCGGGAATCAACCCCCGAGAAAAGAAAAAAAAATAATGAATAATTAACTATATCTTATACGTACCTTAATAAGAATGAGTTGATCGTCTTGGGATAGATCTTCGAAACTTGGCAAAAGCTTTGCGAATTCAACAACTAGTTGAATAGCTGTATTCATGCGATAAGCGAGATTGCTCCATATGTATGCACGTAAATTATCTCCAGACATTACTGTGCTCGATTCTCCGTTGGCCTCATTAGTACCGCCATCCACTTGAATAGAAACATTTCATTTTATGCAACACACATTTAATTTCAATACAAAAAGTATTGTATTGTGTTTTTTTAAACTTTTCCAATTGATTAAATTTTTAAGAATAAATTTACGAACAGCACACAATTTTGTAAAATCAGTCATTAAAGTATTGAGTTCTCTAGCAAGAAAAATATAAAGAAAAAAAATTACAATTTCACTTGAAAATTTCAATATTTTACGTATTTAAAAAATGTTCATTGATTAATTATTTGGCATAATATAATTTTAAAATCGATATAATATCGACATATAAATAGAGAAAGAAAAAACTTAAGTCTCTCATTTCTTTGTGAACCAATTCCTTTGTTTAATAGTTTTAGTGTTATTAATCAAAAAATTTAAACGTTTTTCGCCTTCAAAATGATTACGATCAAATTTCGACCTGTATTCGAACACTAATTTTTTAAAAAAACTAACTTGAGTCGTCACAGTTATTTTGAAAAAAAAGTTTGAATTTTAATCAAAAATTTAATAATAAAAACAAATTATTATTTAATTTAATGTATAGGTTCCTGAATGGATTTAAATAAGAATAAGAAATAATAAATGATATTTACTTGGCTCGTCATCGTATAGTATTGGCAATATTTCGACATGCATGTGCCGCTGCAATTCCTCGGTGTAATTGTTATGCATTCTGAATGCATTCGTGATAGTCCTGACCAAATCGGCTGTACTGGCTTCTGGTGTTGGAGGCTCTTCTGCAAGCGCAGCGCGATGGGCTACAGGCGGCGCCTGCGATGCCAGAGACGGTAGCGACGCGAGAGAAGCCGATGGTGTATCTGGCTGGTTAGCGGCCACCCTGCCCAGTTCAGCAGACTGCGATAACCGTGGTTTTTTTGGAACTCTTCCGTACCTCACAGCTGACAAAAACATTATCGATTTACATTTAAGGAACCACAATCACTAGAACATTTAATATAATAAAAAATAAATATTATGTTTATTTCGAAATGTACGTTTTCGCAAGGGAAACGAGACGATGCAAGTAACAAAACGCATTCAGCGACAATCGGATCTGTGACTGCACACTTCAATTGGAAAATAGGTGTGACCATCTATTATAAGTTCATTGAACTGCAGTGCGATGTATGTGCATCACGCGTTCCGTTTCTGATCTGATAAATAATAATGACAAAGTTCGTAAAACTTTGTATCCACCTCTCTAATTATAAATTAAAAATTACAAATAAACCATAAATTGGCACTCACAATCGCGACTCATGCCCACAGCTAAACACTTTTTGAATCTGCAGAATTGACAGCGATTTCTGTTGAGGCGGATCACGAGACACTTGCCTTCGCGTAGACAACGATACTCGATCTGCTTTTGAATACTACGTCGGAAAAATCCCTGTAAACAAAAAGCGATATTTTTTTTTTATTTTTTTTTTTATTATTATAGATGGGTTTGCTCTTGACCAGCATCTATCCATGTAGGAAGGATGAGGCCGAAGATGGAGCGAGCTCACCCAGAAGATGCCTATTCACTCGAACCTTGAAAAGATTTGGGTTATATGAGCTCGGAAATACAGACGCCGGCAGGGAGTTCCAATCCTTAGCAGTGCGCATCACAAAAGATGTTTTAAAGCGCTTGGTCCGAATTAGAGGGATATCGACAAGGTGAGGATGGTAACCAGCCGTACGTCTGCATGTCTGATAGAAGAAAGGGGAAGGCGGTATGATCTCATGCAGCTCTCGAGCACACTCTCCGAAGTACATCTTATAGAATACACAGAGACAGGCAACTTTGCGTCTATGTGCCAGGCTCTGCAGCTTAGTTCTTATTAGTGTATCATCGCCAATGAGCCTCCTAGCTCTGCGATCCACCGAGTCGAGTGCAGCAAGTTGGTATTTTGCTGAGCCATCCCAAAGGTGACAGCAATACTCCATGCAGGATCGGACTTGTGCCTTGTATAAAGAGAGGAGCTGTCCAGATGTAAAGCATCGCTTTAAATTTATTATTCATATTTATTATTGTGGGACTAGCTATTTCTGATTTTTAGGGTACCGTACGTCCGAATAAACAGATGGAACCCTTATAGGATCCCTCGTGTGTCCGTCTGTCCAACCATTCCCCCCCTCCCCCTTATCTCCGAAACTACTGAACCTAAAATTTTGAAAAAAAATACAGAAATTAGTTTTCTACTTATAGTATCACTCCACATTGTGCGGATAGGTAACATCGTAAACCCTCTTCACGCGAGTTCAACTCACACTTGTCCCGTTTTTGTTCTCAAAGACAAAAGATTAGACAAGAAAAAAAGCAGTTTGACTATGGAATGAAATAATTTTATAATATTACCTGTGTTTGTATCTGGTATATTGTTATAATACAAGAATAAAAATATATAAATCATATTTCTTTCCCTCTTTGATAATGCAACCGTTAAGAATTAAACTATTAAGAATGTACGGCAACCGCTTTTTTATAATTATTTTCAGGTGTTTGTCTTTTCCGCCAACAGTCCGTTTTTTTTTTCTTCTGTAAAGGTCGGCAGACAGGCTGACCGTTCACTTTGATAGTAGGTGACTGTCGTTGACTATTAACACAACACAAGTACTACTCCCTCGCCAATTAGTAGGATTAAGGACAAAGAATTGGGAGGGGTTGGGTAAATGGGATCTGGCATCCTTTACTTACTCGCCAATACACAGTGTGTCATGCCACTACTATCTTTTTGAAGTTTGCATTTCCCTCATGAAATATCAATGATTTCAAGTCGGAAATTATTCAAGACATCAGACTTGCTATGACTCAACCTCATGCCTCATTCGATGACCTTCAGTACTTAGGCTACTATCGCTCAAGGCCATAAACAACAATGTATATTCTTATAACATATATTTTGTGTCTTCTTGAAGGTGTACGTCAAACCCTAAGTTATGGAATCCTTTTCTGCCGTAGACTTGATATGATTTGTTACCATCAGCCAGTGGCGTAACTATAGGGTGGCAGGGCTGGCAAAATGCCACGGGCCCCCGACCCAAGAGGGCCCCGGCCCGAGAGGCCGCGAGCTCATAAATAAATTCTATGGCCCGATCTTTAAAATTTGATGATGTTATAGACACCTTTGCGGTACAGAAAGCTCGAAAAGATTTTTCTTAATAAATATCTTATTGAAATTAAATTGTTATTTCATTGTAAATGTATAAATCCATGCTCTTGAAAATAAAATTGTTATTAGTGTTGGATAACTACTTAAGCGGTTTGTTAAAATTAAACAAAGTACAACGTGACGATTTTTACTGATAGGGCCCCATTTGCCACGGGCCCCAGATGGTATAGTTACGCCACTGCCATCAGCGTTGACTTTTTTTGAAAAACAAGTTAATATTAGGTGTTTGTTGGAACAGAACCCACAATACATTTGACCAGATACAATCACTGTAGTAACTACAGGACACTTTATATGTATAATAAATTAATAAATAAATATAATAAATAAATCCTATAATATTATCGCATCGTTTCAATAAGAGAAAACCTCTCTTCCAACTTACTTTTGATTCTCAAATATTTTTTGGCAAAATTCGCATCACAAATATTTAAAATCCAAACTGCTATTTTTGGTAATATGGGAAAGCTAATCCAAGAAATCCGAAATAGACTAATACTTTATTTATTAAGTCACTCAGACTACAAAAATAAAACAAAAAGTATGTTAACGTAAACCAACATTATCGCACATGAATCCCACACTACTTTCCATATATTACCATATACGAAGATAGCGTAAACCGTAGGAAACGATATAGGCAACATTTTAACTAATCGCGCTATCAACTAGGTCGCGGGAAAAGGCCACTTGTATAATATAAATATACAAACATTAGCAACAAAGACTCAATTAATGACACCAATCGATTGGCCTCAAATTATTAAAGCATTAAGATAATAATATCTAATTACATTTGTTTTATTAAAACCGTACAACAGACTGTAGCCAGGCCCTTCTGCATTAAATGTAACTTAAAAATAAAACATTACCAAAGTTCATTTTATGAGTAATCGGACCTGGTAGCTTTGAGACGGAGAACTAAAACCCTGACCATTCGATTAAAGAGCGGGTCAAAGTATTCGATTTGTGTATGCATTCAGTACGTTATCGTGTGTATAATTTGCGGTTAAAAATAACATGCAGTGTTTTTCATATGTATTACTTAGCTAAATAAATAATAAATAAAATAAAATAAATCTTTATTTGCGCGAACACATGTTTACAGGATTTTAATTTGTATACAGCAGTTACAGTACAAAGTGTGTTCTACCCGCCAAGGGCATGCAAATATTTGTGTTTAATTGTTTGTAAATTAATATATTAATAAAGGAATTAATGTTTATTTTTTTATTTATTTTATTTTTAAAAAATAAATATACCCCGAAAATATATTACCTAAGAAAAAACATTATGTTTGTAATAAAACCGTCGTATACTCATGAATCTTATGACTTTATACGAACTCAGATATCACATTAATAATAAATTTAGCATTCCTACTAGCAGGACTAACTTGGGGAAATATGCTCAATTAATTCGGTATATGCGAGATTATAACGAATTGATCAACCCCGATAGTTGACATCTTCCACGAGTATGAAATTATTTTTAAGAGGAAGTATGTGGTGGCGGTAGGGTCTCTTTGTGTTTAGGTGTATTGAACGTATTTCATGCTATTTTCATTTTAAGGTTTTGTAATTGTTTAGATATTTGGTTTTTAATATTGTATTGAAATGTCATATGTTCTACATTTTTTGTGCATAATTTGTTTAAATACTTGTAACAATTTCCTCACTTTAAATTTTATTTTTACTTAGTGTTGTTTTTAACAATTGTCGTATTCACCTGTACTAAGATTTTACAAATGTAAAACGTTTTTGTATCAATAAATAAATAAAATTATTATTAATAAATCCATTTCATTATCCTCGCTGTCTTTACTTAAACCAAAATAACGTAACTACTCTGATACAGAAAAATGTTAGAGAGTGGGCTCTTATAACATCCTTGAATGACTAGTTCCTTTCCAATTTCTTTCTTTCCTTCACTTTATTTTCATTTTGTTGTTGCAAGTTGTCTTGGAAAATGTTCGACAGAAGCGCTCAAGAATTAGGATCCTCCTTCACTACGACAATGCTCCAGCTCACTTCGCCAGACGAACAATTGAATATTTGACTATGGAAGGTGTGGAATTAGTCCCGACTTGGAACCATGTAATTTCTATTTATTCCCAAAAATAAAAGATAAACTTAGAGGAATTCGCTTTATGAGCCTTGAAGATGCAGTGAAAGCGTTCGAAAACGCCGTGAAAGAGACCCCTAAAGAATAATGGGCCCACTGCTTTCATAGCATGGGACAGTGCTTATAAAGGACTGTATATTTATGTGTATGTGTGTGTGTGTGGATATACATATATACCTGAGTATGTTGCTTCTACTGGCTGTTCCATAAAATGAAGATTCCATATACGTTTTCGTTTCGGAATTTCTACCCATTAGCCAATCTTATATATGTATATTTTATCTATACATAAAAAAAAATATGCAGATATAGACGAGCCGTGTCTGTACATTTGAAGAAGATCACTTTGTTCAGAGCATTTTGTTCTTCTTTTTACACGTGCAATTTGTGGGCCAGATATACTCAAAGCGCTTACCACGCTCTCAGGGTACAATATAATAACGCTTTTAGGGTGCAACAATCCACGCGTAAACGGTGCGCGTTCCT
Organism: Bembecia ichneumoniformis; assembly: GCA_910589475.2. Taxonomy (NCBI): domain Eukaryota; kingdom Metazoa; phylum Arthropoda; class Insecta; order Lepidoptera; family Sesiidae; genus Bembecia; species Bembecia ichneumoniformis. Next base: position 3,143,032 of record OU342530.1, on the reverse strand, counting down.
GTGGTGCGTAGGGTATGGGGAAGTACTAACACCATTCTAAATATGGTCGCAAGTAGGCTGGATTGTAGGTGTATGTATAGTGTGTGGATTGTATGTGTGTGTATACATATATAATAAATTAATTTAATAATTTAAAAAAAATGAGTCTATGTAACTTGAACCAATAAATATTTTTATTACAAGTAATATTATTATTATTAAAGATTTTTTCAAAAACACAATTTGTACAGATTGTACTTATGTTACTGAGTTCAAAAAAATTGTTTTTAATATTTTTTTCTGTTTGTCTGTGCGTTTGTGCTCGCTGATCTCTGAAACAACTTTACCGATTTCAATGCAGTTTTCACTGATGTATTGTAGCAAGCTTCCCGTAAGATTTAGTGTTTGTTTCATTCCAATCTCGGAAACGGCTTAATCGATTTTCGTGTGGTTTACCATGTATAGTAAAATTACTTCAACTTAAGAGTATGAATTACGTAATTTTATTACCTTACACCCTTCGCAAGAGGTTACACCGTAATGGTACCCAGACGCTTTATCGCCACACACCTTGCAGGGCGCAGCCGCTTTACCTCTGCCGCTGCTGGCACTGTCTGCTGCGTATTGTTGATCTGGTCAAATAGAACAAATATTAAATACAACTATACTTACTATATTCAATACTTAAAATTACATTTCGAAAAATATTAAGGCAGACTACATATTTCAAGTTTGAAGTTTGAAAGTTGAAATTTTGAAGTTGAAACTTTGAAGTTTGTGAAATGTGAACCACCCCGCAAATATATAAAAAAATATTAGCTTATGCTTGCGATTTCATCTGCGCACTTCTTTCTTAGGTGTTAAAACATTTATTCAATCGTTATTGCTCATAAATTTTTGTTAGGCGTTGTATTTTTTATTTTTATTTTTAGATGATCCCACCGGACCAGTACTTTTTTGAATGAAAGGTGCCTGTGTCTTTTCCTGTATTTCTGACAACGTGTTTGCAAAATTTCATGATGATCGGTTGAGGTGTTATGGCGTGAAAGCGTAATCAAACTCACTCCCGAATTTTTAAAATTAGTTAGATTTAGTATAGTCCCCTAATAATCTTATGGTAAAAGTAATAATTGCTGTTTTGAAAAAAAAATATTTGCTTAGCAAACGCGAAACTCTAACATAATAAGAATTAAATGATTTTGTCTAAGCATTACACCGAGCCAGTTTTGCGGCCATAATAGGAGACAAAGCCTTCAGGCCATTGATAACCTTACATCTAGTTTATTGTTAAAAACATCAGATAAACAAACCAAAGATGAAAAAAAAACATAATTCTAAATGCATTTTTGTATTGAAGGTGTTGTACAGTCGGGGTACGAAAGCTTCGTCAGTTTTCAAATTCATTCCTTTATCAAGTCGTAGACTCTTAGTACCTTTTCAAACTAAAGCACTATGCAGACGACTGTAGGCTTTAGAAATGAAATTTTGGCATGACTGATAATTGTTCTGGTGCAAACAAATGTCGACTTTCAGGTGACGAACCTTTTCTTACCCTGACTTTACAAGGGATACAGCGCTCCTGTAACACTATCAATAAAAGTATTTTAAAAAAAACCCAGCAAATCAGGGAATTAGTGTATTGTCAATAAGATTTATTGACATCGCCGAAACACAACCGGAGTAGAAATACGTTCCAATTAAAATTCAGAACGCTCGTACAATATTTCAAGCACTATTAAAGTTCAAATTCGTTTAGCTTATTTTGCTTCAGCTAAATAAATGATTTACTAACAAACATTCGCAATACAATTTCTGTGATTTTCTTGAAAATAATAAGAAAGACATCAACGTGTTGCCAAGTGCACTTGCGCAGGCGATATCGCTTTAATGCTTATTTATAATAGGTTGGAGAAAAAGTTTCTTTGCATTTCATATGAAAATTCGAGACAGTTTAATTTTTCAAAGTTTATTTACATTTAATTACAGTATAATGTGCCATTTTGTTCGACGACTTTTTGCCATCGAAATTTTGGGATTTCTGATCAAAAAAACAGTTTTGGCAGTCCTATCTTGATGTTAACCTGACACTGCCTAAATAATTCTGAAGAGACCGAAACAGGTGGAAATCTGGAGGTGTAAGTCGGGGCTATATAGCGGATGCATTAACACCTCCCAGTCAAACCTCTTAACTTTTGCTGAGTGACTAAAGATGTGTGTGGTCTAGCGTTGTCGTGATGAAAGACCCACATCCTTTCTATTGATCAATTCCGGCCGCTTTCTCTCAACTTCTTGCTTTAATCTCATCAGTTGTTAGCAGTAGAGATCCGAATCGATGGTTCTGCCCGACGGTATAAGCTCATTATGAATATTGCCCTTCAAATCCCACAATACACAGCATCACCTTATTGCGAGTTAACCCGGGTTTTGGCACAGTCTGTGAAGCCTGACCGACCTTTGACCAAGACCTTTTTCATACGTTCTTGTCGTACGTGATCCACTTTTCATCACCAGTTATTAATATCTTCAAAAACGGATCCGTTTCATTATGTCTCAATAAAGAATCGCAAATGAGTACACGATTCATAAGGTTTCTTTCAGTGAGCTCGTGTGGCACGCAAATATCGAGCTTTTTTGTGTACCTAATATTTTTCGAATGAGTCAAAACTGTTTTGTGGTCAATTCTCAGTTCTTCAGCTATATCGTAACTACAGATATGTCGATCTTGTTCCTCTTTTTCAAAAATGGCGTCCATTTTATCATTAACAGGGCGTATCTTTCACATCAAAATTTCCGAATTAAAAGCAACTTTGTGCTACTCTTACTGACACTGCATTAGGTTCATAAACTTATGCACTGCACGAAATTATGGCGGATATTTGTAATAAGAACAACTTAGAAGCCGAATCGTTCTGTGAAATTCTTAGACTCATCTGAGCTGAACTGCCTGACATACTTTATACAGCGAAGATGTCCGTTTAATTCACACGATTGCTATTTTAGTTTTAGGGTTAAGGAGGCGTCGATCTTGTGTAAGTAAACTTATTTGTCTATCTATCCAAATAAATAAAAATGAGTCATTAAATGCGACGCTAAACGCAAAACTGTTGGGCCAACTGGGCTATTATTCGATGAAGTCCCTGGATGGTTCTTATGAAGAGAATTTTTTTTAAAATTGTCCCGATAAATGTAAAACCCTATTTTTCTTACCCATGCTTATAACACACTATCAAATATTTACGTAAAACATATCAATCAAAAATAAACTGTGTGTTTTACATCTGTCCGGTCAACTAATTTTTAGTGAAAACATTCAAATCGATTAAGCCATTTCTGAGATTAGCGTGCACAGACAAACAGGTAACAATTCTACAAACATTTTTTTGTCTTGGTTACATAAGTAAAACGTGTACAAGTTGTTTTTTTTTTTTAAATTTAATATACGGCTCTGACGTTTGCGATTTTATTATACGTATAGATTTTAATGTTAATTAGAAGAGCTTTTGCACGATATATTGCATAAAACAAAAACGTATTTCCCATCAATACGAGTAAAGCACGAAGATTGGCGATAAAGTAACCAGTTACGTAACGAGTCGCCTACGAGCGAGCCACGCTTCGTGCTTTCTTCCGCAAATGTTTCCACCCGCTCTAATTCGTTTTGCGTGAGAGAGATGTGAGGTATCTCTTCAACTCGGTACAGGGTTGGCCCTATGACTTTAATTTTTTATATCAAACTAGCTGGTGCCTGTGACTTTGTTCGGGCTAAAATATATAACGCCTGACAAAATATATGAGCACTAATTATTAAATTTTTATTGCCATTATAATTTTGACAGGCGATTATTTTATATGATCCCCCGGGAACAGTATTTTTGCTTCTGTATCCCTATCACGCCTGTTTTCACGCCTTGACTAGGCGTGACACAGAGAGTTACTTTCACATTTATAAGATTATTATGTATTGTATTGAAGTCTAAGTATTTCAGCACATATGCTATTTCACAATTAATAGTGCTAGTAATAGGTATTATTGATAAAAATACTAGCCTCAAAACTTCGATAGCTACTAAAAAAAAAAACGCCTGAAAAGAACACGTGAGCAGTAATTTATTCAATCTTTATTGCTCTTATATTTCTGTCAGGCATTGAATTTTTACATCCCTGATAATGTGTACCCAAAATGATGATCGGTTGAGTTGTTAAGGCGTCAAGCCGTAATAAACAAACAAACAAACTCACTTTCGCTATAATAATAATATTCTACATAGAATATGTAGAATATGTCTATCTGAAATAATGTATCTAAAAAATGGTCGAATTTTTTTTCAGTACAGTACCCTCCACGTGTAAACAAATCCTCTCCCCATCGCTTTTTCTGTTCCTTTATGATATAAATATAATATATTTTTAGCTGTTCCTTCCTAAAAAACCTTCGTTGAAAAGGAGGTATTTATAATGAACAACTTTGAACAACCGTTTGCTCGGAATCGGAATTCATAATTGATATAAATTTTGACAAATTGAATAGATTAGACAACCCTAACAATTTTCCAAAGCAATGATTGCAGTTCAACAAACTGCGCGTGAGCCGATCGTTGAACCTGTGCTAACCGTTATTCTCTCTTCTTCGCACACGAAGCGGCAACATTTTGCCTCTCATTTTACCACATGATACACCTTCCTCATCTATTTCCATTGAAGGCATCGTTTTATGGGAAACTTGTAGATCGCATAATGAGTTTTCAGTGTATATTTAACTATTGTTGCATGATTACGCCAAAGTTACCGTAACATATTATACCATGTAACTCGAGCATTCTACCTGTCTTGTTTTTCTATAATTTTGTAATTTAAGTTTTTCTTTAAATATTAGGATTAGTGGCAGGGCATATTGCGTTTTATAGTCATGTGGGTGGGTGGCTCGATGTGAAATTTCGGTGATTTGAGTAAGGGATTCCTTATCTCTTCCTAATCCCTTATTCTTATTCATACTGTTGTCAGCAGCACACTTGTAGCGTCTGAGGCGTTGCTTGTGTTATTGTTGACGGTAGCCACCTACCATCAAGTGAACCGTCAGCCTGTCTGAAGACCTTTACATAGAAAAAAAGAAGGTTAAACATTTATTTTTAAATAAATCATAATTATGAATATGTTAAAACTATTTGAAAGTGAAAACGATAGAAACAATTCTCTCATCGGGGCCAGTCCGATGGTATGTAACTACCGTTGCCTAAACACAAAACTAGGCATATTCAAATTCTTTCAACTCGTATGAAGCAGACTCAGTTCTAAAAAAGATTTTACTAACAGAAATTTTCGTGATAGTAAAATATTTATTAAAATTGTTCATTGGAATTTATAAATAAACTATCCTAATTTTTTTTGTTAGTATTTATATGCTGCTGTATTTTATACATTAAATATCCTTTTTCTGCAAGATCCCTAGGGAAGCACGATTAGTGTAACTACAGCTATACAAGAAACACCAGAGGAATACGACTTTGTTGAGTCGGTAATTTATCTAGATAAAAATAAGAAACCGTTTTATATGGATTTCTGTAAGAATTAATTATCACTGCGATAAGACGGAACTCTTAATAAATAAAAATCACCTGTCTCGATGTTCGTTCACGCCGATATTAAATAGGTTGGTAGATGTAGACATCTACCAACTTATTCAATGTGTTCATACCTATTTAAATTTTATTCAAAAATGTGTACAGTTGGTTCCAGTTTGAAAGATATAGTGAAGGTAATTTAATACATAATAATAAAGTCGGGGGGAACGAGTCTGTACAATATATATTGTAATATATATTGTATTAAAATTTTTTGTATTGTATTTGTAATATAATTTTTGTAATATATATTGTATTAAAAATTTTTTAATACAATATATATTGTATTAAAAAAAATATATTGTACACGTTATACTTATGTTACCGAGGTCACCGATTTGAATGCGGTTTTCAAAAAACAAATTTGTAAAGCTTCCAGTAACATTTAGTGTCTGTTTCATTCCAAACGGTTAACAAACAAAAAAGTTAATACCGAATACCACGCGTACGAAGTTGCGGGCTCAGCTAGTTTGTGAATATACGCGAACTATGCTATAACATAAAACACCACAAAAAAGTTGCGAAGCAATAGTAACTATGGCTAATATCCTCTATATATAAAAATGAATCCCCATTTCCCTTGGTCACGGCATCACGCGTGAACGGGTAGACCGATTTTAATTCGGTTTTCACTAATGGAAAGAGGGATAAACGGGGAATGTTCATGTATATAAAAATTGCACGCCGGGCGAAGCCGGGGGCGGGTCGCTAGTTTCGTAATAAAAATATCTTGCCGGCGCCGGCGTATGTATTTCCGAGCTCATACAACCCCAATCTTTTCAAGGTTCGAGTGAATAGGCTTTCACGTCTTAACTATTCAATAAATATTGCATACACGTTGTGGTGGGTTCAGAAAAGGACACAGGATATCTTTTAACTAGAAAAAGTACTGCTTGCTTCCTAGGAACGGCCACAAGTCAACTCCTAGTACGTATATTAGTATTACATAAGTAGAGTGAGAAAGACGACGAATGATATGGGTTAGGCCGTGGTTACTGATTGAATAAAGTGTGATCAGGAACCCACACCTCTGAACAACTACCACCCAGCCACGATCGTACGATCTGACCTAACCCACAAATTAGTCAGTACCTAGATCCAGTAAAAAAAAGCTATAAAATAAATCGCTAGCAATTTCAACGCACGCTGCTTAAGAATTCATCGCTCGGCATAATGGTAATTTCTCATTTACTTGCAACATACCTACTTACATTTATAGAAATTGGAACGAATATACTTGACACTCAACATTGTTTGAGATAACCTTTCTTATCCTGCTCATTCTTTGTAAAATATTTAAGTCATTTCTTAGTAAAGAAATACTGGCTTCTTGAAAATGTGTATGGCGAATATTAAAAAAATAAATCAAATCAAATCTCGGGGTTAACAGTACTTTGATAAAAAGTTTTACGAGACCCCGTACAAAATCTTAATCTGGTTTGTACGAGTTGTTTGTTGTTGTCATGAATCATTAACATGTACTTTTAATTTACTATTTTTATTATTTGATAATAATATTTTTATAACTACGAAAACGTTTGCGCTTCCGTAGTAATCTGTCGGTTATTTCAAAATGGCTTTCACACACATCATAGAAAGAATATGTTTTTTTTTCTTTGCATTTTTTATTTTATTTTTGTGTTCATTTTTTTAAATATTGCAATTACATAATTCAAAAAGTTTTGTATTAATAATGAGAACCTATAATTGGCTGTAAGTGTAATTATTATACAATAATTTTATGGATATAAGCGATTGATTCCATGAAAATAAATAAAATAAAGATGTTAAAAGATCTAAATATTTTGTCAGTGTACCTATACATATAATCGATTTTTATGATTTTTATGAATTAAATTTAAAACGAATCAAATAAACGAGTTCTAATAACAGGCCTACCTAGTAAATAACAGAAATAAAAAAACTTTTTTACCTTGAATTTCTAACCGAGTTTCTACCGGGAACAGAATACATTGTTAAAAGTTGAGAGTTGCTTCACGGCCAGGATGCACTAACACGCAAGTTGCTAATAGTTCAGTAAGCTCATTGTAGAACTATGGGAGAACTAAGTTAGAATAACTAACTTACCTTGCAAAGTAAGGTATTTCTCTAGGGAGTGTTATTAATCATTTCTCAATTGTGATAATTCAAAAAGATTGACTGGGGAACGAACATTTTGTTGTTCTCGTCACAAATAAAATTAAATACATAAAATGTGTAACACTACAAAATTCTATTAGTCTTTACGGGCTTAATTTCAATTAGTTTTATTACCATACTCGCTCTGTCCCGCGGTTTCACTGCCTAGGCTTCTAAAGGTGACAATAATAACTTAGCTCGAGAAAAGGGGAGAAAATAATTTTTAAAATCCGACTAGTAGTTGCAGGGTTTAACGCGTTCAACCAAATAAACAAACAAACAAACAAACCCTTCAACTTCATTATATTAGAGTAGATATTACTATGACACTGGTCTCGTTACCACTGCCGCAATGTCTGAAGACCAAGTTATATATTAATCAGTGCGTCCTGCCTGTGATGACGTAAGATGCCGAAACCTGGCCTCTCACAGCAGGACTGATACACAAGTCGCTCAGCAAGCTATGGAGTGGTCTATGATCGGAGTTTCTTTGGTGGATAGGATCAAAAATCCTGAAATTCTTCGAAGAACCAAAGTTGCCGACTTAGTTGCCAAAGTTGCCGACCGATCACATATGTCGAAGGGCGGATAACCGATGGCGTTTTGAAGAGTACTCGAATGGATGCCACGAATTGGAAAGCCTTCGCGGGAAGCGGCTGGATGCGAAGGACAGAAGACCGTGCGTAGTAGCTAGCCTTGGGATAGATCTACATCCTGGAGATACACAGGCTAACGACGATGATGATGACTATGACAGTATTTATCTATACGAGTGTTTGTAATCATTTCACAGTTGACGTTAAAAGAAAAGAGCTTTTAATTTTCCTTTTTTAATAACATTAAAGTTCCTGAAAAAAAAAACGTTTCACAAACACACTGTGTCGTTTTTGTATTGGCTATACCTACCAATGAAATGAGGCATAATGACGGTATTAAAGAATCAAAGAATAAATAGTTTTGGAGAAAAATATATGTTGAAAGGAATCTAAAAAATTTACTCATTTTTTGTATTAAAATTGAGATTAATAAGATTTTCAATAAAATAGAAATATAAATAACTGCAATCGGCCATGTTAACTGAAACACCAACGTGTTGCTTGACTTTGCTTTGACAGAATGAAAAATCTGATGAGATGTCGGTGACGTCACGTTTCTTCAGACGCGACGCCATGACACCTAAGAGCGTTTTCGCGCGTAATTCAAAATAGATTTAAAAAACATTTAATAATTCGTTAAACTCATTAAGCTAATGCATTGATTTCATAATATCTTTTCTATATTTTTGTGGACCAGTTGCAAACTCTTATGGAAATTCCGTATCTATTCCGTAGATCCGAACGCTTAAGTTGTGGAGCGACACCATTGCGTAGTCTTTCATAATGCAACCCGTCTGTCGGCAGTAATCGTTCCCTTACAGAAGACCAAAGACAATAACGGAATCTCTTGGAGCGTGATTAAGAAATGCCAGGGCTCATTCTCCTATTAATACCTTACTCTAGCTGCCTTAACCCTACGACCTTACATCCTTCTGGTGCTGCTTGTGTCTATAGATACCCAATAGATGGATCACCACTTTGTTTTTAATGATACAAAGGCACTGGTAAACAAAGGTATGAGTCACATGGCGAGATAAACTAAATTGAGCATATGAAACTGGAATATACTCGGGAAATAAGCTCGGGAATGATGAGCAGGAATTAACCGAAGACGCGTACCACTCAGGGTAAGCAGCAAGTGAAACTCTGTATCTATCTGTGCTAAGTTTTTGAGAAACGTGTAAAACACCAGGTGACTACTTATATACAAGGTGGTTTTTGAAGCACAAAATATAATTATTTATATTATATATAAAAAGTCCCAAGGCGGTTATTTTTTTTTAAAACGCTTGGTCGACATAACTGGCGACTTCAGAGCTGGCTGTTATCTCGGGCAGCAAATTAGTTTTTAAATACAACGATATAAAATTTGTTAATAATTTCTATTAATATTTTGGATTATTAATTATTTTAATGACTATTATTAGGAAATTTATTAGGAAATGGCCATTCAACGAGGAAATGCTGCCAGCGTACTTGGTACAATGCCATAGGGTCCATTTTTATATTATTAGTTTTAATCCATTTAGTGTTAATTTATTTTTAAATTAGGTAATTTTAGTTTTTATTTTAATTTAATATAATCTGTATATTTTTTTGTATATATATATATATATATGTAATAGTAAATTCTATTTACAATTTAAAAAGATTAATTAAAATATTAATCTCGAAGATAACGCACACACTCACAATGATGAACATTCTCAAGTTTTTAAGATTGAGATTTCTATCAAGATTCATTTTAGAACACAAGAGATTTAATCGCTTAGTAAGTAATTATATTTTGTTTAGGAAATAGGGCTGTTTGGGTGTTCATTCATTGTTATGGCTACTGATTCGCAAACATAATAACCGTAATTACAAAGACTTCTAATTATAAATATTGGGAAAATTCCATTAGCAAACGACGACATTATTATTGTAAAACTCATAGTTGAGCTTAACAAAAGTATTTATTGATCTATTATACTAAAAGTATTTGACGCAAGAAACCTAAATAATATAGGCACGTTTTAAATCTTAATATTTTGCATTATTATTCATTTGTCAACAAAGATAGAGCTAACCTTTCGGACTTAAAACATAAAATAAAACCGACAGTTATACTCAGCATCTCATAGCACTTATTTCTACGGCAATAAGATAGAAAACAGAAGGTGTAAATAAAAAGTAATTATGCGATAAACAATAAGACTACACTCGTAACAATACAATGTTACTCACTAACCAGCGTTCTACTCCAGTTGCCTGTTTAGTAAGGCTCTCAAGCATTACATAACTATTGCGGTCAATGACCAACCGCCCCTCTCCCGACCAACCCTTCTAAAGGTCTCTGATCCTCTATTGTATCTTACTAACACTATGTATCAATTAAGATATTTTACTAAGACTTCCTAGAGAACTTTCAACTTCCAAGTAAAACTTGACTTTATGACATGGTTTCGATATTAAGTAGAGTATACAATTCTTATATGTATATAAAATATATAATATCTTATTCATAAGTATAAAGTTTTATATATAAATAAATATATATGTACTTCAATTAAAACTTTCAACTTGGCAGTCGATACAACAGTTGCATGTTATGGACCCTGTTGTGCTAGGGGACCTCTAAGTCTTGTTGAGTTCATAGAAATTTATGTGCATTTGAAGTAAAGATCGCAAACTTTAAAGATAAAAATAAATACCTAAAAAAACCTCTTCTAAAAGACTAAATGACATTCTTTGAAGAGTTTTAAATTCATGATAATACCTCTGAGGCCCTGGGCCCGGTGGCTTAGCATGGTGGATATTTTCACAACGAGGAGAAAGAACCCGGGAGTTAGTCGTATATATAATCATATGCATAATATATGCATATGGGCTTTGATATAGAATAAAAGAAAAATTTACTCAAAAGTAACGGTAGAAACTTAAATAACTTCCTTCACATGTAATTTATGATCAAATTAAATATATCACGTAGATACAATACCGTTAGCTACTGCTACTTTGCATATACATAAAAAGTTAATACTCTTGCGTAAATTCTTTACGAATACCTACGAAACAAACACAATCACAGAAGTATTTTCTTGGATTTCACAACACAAAAACGACATACATATGTTTTAATATTATAATTGGACATAAGATTTTTTAATTACATTTATTGATTATTTTGCGATTGCTCTAACAAAAACAAAATCCACAAAATATAAGCTTTAAAGTATATTTATAATAGATCAAAAATAATAATTTTTAATGTTAATAACATAATAATTATATTATTCATATTATTAACTCTTTACTTGTACTATAAACATATAGGAAAGAATAAGTAAAAATAAAGAAAGTAACACAAGCAATAGTACAAAAGGCAATAGTACATATTAATTTTAACACAAAAAATAAAGAAAGAAACTATTGGTATATAGCAGTGGGTGACATATTTACGTTAATAATATAGTACATAAATCATTTGAGTGTTACTAATATAAATAGTAGGAAAACAAACCTTGTTTTAGTGCAGGCGGCGGAGGTTCGTCTTTATTTTCGAAAAATGTCAAAGCGAAACTGTTGCTAGTCTCTATATTGTGGGGTGGGGGTTGTGCGTGTACGCATGAGGCGGGCGGGCGGCCGCTCCACACGTCCATATTACATACATGTCCACGGACCGGGTTTCGTCCGCGACTACTTCTGTCACGCGTCTATCTGTTGCCGCCACTATTCGCGTACTGAGCTTTCCGAGCTTACAGATCGCTTTCGAAAACTCTCGCTGGCGCTCACCGCCGGCCGCCTGCCACCCACCGGCGGACGGACTCCGTCATAGGACTCAAGTATACATCCATTGTACCTTTTACCATTACTCTCCACGACCTCTAGACAAAGTCCTTCTAGACAATGTCCCATTAGACAATAGCATTCGCCAATACTTATTATTGACAGAAAATACTTTTTTTTTCGTTTCGTGATTTGCCACAGAAAGGCGCGTGCGCGCAGTAAACACATTCTGCAGGGGCAGCGCACTTGCTTAGGCGACGGTAGCCGTAAACCGTCAGAATCCCTGCCACCCTTAATTTCACCTACCTTTTTTACCGGTGACACTCCAGCAAAACTTATCACTTATTAAGTTGTAAAACTAAAGTATAAGGATTAAAGTAAGGTAAGGATAAAGATAAGTAAGAGGATGACGGTGTACATGATGGTTGGTGGTTACTATAGCCTTGGAACACAAATGTATAAGGGAATATAAGTGTAAGACTCACTTATATTCACTTGTGTAAAAGAGAGAGCAGTATAGGCTTATATTTCCTATACAAGCACTAGTGCTGTTGTTTCTCGCTAGTCTTATCTAAAGTAAGTGGTTACTTAAAGCGAACTAAAATCTGTTTTAATGTAGTAATAATTTATATTTACTTATTAATATATAAAATTTATATTTGTAATTATTTATAACATTACACAGTTACATGAAAACATTTTTAAATTTAAAAAAGGTAATAAATTAATAAGGTTCCTTATTTTAATTGCAATTTTCTTACGATTACTTTAAGTAGGTATAGAGGTAATTAATTAGTTTAATATATTTAAAATTATTTTATAAATTATGAACACTCAAGGGATTGACACTAGGACGCATTGAAAGTTTTTTTAGAACTGGCCAGAAAGTAAAGGCAGAAATGGAAAATAAATTTCGAATTAAGAACTCTTTAGGAAGCTGTCAATGTAATTTCATTCTGTTGATATTTATTTTTATAAATCTATGTTCATTTAATACATAATTGGTGTCGTGCGAAAAATTAATTTGACGAGAGAAAACTTTCGCTCTATGATTTATTATGACTTTCGTTGCGGTCTTAATCAACAACAAAGTTATGATAGACTTCGATTGGCATTTCATGACGAACCTCCATCCCGTGCCACTGTTTATAACTGATTCATTGAGTTTAAACATGATTGTAGCAATCTCACTGATAATTTACGTAAAGGATGTCCATCTACGGCGACAAATGAAAATAACTTGAGTGCTGTGCGGCTCATGATTGAAACATACTAACAGATTCGGTCAAGTTTATGCATTAGCATGAGCCAAGTGCATAAACTCTTGCACAAACATCTAGGCATCTAGGATAACCCATAATTTGACAGAAAATAAAAAAAGACATTGCTATTCAAAACTTTGTTGCTATCCAAAAAAGTTAAATGAAATAAAAACAAAATTTTTGTTTATCCTTTTAGATTTGAAAATTCTTTCCAAGATTTAGAGATGTAAATTACCTTTGTAATTAAATTTGGTCACAAGCTTTACATAATTTAAATTTTAAATTATCCTAATATTTTAAATGCAAAAATTAGTTTGTTCGTTACTTTTTTACAGCTTATCTACTTAATCGATCATCATGAAATTTTAGGTACACTTTGCATAGATTATAGAAAAAGAGATTCCCGAGAGTTCATCTAAAAAATATGTCGTGCGCCAAAAAAGCGTTGCCTAGAAACGGATAAACAAATTGTCATAGAATAAAAAGACATCTGAACAATTTTACTTTTAAATTAGTTTTGTTTTATGTAAATAGTGCAAATAATAAATATTCTGATTTAACAAAGTCACGTAATTAAATAATGGCTTACCTATAAATTTTTGCTCACATATTTTTGTCAGGCGTTAATTTAAAAAAAAAAATGAATCCCCGTTTCTCCTGGTCACGGCATCACGCGTGAACGGGTAGACCGATTTTAATTCGGTTTTCACTAATGGAAAGAGGGATAAACGGGGAATGTTCATATATATAAAAATTGCACCCCGGGCGAAGCCGGGGGCGGGTCGCTAGTATTATATATAAAAATGAATCCCTATTTCTCCTGGTCACGGCATCACGCGTGAACGGGTAGACCGATTTTAATTCGGTTTTCGCTAACGGAAAGAGGGATAAACGGGGAATGTGTTAGGGTATATAAAAATTGCACGCCGGGCGAAGCCGGGGGCGGGTCGCTAGTCTCTATATATAAAAATGAATCCCCATTTCCCTTGGTCACAGCGTCACGCGTGAACGGGTAGACCGATTTTAATTCGATTTTCACTAATGGAAAGAGGGATAAACGGGGAATGTTCATATATATATAAAAATTGTACCTCGGGCGAAGCCGGGGTCGGGTCGCCAGTATTTTATAAAATGTCCATATAAACATAGTGATAGATTGGCCATTAAAAATCACAACAATAATTTTTTATCAAGTTTACTGCCCATTGGATGAGAAAAGGCAATCAACTCTAGTGGGATGCAAGAGACTGTCGATAAATTTATAAAGAGATATGAACGAAAAAACGAGATATAAAGAAGAAAAGAAAATTTAGAGAGACTAGTAATTTTGACAACATATTATGTCCATTTTGACTAATCGATAATAAATCAACATGTTTCCTCTAAGGCTAAACGTTCAGTTTTTCCTGAGCTCTTACCTGGCCCAAAAGCGAAAGTGAATCCTTTTTGATTTCGACGATTGAACCTCATTCGAACTCTGTTTCATCGACATGAACCGTTCCCGTTCATTCATTCATTAACATATAAAATGAGTTAGCCATGTAAGATATTTTAAGTTAAATATATTAGAGAAATCACTATCTCACATGTACCCAAAGTGGGGTCTAATTTTTCCCATTTACCTTTTTGCATAATTTTGAATGTGCAAATTTACCTGCACAAGCAAGATTGAGTTTGTAGCGAGACAACCGTATATTTATTACAATTCCATTTTGAATGAGTGAATGAAAGAAAGTGTTGCCAACGCTAATGCACGCAAATAAAAAAGGTAACGGTTTAATATCATACGTCGCAGCCGGACACGATAAAACCTTCAAAACACGATTGAATTTTAAGCTCCAATTTGTAATTCTTATCCGGTCACTATGTTTACTGTGACGTCAGAGATGTGTCCTGACAAGTATCATTATACACGTATCTGAAATTTTATTTGGTTACCAAGACCCCTTTAGAATAGCGTTGCAGACGTGAGATAAAGGCTGACTTTACTTTATTTAATAGGATTCTATTTTGAAAAATGAAATACGATCCGACTAATGCGCTAAAGATGCGAACCTTTTAGCATCTAATGTCATGTCAGGTCTCTAACGACACTAAAAATAATAATGTTATTTATATACGGACAGTCTCTTTACAGGTAAAAGCAATTAAGCAGATAGAGTTTCGTAAAATTGTCATTGGTCATTTTTATAAGTTCAATAATGACCAGAATTTCTTTGAAATATAAACAGTGTACAGTTGCCTTGAGATTTGTGGTAATACATAAATATTCTATAAGTTTTAGACGTGCAGACGACATTTCATATTCAAAACAGGATCGATAAATATATAGAAGCGGCCAAAAATTGTGTTTTAAATGGAAATATATTTTATTTAATTGAATTTTTGCGACCCCCAATGCTTAACACCCCTTAAACTACTCGTGGAATTAAACAAAGCACTTGAACTTGTTTGTTTTCCTAGGCGACGGTAGCCACATATCGCTAAGTGGATGTCTTTATCATGAAAAGGAAACACATATACGCATTTTTTTTTTTAAGTTTTTATCGGATGCTAGATTTGATTACCACTTATTAGTAAGTGGCTGCTGTCTACTACGAACACAAGTAACGCCATAAGGGTGCGTTTCCACCAGAGATGTGCGAGGTAAATGTGTCGTGCGAGGATGTCTAGCTGTGCTGTGAAAATGTTTCCACCAAAGCTGTGCGAGGAAAATGTGTCGTGGAGGCAAGGTAAATGAAGCGATTCTATTTATTCTTGAAAAGCACATTCCTCGCACATCTCTGGTGGAAACGCACCTTAAGGGTGGTAATAGAGGAACGAAGTGCCAACTTGTACACACGCAACGAAACCCAACATCTCACGTGCTGTAATTTCCCAATGCTATTCTCAAGGTATGGCAGGGCAGTACTCTATACTCTGTTAGTAGTATTGAGTGTGAGTAAGGGATGAAAGAGCCTATTTCCCTATCCCTCCCTAATCCTTATCCTTAATCCTACTGAGGTCTTCGTTTGATCCGTCGTCTTTGATCTGTAGTATTTTTTTATTTCTCGTGTCACAGTGTTTGTAACAAAACTCCTCCGAAACGGCTGGACAGATTTTTATGCTTTTTTTTTGTATATTTGGTAGGTATGAAAATAGGTCGTAAAGTATTTTTCACCCTCCTATCCCCACCACCCAATTTTTAGTCGCGAATTTAGTATTTTTGTATGAAGAATATTCAAATAATTTAACCGCCCGCCGGCCGGTTCATTGGCGTGAAGTGACGCGTCACTTTAACATGTTATTATGGTTTGAAAATAAAATTTGACCCGATAGGTGGCGCCACAATCGGGCTACGGAATTATTTTCGAATTTGGTTTTGAAAAATGTTTACGAATGTGGATGAAGGGTTCTGGCGGGACAACGTCTGCTGGGTCAGCTAGTGTAATATAAATACAATAAAAACATTAATCAGCTAATCAAACCAAAGTCTGTATACTTAGATATACCTACATACGTGACAGATGATATTAGCTTAGTAATAGGGTTTGTTTGATATTTTTTGGGTACAGAACCCTGAAGATAAACCCCTATACGATAATTACTCTCCCCTTTTAACATCATTTCTTTTAAATTTAAATTTAATATTATTTCATTAAATATGTCAGTTTATTTATTTAATTTAAGGAATATAATACACATAGTAACACAGTTAAGTTGCTATTACCAAAGCGTTTCCTTGGTCGTGTTTTTTTTCATTTTTTTCTTAGGATCTTGTGTCATAAAATCTAATAAGAGAAAATAATGCGCGCGCAGCTACACTTTGCACCTTTGTAAAAAGCCGTACTGCCTGGATATATAAGCACCGGAACTCGTGAAACAGTAAAGAAGGCATAATAATATGGCAACCCTGCTAATATACCTGACATAAAATGAACACGGGTTTCATCTTTTGATTTGCTCTAATTTGCTTCACGAGCATGTATTTGACATTTACAGGGATAAGTATTTATAATATGAAGTACAATAATAGCTTGCAAAGGTATAAGTTATTCTACTGTTATTCCAGCATATTATGGTAGAAATAGCGTTTGAGCAGAAAGCAAACCTCTAAGGTCACTGCACCCGGTATGATTGTTAGAATTGGCCTGCCAATAGAAAACGAACCTAATACCGAGCGCGTTAGAATGGAGAGTCATAAAATATAAAAATATGTAAGTGTTAGCATCTAATCAAACGTGTTTCCGCTTATTGACAATCAAAATTGAAGTTTATGCTTGTGTTCACACAGGTTGTTTTCGAATGAAAATAGCGTTGAAGGTTTCGCGAGGCAGTGCCATTAGTGGATAGCCGGACTGTCTCATAAGATTCGCCGATAGCTGAGATTAAGTCCAGAATTAGTGGCGAACTGGAGAGGTGGTGGCTTCAGTCGTTTATACCATATTAACCGATCGTAATATGTATTGATACGGCATCGCATGATTGCATGCATTGCACTTGTCGATTAAACATATTTGTGACTGCTATAAACCAAACCCATGTAGGTACAGATAGTAATGTTTCTTTGATCTTTTTAAGTTCAGTGCTATCGTATTATTAACTGTTGATGTACCTGCATTTTTTAATTAATTTACATTTCATTTGGACTTCTAAATGAACAAAATCGTTGCACGATTTATTTGTTAATGTATCACTTGTGCGACAAATTGATAAACTAAAAATTATAAATTTAATATTAATATGGTGCTTCCTAAATCGGCGAAATAATTACTATTTATTTGTATTAGAAATGTTTTATATTGGTCGAGTTTTACCTTAGCTATCTACCTGCCTTAGGAGTCGTGGGTTCTATTCCCGGCAACGATAGTTTTCAATCTGGGTCTTACAAGTACCAGTGACAAGGCACACTGCGTTTCGCGGTCATCCATTGAACAGCCCGTCTGCAGGACTCTCTGAGCACCTCTTCTCTTCTTCACTTTTGTTGGTAAATCCTCGAAAGGCAGATTGCCTTTCGAGAACACCCATTGTGCAGATTGCCTTTGGTTTCGGGCTCGTAACAATTTATCCAGGTTTCATCTCCTGTGACGTTGTCAAATACAGCATTTAATTCACCTCCGATATATTTTTCAATTATTTTGCGGCACCAAACTAAGCGATGGCCTTTTGATTTTTTGTCAAATTATGGGGTATCCATCTAGCGCAAAGCTTCCTCACGCCTAGATGTTCGTGTAAGAGTTAGTGCACTTGACTCATGCCAAAGCCTAAACTTGACCAAATCTGTTGGTATGTCACTCTTTTACCTGTTTCAATCATGAGCCGCACACCACTTAAGTTAATTTCATTTGTCGCCGTTGTTGGACGTCCTATACGAAAATCATCAGTGAGATTGCTATGACCACGTTTAAACTCACTTAACCAGTTACATACAGCGGCACGGGATCGGGCTTCGTCGTCATGTATTTCATCGAAGTTTATCATAACTTTGTTATTGATTAAGACCGCAACGACAGTAGTATGACATACACTTTTTAAATGAACATTTTGTAAAAACAAATGTCAACTGAATGACATTACATCGACAGCTTCCTAAGTAATTCACGAACATACAGGGTGTCCCAAGAAGTAGTGATATAATAAAGCTAGGAGGTAGAGGACCTAGCTTGGTGATTGATAGAGTAATTCTTAATTCGAAATCTATTTTGAAAAATATCAGTACGGCCTATGTGTGGACTCTAAAACCCCTCAATTGATTTTGATGTAATTTTGGGGCAATATTCGGATTAACCTAGCGGTTGATCCTATGAAGGTTAATAGCGATAGAATGAATAGAATTTTGTATTAATTCTTTACAAATTAATACGAAATTAGATATTATTTCTATTTAAAAAATTTATGAGCTGATAAAATATATATGAGCAATAAAGACTGAATAGATAAATGTTTTAACACCCAGGAAAAAGGGACACGTACGAATTTGCGGCCAAAAGCTAGTATAATAAAAAAATTAGAAGTACGACAACATTGTAAAATTAAATAAACGACTCGTGAGATGGATTAACACTTGGGGGTGTGTCACGTGCTTGGACATGGCAAATGTCTGCTTCATCTTGATGGGTAAGGTGGAAGGTAGAGGATGCGCTGGACGAAGGAGGAAGTCGTGGTTACGAAACATTCAAGAGTGAACTGGAATAGCCTCAGTCGAGCAACTGTTCTAGTTGACTCTTGACAGGTTCTTCAGGCCAATCTTCAAGACTGAAGGGGCACTGAGAAAAATAAAAACAAAGAAGTATTGCAGTAATTATAATCGCATCGAATATAACTATTTTTTTTTTTTATTAAATTTACCAATAGTTACTTTTATTTACCAAGGTTCGAAGAAGTTTAGGAAAGCGTAATTGTCAAAGTGTTTTCCGTGTTTGGTCAAGTTATACATTTTTAATGCTCTTAATTTCTTAACTGTCTTAGATTGTAATTGCTTTTTTTGTATTATTGGGTAAGTTAGTAGTCAGCGATCACGCGATCACTGGTAGGGAACATTACCCTATACGTGGTGCATCGATCTTAGCATTGTAAAGATGCGCTCATACTGTTAGCGATATAAGAATTATGTAATTAGAAATAAATTATCTTCTTCCGAATTTGTTTAATTTTGAAACGGCACTATCAATTATTTTAATTTATACTGTACTGTATTAATTTAAATACAGATAAATACATCCTCTATTAATTTAAATAGACAATTACAATTTTAAAATAAATTTTAGCCATATTATACCTAATATACTTATGCGTGCGATTTTTTTGACATTGAAACAATTAATTGACTTTTATCTAAAGCACACCAATAGCTACTAAACAATTTAGTAGTAGTAATACTACTAATAATTTATTCTCAATGTTATATAAAAATTTCTAGGTGATTTAAATATAAAATTAACTATATAGTAAAAAATCTTTGTAGTTATGTGATACTAAACAATAAAATAAACGTGGATAAAAAAAAGAAATATACAGTTTAGTATTGCAATAGATATTATATTAATATTGGTACATTATTAACTACCACTGACTACCATTCATTGACTCTGCTGTCGTTCAAGCGTGCTCTCTTTTTATACAACAGTGTCTGCAGTCTTTACAATGTTATTTCTTTCCTAGAAAAGCATAAAAATAACATTGTTTTCAACCAGCTGAAATGGATCACTTATCGAACCAAAATAAGCGATAGGATGTTTAATATAACCCCATAACGATAAATGCCTCTAGTTAAAAAAATCAATGAGCTTTGCGAATTTACTTAGAAATACACTTGCAAATTGATGTGATATTAGAGTCATTTACATGCTATTAGACGATTAAAAAGATGTGGTCTGAAAACTCACGACCGGCGTTAAAAAGTATTTAAAATTCTCAAAATCATGGTCCATTTCATTAACAGCAGTGAAGACTGTTAGAAGAATATGTTGAAGGGAGAATGAAGGCATTAATTTAAGGGTTAGTTTAAATGAAAAGGCGATTTAATGCTAGAAGTTGATTGTTTGATTCATTTCTATATTTTATACCATTTACTCTTAATAGAGTTAAAAATAATTTCTTTAGCATAACACTAATCTCATTAGTATTCCCATTTGAATTTTTAATTTTAAACTTTTACATATTTATTTCCTCCTATTTAGACAATAGTTTTTATGTTTGAGCGTATAAATATGATTTGAATTCATAATTTATTTTTATTATGTACCTAACTATTACACAATAAATTTTATAAGATCAACAATTGCTTGAATCCTAATATTCGTTCAGGTGCTTATTGACAAATAAAATTAACTAAATTAATCCAATTATGAAATTTAATCATATTCCTTATTTTTATTCACCGATGCGTTATATATATATACGTACATATATCAACAAAACAAATTTGACAGATACTTAGATATTATGAAAATATTTATGTATAAAGAGATTATATTCTTAGATTAAATAAGCTTAATCGAATAAAATAAACAAATTAAACTTAATAAAAACTAATGTACATCGCTAACAAAAAAGAAATTACTCACCAGAAGGACTTTCTGAGGGCGGCGAGAACGGTTCTTCTTTAAATCTGTAATGAAATAAATTTTGAAGTGGTTTATATAACGATTAATATCAAAGTTTAACTACTTAATCACTGATGGTTACTCTTGTGTATAAAACCTCATTTAGCAGGTGACCTGCCAAGATGGGATTGAATGATGTGAGCCATTGTTAGGGACAGAGGTAAATAAAATAAAATAAAATAAAATAATTCTTTATTTTCGCAAACACACGTTTACAGGATTTATTTAGGTCGAGTCATAAGTAACTTCCGATGCAGCTAAGTAGAATCTATTGTTCGTATGTACCCGCTATGAGTTACCATGACAAGTTTTTGTTTTCTCACTATATAGTAGAGGCATCAGTTAATCTTTTGTCAACTGTCTTGTGTGATAAACGTTACGCTAAAAGGTTTTTTTAATCTCTGAGATTGAGAGTCAAAAAGTACATATTCGTCATTTAATGCTTTGGGAATTCAAACAAGGCTATAGTTCTAAGGCGACACCTGATAAAATATGCAGTGTATATGGTGAATGACTAATAACTGATCGGGCAGTTAGAAATTGGTTTATAAAATTCCGTTCTGAAGATACGACCTTAAAAGACGAACCAAGGGCGCGACGTCCTTCTGACTTTGACGACAACTTTTTAAAGGCAATATTGGAGCAAAAGTCAAACAACAAGAAGTATAGCAGAAAGGTTGAATAAATCAGAATCAACTGTTAACCGCCACCTGGAGAAATTAAGGAAAGTCGGCAATTTGGGAATATGGGTACCATATCTCAGTGAACGGAATAAAGAAGATCGCATGTCAATCGCGACAAGTCTGCTCTCACTCACTGGTAAAAATTGAGCTTTTTTTTAAACATGATTGTAACATGCGACGAAAAATTGATTACCTATGACAATATAGTCCACAAAAGACAATGACTTGATAAGGATCAACCAACCCTACCAGATCCGAAAGCAAACAGCCATGGCAAAAAAAATTATTGTGTGTATGGTGGGATTGTCAAGGAATAATTCACCACGAGTTGTTGAAGTTAAATTTAACGATTACTGCGAATAGAAGATGAAAATTTTATGAGGAATAAAATTAATACAAGCGTTAACGAAAAAGCGTTACGTCGAAAGCGTTGTATGAAAAGTGTAGTCCGCGTTGAGACGACGCGATAGCGCGTTATAACCTGCTGACGCAGCTTATTATCTACCCTAATCTAGTAACATTAGGGTAGATAATAAGCTAGATAAGTAAAAGGTTTTGGTTAATGATCAACTCGATTGTATCCGTCGCCTATAAATACAAGCAAATCCTGACAGGTTAAATGATAAGTTGCTAGTTGGAGACAGCCGTTATATCCAGTTATAAATATAAATAGATAATAATAAATTTATTGACACTATCTGTTTTAAAATAGTATTACTGTCTATAAATAAATGTGTAATATCCAAGTAAATCCCGGGCAGTAGGTTATTGGGAATCTAATAGATAACTTCAAGGACATAACACTTTTTATTTTCAAGACCACGGTAAACTTAAACGTTCAAGAATCGGGTTTGGATTGCTACCTAAAAGTGTTTTAAATTGTAAATTGACGAAAATCGCTTATGCATTATGCTTCATCGACACGGCGCGTCGGTCGTCCTGTCCGCAACTGAATTACGTTAACAAAATCGAGTTTGCTGCCTATTTAAATGCTGAATGAAAAACACAATCTTTCGTCTTTATACACTTATTTAGCCATACAAAAAAATATAAGAACAAATTCCAGCCAATTCGAAATAAAAGCGTTACATGAATTACACACATTAGGTATACCTATATATAGGACTGAATAGGAATCAGATAAATAGGAAGGTAACATGTACATGTACGTGGATCTCACAGATACGATGTAGATCACTCACCTAAATGCGGCAAAAACATTCAAAACTCGACCGAGCACAACGGTATAAATCATAAAGGGGATTTTTTGTTTAATTTTTTAAATCGACTGCTTTTTATGTTGAAACAATTATACAAGATTGTACTATGGATATTACCCACCCCAGTAAGAGGGATTTCAACTCTTAAAGTTGTTGATAAACAGTCCAATTGGATAGAGCCAAGCAGAAGGAGGTCAATCGACGAATTTTGCTCTTATGGGCAAAAACAAAATTTTCGACTAATGTGTGTTACCATATGGTGCTGAAACGTGGTCTCAATATGGGCCCAATAAGAAAGCTCAACGTCGCTCAATGAGCTATGGAGAGCGCTATGGTCGGAGTTACACTGTGAGATCGAATCAGGAATAAGGAGATCCGTAACGAGCGAAAGTTAACGTTATAGCCCGTCTGACCAGTAAGTTGAAGTTGAATTGGCAGTGGGAAGGGCACATAATATGGAAAGCCTGCTGGGGCCGGAAAGTTCTCGAGTGAAGACTACGCAGCGTAAGACGTTCACCCATAAGATGGACAGACGATCTGATAAGGGCCACGGTTCGACGGTGGATCCAGGCTGCTTCTGACCGGTCCTATTGGAAAATTATGAGAGAGTCCAGGAGTAACGTCCTACGACTGAGATGATGTATGTTTATTAAACTGGAAGTTGTAAATCATATTTTTTATTAGGTACAATGAGCAGGCCCATCCACTGCACAATAGATATGTGGACATATATTTTGTACAGTGAATCAATGATCTCATGAGAGGTGCTGGCAATGGATGGATTAGTAGGGCACAGGACCGTGTGTAGAAGCGCTTAAAAGGCCTATGTCGCTTATGACATTGCCGGCTCACCAGAACGCTATTTTGAGAAGCCGCCTCGAAGGTTCAAATAGCCATGATTATAGCTGACCTCCGGTAGGAGATGACGGCAAGAGAATAAGAAGAAGTTGCTTATGAGCTGATGATGACGTATATGCATCGCACACTATCGCGTGTATCATTGCTGGCGCCTTGATTCTAGTGTCTGTGACTGACACTTGTGGCCGATAGTAAATTTTTGTTTTTTCAATTAATTTCACACAGAAACAAAACATTTGATCTGATCTGAACTTCTAATGGATTAGTCTCAGAGCTATGTAGAGCGAAGATCACACGTACTTATGGCAACGCCTCACAAGCGTTAAATTCATCAAGGGACAGAAATATATCCAAAACAATCTTTATCTTTATCTTGTCTTAGTGGCTATTTCTGTCTGCTAGAGTACCAGTATCACGTCGTCCATTGCTGAAATATTGTGATCGCCACGTGAACTAAAGCTCTCTACCTATACCTACCACGTTAAGGAACTGTAGTACTTTTTTGATAGAGGCATTCTTCACATCTTCACAAGCCATTGTGTGGCTTCCTAGGATGTGACTGCGCTTGTGCATCAGAGGGCCACACTCGCACAGGATATGCATTGGTGTTTCTTCTGCCTCACGGCAGAAGCGAGACTCTCCCGTACTAGTGAGCCCCATTACTTTAAGGTGCCTATTGAGGCGGCAGTGCCCCGTTAGCGCCCTAGATAGCAAACACAAATTGCTCCTGCTAAGCGACATAGCCAGATTTGTTGCATTTCGACTATAGGCTTTAATGAGCGCTTTGGAATGGTTCAAACCTGGCAAGTCAGTCCAGCGTTTGTAAGATTTAATAAAGCACTGGTTCCATATGGTCCAGCGAGCTAGGCTATTTGGTAGTCCGCACATAGGTCCGCAGCCTGACTATCTGAGTGAATGTAAATTACACGGTTGACGTAGTTTCTTTGCAGGTTGATTTCCGCGCATTCTAAGATGGCGAAAACCTCTGCTTGGAAGATGCTGGCGTATTGTCCCAAGTTTAAACTAGTCCTGTAGTCCTGGTCACCGCCATACACTCCACAGCCTACGTCAGGTCCTGATTTGGACCCATCAGTATACCAAGAAAGGCTACCTTCCTCCCAAGAGATCTTATTATTTGACCAGTTTTCTCTTGAGAGTAGCTCCACAGTATAATACTTTGTTTCTATGTACTGTGGTACCATTGTATCAGTAGGCATGCCTAAGATAGGATCCCTTAGTACTGAGTCTTCTAGAGCTCTGAGTACCTTGGACAGCCAATTGTGTTTACCCCGATTCATCATTCTGTGCATGCTGGTTCTCGCCTCCTTCTCTAAAAATAGATTTAGAGGCGGTAAGCCCAGAATAGCCTCCAGAGATGCTCCGGGGGAACTCGACATGGCTCCTGTTATCATCAGACATGCCAAACGCTGTACGCCATTAAGCTTGTCGATGGTCGTTTTCTGGTTGGCTTTTCTATACCATACTATAGAGGCGTATGCGATCATCGGCCTCACAATAGCAGTGTACAGCCAGAGGGTGAGCTTTGGACACGGGCCCCAGCTCTTCCCTACCATTCGACGACTGATAAATAAGGCTGCCTTAGCCTTATTTATCACATTTCCAATGTGTGTATTCCACGTTAGTCTCTGGTCGAAAGTAACTCCCAGATATTTGACCTCTGTGGAAAATTCAACTCGTTTACCATTTACTAGAGGTGGCTTTAATTTGTCCAGTAGCCTCTTTTTGGTAAACGGTACTATAGCGGTTTTATCACCGTTGACTAACAGTTCATTTGCTGTGCACCATTCGCAAATGATGTTTAAAGCTTTCTGTAACAGGGCCGAAATTGTGCTTTGGCAGAAGCCTCTTATGATCACCACTAGGTCATCAGCATAACCTAGGGCATCGATCTTGTGTTCTGCCAGCCTGTACAGAAGTTGATCAACTGCAAGAGTCCAAAGCAGTGGCGATAGAACACCGCCCTGCGGGCATCCTCTTGTAGTTACTACAGTGAGCGAGGTATCGTGGAAAAGTATTGCCGACATTGTAAAGTATTGCGAGAAAACAAACAAGAAAAGATCTTAAATCAAAAGATGCCAGGATAGAAATGGATACAGTAACTCAAAAAAGTAACTACAATTGAAGGGAATACAATTGAATTGAAGTAATACAATTGAATATCGTAATGATGATGGAAAAATAAGAAAGTAAAAAAAATCTATAAAAAGAAACAAAAGGGACCTTTATTTTCTAAAAAATAATAAAGGTTTTTTTTAAATTAAAATAAAATTTCTTATTTTAGTTAGTTGCGTTGCGAAGTTGCGTTGCGCACGCGAAGACGAAGCTCTATGGCAGGGAAGAACCGCCTGAAAGAGTATTGTAATCGTGGCTTTGTGGAGGGCGGTGAAGAATTGGTTGCAGGGACCGGCCTAGTAACCACCCTCCGCAGTCGTCCGGAAGAGTGAACACTCAATCTCGTCACCTGGCTTAGTAACTCTTCCGCGGCGTCAAACGAAGTGGAAACCGTCACTGGTACTGCGGTACTGCCGCGATATCTGTGGAAATGCCAGGTGGAGACCCCGAAGGGCTGCCCATCCCGAGAGTTTCAGGTGAAAGCAGCCTTCAACTCAGTGTACGAGTAAGTTGTGCCGCAGAGTTTATGGAGTGCTTCAGAGGTAACGACCCTCGCTGACTGTCCGCTGCGAGGGTTGAGTATGGGCGGCTTGGCACGCTCCGCTTCTCATGTGGGCAACGGAGTGGGTGTCATCCGCCGGTGTCCAACATCAGGCAACGAGGTCAAACTCTGCGCCTACTCAAGGTGGAGCCCGCAAGCGTGCGGGCCGCCTATGGCGAAAGGAGACAGTTTCAACGGTCTCTGACCTCTCTCATAGAAGGTGCGAGGAAACACCGTAGATTTTTAGTAGAAATCTCCCATACCCCACCAATCTGGTACGCAGATTTTCTAACGCAAAAAATGGGTTAAAAAGGAAAATATATTGATAATAACGGAAACGGACCCTAACTCACCAGATGGTACAGCCTGCGATATGACGCTGGCGGGAGACTATATATGTATGAGAAGAAATTGAATTAAACTCGATTGGCAGCATGCGTCACTAGCGTTGTACGTGGACATCTTTCTCTGAAAATCCTACATTGGATCTACTCGTCGAGTACCATCTATAATTTTCGGATGTCAACCCAATTGATGGTATGTGACTACAATTGCCTAGGAACACAAGAAACATTAGAGGTTCAAGTGCGCTGTCGAATCTTATAAAAAATAATAATAATGGTAATTTAATGTGTAGGTAACTCATAAAGGTATAATAAAATAAGTGTAATAGCAAAAGGTAGTACGTAAAACGGTGTTATTACTACCATTAAATCACATAGAATCGTATTGCTATATACATCTACACACAAATTAGTGATTCAAGGACAACATCGATTTTATTTACTTAATGTGGCCTTGACTTCCAATTAGAGCAATAATCAGGACCATGAAATACCTTCTGCTGCAGTAACTGTTATAATTTCATATACAGGTATATGAAAAAATAGGCCGCTGCAGTTTAGAGCGGCATTCTGACATTGACCATGAAACTATGACCGGAAAATCGATTTTTCGCACCGCTTGTACTTTAGAGACGATCTAAACATTTTGCAATTGGCTGTACGTTTTGAAAATATCATTTTGTATGTTTTTAATAAACAAAACACAAAAAAAAAATTGTAACATAAAAAAAAATATTGCGCTTGTAAATGATTTTTTAACTTACGTGTACAGATCTTCACGAATACTTTGAGAACTGCTGGTAGCCTCGACCAACACTGAACAACTCATCACGGTTTTTTTCGAAATTTATGTTTGCTTTGTATCACCGGTATTTCTGGAGACTTATGTAAACATGTTACCTAATATAGTATTGTTTTCACGAAACTACATTGTACCTAAGTATTGATTATTAAGAGAATAAGTAAATTACGACAAATATTAAATTTAGTAACAGCACTAAGAAAATATGCAGATATTCAAAATGTTCAGCACTGTTTCAGACACGAAATCTGTGTAGGTTGTGTGTAAAATACTGACTGAATGACATGAACTTTCGACAACGCCTTATATAATAATCGTTACTTGGAATAAAATAAGAGTGTGGATGTTTGTATAGGACTTTACGTTGGTTCGATCCAACAACATGGTTTCAGGTTAAATATGGAAATAGTTTTATAAAATACTAGCTTTTGGCCGCGTCTTTCTCCGCGCCCCTTTTTCTAAGGTGTTAAAATCTTTATTGCTCGTATATTTTTTTCAGGCATAAAATATTTCATTTTTACTTTTAAATAGAAAAAATCTAATTAGTAATTTTTTATTTTGTAGGGAAACAAAGTTATCAAAATAAACAAAAAAAAAATGTTTATCCGATCGCTAGCAAATGTTACATGATCATCCGAAGATCTGAAGATTGCCTGAAAATTTCATCAAAATCGGTTAAAATCGGCGCTTTGTAGTCCAAAGGGAAATATGCATTGAAAAAGACTTGAAAAAATTAATTAGGCCAATAGGTGAGCCGTTTTTTACATATATAGATAGATAAAAATATAATTAAAAAGGAATTAAGTACAAAATTTTTGTACTGTTTAGCAAGAATCATATAATTACCTACCTAGCAATAATTGTCATTCTTATTAGTAACTAATTCTGATAAGAAATAATAACTAAGTAAAAATTTTACTAACTCATAAAAATTAAAATTAAAATAAAATTGACAATAGAGAATGAGTAGAGAGAGCATGAGAAATATTAGAAATTAACACAGTTTATTTTTACGAGAAAATTTTGATAAAACTTTTGGCAAAATATTTTATAAATTTTATTCCTCTCTAATAGTTTTTGTTTGATTATTCATATCCATATTAAAACATGAGGAAATTATTCTGTCCATTCATTAAACCAATTTTGACTTTTAGACATTTTTTCCTTTACACTTTCTTTTTGAAACTTTTTTTCCTTAATATTCTTATTGATACTTAATATATGTACTTTTTGACTAATAATAAGTCAAAAAGTATAATTTAATATCGGTTAATTCGTCAGTGAAAAGTCACCCCTTCGGGAATGGGGTGCTGACTGCGCATGTGCTATTTTAACCTTGAGCATACTCGTACTTCCCGGTTCATGGGCGATGAAAAACACTGTCACCTGCCTACTAGGTCAATCTGCTTTTCTAACATAGCCATAATATCTAACCCTTTTCCTATGTGAATATCAAACGACAATTCTAATTGCTATCAAAGACTCGTGGGTGTTAATAAAGAATATCACATTCAATTATTCAATGAGCATTCTAGTGAATATTTGAATTTTATTTCGGATTCATGTAGATAAGAAACTTATCGTAATCAAACAAACAAGAAACATTTGAAGGAATATATTTATTTTTTAAATCTATGAAAATTTATTGCCTAATGGTTCGAATGCTCGACTGTATACACGATAGAGACAGGTACGAAACCCAGTCGGACCAATACGTGGGTTATTTTTTAATTTTTTTTTTTTTTAGAAATGACAGCCACTTGCTCTAACTGCTTGTATCAGTTTTATCAGATAAGGAAACTCTTACATTGGATAGATTAGTGAGAAGTGTCTGTGTAATAAATATAATCTAATTGCTGTGATGTAGACAAAATTGATATGGATTTGTTCTGGTTATCATTACTCTTCTTCGGGAATAAAATTGGCGACATTTTTGCTGGCTAGGGATTGCAACATAGTTGTTATCTTTTTACTCTTTTAAGTTGAGTGAATGTGTTTTTAGAACTGGCCAGAAAGTAAAATAAAAATATATTTCGAATTAAGAACACTTTAGGAAGCTGTCGATGTAATTTCATTCAGTTGACATTTGTTTTTACAAATTGTGTTCATTTAAAAAGTGTGCGTCGTGCGAAAAAAATGAATTTGACGACAGAAAATTTTCTCGTTCTATGATTTATTATAATTTTCGTTGCGGTCTTAATCTTAAGAAAGTTTGATAGTGAGTTTAAATGTGATTGTAGGAATCTCACTGATGATTTTCGTAAATGGCGTCCATTTAAGGAGACAAATGAAAATAACTTCGGTGCTGTGCGGTTCATAATTGAAACAGGTAAATTGAACCCACAGATTCGGTCAAGTTTAGGAACTGTCATGAGTCAAGTGCATAATAGTCATGAGTCATGAGTCTAGGCGTGAGGAAGTTTTGCGCTAAATGGATACCCCATAATGAATTGCTTAGATCGGTGTCGCGAAGTTATTAAAAAATATAACGGAAGTGAGTCAAATGCTGTATTTGACATCGTCACAGGAGATTAAACCTGGATATATTGTTACGAACCCGAAACCAAAAGGAAATCTGCATAATGGGTGTTCCCTTTCGAGGATTTACCAACAAAAGTGAAGAAGGGAAGAAGTGAAGGCAAATAGATGTTGCTCCATTCTTTGGACGGACGGGACATTTTGCAACCATAATGTTAGAGGATCTAAGGACCGTTACTGCAGACTGATATTTCAAAAAGTAAAGAAAAAGCAAACATTTGAAAACCAATGGCCCTAGAAGCATAATTTTTAACCTTATGGCGCTTGAGCTTTTTAAGTGTCATTAAAAATGCAAGGAATGGGTTATTATAATAATAATATATCTGGTATAAAAGAATTGCATTATATTTACAGATTCATCTTCTTTACGCTGTTCTTGGGTGGATCCACCCAAGAACACACGACTCGTGTATTCGAGTTTCTCGAATGTTATCATAATTTTTCGATGAATTCACGATTCTGCGATGAAACTGCGATATCTTATTACCAAATATAACAGGTCATATTTGAGACAGTTCTTCACATTAACAAGACGTTCTATAGCGAAGATGTTGACAATAATAACAGGAGCGATGAGGAGGATGATATTACATTGATAGATCTGAGACGAATTCAAAAAACTTAACCGAAGCAGAACTTAGGAAAAGTATGAAGGAACAGTTGAAACAACAAGTTCTTGAGTATTTAATAACAGGAAATGTAATTACAAAATGGTGATTTAGAGACTACGTTAAAAGTGGAGATGGCACCATCCGATAGAGACCCAGAGCAGTCCATTTTACTTACTGATTTAGAGTTCTGAGAGCCCTAGGCTAACAATGGATAAGCGTCCTCTCCCCCCCTCTACCGGACCTGTTCTGCCGATGTCTAAGGCAAGGTTATCTACATCTGTTCAGCAGACGTAATAAGGAAACAGACAGAGATTACGTCCATGACATAGGTTCAAATGAGCAAAGTGTTTGTCTGGTGAGCTCCAAGCTTTAAGCTCTAATTCAATTGGGGTTGAGAAGAGAGCTCAGGTAATTTAAAAATTTCGAATCACAGTCAGTCAACGAGAGAGGTAGGAGGAGCGCGTAATTGTTTTAAATTCAAGTTGTATATTTACGCGCGTATTTTCACATTGCCTCCTTAAGATGCTCTTTCCTTAGAATATACTATCATTTCTTGATATATTTTTTTTAAATACTCGTACCTACTTTTAATTACAATTTCGTTGTAGGATGTTCATTGTTCACTCACCCAAGCACAAATTATTCCTATTAAAAACGATACTCAACAATGTTGATTTTGAGGAGATGGAAAGAGGGATAAACAGGGAATGTTTTAGGGTATATAAAAATTGCACGCCGGGCGAAGCCGGGGGCGGGCCGCTAGTATTGTATAAATAAGGGTCCTATAAACAGCGAAATGCGCCCCCTTCCGCGTGGATGACGAATTAACTCTAGTTCGGCTTTGGAGTTTGGACGGCGCCATTTACCGGGAGTTGGGCAAACTACTTGATTTAAAACACCAGTTAGATGTTTTAGTTAGGCTCGCGGCGGCGTGGGGGCGGGGCGATGCACGTAATGTAAAAACACCACTAGGTAGGACTATCGGTAAGAAATTTGCAGAAGCGACCCCAATGGTCGAGTAGCGGGAAGTAAACGGTGCCGGTCGAGTATAGGGATTGTCCTAGAAGGTTCGCGATAGGAAAAGAAAGTTGCGTCACGCGGCTCGAGTTGATAAAAGTCGAGCGCAGCGCGGACACGTCCTCTTACGGCGTCCAAAGCTCAACGAATTCTCCCGGTGGTTTTCATCACATTCTTCCTACTTAGCCAGCTGAGCAGCACGCGTAACACGTATTTTACGTAACAAAAACAAGTATTTTATGGCTTATAGCCGATAGGTTCCGACGTATTAGTAAAGTGGTGTAGACTCAGAGCCGTATGCCTAACGGGGCCCTTAGCAAGGGGCCTCGCGCGCTGATATTAAAAATGTAAAACATAGCTAAACCTTGGGAATAAAAATTAAATTTGAAGGTTTTTACGTAATAAACCCTACTGACTATATTATTGTCCTGTTTTTAATGCTACTTTGTCATATTTCAGATACGGCACAAGAAGAGTGTCTTTTTAACACAACGCGCATAAAAAACTGAATTGAATAAGTAAAATATTACTTTTATTTTTTTAGGTACTTACACACTTTTATTTTATTTTATTAGGAAGCCAACGCAGTGTACAACTATCCTTAATACGTAAACACATTTAAAAATTCATTTATAATGTCATATAGGTAGATACTCCACTTATAGGCTATCTTGGCATGTATTAATACAAACATAGTAAACAAAAACTCAAAAAATGACAAACCATTATGCAATACGCGATAAAAGAAATTTTTAACCCTTCTTTTAAAACGTGCGGAGGAATACTGAAAGATATCTATGCCAGTTCCCCTAATTAAATAAGGGTAGGACTATTGGTAGTTTTGTTTTACTGGTAAGTCTACTGGGTACAAAGTTCCCAAAGGTCTTACTAGTAAGTTTATTGGGAAGGAACTTCTCAGTAGTTTAACTGGTGAGACTACTCGGTAAGACTACTGGGAAGAGGTCAAATTATTGTAGGTGACGACTATTCTGCGCAAGGGAGCGGCTCTGCCCAGGTTACTTTTGTGGTTTAGTAAAAATAGCGTTATGATGTTTAAAATGTATTTAAGAAAGTTAGAAAACGGTTAAGGGGCCTGCATCTCGTCAGCTCAGGCCAACATACCACGTGCCGTAGCCCGATCTCACACCATATCCGCTGGACGGGCAAATACCATTACTTGACGTGCATCGGGCAACTACGATGCCAATACGTCTCAGCACAGTGCCTGCAAATCCAAGTGAATCTGTAATTTGTACAATTGTGTCATTTAGTGTGTCCATGACTCCTTTAATTTGGAAGTTAAACTCTATGATAAATTTTAATATAATAATAATAGTTAATGTCCGCGCCGCAATTTTAAAATCCATACTTTTGTGTATATCTGTCACATGTATATTCCTTTACTCAGGTAATAAAGCGCTCATATTTACCCTTCAGGGGGCAGGCGCCCTTTTTGAGATAATTTAATTAGAGTCTCGTGAGGTATCTGTCGAAAAGCTAGTCGGTGAGTGACGTTGGAGGAACTAGCGACCCCTCAAGGGGTCAACAGAACTTCAACGGTTACAAGCCTTAAACTATATAAATTTTTCATGTATTAATAAAAATGTCTTAAAAACATTAATTTATTATTATTATTTCATAGCCAACAACTAATTATTCGAAAAACTCTTAACTCGAATAGTGTAACGCAAGGTACCTAATTCATAAAACTCTAATACCAAAATCAAGCGCATGCATGCATGCCATGCATTACCCTACTCTATCTTCACTGTTACAGCGAGTGACCCGGGCGGAGAAAGATGTATTACTAGGTGTATAATTCGTGTATAAGAAAGCTTCCTCACGCTCTTTTTCTTCGGTGTTAGGACTAGTGTCCACCTAGGTGGAGAAAAGCGGACACATGGTGTACGAGTCGTACATAAGAAGGCTTTTGTGACGATGTTTTTCTTCACTGTTAGGGCAAGTGTCCACTTAGGTGGGGAAAGGTGGACTACGGGCAAGAAGAAATATTTGAAATCCAAGAATGTGGACCATGCGTATGCGAACTTGCCCTTCTGCTAATAAGCCCGTAGATTGCATGTACATAATGTAGCTCTTCTTTTTCAATAGATTGGACTTTCGACTGGTTATTATAATAAAACTATATTGAATTCTCAAACTTTATTTAATCAAAAGAGACTGTAACAGTAATAAAATATGAATATGAAAAAACAATTTATGACAAATTAGCTAATCAGATAGGTAACTATGAAATTGTAGCCCAAGTGTAGGTTGCTAAGACACCAAAATGTCAACCCTAGTAGGAATGAGATACATACACCTTCTAGAGATCATCGCCTCTTCTCACACATTTACTGAAAAAAAGGATTACTACTTTTAGTGAAAAATTCGATAATAGTGAAAAAATATGGCTGAACTAGCCTTTAAGATCCTAGGGTCAGTGGCGTAGCTACTGTAGAGGGCTAGATCGTAGACCCTGAACAATTGAACTAGGGAAAATTTCTTCCATTTTCGTGTTACAAGACTTTAATCATGAAACAACTTTTTTACAGACGTGTGATCAATATTAAAGTAAATATTCTTATATAAGGCATCAACTTTTCCTTTATATTTCTTAATATTTACCACTTACTTCTACGTGAATTAACTAAGGCAAAGACAATTCACCATTTTTTATACAAATAATCAGGAAATATGGAGTACTAGAATGCGCTTATACTAGAATGCGTTTATTTACATCAATCTTACTATACCATACAGTTCCTATAACTTTTGAAGAAGCTAAAAGAACACTTAGCAAATGAAAAAGTTATTTAAGAAATACAATAGGCCAAGCTAGACTCTGACATTTATCGCTAAACAAAGGGCCCATCATCGCATGACATTTAGCGCTAAGTATATAATATGTTTCTGGAATTGGCCACTTACAAAACAATATTTAAAAAGTATTTGAAAATCAGAAATGGATCTCTTTGGCTGTAGAATACAGTGTCACTTATTTATAAATTATGGCGTCATTTTAAAAATTGCGTGTTTACATCACCATGGATTTTACTCCTGAAAATTTTCGTAGTACGATTTTCTACGATTTTAACTTTTCTCGGCTTCAAATTGATTTTGGCGTTGGAGCACCATGCAAGAGGGCTATTTATAGTGGTTTGGAGAATTCAAACGCGGTCTTGTCCATCC
This sequence comes from Bembecia ichneumoniformis, assembly GCA_910589475.2. Classification (NCBI taxonomy): domain Eukaryota; kingdom Metazoa; phylum Arthropoda; class Insecta; order Lepidoptera; family Sesiidae; genus Bembecia; species Bembecia ichneumoniformis. Next base: position 3,107,650 of record OU342530.1, on the reverse strand, counting down.
AATGTTGTGATCAACAAAAACCGATGCTGTGCGTCGAAACAGACGACCACCGGACCTACCATTTTGTGACAGAATGTAACATTATGGGACAGAATTGATACTATAATTACTAGGTACATACATATTTTTGTTTTGGTACTTCGTTTTACTGCTTAATACAAAAATTATTGAAAATATGCGTTCTTAAACTCTTCTTAACACTCCTATAAGTTAAATATCAGAGAGCATTAATGCTAAAGCGATCGAATTTAGATGTTCTCTTGGAAGACAAGCTTACTCTAGCTGCAAAAAAATTGTATGTTCTACAGAACTCGTTGGCTGGCGTACTAAAATACTAGATTATATCCTTTGGACACCTTGCAACGCCAAATTTTTTGAATTGTCGAAGATCTATTGCTCACACGACAACGGTTAAAATTCCTTAATTTAATAGGAGATGTACAATGGCGAGTGCTCTGATAAATAGTTTTTACCACCGTAGACGTTATTAAGGGGCCGCTGTGCAGTTTCCGAAACTTTATATAGTGGAGACACGAACTTTGGAATACACTCCCTTCTTCAAGGGTGCTGCTGTAAACCCTGCGGGTCGCTAGCGTACCAGAGGGTGTTGGTTGGATCCTTAATATTATTATGTGAATCACTCAATTTGATTTATAGCACTAAATAAACTATTGCAAGCGATTTCGTCCGCGCTCTTTTTTCTTATTAAAACCTTTATTCAATCTTTATTGCCCATCTTTTTAGGGTTCCGTATGTCCGAATAAAAAAACGGAACCCTTATAGGATCACTCGTGTGTCCGTCTGTCCTACCATTATCCCCCCCCCCATCTCCGAAACTACTGAACCTAAATTTTTTAAATAAATACAGAAATTAGTTTTCTACTTATAGATTATAGGAAAACCTATAAGAAGTCCATGATATTAAAATAACATGGTAAATCACTCAATAGTGTGCGGATAGGTAACATCGTACGGAACCCTCTTCACGCGAGTTCAACTCGCACTTGTTCCGTTTTTTTTGTCCCGTTTTCGGGAACATACATGTCAGCTTATTGATTTTTGGATTAAATTAAATGGATACATTATACCGTAACATTTCCTCAGCTCATCCTTTTCCCTTTGATTTGATCCATTCATGTTTTGACTAATTTCGAATTTACGAGACCATGCTTAGGTTGCTACTTATGTATTGAGCCTTGGTAACAATGGCAACGCTTTAGGGTGACATCTTGGATTTCTTTTCTTAACATAACCTCAATTATAACAATTTATACGGCGGATAAAACAATTTTTACAGGTCGATAAAATAATACATTTTTTTATAAGGTCGGCAGACAGGGTGACTGTCCACTTGATGGTAGGTGGCTACCGTTGTCTGTAACACAAGCAATGCCACAGCTGAAGTACGCTGCCGACTACTCCTAGTATTAAGGATAAGGGATCCAAAGGGATAGAGAAATGGGCTCTGGCATCCCTTACTCATTCACTAAAACATAAAGCACACGTGCAGTTATTTCGCGGTGGTCTTCTGTACAGGGGGTGGTTACTGCCGCCAGGCGGGCTGCCGCAATGAGTGCGAACGACATTGTGGCCTGCCACTACTAAATTTCCCATACGAAACTGTATGCGTTGTAACTACACAGTTTAATATGGAAAGTAATGAAAATATATTTTTTACGTGGAGCGCACTAAGTTTCCGGAATGAATAAGAAAAAGTGACTTATGTGAATGGTCAAAAATGAATTTATTGGTTCTCAAAATTATCTCCGTTAGCATAACATAAATGCACTTTTTCATACGAATAAAGACAACATTTATGCCACTCCTCCATGGTGACCTCGGAAACGAAGTTTCCCAGTCTTCGAGTCTCTTCTGGTGATGAAATTCGTTGATCGCATAACTGGTTCTTAATTTTTGGGAACAAAAAAAGTTGTAAGGTGCCAGGTCGGGGCAGAGTAGGTATTAGCTGTAAGCAGGATGGGTCATAAATTAAACGTTTTTCACCTTCAAAAATTCGTTTTGTCTGGCAGTGTGAGAACTGACATCGTGGTGCAATATGATACGGCGTTTAAGGAGTTCGTCAATAACTTCCGGTAAACAAATAGTCGTATATTAATCACTATTTACAGTACGACGATTCTTCAAAGCAACAGTAACTATGTCTCCAGTTTTATTAAAAAAGAAGCAATCATCTGCTTAGAGGCATTTTTGCACGCGCGCTACTTTGGTTGTTTTCGGCTCATCTTGGAAGATTCATACTCGAATGACGCCCCTTCGTTGAATTTGGTAAGCACGTTGAACTCAGTCAATTTGTCCAAATGTTTGTGCATGATTGACTATGCCTATGACTAAGGATGCCCGAATTTCACGGCAGGTCACGTGCCTGTCTGTTTCGATCATAAAGCGCACAGCATCGATGTTCACAACGGACAACAAAAACATCGATGCTGTTGGACCGGCGACCATCACGAAATTCGTCACTGAGATTGACACGACCGCATTTTTGCAATTCTGCAAACCATTAAATAGTCGTCTTGCATGGTTCTTCATCGCTAAAAGCAGTTTGAAGCCGAGAAAAGGTCGGCTGAGCTGTCAAATTACACTGTAAATACTTTTTGATTGTTTAAGTAAGTGACCAGTTCCGGAAACATATTCAGTGTGCCAAATGTATAAAAATTTTCCGAGGTCGTATATCCTCGTAAATAAATTAAAGGGATATTAATAATTGAAAAACTTGTTACTGTAAATATAATTTTATTTGGTTTGTGTTAACCAGAGCATGCATATTTAGCCGGCAGTTTAACCTGACATTATTATTGCTTAAATTAAGTCTTACTTTCTAAATAATTACTAATAACTCTTTTGCACCAACAAAGGTAACGAAACATGATCAACACTAAATAAATAAGTACACACTCTTTGTTCCAATAAAGAAAAATTTCGTTCAGAATAAAGCCTAAATAAACAAAATAATACTGATCAATGTGGTTTTCCACGGCCACTTTAGATTTATCTGCTCGCAATTTTACACCTTATTTACATTCAACCATTGCCATAAGTGATTTCTCCATATTTCTTTCCAAATCGTCTCATGGTAATAGAACGTGGAAATTATTGCAATATCGGCGCTCTGCCTTTTTAGTTTATTTAATTATATAAATATTTCAAAAAAGAAAAAAAAAGTACAAATAATGATACTTATTATTAATTTATACTAATATTATAAAGCTGAAGAGTTTGTTTGTTTGAACGCGCTAATCTCAGGAACTACTTGTTCGAATTGAAAAATTATTTTTGTTTTGAATAGTCCATTTATCGAGGAAGGCTATAGGCTATATAACATCACACTACGATAAATAGTATTATATATAAGCAGTGTCCAGTACCGCGCGCCCCATGCGCACGCCGCTGCCGTATGGGCCGCAGCGAAGCGTGGCCGAGTTCAGCTAGTTCTTCTATATTAGTATTATCAAAATTCATACTGATCAGTTTTCTCGGATAGATTTTTGTGTTGCCATGGAAATGGGCTGAATGCAAACGAGGTATTAAGGTTGAGTTTTCTTGGTGCGTACGAACGCATCGAATACGCACTGCGTAGGTACAGCGTATGTACGTCGAGTTTGCACGTTTTGCTTGAAGCGTTTAAACGTAAACGTACATTCATCAGTTGTCCACTGATCGAGTGAAACAGACATTACATGAACCATATTAAAAATATCACCTGGAATTACCATATCCATGGTCAAAGCAAATAAAGATTATTATTATTATTATTAAATGTTTAATTCACTTGAAGAAGAATTGATCTTGTGTTACTTGGCAGTGAAATTGAGACGAACGAAGGCAAATAAAAAAGTACCTATATCATACGAGGGAGAATGAAGGATGCTACAGGCTTCTAACTGAATGTGTTTTGGAAAAAATGTTTCAATTGCAGTTTAAAAAAGCTCACTTTAATGAAGTGCTACCTTAAATAATTATTCAGACAGCGGAAAAATTGCCTACAAATGTTATCCATGAACCTATATCACCAAAATTGTAAAGGTTCAGCGGTTATACGTCCACGTTGCTCACTGTGCAAGCGAATACTAAATGCAGCGTTTAACAGTTCTCCGTTGCGTTTAAACGCACCAAGGAAATCCTAAGATCGAAATAAACGCAATAAGTAATTTTAAATTTATTTAAATTAATGTATCTTACTAATGCGTTTTTAATGCTTTCAAAAAATTCAAACTTCGAAACACATCCAGAGCAAAAAATATTGAATATATTTCGACCAGCAGCGGCGAGAAATCTAAAATGTATTCGTAAATTTAATTCACAGCTAATTTATCTCACTACATAATATATTTACCAATAAAAACTAATCAGATCATGTACTGTTTCCATAATGTATTACGATATTTAATGCGATGAAAAAATATTTAAACTCATACACAAGCCGCAAGCTTGTAATATCACTCTAAATGCCATTCGGGCAGTGATTGTATATGTGCACGCAAATTCGTCTTCACAATTGCATGGTGGATATTAAAACAAATCTCGAAAAAGTGTATATTTTATCAACTAGCAACACTCTCGCCCACCATTATCTAATATGAAAACGCCTTTGCGTTTAGTAACATTTTTATACCGTACCCTTCAAAACTTAGTACCACTCTTTTAAAATTGCAATTTCTCCTAAATTATAGAAGTTACGAGTTTTGAAATAAAAAATGTTTTATGGCAAATTTCATCAACTTTAGTAATACATTTGTAACGTTTTTAACTTAAATTTCCGGTTAGGCATACAAGATTTCGGAGGCGATTTTGGGGAATGTTCCCTCACTCTTCCATCAGGGCCTCTTTCAGGGCCCTGATGGAAGAGTAGGAGGTGGTCTGTGGCTTCTAACCAGCCTCCCGAGCTCATCCCAGATGTTCTCGATCTTCGCCTTGCATCGGGAGTGAATAGTGAGAATCGAGACTCATCTGTAAACAAAACTCTTGCCCACTCTTCTTCAACCACTGTATGTATTCACGGGCGTGGTGCAGTTTTGCTACTTAATATGCCCTCTTTCGAGTTTGGGGCGGACTTCCAACTGTATTGAGGTGGCGAAGGTCCCCTCAGATGGTTTCCAGTTTCTTCGTACCTTCGCTTCACCTGCCGGACCGTTCTTACACCCGCCATTCTTCCCAGTACGACGCATACTGATGCCTAGTTCTAAAAAAGCCATGAATCTTGCACTTTCTTCAGATGAAAGAGGCATGCTTAGTAATAGTAACCTTTACAGAATGTAGACAACTTCGTTTGTACATCAAAATTGATGAATTTTTATATAAACCAACAACATAACCGATCAAGAAATAAATGTTTTGTTCCTTAAAAGGTTATCGACTAAGAAGTTTTTACATAAAACATTTTTATTATCTTACGAATCCTTTTTATTTCAAAACTCTATCTTCTATAGTTTAGGAGAAATTGCAATTTCTAAAAGTGTAGTACTAACTTTTGAAGGCCAGTGTATACTCACAAAAATTTTGATTTTTCACTATCATATGGAAAACTTACAGGTATATTTTGCACACTACAACCTATAAAGCACTTGAATGCCATCAAATCACTAAACAAATATTGACTGAACAAGTTTCGTGTTAAACTTTGAAGAAACTACTCCTCTTAAAATTAAGTAAATACCTGGAAACACTCGAAACTTCTCTAAGAAAAAGTTATACACAATTACACAATATTCTAACTTATTCAAAACGCTAGTCGTGTTTCTTTTTAAATGAATAATTCGAACCCCTTTAATTTAAATTCATATTTAACGACAACTAGATAAATAATTAATAGGACCCTTCAGAAAATAAATTTATTAGGGCCAAAATATAAGTGTATATGTCATTTACTGATTCCAATTTGCGAAAATGTAAAATTTTCACACATGATTTTTAAAATTTAGGCTCTGTAAAAACAATATGAGAGTTTTTAAGCTGTCGCGCTTATGATTTGCAAGTAATAAGCTGCAATATATTTGCAAATAATAAGCTACAGTAAACCTCAATTATATCCACATTTATATCAGGATGAAAATTTTGAACAATTATGACAATTAATTGTTCAAACTTATCGAAAAAAGTTCAACTTGATAAATGATTCAAAATTGATAAAACAATAATTCTTAGCATATATAATTAAAAAAAATATATATTATTTTATTTTATGTACCTAATTAACTACTTATTATAAAGTAGTTACATTGTAAGTGGCAGGACACACGGATTTCCGCAGTCATAAACTGGGCAGCCCACCTGGTTGCAGTTACCACGCCTTCCAGAGGATCATCTTGCATGCGAGCACTAGTGCTGAGACAAATAAGTGGACGCTGGATGCCAGCGCCCACTCTTATCTAACCAACCTTATGCCACATCCTGTATCTCAAGAAATACTAAGCATTTAATGGGATAAAGGATGCAGCATACTTTTAGGTGCCGTTTTCGTTTATAGCAACTTACCACCGAGTGGGCTGTCGGCGTGCCTGCCACACTTTAACATAAAAATGACTTCAATTCAAATATGATGTATAATCCGGTTGTTTCAAAACACACAACCGCAACTAATTAAAATATTGCGATATAAAAATATATAAATTATAAGGAGTTTTAATTCTCATATCTCGAATTTAGTGGACGATTACCTCAACATGACAGACACATTGGTGTCGGCCTCTATAATTTGATCGAGTGTATTGCTGTCAATGTTGGCCAACGTGCAAATCTCATCAGTGCAGTGAGCTCCAGTGAAAAGACTCTTAACGTAGTACAAAGGATCGGTGCGTGCCGTGAATCCATTAGGCCACTTGGAATTCTTAGAGTAAAATGGGTATCTGAAATAAACAAACATTCAATGATTACAATCCACACAAGACATTGTTAACTGATGCGGGGATGCCGCAGATGATAATTTGATTCGTTAAATCTTTGTGAAACTACTAGTTTTTTTTTTCGAAAAATCATGTCAAATCATGATTTTCCTAAGATTTTATAATAAACTAGCGATCCGCCCCCGGCTTCGCCCGGCGTGCAATTTTTAAATATAAGAACATTCCCCGTTTATCCCTCTTTCCATTAGTGAAAACCGAATTAGATTCGGTCTACCCGTTCACGCGTGATGCCGTGGCCAAGGGAAATGGGGATTCATTTTTATATATAGAGATACATTAATAATGACCGCCATTCCTCAATGCGAACGTATGTAGTTGTGACTTCGGGTCACATCATAATAATATGATATGTCCCGTACAATCGTACAGTCACGCATAGCGCTCGCTTCGCAGTGCAAAACATATAACTTTAACGATTTCTGTATAATATAATTATCAGCATGCAAATGTTTGACTCTATTTATAAATGCAGAATATTTAAGATTAATGGAGTTTACTCCTTAAAAATCGATTCTCAGCATGGAAATTTTAGTAAAATTAATACAAGAGTTAACTAAAAACCGTTACGTTATCTGTCACTTTGACATTTAAGCGGCAGTTGTCGTATGTATTTATGTTAAAATTTTAAATTATTGAAATTACAACCCATTGAAGCAAAATAATTGAGGAGGTTAGGTACACAACCTAACCTCCTCAATTATTATTAATTAGGAGGTGATCACCACAGTTTTCACTAGTTTTTGCTGGAATTAAAACGTTAAATGTTACTTTTTATTGCTAATAAAAAGTAAAATAAATTTTTACCTTTTTAAATATCACCAATTGTTGCTAAATTGTGTTCTGTAAAAATATATTTCGCTTACTTTTTTACGCATCTAATCAGGCCATGCACCTGCGCGAAAACGACGAGCTTCCTAATATCAAACGATCCTTGAGTGGTGGCGAACTTCTCACAAACCATCTTCAGGGTGACGCCATGTTGCAGCGCACATAGTGTCTTAACTATATGAGCCAAAACAGGCTGGAAAGAAATACATTAAATCAATTAGTAATTATTTAACGATTCGCCGCGGTTTCCCCCAATTTGAAAGGAGTAAATTAAAATATTACCTCCTTAAATTAAATATTAAAATTAATTTATTTAAAAGAATTTAAAAATAATAAGTAAAAAGAAACGGTTAATTTTAAAGAAATCCAATTCTCTCTAACGATTAACTCTTAACGATCAGTGTCTCCAAGTGTATTAACGGTTAGAGTTGCTCCGAGTGTATTATTAACCCGATTGCTTCATTATTTCAGCATAGTTAATAAACGGGGCAGTCCCACTGGTGACAGCTTAACTCGTTCTAGAGTTTCTTGTGTTCAAATGGACCGTCAGCCCGCCTGCCACCCTTTCTCATGAAAACAAATACTTTCGAAATATTTAGCATAATAAAAAAATACCTTTTGCTTTGGCTCAGTGTCCCTGCCGATAAATGAGAGGCACGAATTCTGCAATTCAGGATCATTGAATAGCCGACTCAATTTGGGAGTGGCGCAGTACATATTGCTGAACTTGAGAACAGGTATCAAGTTTACCTGTACATGAAAAAATAACGTCATTATTACAGTAGGGGAAGTTGATGACAAATTTTCAACGTAAATTAATTCCTTTTTAATATATCTACTAGTAGACCCCGCTACGCGTTATACGTTGTATTATTTATGTTGAACTAACTGTTGTGTCAATAAACCAACTTAAACCGCCATTTTTTAGAAAATTATGGAATTTACAACCCTTTGTTCTATAAAATACTTTTAATTTAGAGGTCATAAAAACTATCCTATTACATACACTGCAAAATTTCATTAGGATCGGTTAAGCAGTTTCCAAGTTTACTATCGTCGAACAAATATGACACGAGATTTTTATACCGGTTTTTTTATGTCCCGTAAATAGTGGTCGATATTAAGAGTTATATTTGGGGCAGATTATGGTCTTTCAGAAAAATACTATTTGACCTTATCACAGTAATACAGTTTGAGATATAAAGCTTTTTAGAATTTTTAAAAGTTCCCTACCTCTTGTCACTAATTCGCACCACAGAGCCTACAGGTAAGGAGATATACCGTACTGATAATTGTTAATAGTTCTCAAAAACACCACTTTCGTTTACCTATGTAACTTTGACCTTAAATTATCATAAAATAATGGACTCAATCTGTAGTGGTTAACTAAACTGTCTAAAAAGTTGCCCACTTAATGTAAAATACATATTTATTCTTTTCGAAACAAAACCGAAAAAGCTGTTTTTTCAAGATTTATTCATAGCTTTATTTAGTTTAATTTTTCAACATTCTATAACTAATTCATAATTACATAATAAGCAAGCCTCTGTTGCGTTTACAATACCTACTTAGCCATTACATTCACTTTAACATTTTAATAAGAAAACATTTAGCACGTTTTATAAAAATTTCAAATAGCGAAAAAAATTCACATTTTTGTGAGGTATAAAAACTTGAAGCAAGCAGTCTTTCCCCCATTCCGCGGACACTGGGACAGCCCTTGTAATTGCGGCTATAGCGTGAGTCGAGAAGTAAAAAATAATAATAATAATAATAATAAAATTTAATATTCATGTGCACTTAAATCTTAAGATAATTAAATTAATCTGTTTATTTAAAATTGAGCGTTATCATATTGAAAAATCATTTATATAATGAGCTTCATCATGAGCCTGTACAAGTGTACATAATTACATATTTTGTCGCACAGGCCTGCCTCAATGTGAGAAGGTATTGTTATTCATCTCAAGTACCCACATCTCAAGTTCTTATATGTATTTAGATTTTCAAATAAACTTATTAATTTAATTTTAATTATATTCAAATATGAAATTGTTGTCTAATCAGAAATATAAAATCAGTATCTAACTTTTGTTGGAGGAATCCGAATAATATCATTTATATTTACATATTTAAGTTACAGAAAATGTCTATAAATACTTACCACGCCGTAGTAGACAAGATTTTGTATGCAAGACTTCACCAGCGTCTTCTCAACATTGGTGTCAGCGGCTATTTTAGACACGTGGTTGTAGCCATCAATGTGCAGCAATAACTTAAACATAATTGAAGTTGAGAAATTATTCAATGAAATATTTTCAAGTCCATACTTATATTTTGATCTTACTAAAAGTTTCCAGATTATGATTCACTTTGTAAATTATGTAAATACGAAATAAAAACAGTATAACAGGATTTTCTATAATGAAAAGGATTATAGAATTATTTTTATACTTTCATTAATTGTTAAGAAGAATGAATTATGTTGAAGATCTAAATCAGAGGTTCCCAGACTTTTTTTCTCATAGACCACTTTCAAAATTTAGCTGGTACTTGTGGACCATATTCCCAAAACTCGACAAAAATGTGAAGATTACATCTAACTATGGAAATTTGCGTTGCGGTTGAGTTCCAACTACGAATTGGGAGTGTTCTAAATGAAATAAGTGAGAATTGATTGGTTTGTCACGCCAACGCAGACCCCCGTCGACCGCAGGGGTCCCGTGGACCCCTGGGGGTCCACCTGGACCACTTTGGGAACTAGGATCTAAATAAATTAAAGATTGTTTTTTTAATTGCCAATTCCACACTGTTATCCCCATTGTTTATAATGTATGTATTTTTATTAGGGGATTTCTATCACCCAGGGTTGTGAATTTATATTAAATTAAATTTACAGGGACATACTAGCTTGAAAAATAAAAAAGTAACGCCTGACTAAATATATCTTTATTGCAGTTATAGTTTGTCAGGCTCTAGATCCCTCGGGAACAGTGTTTTTTTTTCTGGATGAAAGGTACCCTATGTCCTTTCCTGCATCCCTGACAACGTGTGAGCAAATTTTTATGATGATCAGTTTATAGTGGTTTAGACGTGAAAAGGTAACAGACAGAAAGACAGAAATTACAGCAATATTACATATTAGATGGTAGTGTTGGTATGGGAGTTTATAAAAAATTTCATTTTTCTGTTTTTAGTATACAAATGAGGACTTTAGCGTTGAGTGCCGCTTCTTTCGGTCATTTTTGAACTAGTTGCCAAAAAAAAACATTAAAGGTCATTGTGGGTACATATAGGTTTCTAAGAAAGGAACAATAAGGTGCATTTCATATTTCAAAACAACTAGATATTTAGAATTGACATGGAACGCATGCTAATATCTATTGACATAGAATTGGCAAATCCAGTGGAAATGAATAACTACGAGACCTCTTATTCATAACAATCATAATATACGAATCTACTAGCTGAGGTCATTACTAGAAAACCAAATGTTTTCTATTTATCTACTCAAGATATTTTTATTATTGAATTATTACATATATGTATCTGTGTTAATCTAAATAGCTCTTATTTTCTGTTTTTGAGAAGGTCCATTTTTTATCTCTAGCTAGAGTAACCTGAAGAGTTTATTTGTTCGGCTGAACACTTTAAACTATCAGTCAGACCTTAAAATTTCTTTTGTATTTGATAGCCCAATTTTTGAGACCATTTATAATCACACTATGGCCCTTAGAAGCTGAGGCAGGTAAAACCGCGGGGCAAGGCTTGTTATATATAAAAATGATTCACTGCTTCCCTGCTCGTATCCTTGGACCATCGGCCTGCCTGCCACCCTTTATAATATAAAAAAATAGTGAGAAACCTGTCTGGTGGTAAGATCCCAATCGGCGTCTAAGTCAACCTCGATCGCGTCGTCGTCATCGCTGTCTAAATGTTCCTGGTTCTGTATAGGCTCAGTGCCCTTGATGACAGGGCGCTTGGGACGACCAGGTCTAGGAAGGCCCAAAGACGCAACCAACACTGGCACATCGTGATCATGGACAGCTGGCGGGTCTTTGCGCACTTCCAACACTTTTAGGTGTATAACGTTTTCCCCTTCTGTACATATAATATTAGCTTCTTTATTTCTTATAAAAAAATTACATTTTAAATGTTACACAAGTATTTTAGTATGACTCTAAGTATCATCCATTCATCATCATCATCATCATCAGCTGCTGGACATAAGCCTCCTCCATAATCTGTTCCAGGGGTCCCGGGTTTGATTCAACATTGGAAACAAACTTTTAAAAAGTTGGCTCTGGTCTGGATCTAAAAAGTAGTCTCCGAGCACACTGCAATTGGGCAGCCCGTCTGGCAGCAGTAACCACCCCCTTACATAAGACCAACGTGAAATAATAGTATATGTGCTTGGGTTTCGGTGATTGAGTAAGGTATGCCAGAGTCCATTTCCCTATCTCAATCCTTTATCCTCAATCACACTATGGTGGGCAGCGCACTAGCAGACAGTAGCCATATACTATCAAATGGACTGTCAGCCTGTCTGTCGAAATTAACACTAAAAAATAATTCATAAATTTAGTGCAATTTAATTTTAAAACAGAAAAAATGAAAATCTATATATAAATAAAAATCAATCGTATGATGACGGACCATCCTAATAAATTGTAAGTAAATAAATAAATAAATAAATACCACTAGTAAATATGAATAAATAAATAATAGAAATGGGAACTCACCAACAAGTGTCGCCTTTCTGTGCGTGTTTAGATCGTGTATCAAATGTGCCAGTATTGTTGGAAGCTTGGACGAACAATTTGATACAAATCGAGATTCTTCCTCCAAGATGGTCTAAAAATGATTACAATTAAATTTATTAATGATTCATATTATCATCTATTCATATGGGAATATTTATGTATGGTGAAAATTTACGTACAAAGCAGTATATTTCTACAAAATTGACTTGACAACAATATAATTAATTGGAAAAAGTCAAATTTGACAAGACAAGCAATGACGCTAAAGTTTATTGGAAGCGATTTTAGACTTTTAAATGTTGTTAAGTTATGTTAGAACCTGTACATATATGAACCTGTATTTATTTTTGGGATGCACAAAATTGTTAGGAAAGTGGATGTAATCATTTGATCAAAGTATAATGATGGAGAGCAAAGCTATTGGAGCATTATTGTATCATTTTTAAATAAAGAACACAACAATGAAGTTTGATTTTAAGTATAATAATATTCTATTTGATTAATTTACAAATACAATTTTTCTTTAACATTTTTTTTTTTTTTTCAAATTAGTATTACTATGTTTTTCATTGTTTTCTTTTTTTTTGTTCTGAATATCAACTTAATATTGATAATTATTGATATATTTATATTTGTTTGTATTTTTTAATAAAAAATAAATAAAAATAAAATAAAATAAATCTTTATTTGCGCGAACACATGTTTACAGGATTTTAATTTGTATACAGCAGTTACAGTACAAAGTATGTTCTACCCACCAAGGGCATGCAAATATTTGTGTTTAATTGTTTGTAAACTATATTAATAAATGAATTAATGTTTCTTATTATAAAATTCTTTAACATCATAATAACAACAATCTAATAACCATTTTGTTAATGTTCTTGTAAATTTATGATCCGGCAATTATTTTATATTATTAGGTAGTTTATTGTATGTTTTAATTGCCATAACATAAACATTTCTATTAAATAGTTCTAATCTACATTTTGGTCTTTGCAATAAATTACCTTGCCTAGTTATTTTTATTGCTTTGCCACATATTGCTCTGATGCATTTTTTTTGGGCCCTAAAAGCTCCCTTTTATAAGCGATATACATTATGTGTTGCATGACTTCTATATTAAAACTTGTAACTGGAATCAATGTAAATAAACTATTATTGTGTATGCCTGCTGTGATAACCTCTAAATGTAATCTGTATTACTGTATTGTCTGTGCACTATATTATGTTGGTTATCCTTAACGTAAACAAAAAAAAAATATAAAACATTCTATAGGAGGTTTCGCTTTATTTTATAAAGCGATAGTAATGTTAAATAAACGATCCGAAAAGTGTATCTATAGAGGTCGACGGAGACTATATTGAAAAATAAATATAACTTTATGTACTACAGTGCCTTTTTCTTTGCCGGGCCAAAAACTCTTTGACCCTCCCACATACCTTTTAATAAGTAGTTATGTTATTAGGTGAATTAAGCAGATTCCTTTACAAAAATTTATTAGTGTGTCAATAATTAAATTTAAATTATTTGTAGTATAAATAAGTGGTGTTTCGTTTTCTAGCACAAAATTTTAGCCACCTACAATAAATGTCTATTTGAGATATGGTCTCATATTTTGGGGTAACAACAGACGTTTTGAATGCATTTAAAATATAAAAGTGTATCAGAGTTATTTGCAATATGAACAGAATGGAAAGTTACTAGTTATTAAAAATTGTAGCATTTTGCTATTACGCTCACTATATTTATTGGAGATAGGCCTCAATTGTAGCCAAAAATTACAGATTATTTAAAACTTACTAAGAAGTACTTCCCAATATTAATTTAAGGAATAAATATAAATTGTATATACTCCTGGAAGTATGTAATAAAAATTCTTATTATATGGCCATAACAGTCTTAACCATTTGCCAGATAATATTAAATGTTGCCTTTCCCTAGTTATAAGAAATGGTTTTTCGAAATTCTCTATTATTGCATTGACTATTTTTTAAAAGATAAATTATATATAATGTTTATTAAAAATTATTTATGTTTTACATTGATTTGTAGGGCGTGTAAAATTTCCTAAATACCTACAGCACAGCAAAACAATAACAAAACAATTATATTTACATTTAATCAAGTTACAAGTATCTGCAACTTATCACAGTATTAATTACACTTTATCACTGTTAATGTAAAAAAACTTAATAATTGAAAGAAATTAAAATATTAAGTCAACAACTAAGTACAAATGAAAATACAGATAAGGAAGAGAAACAAAGCATGACTGGTTGGTCATGAAAGACTGAAAAAACCTAATGTCATGTTACCCATGGTCATCACAAATAAATTATTTATAAATATAAAAAAAACAATAAATAAATATTATTATTATGGTACCTATTATTATTATTATACTACATATTTTATTTATTTTTCTTAGTTTTACATTTTTTATAATATAATTATAAAAACAATATATAAAAACTTAAAACTAGTATTCCGCAGGTAGCGGAGCAAAGCCCAACCTACCGGTGGATAGACTTCTTGACAATATGTGCCATGTCAACAAGTACCGCCTTCTATATCTATGCCTTGAATCAGCCATCTAGCAATAACCTCTTAAGGTGTTGGTTGAGGCTCTTCGCTATAAGACGATACAACTATCGAGACAATGATTGTCGACCGATATCCAAAGTACCTCGTGAGTAAAGTCTAGTCTGTACAGTCAGGGTATGAAAACCTTAGTCAATTTTCAAATAAATTCCTTTATCAAGTCATAGACTCTTAGCACCTTTTGAAACTAAAGCATTAAGCAGACAACTGACAGACGTTTGAAATGAAATTTTGGCATGACCGATAATTGTCCTGGTGCAAACCAATGTCGACTTTCAGGTGACAAACCTTTTCTTACCCTGACTGTATTTACGTGATTTGTCTTTTTCAGACAATGTCTGTAAGCATAGTCCTGCAGTGGGATCAGTCGATAACCACAATTTCAGGCTTATTGGCAACAATAGTTCTGTCCGTAATTTTTTTACTAAGTTCTGTTTTTATGGGATAATAACCAATGGAAACTAGAGTAAATTATAATATTAAAAATAAACTTAATATCTGGTCATAGTAAACACTTGTTTTTGGATAACTTTGAAATTATCGCATGTGTGTTTCTTTGTTTTTTTATGTCAGGGTAATACCATTATGGAATCCTTTGTGCCATATCTTTATCCTATCAAGATTTAACTTAACATTATAAAAATATCATCTTTAACTATCATTAACAACTTACCAAATGATCTCCTAGTTTCTTAACAACAGGCTCATACTGAACAGTTTTAGACCAGCTATCACAGACAAAACATAAGTTGAAAACATAGGCATTCCGCTCATATCTTGCATTGTCTATTCTTATTGGAAAACCAATTATTTTATGTCCCATAGCATTTCTGAAAAACACAAAATCAATTAGAAAATTGGAAGCCATTTTAATATGTGATTGGCAGTGAAATGTAAATTCAATTCCATATAAAATCAAACACTATTTATGAGTGGATTGAATTACACATAAGTCACTTAACCAATCATCATCAACATCTCAGCCGTTGAATGTCCACTGGACAAAGGTCTACCTCTAAATTTTCCAAAAGGACAGATCAGAAAATGCCTGGATCCACTATTGACCCGTTGACCTTATCAGATTGTCTGTCCACCCACAAGGTGGACGTCCTACGCTGTCCATGGGCCCCCTTAACCATACTTACATCCTGATGTTACAAGTGCTTTTTTGTCCTACCCGCTAGGGTTGCTCTGACTTGGAACAGAGAATTTTTATAGCAGCCAGAGTATACACAAAAGAAGGTTTCCTTACTATGTATGAAGCACCTTTGCACTGCAATCAATTGTTTCTGTTTAGATAGATTACTTTTTTTTTTATTTATTTATTTATTTATTTATTATACATGAAATAATTAGAAAAATATTTACAATGTCCCATAAAACTTGCCCCTGGAGACCATACATTGGGCACATACCAACGATCAGCTCAATCACAGCTGTGTAAAGCATCCTGGTAACTGCTGGATTTAGGCCCCAGTCATTTTTGTAATTCTTGCCAGCTGTTCTATAAATTTTTAATGCCGACCCATGCATAAGTTATGTTGATTAAAAGAGAGTTTCTTGTCAATTATAAAAATCCTCCAGGATAACCTATTTTTAAGTTGACATAGTTGTACTTACATTGTCATGATGCATTTTTGGATCCCTGGCTTTGGAATTATATAGGCACTGATAGAATCAAAGTGTTCTTTAGAGATGTAATCCTCTGGGAACTAAAAAAAAACACATTTTCTTAGTGTCAAAGTATGTTCATGTATGAACTTACTACAATAGTTTTGATTCAGTTACCTACCTGGCAAGTTATTCTCGGCCCGGCAGTTGGATGAAATTCACTGAGGAATATGCATCGGATTGGACCAGCACGACCACATCCCTCATAATAACGTGTTTCCATAATTTTGGAAGAGGCCATCTTTGTACTGTGTAAAAAACTATCGACGCTAAACTAACGATAAATCACACCTAAATATACCTACCGGCCTATTGGAAAAAATCAAACAAAACACAGTTTTGAAAATTTATAGTTCTCACATAAGATGTACTTTTTGTATTAGTAAATTGATCGGTAGATTTACAGAAAAAAGATTTTGCCAACTAATCTAATACATATTTAAAGAAACAAAATAAAATATCGCGTTCCTCGACATCACATTCACATACAGACTATAGTACAGACAGACACAAGGAACTTAATTCAACATAGACACTGCTCACAAACGCAAGCAAAAAGCAAAATATGGCTTATGTTATTATGAATATGAATATGAATGGCTGGCTAGGCTATGCAAAATTGGCAAATGGCTTCTGTCTACAGAACAATAAACGTCATTTATTATTTTGAATTAAATGTCAAATTGACGCTCAAACACAGACCATTGACGTGTTTGACACAGACCATTGACAACCATTGACTCAAACATAGACCTCAAAACATTATCGGCGTCATCGGCGTACAAACATAGGACAGTATTATAATTTTGATGTGATGTTAACCACAAACTAAAATTAACTAAATAGTAGATACCACAGAACACTATTACTCCAAGAGATACTGAGATACTGATAGATACTGACTTATTATTAATCTCCATTTCATGGCAATTCTCTGACTTTGGCTCTGCCCATAGATCTGTCATAACATGTCAAATTATCAATTTATTCGGATTATCTGTTTTGTTATGTACGTACAGTGTTATGTTAAATAAAACCTAAATTATCTAGGTTTTGCTTTGTCATTTCAATTTATTCAACATAATTGAAAAGTACTTGAGACCCGAAAGGTTCGACGGGGACCCATCAGTAAAATTGACGGCAAATGAATGGAGCCATTGGAAAATGACATTCCTGAATTCCTGGCACAGACAATGCCTCTCGCTATTGCTGGCAAAGGAGATGATGCTGCACCAGTGCACCACCCCTAGACATGAATATCCTCAAGCTTCAACTGTTAGTAAATCATATGTAACCACGAGTATGTGCTTACATAAGTGAATGTGAATATTACGACGACGCCATCAAAATGCTTGACAAGCTTGAATGTGACGAGCATTAATAATATTATTCATGCTCGTCACATGCTCACGACTAGAAGACAACAGGCAGACGATTACATGCAATCTTTGAAACAGCTGGCAAAATACTGTAATTTTACTAGTGTAGATGCCGAAACCAATAAGAATGACAATCCGAGGAGCATTCATAGCAGGAATGACATCTTCAAAGATACTATCAAGATTTCTGGAGAGCTTAACATTAACCCTAGAGGAAACTTACAGTATAGCAGTTTCTATGAAAATGGCAGAATTAAACTCGCAAGATTATAACGTCGCAAGTGGCAGAACTACAGCAGTCGCAGTTCGAGAACCTCGAACTGTAAACCTATTGCACAATACTGTCATAGTCACACAGGCACAATACTGAAGATAAGAGATTCATTGAAAATGAGGTGAAGAAATTATTAGAAGACGGTATCATTGAAAAAAGTGGAGAGCTCAAGTCCTTATTACCAAAAGTGAAACTCACAAGAAGCGCCTTGTGATCGACTATTCACAGATGATAAGATCTGCCGGACTCACCATGCCGAAACCACTTCGTTCGGCAATCCTTCACTTCATGGTCTCTGCAGTAATGTACTAAAGCATACGCGTGACATGGAATGTAAAAGGTTTTTTGTGACAAATAGACGAAATAAAAAAACCTTTTTGTAATATTGAATTTAATAATATCAATTTTTTTTTGTAGGTAGGTATAAAAAGGTAAACTCTTTTATTCTAGGAAACAATATTATATTCTTAACAGTATATTACGTACCTAAGTTAGTATACGAAATAAAAAAGAGACAATCATTGAAAAGTATAAAAAAAAAAATGAAATTACGTAGGAGTGCAGTCATAGGTAAGCTTTTGGATATTGTTTAACAACTAAACAATATCCAAAAGTTAGAGATTATTATCTCTACTTTCCTAATAAACATTTTTAGTTGGACCTTACAAATCTCTTTTTTTTTATTTAATATTACCCTTAACGTTTTTTTAAATGTCTTTCAGTACATCGTGACTTCAGTTGGAATGCAGTTAATTATATTATATTTTATTAAAATAACTTTAAAACTAGGAACTTTAACCTTATTCACAACTTAAATCACGTTAATTGTGTAACTATCACAGTCAACTTGGAACTACATAAATGCTGATCTAAATTAAGAAGGTGGAAAAGTATTTGTAACTGGAAGGTACAAGTACTATAAGGAAAAAGCGAACCTTCACTTATTTCTTATTTAAATAATTATAGATATTTTATTATTATAAATAGAAATATATCTTTTGAAAAATACAATAGAATCTCTTTTTCGTTTTTATACCAAACTACCTGAATCGGGCTATAAGCAGTGTCCAGTACTGCATTCCAAAATGTCAAGTAGTTGAGGAACTCGTCATTTATAAAACAATGTCACTGTTAACATGTTATGTTTAGTCAGTCTTCTTCGTTTAAACTACTTACTGAGCCAGAAAGGATATTATATGATATATTATTTGTCAGGCGTACCACTGAAAGGTAAGCTAGACATTATAAAAAACTATTTATGACGCCAATTTTAACTGGAGTATAACGTAATGGGTTCAGGCCATTTCAGGCATTTTGAGATTATGGTCAGTTCACACTGAAACGGGTCGCGATGCGAAGATGCTTGAAGAGGCAAGAGGCTTGCCGCGACGCGCAGCGTGAACTGTGGACATACTTTTTGTATATATACCATCATGTTTCTGTGCTCCCCACTGGCGGTGGAGAGCAAGCGAAACAACTCAGTTTCGCAACACATGCATACGAGTGTAGACGCGTGTTTCACTTGTTTATAAAGATGGCGGTAGTGTTGGACGACAATACGATTTTTGAACTATGAGACAAAACGGAATTTATAGGACTGTTCGAAGAGGAAATATAAAAACAAAATCAATAAAACTGACTCATGTATAGATGTAGTTCTCTAACAAACATTTATTTTTTTACAAACTTCTGGTATAATTTGACTAATTAGTTTGAAGACTCTAAAAGTATATGAGAGTGACGGATATGAAAATACATAAGTGACGGATAAGAAGTACGAGATTAGCCATTACTTTAAGATATTTAGCTTCTGGGAGCTAAATATCTTAAAGTAATTTTGAGAGGTGACTGTTCTTCGAAAGATTGGATCTTGTTTGTCTATAAACGGTCCAACCATTGCAAAAGCAATTCAAAATTTGATTTCGGTATTCGCAGAAAATTTGTAAATGATCCGTTCAAATATATAAAAATAAATCCCCATTTCCCTTGGTCACGGCATCACGCGTGAACGGGTAGACCGATTTTAATTCGGTTTCCACTGATGGAAAGAGGGATAAACGGGGAATATTTTAGGGTATATAAAAATTGCACGCCGGGCGAAGCCGGGGACGGGCCGCTAGTCACTTATTAACACGTCTTGTCTTCTTAACAAGTTGTTTCTATCCCATCAATTTTCCTTATACAAAGTATACGCAGCACACAATTCCTCGGGCGACATTTTTATAGAATTGAAATTCTATAAAAATGACGAAACTTTTCGTCGTCATTCTCATGGAGCTATCTACAAGGGGCACACTGAAATGATCGGGAATAGAATATTTCGGATTGAGTTACAATAAAACCTTTTTTAGAATTTGAATACTGGCCTCTTAGAATCTTAATGACATTCAAACAATTTTTTTTTTATTAAAAACAAAAACTATGTTGGTTTAAAGTTGACACGTCGTTAACAGAAATGGAGCTCACGCGTGAACATTTCCGTGCCATAATTTATCACAATTTTCGTCGCGGCTTATCTCAAGATAAATGTCTCAGCGAACTTGTTTCGATTTATGATGTTGAAGCACCGAGTCAAACGACAATATACCGCTAGTATGCCGAGTTCCGACGCGGTCGTGTGTCGCTCAGCACTGTTTCTTCTGCAGGTCGACCAAGAACAGCGGTCACGCCTGAAAACATAGCAGCTGCGCGAACTATTATATTAGATGACCGTTATGTGACATACGAGCAGATTCGGGCTGTTATCAGTATCGGAATGACTGCAATTCAGTCGATATTACATAATGAGCTGTTTGTAAGAAAGCTAGTTTCCCGCTGGGTTCCCCACAATTTGTCCGAAGAGCAAAAGGCGGCTCGTGTAGATTGGTGCCGGAATACTCTGCAACGCTTCAACGGAGGGAAGTCAAATGCCGTTTATAATATCGTCTCAGGTGACGAATCATAGATTGATTCATACGAACCTGAAAGAAAACATCAGTCTTCGAGAGTTTGGGTCATCGAAGACGAGGTCAAGCCAACGAAAGTGGTTCGTTCCCGCAGCGTGTCAAAGAAAATGGTCGCTACGTTTGTCTCGAAAAAGGGGCATGTTGCTGCAATTCCTTTACAGGAACGCAGAACGGTTACCACCGAGTGGTATATCACGGTTTGTTTGCCAGAAATGATAGCCGAATTCCGAAAAAATAACCCGAAACGTCGCATCATCTTACATCACGATAATGCGAGCTCCCATACGGCTCGGAAGACAAATGATTTTTTGAAGCAGGTAAACGTTGAGCTGATGAGCCATCCTCCGTACAGTCCTGACCTGAGCCCAAATGATTTCTTTACATTCCCTAGAATGAAAGATTTATTACGCGATCAACGGTTTGAAGACCCCGAAGCAGCTGTGGAAGCGTACAAATCAGCCATTTTGTCAACATCAACTTCAGACTGGAATTACTGTTTTAATGATTGGTTTGCACGAATGGAAAAGTGCATTAAGTTGAACGGAGAATACTTCGAAAAACAATAAAATACAATTTAGCTATACCATGCATGTGGTATTTCTTATTCTCGATCATTTCATTGTGCCCCTCGTAACAGCGACGAATGCTCTACAATTAATTTTTTTTTTCACCCAGAATTTTCTTCTTTATTTTCGTTTGTTCTTGTAATATAAATAGAGAAGAAAATTGTCTTCATCGGTAGAGTCACTAGACATCGTCGTACGAATGTTGTTCTTCAAAACGATAAAAAATAGTCTCATTTGGTTAGCTCAGTGTGCGGAAATGAGTAGCATACCAGTAGGCGCTCATGGTTTGCATCTCAGTCGCGTAGCGTTTGAATAGCCTCGTGAGAGAAGGGCCTAAACACGTCCTAACAGCGCGGTAGCATTTATTTAAGTATTAAGGCATCAAAACTAACACTATAAATACGAAAATTTCTGCAAAAACTACTGAATAAATTTTGATGCAATTTTACAGTAATATAGTTTTTAAACGAGAATAATACATCAGTTACAATGTATTAAGATAAATAGGTAAGTATATCTACATTTTTATGTAAGTAAACGCTTGATATAATTAGAGAGATACGTCACAGTGACCATATTTTATATAGTCAATCGTAGTCCAAGCTATTAAAAAAAAAATGTATATGCGTATTTTTGGAAGGCATTATCGATATCGATATAAATTAAATTACCCATATAGACTAGGTAATAATCAGATTTTAACTTCTAGGTTCATAAACGGTGGGTATGATGTTGTTGGATTATGGAACGGTCCGTCGACATCTTTAGCCAAATTTGTTTATAAACAACGTGTTCGTTGCCCATATACTAGCATATCTATTAAAATTTATTCTTACCTTGTATTCTTAACAATATCTTAAATCTAGTTACAGTAAAACGGTGTTAGAGATTTTTGACAAATATTGTAAATAACAAATATCAAAATCTCCAAAGTGGTAAGTTAAAAAAAATATGGCCTCGTTCTGAACTTGGATATAATGTAGTTTTTGTAGGCTAGAAATAATATCTTTGGATATATTTTTTTAACTTTCTAATATTCATTATTAAAAAACGATTCTTTTGAACTTTATATAGGTACTTAATGTGGTCAGAGGTATAGTTACAAAATGACCAACAACCATAAAATATTGATATTGTTTCATTTCAAGATATTTAACGGAATGGTAATTTTTTATTAGTTAAGTATTTTTTATCATCTAAATTCTAAAACATAGAAATGGTTTCAGTAGATTTAAAAAGACCGAGAACTTTAGCAAAATATGAATTTCGTCATCAAACTTGAATAATACAAGATTCCCCAAGAGGCTACTAACTACAACAACAATACTAACTATATAATTTGAGGAAAATAATAATTTTATGAAACCGAAGCCCACTAAGTGTTATTTCTATTTTTACAAAACTTTCAGAGATATATTATTACTTAAATGCTAATATGTACATATATTTGTTTTACTTATAATAATTTTAGGTAGGTACATTCTCACTAGTAGGTAATAAAATAAAATAAATGTTTGCACTCCAAGTTTTTAAACACGTTATCTTCAGATACCGTGTTTTACTTACACTAACTTATTTATCTTTAAAACGATCTTAAAAAAACTAATGAAAAGATATGTCCCAGTAACAAAAAAATATTAGAATCAACTTAATTAATTAAATATCAATTGATATATCATTGGGTTGTTGCAAAAATTCGTGCGGTGTTTGATCACCTTATTTAAAAAAAATATCAAATTAAATTATAATTTCTAATCAAAATCTTCTCTATTAGTTTCTACAACCTTCTCCCATTTTTCGGGTAATAGAAGTTACCACGGCGATAGATTTTCGTCTTTGGAGGCAATAAAATCGTCCACTACTTTTCTTACTTTTTCGAGGTTATAAATTTTTGTCCAGACAAGAAATACTACATTGACCGAAATATTTCTTTTACTTTAGATGCCATCGCCATCTATACGTGTCCGTACGAAATTTGGCAACGACCTGTTATTAATTCAACATATGTAATTAATAAATTCTTACATAGTAAGTTGGGGAAAAATTCTCTTCGTATTTTATAAAAAAATTCAAGACATTTTTTCTCAAAGTTTATTTACATTTAATTACATTTCCCTATCCCTATCCCTTCCCAATCCCTTATCCTTAATCCTATCGTAGTCGGCAACGCACTTGAAGCAGCTTTGCTGTTGCTTGTGTTATAGGCGACGGTAGCCATCTACCATCAAGTGGACCGTCAGCCTGTCTGCCGATCTTCACATAAAAAATAAAATTGCCATTTGCAGGTGCCATAGAATAGACATGATCCCGTTGCTAAAGAAATTTTGGGATTTCCGATCAAAAAAAAACGCGACAAGTAGTTGTGGCAGTCCTCTCTTGATATTAACCTTACACAGCTTAAAGAATTCTGAAGAGACCGAAACAGGTGGAAATCTACAGGTGCAAGGTAAGGGCATTGGCGGATACATTGACACCTCCCAACCAAACTCTTACTATTTGCTGAGTAGCTAAAGATTTGTGTGGTCTAGGGTTGTGATTAAAGACCACACTCTTTCTATTGATCAATTCCGGCCGCTTTCTCTCAAATTCTTGCTTTAATCTCATCAGTTGTTGGTAGTAGAGATCCGAATCGATGGTTCTGGCCGATGGTAAAAGCTCCTTTCCAATCCCACCATATACACAGCATCATCTTATTGCAAGTTAACCCGGGTTTTGGCACGATCTGTGAAGCCTGACCGACCTTTGACCACGACCTTTTTCGCATGTTATTGTCATATTATATGATGTACTTTTCATCACCAGTTATCAATCTCTTCAAAAACGGTTCGGTTTCATTACGTCTCAATAAAGAATCGCAAATGAGTACATGATTCGTAAGGTTTCTTTCAGTTCAGTGAGCTCGTGTGGCACCTAAATATCAAGCTTTTTTGTGTACCCAGCTTTTTTAAAACGGGTCGAAACTGTTTTGTGGTCAATTCCAATTTCTTCAGCTATATCGTAACTACTGATATGCCGATCTTGCTCCACTTTTTCAAAAATGGGGTCCATTTTATCAGTAGCAGGGCGACCAGAGAGACGTGCATCTTTGACATCAAAATTCCGGGATTGAAAACGCTTAAACCAACTTTGTGCTAATCTTATTGTCACTGTATTAGGTTCATAAATGTCACAAAAAAAATCCCGGCTTGCGTTGCATTTTTTCCTTTTTGTAATAAAATTTTAAAATGTATCAAATTTTTCATTAGATTTACTCATTTTGACAGAAAGAAAAACAAATGAAAAATAGCTGGAAACAACATTTTACTAATTTATTTCTTTTTTGAAATATAACCTTTTTAATGTCATCAAAACCAACCAGATAAATAGTACAGTCAAAGAAATTTTGTTACAAGTTTATAAATACTATATGCGAAAAGACTTTTTCCCCCACCCTAATATGACATATTGATGACTACAAGAGGTTGTATTCTTTATTTAATTTTAAAAGCTTCAACGATTGCTCCAATACTCTCGTAAGTGCCAGTAATAAAAATGAATAACCCTAGGAGTATTATCATTGAATCTTTGATCATTAGTGGAATTGATATGCCCGTAACTGTCTGCGTAGCTGCTACCAACTCGATGATTGGAGGAAAGATGAGCGCCAAAGCGGTACTGCTCACTGCGCCCACCAGGGAGATAAATAGACCCAGTTGTGGGATCGATTGTGCCAATACGACTGTAAAATATTGTATAAACTTCAAGAACAAAAAAAAGCCGATTATGTTAATTAAACGGTCCTGTGAATTGTTACAGAAAGTAATACATTTATGATAGAGTATATACGTTGTCTGGTTAATCAAAAAATATCCGAATAATCAGAATATTTTTAAAGAAATATTTTTTGTTTCTCAATATTTATATTGTCCCCATGAATTATGAAATAATCGCTTCTGCCATGTGATTACGTCTTAATAAATCGTCTAAGAATTTTTGGAACGCTTATTTTGGAACGAACTTCCGCTTGGAATTTTGCTGCCATTTGGTCTTTTTTATAGTTTATTTTTTTTATCTTTGAGTATTAAAATAAAGGCCGCGTATTAAAATAAAAGCTTGTTATAAACATGCCTAATCTGTCTATCAAAACACAAATAAAATGGCTAAAATGGTTTATGTAAACCCAAACAAAAAATTCTTACATTGATATGGTTTGCAAAAGTGTTATTTATATTTGAATGACCATATTATAATATTATAAGACTGTAAATTCTCTGGGTTGAAAAACTTCTCTATTCAAGAAAAGGATAGAGGCAGACCTAATATAGCAAACAAGCACTTAAATACATAACTAATAAATTTATTTAATGTCTATATTAGTTAAAATTATTAGCTAATAAGTTATAAATTTTTGGTTTATAATTAAAAAAATTCTACAGTTTAAAAAAGTCAATTGTGAGTACTTAAAATGTTTTGGAACTATAATCCAAATATTATATCGCATATATTTTTTAAATAGTATGAAACTTCTTAATTGCTTATAATTTTGGTTTATAATGGTACCTACATAACTTTACTGCCCATTGGGATTTCCATTCAATCGTCCATTTAATTACAAACACAGAAAGAATGATATCTCAATTTTTTTCTACGGTTTAAATTTTTATTGCCCATAAATGTCTGGACACATTGAAGAACGAAATGTTCCTCAACATGCTATACAACCTACACTGAAAAAAATACAAAAAGAAATGTGGAAATATTAAATTAATGTACAACTTGAACTTTTGACGAGCCCGTTGCATGAGCAGTTAGGGTGCTTGCCTTAACGCTCTGTTCTAGGGTTCCCGGGTTTGATTCCAGGCAGGGTCAACTTTGAAAAAATGAACTTTTCAAATTTGGATCTGGTCTGGATCTGAAAAGAGTGGGAGGCCCACTGCGTTTCGCAGTCATTTGGGCAGCCCGTCTGGCGGGGGTATAACCATCCCCTTGCAGTAGATCACCGTGAAATAACAGCACGTGTGCTGTTATGTTTCGGTGAGTGAGTAAGGGATGCCAGAGCCCATTATCCTATCCAATCCCTTATACTTAATCCTACTGTAATCGGCAGCGCACTTGCAGCAACTGTGGCGTAGCTTGTGTTATAGGCGACGGTAGCCACCTACCATCAAGTGGACCGTCACCTTGTCTGCCGATCTTAACATAAAAAAAACAACTTACAAGTCAGTAAAACTAACAGCGTCCTGTATAACATTTCCTTTACGACTGGTGAGTTGTGGCCATATTTCTTTAACAGCGCTGGCCAAGTAATATCTACTGGCACGTAAAATTGAAGTGGATAGGTTAACAAGATCGCCAAAGAGATGAGAGCTTGCACTACATAACTCAAGCTGAAACAAACATTTATTGATATATGTAAAAGAACATTGTAATAATGCGTATTCACGTGGACAAAAGTATAAAAAAACTCACACTTGTCCCGGTGTCAAATTGAGCGTAAGGCTGCCGGCCACGTCTTCCCCCCATTTTAAATAGCCGAAAAATCCTACAACTATGAATATGCAACTCACTATCACCATGCCCACATTCAAAACCCCGAGAGGCTTCTGAAATAATTCCGGCTGTCGCATCTCGTTTTTCAAAGGCAGGACCTGAAAAATTAAAACGCATGTCATTAGGCTCCATCTACGATTATTACTAGTCGAGCAGTGTTACTGACTGAACTATCAAAAAAGAAAGGTATCAGAAAACAAAGGTCTATCCCATGGCCAGAAATGTAGTGACTATACTAATCAATTTTGCTTTCAACTTGAGGTCTTGAAAGCTTTCTTATGTTTCTAAATAAAGCATTTCGTTTTTTTTATATCCGAACTTGAAAATTTTATTTTGTAGTTTTTGAAAACCGCACTTTAATTAATTGCATTGGAAAGGAAATAGTACATTACTGCAGAGTCCAGGAAGTGAAGGATTGCCGGACGAAGTGATTTCAAGGCCGAGCTTTAGCGAGGTCTGAGTCCGGCAATCCTCATTCCGGTCGAGGCTGGTATAGTGCTTTTCTCAATAAATATGAGGAAATCATGAAACACGTGATAATGCAATAGTACATTCCATAGCTAATTTAGCCTTCTCTTTTAAATTAGGCGGAGTGCAATCCATTGCAGTGTCGCTTTCATCACTAGAACTCTTTTTACATATACACAGTTTTATTTAGAATAAAACAAACACAAATGTTTACTAAAAGCAATAAATATTTAGGTAGGTACTGAAAAAGTCTGTTTTCCTGCCTTTTTTATTTTTTATTTTCAATGAGTGCAAAGGAAACGCCCCCGCCTACTACGCCTGTGACAGCGGCGGGCGCGTTCGTGGAGACTCGTGAAACTTCGGGTTTCATGGGGCTGAGCAGCGGCCAGGAATGAATTTTCATACAACATTCTTGGCCTAGGCCGAGAAAGAAATGCATGAGCCAAGAATTACAAACTTCGTGGCTTGTTTTTAGTACAAGAATGTCTACATTTCCGAGCATGTTTGAGAAAAATATTATTATACCATTTGGCTTATTCTATGGATTTTTCTTGGACTGATATCTGACTAAGCACTAAATAATAGTTTTTTAATGTTAAGGTCGTCAAACAACTGGAGGTGATGATACCTGAATACCGTTTCCTATAATACAAGCCACGCCACAGGTGCTGCAAGTGCCCTGCCAACTACAGTAGGATTAAGGATAGGGGATTGGGAAGGGTTACGGAAATGGGCTCTAGCATCTCATACTCACTCACCGAAACACAACCGTACACGTACTCACGTTTCTGCACTGCACTGACGGGCTGCCCAAATAATTGCGACTGGGTATTTGCCTGCCACTACGTGCCATAGATCCAGATCAGAGCCAACTAGACATGAAAAGTTCATTTCCAAAGTTGCACCTGCCGGAAATCGAATCCGGTCTTATAGGGCAAATTTTGGATAATCTATTTCTATTTCTTCAAAAGTCTGGGATCTGTTTATATATAAAAATGAATCCCTATTTCCTTTGGTCACGGTATCACGCGTGAACGGGTAGACCGATTTTAATTTGGTTTTCACTAATGGAAAGAGGGATAAACGGGGAATGTTCATATATATAAAAATTGCACCACGGGCGAAGCCGGGAGCGGGCATAATATTTACATGATACATGTGCACATATGTATTCTCTTCAATAACAAACCATAATAACTAATATAAATAACAATACATTTTCTATATTAAAATAAAACTATCAAACATAACGTTTCTTTTACGTTCTCACAATTCATTCTCTTATTTATTTCTGAGATCCTGAGACAGCGTTAAATTAAATCAAAATGTCAAAAAACTGATTTTTCAGAGCAAAATATTAAAAACTTACCAAACCAATTCCCTCAAATGCATATATAGCCGTGCCAAAGAACAAGGGGAGTTGCTGCATCGGGGCGATGTACCTCCTGGTGTTTATATGCGGGAGATCCCTGGTAGCCTCATATAAGACCACACTCACACCCAAAGCCATTAGAACATTAGCTATTGATGAGAATGGAGTTAAAAATTTCAAGTTCCGAACCGCGCACGACACAGCTATTGGTATCACGACGATAGTCATGTGAATTGATAGATGTAGTTCAATATTGTAATGGTCGCATATCTGCAAATAAAGTTTAACTCGATTAATTTCTGGTTATAGGGATAGTATAATAGCTTTTTGTCAAAATAGAAAAAGATGTCATGCCTAGATACAATTTTTTTAGTGTTAGTTTTTTTAGTTAGTCCGAAATACACGCTGTTACCGGTCAACCAAAAAAGCGTACTGTTCCTGAGAGATGATATAAATATATTGTTGATCTTGATTGATAATAAACACAAATACAGCGGAAGTAGGTATAATGCCATATTATCAAATTTGCATACAAAAATGAATGGAAAAATTCCATAAAAAAATTGCAAAAAATGTGTGAATAACAAAATGGTTTTATATAGGCAGTTATGGATGTATTAAATATTTAGTAACTAGTTAATAAACATTGTAATAGTTTTTAATATTACAAGTGTGATGAATGGATAAATAATATTGGTAACTAGCTGAGCCCGCAAGTTAGTACGCGTGGTATTCGGTATAGCGCGTAACTTTTTTTGTATATAAACCGATTGGAATGATACCAACACAAAATGTTACGGGAAGCTTGCTACACCACATTAGTGAAAACCGCATTCAAATCGGTTAAGCCTTATCTGAGATTAGCGTGCACAAACGCATAGACAAACAGATAAAAATACTAAAATTTTTTTTTTTTTACCTCGGTAACCTAAGTACAAAGTGAACAAGTTGTTTTTTTGAAAAACACAAAGTGTACAGACACGGCTCGTTTACGATTTTATTATATGTATAGATCTTACTTAATTGGTAATGTTTAAGAACAATAATATACACAAACACAGCGGAAGTAGGTATAATGCCATATTGTCAAAAATGAATGCGTTAATAACAAAATGGATTTATATAGGCAGTTATGGATGTATTAAATATTTAGTAACTAGTTATTAATTTTTACAAGTGCGATTAATCGATAAATAATATTGGTAGTGATA
Source organism: Bembecia ichneumoniformis (assembly GCA_910589475.2). Lineage (NCBI taxonomy): Eukaryota > Metazoa > Arthropoda > Insecta > Lepidoptera > Sesiidae > Bembecia > Bembecia ichneumoniformis. The sequence goes on along the minus strand of OU342530.1, from coordinate 3,077,119 downwards.
TGCGAGCAAGGCCCTGTTTTAGAATAGGCTCCCCCGACGCCCGGTGACGGTTCCAAAGTCCCCTATGGACTAGAACCACACCCATTTCGAGGTGAGTTTTAGTGCGGTAAGAGTCCCACATAACCTCTATGGGCATTTGCATTGCATGCGGCATTTGAGCATAAGGTATCTTTTGAAGATTTCTCTCCTCGGGAAAAAAAAAAAAAAAAAAAAAAAAATTTAGAATAGGCACACATTTTCTAATAATTTACGGTAATATCTGTTGGAACAATTTTTTTAGCAATGAACTAATGACTATTTGTGATATGGAAAACCACAACGGTGTTTTTGAAATCTTTACGTTATCACAATGGCAAACTTAGCTAAGGGACTAACGCGGGCTTACAATCTAAGTATATTTTATAGTTTCAACTGCTAGTTGATAAATCCCAAATGATAACTAAGAACGGGACAATAAATAATACTAACCATTTTAACATTGTTAGCAATGAACACTATGTATACGCAGCAAAAGCCCAGCTGCGTTATACAGAGGAATGCGTTTACCATCAGTGTCATTGTAGCGGTCAGCGGCCGCAGTCTGCTGGGTCCATTGGCGAACACCAAGCCAACAGTCCTTGCGTAGCTCAAAGGTTGGTTAAGTTTTTTAAAACGTTCACAGTTTTCAGCGCAGTTTAACTGTAAAAACATTTTTTTACAATTTTTTTATTTTGCTTTATTTGGTTAGGTACCTTAACTATAATTATAAAATTAACTCACAATTTGTTGTAATCAATTAAATGCCTAAAACTTCTCTAGAAAAGTCCGTTTGCTTTTTAAACAACAATGAAATTCAAATACGTCTTGTCAAGCGGTAATGCCAAGCGGTAGGAGATATCTTTGATGAAGCCGAGCGTCTCAAGCCCAAGAAGAATTAAAGAGTAAGAAGCACTTATATTATTATATTTAAATATTTTAATTTTACGTGTTCTATGCTATAGCACTGGGAACATAGGAAGGAGTCATAGAAACATAGGAAGGTAGTAGGTTCACTCACCTGCCACCACCTACTCCTCTGAGCTTTTCTGAATTCATATACATATATAGGTATTAAGTAATGGTCACTTGCTCTAGGTAATGGTGAAAAGTTTTAAGGAAAACATCGTAAAGAACTCTGCCTGAAATCCTGGACCTCTGGTATGAGTTTACGATACTACATTCGCTAGCGAGAACGTAAAACTTTTGTATGGAAAATATGAACTGTCAATGTCATATTGTCAATTTTCCATATAAATGTTTTACGCTCTCGCTAGCGAGTGTAGTATCGTAAACTCATACTTGAGAAAGCGTCCATTGTTATAATCTAAGTTTACTGATATATCGTTAATTAATTATTAAACAGTTCGTCATTCAATCACAAGTATACCGTCAACGGTTTAGATTAGTAGAAATGTTCATAGATGGTCTGCGTCATGTTACGCAGACCATCTATGAACACGATTATTCCTAAAATGTGTTTTTCATGGATAATACTAATTAATACTAATACTAATTTCATCACTAGATGACACTAGATGACTCTCGATCAACAATACAGTATAAGCTTATTGTAACGGAAGACACACTCCGCGTCCCAATCTTAAACTGAGCTACCCGTTTGGAGGCGATAACTACCACCTTTCCGGAGAATGAGTAAGGGATTCCAGATTATTTGTCCCTTTGTCTACCTTGTCCCTTAATCTTTATCCTATAGTCATCATCGCACTGTGAAGCTCCTGCGGCGTAACAATATTTTGTGTGAATTTATGTATTTTTTCTAAGATAAATCATATTTTTAAACATTTTTGAGTTTATTCGTGGAAAACGGCAAATTTGTATGGAGGGGGCAAATTGTGGGAGGGTGGAGTAGCCTATGCTACTCGCTGATAATGCAGCTTTCCATAGGTGAAAGAATTTTTAAAATCGGTCCAGTAGTTTTTGAGTTTATTCATTACAAACGTACAAAAATACATACATACATATACATACAGATCTCTTCTCTTTATAATTTTAATATAGATTGCGTACAGTTGCTCCATACAAAAATAAAACTTAATTACCAATATGTGTTGTGCATGAACACAGATGACACCAAGGATAACCGTCATTATGGGTGCGAAGATAATTCCGCCATTTTTGAACGCGTCACCCATCGCAAGCAATCCAGACCCAATGTTCCCTCTGAATATGTGCACGAGCGTTGACATGTATCTTAAAGTAAAAAAAATATATAATTTATTTAATTAAGTAGCAACATTTAACAAAAAAAAAAAAAAAACAAATCGGATCCCTTCCCAATATTGTACGAAGACAACTAATATTGTATGTATTTTGTGTAAGCATTAATTTCACAAGTGCACCTTATTTTACGAGCCCATAAGATCGAGTGGAAAGTGTTTAGCTTAGCCTTCAGGGGTCCCGGGTTCGATTCCTGGCGGAGCCAACTTTGCAAATAAACTTTTCAAATTTGGGGGTGGTCACGGTTTCGTCCCTTGTCTGTTGTATGCTTATCCCATAACACAAGCTAATAGTGCTTACACTTTTCGGCTGCGTACGCAGCAATAGCTATGGCAACTGTTCCATGAAGACGAAACGGTGCTTAAATAAAGTAGCATCCCACACATATTCGAACCATATTTCACTGACCTAGAGACATAACATCGGTTCTCTTGCCTTTGTCCCATAGGTACTATATTATTTGATTCAAGCACCGAAGACTTGAATTAATTGTGGTAAGTTGGTAAAAGTTTAAAAATTGCAGTGTCAGGGGAATCATCCCTGTGACTACTGCCATGAAAACCTTGAAATCCCTAAAGACCAGTGTGATATAAGAGAGCTTATCGGTGCCTCAGCAAGAGTCGTTAACGCCAATTACCCTTTTTGTGATGGTTGACAGCTATGACAGCGTACTTGCATATTTTGGTGTATGTAGCTTATACTTGTATGAACCGGTAATCTTATTGTAAATAAATTCCAACTTTACGTTGAAGCAGGTTAAGTCTACATTATATCAAAAGTGATTCTTTGCAAGCATAAAATTAAAATAGAGGATAACACAAAAAAAAAACTCACGACGTAGGATGTGTGACTCGATGACTTTCGCTGTTTGCCTCTTTAACTTTCTCATCCAATTGGGGTTGTGATGATTTCGATATGATTTCATCTTTCGACTCGAAAATGTCGTCTGGATCTCTTTAAACAATATTTAAATTAATTAGTTTTATTAAAAATTAATCAATCGAAAACTTATTCCTAACCTTTATTACAGAAAAAAAATACGGGTTGCACTCCGGGAGTGCCGGCAGAAGTGATTTTTGTGCATTTTTGCACAATTAACGTCCACCTACGTCACCATACGTCACCTACGTGTAATTAAGGTCCACCTACGTCACCACTTGTGTGGCTACGGTAGCCACATTGGCGACGGTCGCCAACACTCCTAGCAACACAAAACTTCATCCTTGCGGAGACATTACTCCATATACTGCATTTTATCTACACCCATATATATATACTACATTATGTACAGCCAACTCAACTAAACCCCGCGGACTCAGATATGCGCCGCGGCGGGCGTATATCTGGGTCCGGGGTCTAGTTGAGTTGGACTTACGAATTTTCGATTCGCAAGTTTAACATTATTTCGTCATCGCAAAAACGCACAGCGCCGCTAAAGAAGTTTTCACTTCAAAAACTTCGATGATACCTAGTGCCAGCAAGCGCTGCCGCCAGGTAATTTATTAAGTATGTTTTTAATTAACATTCAAAAAGTAATGCATGGCAAATGCGCACACAATATGTCTTAGAATAAAATAAAGCAACAAACAGTATTAAGAAGAAATCCCAACTAATATTAAAAATGCGGGAGTGAGTCTGTTTGTTACGCTTTCACGCCTTAACTACTCAACCGATAATACAATTTCGCATACAAGTTAACATCATCTAAAAAATTTACGCCTAACAAAAATATATGTATGAGCAATAAAGATTGAATAAATGTTTCAGCTCACAAGAAAAAGAGGCGCCTAAGTAGTCAGTGTTTATGTAAAAGTAAACGAAAATGAAGTCTTCATAAAATAGTTATCCATTTACTACCACAGTAATTGAGCAATAACCACTTTATCAATCTGTCAAAATTTATCAAATCATCGATTGAACGTTAGAAAGGAGTTTGGAACCAGATCAATGGATAAATGTGAATTTTCTATTACTAACAAAATGCACTTCAAGGAAATATTAGTGTAAGATTTTTTTACAAGCAAGTTTCGTAAATTATGCGTGGGTTGATAGTTATAATAATAATCAACAGTATTTGTCAAAGATATTTAATCAACACCGTTACCAATTAACAAAATAATTAGCAGTGACATGACACACTCGTTTTGACAGTTATAAAGCGGTATGTGTATGGTGTTTCGGTGAGAGAAAAGTGATGCCGGAGCTCCTAGCGGAGCCCATTTCCTTATCCCCTCCTAATCCCTTATCCTTTCCCAACGCACTCGCAGCACCTTTGTGGTAACCGTCTATCATCAATTGAACCCGTCAGACTGCCTGCCAACCCTTACATAAAATATGTACGTATGTATTGACAAAATATTTCTAAAAAATATATATACATATTTTTGTTCTTGTAAAATGTTAATGTATTTTGAACTTGAATACTGGCTGACTTAAAAAGTTGAAATTAGAATGTTTTTAAAAAGAAATATAGAAGATGTCATTGTTAGAAAAAAGGAGTTGAAGTAAAAAGACGAAAAGAAAATGATGTGTTTTTGATACTGTTTAATTTATTTCATAAAGAAAACTTGTATACGAAGAAAACAATATAATTATGTGCACGTAATATGGAGCAGAGTGTTTTATTAAATTTAGATGATTAGATCACAAAACGCAGTGGAGGCACAAAATCTCTCAAATTTTTTTAAGATAAAATAAATATGTTTTTAAAAATAAAAAAAAGAAAAGAATAATTTAAAAAATGTAAGTAAATAGAGAAATGTGTACACGTTTTATTTATGTTACCGAGGTCAAGAAATAGTTTTTTAAATTTTTGTCTGTTTGTCTGTGCTTTTGTGCACGCTAAAGAACGGCTTAACCGATTTGAATGTAGTTTTCACTTATATATTGCAGCAAGCTTCCCATAGTTTTTAGTGTTTCTTTCATTCCAATCGGTTTACAAACAAAAAAATTAGGAGCTATACCTAATACCACAGCTAATACCATGCATACGAAGTTGTGGGCTCAGGTAGTTTTTACATATAATAATCATTATAAAATAAAATCGTTCGCCCGCCTCTGTCTATTTCTCCGCTAACTTCTAAACCACTCAACGGATTTTATTTGGGTTTTCACTAATGGAAAGAGCGATATACGAGTTTGTGTATTTATAATTTGCCAAAAAAATTGTATACGTGCGAAGTTGGATGCGAAGGCCGGGTGAGATACAAATGAAATTTTGGTTACATATTTTAATTAATGAAGTTGCTAAGATAAATTTAAGAAGGACGTTGCACGTTGGTCGCCCGATTTCTCGATTAGAAGTGTTACTAACTTTTCCGAAGGACTTAGCATCGGGCAATCACACTCCGACTGTTTCTACCGCGAAAACTAGGAATTCATAGTGGTTCGCGAGGTCTGAATATTTGCCCTTTTTTGAATTCTCAGCGCTAAGGGCGGCGGAGTCAGATGAGCGGGAGGAGCCGGATAAATGTGTCACGGTCTTTTTTGTAAGGTCCTTTTTCACGCAACGTATAGCCATAGGCATAGCGTTAGAAATTCAAAGAGGCAACACCGCGAACGTCCTATGTACCGCAGAGAATCCGGCTGAGCTAAACGAGTTATTCTTTTCGGCCAATTTGTCTCCGCCAACGCCTCTGCTTCCCCAGCGTGTACGCAATTTTCATTTAAATACTATATCCAGCAGTAATCTTAGTAATAAGTTATTAGGAAGATTCAACTAAGTTAAATCGTTAAAAAACCTGTTTGATATTAGATAAATTTCAGATCAGATGACAATTTGGATTAATAAAAACATACCTATTTCAAGGGAATTACATATTACAATATAATCTTTAATCTCACTCATCTCATAAAGACGTAACGTAATAAGTAATATGTCTTGAAATAAATAAACTTATGTAACTTTGTTTTTCTTGACTGCAATTTAAAGTTTCTTCTTCGTTTCATGTAATTGTATATAATTCAGATGTTTTTTGTTGGGCCCTTAATGCTATCTCGTTTTGGCTATCTCTATTGGTTTTACCCATAGGAAAATATTTTAATTTTTACAATACTTTTACTCAATGTCCAAAACACTGCACCTTCTTTTATACGAATTTGTTTCCGCCATTATTAAAATAAAATAAAATTCACAATAATCGTATTTTGTATTTTACAATAATTTTACAATAACCGTAATACAATAATTGTACATTTTAATTGAACATTAAAAAAACTTAACTATTATTTCTTGGGGTGACAGTAAATGCATTTTAAAGGTAATAGTTACCTTTCAATTAACAACAAAACGCGCTTCTATAAAATAATAAATAATGTTAAAACAGTTTATATAAAGGTCTTAAAAATTTATTCACTTGTTTGTTCACTTTTCTCGGTCTGCTGATATAATCTGCTAAAGCGTTCCCGAAACCAGATGCAGCCGCCGATACCACGTTTTGAAACGGACGGTTATATGGTCTCTGATCGTAACCTTGATTATAACCTGCATTATCATTGAAACCATTGTAACCAGCGTTGTAACCGCCTAAGTTACCGCCGTAACCACCACCGCCATGACCGGGCCTGTAACCACCGCCATGACCTGGTCTGTGACCACCTCCTTGACCATGTTGACTTTGACTGACCCCTATATTGATGGGGTAAGCGGGATAGTTCACTGGATGGTGTACTGGTGCTACAGGTGGAATTATTGGAGCTACTGGAATAGGTGCAACACCGCATCCAAAGAAGTAGTTCATGACGGGAGCAGACACATAGGTGTAGTCTTGGTGTCCCAAAAAAGTCTTGCCATATCCACCACAGGGTCCGTTGTTCTGTGGCTTTTTGCGCCTCCGATGTTTTCGCTCCAAATCCTCACTATCCAGTTCTAAGTCTTTAGTTTCGTCTTCTCCTAACACCGCCAAAATTGTTGCGGTATGTAGAACCACGATGATCAATAGGAATCTCTAAGAGAAACACAATCACAGAATTAGTACAGTGCTAAAATAATTTACTTTATTGAAAGTAAAAGTTATATTACAAAAGAAAATGGATAATAACTATGCTCGCGACTTCCAGGGCGGTGTAGTTCGTTTTTTGAAAATCCCATAGGAATCTAACATTTTTCCAGGGTTACAACAATCCTATACGTTAATCCAGGTAATAAACTATATGTGTGCTAAATTTTATCCAAATCCGTTTTTTTATGTTAAAATCGGCAGACAGGCTGACGGTCCACTTGATGGTAGGTGGCTACCGTCGCCAATAACACAAGCAACGCCAAAGCTGCTGCAAGTGCGCTTCCGACTACAGTAGGATTAAGGGAAAGGAGATAGGGAAATGGGCTCTGGCATCCCTTACTCACTCACCGAAACACAACAGCACACGTGCTGTTATTTCACGGTGGTCTTCTGTAAGGAGGTGGTTACTGCCGCCAGACAGGCTGCCCAAATGACTGCGAAAACGCACTGTGCCCTGCCACTACTTGCCAAATCCAGACCAGAGCCAAATTTGAAAAGTTCATTTTTGAAAGTTGACCTTGCCGGGAATCGAACCTGGGAACCCTAGCACAGAGCGTTAAGGCAAGCACCCTAACCACTTATCCAACAGGCTCGTCACCCCTTTTTGCGTGATTGAGTAATAAACAAACATACAAACTTTCGCATTTATAATTTTATAAGGATTAGGATATATTGGCATTTGTAATTGGTGAAATTTTGTTATTCCCTTTTATTAACGAAAAAAAAAATGGTTGATTCTTCAGATTTGTTATAGTTTACACAGTAATGCGCTGTGTTCAAACTCTTTATGAGAAGTTAAGTAATAATATATTAAAAGTTCCACAAAAAAATTATATTAATAAAACACAATAACATATTATTGGCAATTACGCAATAATGAGTTCCAAATAAAGTTCAAATTATTTCATATACGAAAAAGTATTACACTAGACATAGAACCAGCTCACCACGAATGTCGATTTAGATAAAAAAAAATTAAATTAAAACTTACCATTGCAGTGAATTGAGTGTAATCAGCTGTTTGTCTCAGAGGTCAGAACGCAACTACTACAAAAATTTGACCACCACAAGAGGACCCGATGTAAGTGAAAGTATGTTACAAATCTTTCCAAAAACAAAAAGGTATTGCAACTGATTGAAACTCCGTAACATAATCTGTCCGACACTGCGTTATGGTAGGGATATTTATTAGGCAACTAAGAGGCCGCTTTAAATGTCATTATATGTATTCACTTTTAGTTAAATATTATAATGCCCTAGGTAGTTAATTCTGTAATGCTGGTGTTGTCTGTTCCATAGCAAATAAGTGGGTTATTTTTAACGAGGGTTCCAAGCATGCTGGCTGCATTACTTAGCATTACTAAATTGCTAATCAAGGCTTTATGTAATAGCCAGGCTTTAGGTAATATCGACCAAGCGTGATTTCCAAGTTATTTTTTCGTTTTCAAAACAAGTGGTTTATAGAGGGCTGTTCGAGCAATTTATAATTTATCCAATAGACAGTCATTAAGAGATAAACATATTAACAGTGCCAGGTCAATTCATATTTGATAATATAATTTTTGTTCATTCATATATATTCGTAAATATTGATCGTTTTGTTCATAAAATAAAATTCATAATTGTAATATTAGAAATAAACATGATCTTACTTTGATCCACACAAGGCTATAAATCACGAAAATAGATAAATCATTTATTGGACAATGTGTACGTTTCTACAATAAAATCCCTGAAGTCATATGTCATATATTTTAAAATATTTGTAAAACGAAAACTTGTTAAAAAAGCATATTACACAATTAAAGATTATTTAACAGATAAAAACGCGATTGATAGAGAGTTTGTTTCGCCGTTTCTTCTCTTCCAGAGCGCCGTTCTTTCCGAAAATGTATTTTAACTTCAAAAAAGTGATCTTATAAACCAAAACTTTGAGAAATAAACGATTTGATTTGATTCGATTTGAACAAATTCATAACAATTCGAGAATTTTTACAAACTTCTGTCTACGGCTGCTAACAAATCCTTCATGACGCCCTTGAGGCGACATCCGCAATTAATCGGTTAAGAGATGGTTTAGAATGTGTCTAAATTTTAAATGCTTCCCAAACACCTTCAATCGACGGACTCAACTCATTTAATATTTTGGAAATACCTAAGAGTTTCGTAAATAGAATGACTATATTAAAGTTGGTTACTTAATAATAACACAATTGTCACCCACGTGTGTCGGTTTCGTTTCATTCATAGTAAACGGTGTGGCGGCCTTGACTTGGTAATCGCCCGAGCATACTGCATGCACGCAACATCAAAACGTGAGATTCGTTCTAACGATCGTTAACGTAGTAACACAGAAAACAGAATAGTTCAAGTACAGAAGATTCACTCGGCGAAGTCTTTTGAAGTATTTTAGGACTTGGAATTGTAAATAACACCTTCGATTTGACCGTTTCAGACTTTAATCAGACTACACATTTTTGGCAGTTATTTTTACACATACCTCTTCTCTAATAATTACCCCCATACATTACATTTTTCAAGTAAATAGCGATTCTTGCTTTGACACAATATAGTGCAATTCAGGTCACACAACCTTGATTACCTACACATAAGTAGGTAATCAAGGTAATTTGACGGCCCGTTGGATGAGTGGCAAGGATGCTTGCCTAACGTCTCAGGGGCCCCGGGTTCGATTCCCGGCGGGGTCAAGTTTGGAAATTTTAATGTAATTTTCAAAATTGACTCTGGTCTGGATTTGAAAAGTAGTGGTAGGGCACACTGCGTTTCGCAGTTATTTGGGCAGCCCGCCTGGCGGCAGTGACCACCCCCTTACAGAAGACCACCGTGAAATAACAGCATATACGTGCTGTTGTGTTTCGGTGAGTGAGTAAGGGATGCCAGAGCCCATTTTCTTATCCCCTCCTAATCCCTTATCCTTAATCCTACTGTAGTCGGCAGCGCACTTGCAGCACCTGTAGCGTTGCTTGTGTTATAGGCGACGGTAGCCACCTACCATCACGTGGATCGTCAGCCTGTCTTACGACATAACATAAAAAAAAAAAAACAAAAAAAAAAAAACATAAGTATATTCACCAAGAATTGGCCTGTCTTTCTATTGCGAACTTTTATCTCTTCTGAGATAAGAGTTAGGGCGTTAGGGTTGTACGTATCTTTTAAAAATTAATTAATCTTAATACATAATTATTGTTATGTCCATGTTACTATAGATATAAACAATATTTTCATTCGTATTCGCAAGAAACGATGCGAATCTTTGGCGAAAGTATTTGACAAACAAAAAGGAAATTACATACGGAAGACTTACATTTGAATAAAAAAAATGGTTACAGAATAGCCTTGAGGTAGGCAACTAAATTATAAATACTTTCTCTTTTATACTTCTTAGACTTATTAAAATATATGTTATACGAGTATTAACAAAATCGCAACTAAACTCCAAAAACAAATAATTAATTTAAATCAAATCCTAAAATTAAATCTAATATCTCATGTCACAACTCCTCCGAAACAAAAAAAACTCCGAACAAATGTCACAACAAAAAAAACTCCTCCGAAACGGCTGGACCGATTTTTATGATTTTTTTGTGTATTTGGTGGATATGAGAATAGGTCGTAAAGTATTTTTACTCTCCTATCCCCACCCCCCATTTTTAAATCGCGATTTTAGTATTTTTGTTTGAAAAATATTCAAATAATTTAACCGTCGTTTATTGTGACGTGAAGTGACGCGTCACTTTAACCATAGATAAAATACTGGTTAAGTAGTATTTTATCTATGCTTTAACATATGGTTTGAAAATAAAATTGGACTCGATAGGTGGCGTCACAATCGGGTTACGGAATTATTTTCGGGTTCTGGCAGGACAACGTCTTCTGGGTCAGCTAGTATTTTATAAAAAAGAACATGAGAGGTCTAATCAAATCTAAGTATAGTTAGAATTGTGTAAGTTTTTAGGTATTTATTTAGCTGATTATAATTCTTAGCTGATTATATTTAGCTGATTTTATTTTAAAATTGTTGTATTTTATTTACAATACAAACAATACAATACTTATTCCTGTTTTAAACATAATACTGTTTTTTAAACACAAAGCTGTTTTTTATATAATTTAGGATTTAATATATTATCAGATTCTTCTAAGGTGTAAAAGATATAATTAAAAAAGTGAGTTTGTGTGTGTTTGTGGTATATGTTCATAAGGTCATAAACAATGTTACAGATTTAAATGCGCTTCAGTGACAAGATATAGGGTGGGAAAACAAGGTCCGGGTCATTATATTGATTTAACTACTCTTGTGAGATTATAGTTAAGTGATTTTCGCGTATGCACTACAAATTAAAGCAGAGGAATATAAAAATTTGTCTTATATACGCCAGCTAAAATAGCAAGCTAATAGTACAATAAAATATACACAATAGCACATAATTGTACACAGTACATAATTAAATTATTTTTATATTGTTTTTAGTGTAGATAATTATTATTTACTTATTTATTACATTTTAATTAAATAAAGTCACACTCACCTCTTTTTATAAGTAAATTCTTCGCTGACACTTAGGTGACTCAAAGTAAACTTTTGTTTGGTTTTCATGTTAAGTCCTGAAAAAAAAGACACATAAATTATCATCGTCTTCATCATCTTAGCCGTTGAACGTCAACTGCTGGATATAGCCCCCCCTCCCCCCCTCCCCCATAATTTTCCAATATGACCTGTCAGCAACCTAGATCCACCATCAACCCTTGGTCTTTATCAGGTCGTCGGCCCACCCTGTAAGTGGACGACCTACGCTGCGCATGCTGGTCTCCCACCGGGGCCATCGGGTATCCTGCCCATTGCCACTTCAACTTACTGATCGCCGGGCTATATCAGTGATTTTCGTACGTCTACGGATCTGCTCATTCCTGATACGATCTAGCAGAGTAACTTCCATAGCTTTCTTATGAGGCCCATAGTTAGAAACCTCGTTATAGTATCTTTGAGAGACAACAATAACATTGACAAAATTAAATGTAATTAATGCCACATTTATTAAGATATAAACAGTGACAGGACACAATGTATTCTGCAATAATAAAGTAACAACTCTCTAACGCCGTTAAATAACAGCACATGTGCTCATGTGTTTCAGTGAATAAGTAAGGTATTTACCCTATTAAGATCAAAGCCCATTTGCGGACTTTATGGGATTATTTGTGTTTATTGAACTTAGTTGACGATACCGTCATTTAAATCAATTGGCAGACTGACGAGTCTGCCTAATATTTACACCATCACCAGCAAATGTTGGATTTTTTTATTTTAATCCGCTACTACACCCGGTTATTCACCGTCCGCCAGCTTTTGATCTATATACAGATCTTTACTTTAAAGATAGTTATAGTGACTTTAAAGATCCCGCTTAAGTATTAAGTAGGATTCGGCTTACGCTGGAGGCCATTAATCTATACATCTTAATTAATAAAATCGTAAACGAACCGTGTCTACATTATTATTATTTTTTTTAATGAGCCGTCACGGGACGCCTGGTAGATGTGAAACATCGAGTGAAATAAAATGATGACTGTTTATTTATTTATTTAACGTTTATTTTTATTGAATACAAAAATTTTAATATGTATTTATTTCAAGTTGCAACAACCACCAACAATCACAACAACAACAACAATCACCACGGCACGCGTCGCCACACCGTACAAACTACTACGCTTATACTGTATATGTATATACCATCGTATAGCGTGGTGACGCGTCGCCACGGAGTGCGTCGCCACGCTATCAATCAGTTTCACCCGCGCCTATAGATGTTTCACATCAAAAACAATTTGTACACCTTGTGCTTATGTTACCGAGGTCAAAAAATAGTTTTTAGAATTTTTATGTCGGTTTGTCTGTTTTTGCAGTTTGTCTGCAGTTTGTGCACGCTAATCTCTGAAAAGGCTTAACCGATTTGAATACGGTTTTCACTGATGTATTATAGGAAGCTTCTCTTAACATTTGGTGTTTGTTTTATTCCAATCAGTTTACAAACAAAAAAGTTATACCGAATGCCACGCGTACGAAGTTGCGGGCTCAGCAAGCTGCTCATATATTTTTATTTTTAGATGATCCTTCGGGAACAGAACATTTTTCTGGATACCCTATGCCCTTTTCTGTATCACTGAGAATATTTATCAACAATGAAAGCTTAACAAACAAAGAAACTCACTTTCGCATTTGTAATAAGTATTAGGATTTGTGCGCACGATAATATTCAAGTGACAATTTTTAAATAAACAATTTTCACGTCGATTGTACCCTCTCATTTCGTATTACAGTTATGTCTATATTATCTCTCTTGAAATCTTGCATACAAGCAACGTACAGAATTGCTTTAAATTGAGGAAACTCCACTTAATACTAGTTTCGTGTACAAGAATTGTCGCTTTGTACGTACGTCACGCTGCGGAAAACTGTCCTCAGAATATTTCTTAAAAAAAAAATCAGAATATTTCTATCTCGGTATAAGATTTACACTGTATACATATATACAGTGTATTCGTATAAATAAGGAAAATAAATTTTATAACTATCGGCACTAATCTTAAACCATGGGTTCAATCAAATGAGCGAATGAATTATGAATTATGAATACGCTCACTTTATGTTCGGTGAATACGACTATAGGCTTATAGTGTCGTTATATAGACTATAGGCTATAGTCAATATGTTCGTAAACGATGAGAGAATAAAGGAAAAAGGAGTATGAGGCCTCCCTTAGGATGTAGTCTACTAAAAATGCCATCGGCCGCTCACAATGCTCAATATTTAAATCATTCACACGCTGATGTCCGTATTCGTTGTCGTTTAAACGTTTGCGCTGCGTCTCTAGTTATTTCAAACCATTGCACAAGCTTTATTTATCGAGTACTGTTGTAATCAAGATAGATATTTGATCGAGACGTATGTTGCTATGCAAGGTTATACAAGGCGTTTAGAGATCGAGCGAAACATTTACGCTGATGTCGCACATAGTCTCACATACTAGCGGAAATATAATACGCTGTTATTTCACTGTGGTATTCTGTAAGGCGATGGTAACTATCGTCAGACAGGCAGCCCGGTTTATGACTGCGTATACGCGTACCTGCCACTACTAAAATTCAATATTTAAAGGGATATTTTTCAACATTCACTCAACTATTATTTAAGAGGAGGGTCCTCCTCTTAAATAATAGTTGAGTGAATGTTAATAAATAATAATTAAATAATAGCAAGCTCACTCGTCTTTTTTTTTTAATTAATTTTAAAAAATGTTCAAAACCATAGGAAATTTCTAAAAGCACATGATCTTGTCAAGAACGTAACGTCTTGCAAGAAATTGTAATATAATAACATTTAGTATTTTAGTAAAAAAAAAAGATATAAAAAAGATGAATCGATAAGCTCAAAAAGAGAAAATCGGAAAAAATATTCTTGTTTAGGCGATTATCGATTTATCATTGAAATTTGTGTAAATAAGAGTTTGCTTGAAGGGGTCGCTGGATGTCGCCAGTGGTCGTATTAGTAGATACTAATACGACCACTGGTACTAGTAGATACTAAGCCGTTGTACACACAGATGTGTGTTGTACAACGGCTTGTTTATATCTGTTATGATTTTAAAAATTGTCTGAAGTATTTACTTTACAATATGTTCGATACATAGTAGAAGAATACAATATTGTGTGTGTGTGCGTTGTGTTATTTACCAAACTTTTACCCGTAAAGACATAAACAATCCTTGCCAATCTATCCATACATATAATAAAATCGTAACGAGCCATGTATGTACATTAAACATTTTTTTAAAAAACAATTTGTATATGTTATACTTATGTTACCGGGATCAATTTTTTTTGTTTGTTTGTCTGTTTGTCATTTTGTGCTTTTGTGCGTTTGTGCGTTTGTGCACGCTAATCTCAGAAACTGCTTAATCTATTTTATTTTATTGCGGTTTTCACTGACGTATTGTAGCAAGCTTTC
Source organism: Bembecia ichneumoniformis (assembly GCA_910589475.2). Classification (NCBI taxonomy): domain Eukaryota; kingdom Metazoa; phylum Arthropoda; class Insecta; order Lepidoptera; family Sesiidae; genus Bembecia; species Bembecia ichneumoniformis. Next base: position 3,061,834 of record OU342530.1, on the reverse strand, counting down.
CGGAACACTTAGTTTCATGCCAGTCGGTTTACAAACAAAAAAAGTTATGCGCTATATCGAATACCACTCGTACGATTTTTGCGAGCTCAACTAGTTTATAATAAAAAGGATTAAAGTTATTATTTCGAAGTTACCCTATCGAAAAACAAAATTCACCATCAACTTTGTATTTGAAAAAAAAAAGCTAATAACATGGCTACATAATAATAAAAGAATAATTTGAAGGATACTTATTGTAATATTGTAACACTTACGAAATTTAAAAAAATAGTATATTTCATTACAAGTGCGGAAAGGCTGCCATTGTAAAGAGTTCCGACAAATGTCTACCCGAGCCGAGGCGCAGCCGAAGGCGAGGGTTGACAGTCGGAACAAGTTGCAATGACGGTTCCGCACGTGTACTGAACGACTATTTTTAATGCAGTTGCGAAAAAATGAAGCAATTTAATAAAACAAACAACTAAACACGCAAAGAAAATTTCTGGAAAATGGCGCCTACCGTAGAATATAAGCAGAGGTTTTTTTTTTCTTCACTCATTCTGGTAGGCAAAGGAAACTATGCCCATACAGCCAAGTCTTCAGTAGAATTTTTTTATTGATATGAAATGAAAATGAAATTTAATGAGATGAAATGAAATGAAACCTAACCTAACTCATTCAATCAAATCATTAAATCTGATATTGAAACACATTAGTAGCTTCTTTTTAGAAATATACGTATTTGCATGAATCAAAAAAACTCTATGAATTTTTTTTAGTAAAAACTTCATGGTTGGTTTTTCTTTTTAATAGACATCATTTTGACAGTTGGGAAAGAGAACGCACGAGTATGTATAGGTACAGACTAATACAACATCTTTGTATGTAATAGTCCACATCCCGAACGCTATACGTCCCTGCAATACGCCACTTTTTGAGCAACTGTATTAAAAAATAACATTAGTTGTTCAAGCCTTATTAAAAACATTATTAGTCCTTTCTTTTGATGTATCATACAGAAGATGATATATCACTAATACTAGAATTAGCACGTAGAAACTAATCTGAGGTAAATAAAATATATTTTTAAAATGGTAAATGGAATTTTACTTAGTGTAACGAGTAATAATCGTGATAATAAGAATTATAATAAACTAGATATTAAAATTGAAATGCACGTGTAGATAGAATTGTGTACGTGTCAGCAGATGATTTAGCAGCACGTAAAAAATAGCAATTGTCACTTTATAATATTCCATTTTAATTATAATATGTTTTGGAAAAAAATTCTTGGCATTTCATTTATGCTATTAAAGTTTATTTACATTTATTTTAATGATGAGAAAAATAATAGTAACCTGAGTTTCTTTCGCGATTTCGTTCTCTTTGCATCGATTTTCGTCATTCCGAATTGTTTATTTGCTAAACCAAAGTAAAAATAGCCTGGCTATTATTTAAGTGTTTCTCTGAAACCTGTTTAATGAATAAATTACTCATTACTACATTGGTTCATACGGAACAATAACAGCATAACCGACTATCTCGAATTGTAATCGCAAACAATGAGGATATTGTGGGACTTTTTCTCACGTAACAAATATTGTCTAGACCGGGAATAGAACACGGAACCAATCGGCACTTGGCCAAATGGGCCAGCGTCGCCGCACTACGCAAAAGGGCATAATAAAAAACAAACCGGTTGCAGCAAGGACTCCCGTTGGACATTTCGTAAGTTAACCACGCGTGCTAACTGGTATTATAAACATTTAATTCATTTTGTATGGTGTTCGTTTTATACAAAGATTTTCCACTGTATAGATCGGGCAAGACGAAGAAATCCGTAATGTGACATTTAGAACCACGTGGTACAAAATCGCTCAGTCCATCGCTAACTTTACAAGGCTATTTAGCTACGCCATGGCCATCCTGATTACAGCGATCAGGATCAATACTTTTGTAGGAAAAATTTTCTAGTATATTCCATATATTTAATCTTTTTGGTTTTGTACAAGACGTTTATTTTTATAATGAACAGTTATTTACAAATTACCCAGATACTATTTTCAGACATAAATAAAGAGGAATACTTTGTTTTTTTGAATCTCTAATCTATACTAAAATTGTATAAAGAGAGCGATTTTTTAAATATTGTATGTGGTTATGTTTATGTGGAGGGTTATCTAGGAAACTGCTGCACCTATTTGTAAAATTCTTTTACTGTACATTATTCTGTTGAATTTAATGTACATAGAAGAGGATGCTCTCTCTACAATTTTTACTTACCTGCTATTTTACTGTATCTCCTCACAAAATTTACGACTGCTGAACGCAGGATATGATGCTATTACGTATCTTAGTGATACTAAGAAAGTATCAAATCATTTAAGAAAATTGTTAATAAAGCTTAAGTATTTTTGAGTTTGAACTTTTTTTAATTATTTCTAATTGCAACAATATATGAATATCTTGGCCACGTGCTTAGACAACACAGATGTTTGCTTCAATCATGATGAGTAAGGTGGAAGGGAAGAGACGAAAGAGGAAGTCGTAATTAAGGAACATCCGGGATTGGACTGGAATTGCTTTGGTTGAGCAAACGTTCCAGTTAGCTCTTAACAGGTTCAGGTAGTTGACAGCCAATATTTACGACTGAGGAGGCTCTGATAGAGAGAGAGATAAGGATAATTGGAACAAGAATTCATTGTAATTTATTGAGAGAGAAAACGGAAGTTCTAAGAGCGATAAAGGAGAGGAAGCTACAATATTTCGGGCAAGTAATGAGGGGCGAAAGATACTGTATACTGCAACTATTGATGTAAGGAAAAATACAGAGTAAACAAGGCAAAAGCAAAGAAACACTAAATGTTACGGGAGGCTTTCTACAATACATCAGTTAAAACCGCATTCAAATCGGTTAAGCCGTTTCAGAGATTAGCGTGCACAAACGCACAGACAAACAGACAAACAAACAGACAAACCGATAAACAGGCAAAAATCTAATAACTGTTTTTCTGACAGCGGTAACATAATTACAACTTGTACAAATTGTTTTTTTTTAAATAAAATGTTTAATGTACAGGACACGGCTAATTATATGTATATATTTGTTGTAATGGAAATTATTTTGGATCTTTGTTCATTTTAATGTTAATAATATTAGATATGAGACAGAAAACATGTATTTTTTTATCACGTTATTTATTTGTTTATACGTATTAAACAAGGAATAAAAACTTAAAATCCAACAATGCCCCATAAAACTGTAACAATAGTTTGACTATTATTATTATTATTATTTTTATGTTAAGGTCGGCAGACAGGCTGACGGTCCACTTGATGGTAAGTGGCTACCGTCGCCTATAACACAAGCAACGCCAAAGCTGCTGCACGTGCACTGCCGACTGCAGTAGGATTAAGGATAAGGAATTAGGAGTGGATAGGGAAATGGGCTCTGGCATCCCTTACTCACTCACACGTGCTGTTATTTCACGGTGGTCTTCTGTAAGAGGTTGGTTACTGCCATCAGACGGGCTGCCCAAATGACTTTCCAAATCCAGACCAGAGCCAAATTTGAAAAGTTGATTTTTCAAAGTTGCCCCAGCCGGGAATCGAACCCGGGAAACCTAGAACAGAGCGTCATTGCACCCTAACCACTCATCCAACGGGCTCGTCAAAAGGAATGAAAGGAATACAAATTGAGGAAATATTACATTGCCCCCTGTTCTTAATACTCTTCCAGAAAATCTTATGCTATCATAATTCAAAATGAATACATGGTTATTGAAAACTGCTTAAACTTAACATAATATTGCCACAAATATGCCATATGTAATTCATAAAGTAGGTATACAGGTTAAAAAATTTCAAGGTGTAACCGCGGCGAGATTCCTAATAAATCGTTGGATTTTCACTGAATTGTATGAAAAATATCATTACACAAGTTGTATAATGACAACTTTTAACAGTCGTATAGGATTATAATGATTTGCTAGCAAGGTCTTGCACGCGCCACTGGTTACGATAACGCAGATTACTGTTACATCAGTGCATTCAAATCGGTTAAGCCGTTTCTGAGATTAGCGTGCATAAACGCACAGACAAACAGACAAAAATTCTAATTTTTTTTACCTCGGTAACATAAGTGCAATTTGTACATTTTTTTTTTTTTTTTTTAATAAATAATGAAGGTACAGACACGGCTTGTTTACGATTTTATTGTGTGTATAGATGTATTCATTATTTAAATACATGAAAGAAAATCATGTAGCGTCAAAATTGCGTAATTAATTGTGTCAACAATTAGTAGCGAAGAGAAAAACATTATGCTATATATATATATATATATATATATATATATATATATATATATATATATATATATTTGAAATATGCGTACATTCCAAGTTATTATTTAAGTACACAGATATTATTTGAATATTTTTTAACTCGAAATGTATGATATGTATCGTATATATTATCACAATGACATATAAAAAGATGAATGTCAGTTGGTAAAAGGAAAGTTAATACTTTTTTCCTTGATACAGGTGTTATGAGTATATTCAATTGCCTCAACAATTCAATAAAGGCCAAACATGTAAATCTGGTTGTACACGAGGAAAAATGTTTATAATAACAACAGCAAATTAAATGTTTGAGGTGGAGGTTTGTCTTTTATAAATGTATATGACAATTGTGAACATCACTGAGATCATGATAATATTTCGAACGTTTTCGAAGTATTTATAATGCATAAATGCTACCTGTTATCTCTATGAAATACTTGCGAACAAGAGTTTTTTTATTTTAAAATTCGACAGGCAAGCTGACGTTCTACTAGGAGTAAACTCTGCATCCCTTACTCACTCAACGAAACACAACAGAATACGTGCTGGTATTCGGTGGTATTCTTAAGACTTATTTAACCTATTTTGTATTTTGATTGAATTGCCACTAACTACAAAAAATAAAATGTTTGAATTGTTTTAAAAAATTACTTCTAAAAAGAAGCTATATTTTTGAACTAACTTATATTTTTGAACTTGGAGAGGCTTACTTTTTATGTTTATTATTAGAACGGTTCTTGTATTGAAAAAATATTTTTCTAATAGTGATATTCTAGAAGTTGCTTCTACTTCTTAGTTTAATTTCTTTTAAAACTGAAAATTTTGAGGTAGGTACTCCCGAATGATATTGGTTTATAAACTTCCGAATACAACAAAAGTCGATGTCATAAATTAACATGTAAAAATACATCGAAATCTCGGTACATTTGTATAATTACGTAGGGATGATTTTTCTAAGGCTAAATAATATTCTTTTTTCTAAAATAAAAAAAAAACTAAGTAGCTTTTTATAAAATTGGAAGTAAAATTAGAAATTTAGCTATACTCGTACTAGTCTTATTTCTGTATTTTAAAAATTGAGAGATCCATGTTATTGTATTTTAAAAATTAAATTTTGTTAAATTTTGTATATTGACGAAGTCTTCGTGGCCTTCGAAATACTACTATAATTTTATAATAATAAATTATTTATCACGATATTAATAATAAATATAAAAAAAATATAGAAGAATCGAGTCTACTATTGCGAACTTAGATTGAAGTCTGAAACACAGTTTGATTTGTAGACAGAATCATTTTATTTTCTTGAATATTTTTTTATTTTTCTACCATGTTTTTGTATTCACACAATTTGTGTTCCATTTAGCACCAACTGCTTATTTACATTGACCTTTTGTAAAAGTTTCATCAAATAAAAACACTCAAGTTCATACATACGTTAGAACACCATAAACGTGTGTGAATGTATATATTATATACGTATGTATGTATATAATATACATATATATCATGATAAAAAATTGTAATATATTTTTTCTTCAATACTTTCCTTATTTAAATTTAATTATTATTTACATGATCGATTTAAAAAAAATACTTGAATACCTAATAACAATAAGAGTTTAAACATTATTATTATTGTTTTGTAATATATGTATCTGGTATCTGGTAAACAAGACTTGGTAAGTGTTAAGGCAATGGATGAAACTGATCCATATTTTCAATCGAGTTTATCTAAACTCCCCAAGTGCGAGATATGTTAGTAAAGTAAAAATAAAATTAATAATAATTTAACTGAAAACAGTTATAAAATGAATTTTAGGTTCATATAATATTTGATTCGTAGTTTCCTTGATGGGATAGATGATAATGCCGTTTTCTTATCTCACACCTTACTCAGACGTTGGTAGTACTGAACAAATTATAGATTTGTAAAATTTGTAAATTTGTAAATTGTAAGATTTGTAAATTATAAATTAAATTAAAAAATCTTTCATCAATAGTTAGAATAGAATTTCAGGGTGGACATATAGCCTGTACATCAGGTATCAGGTAAAACGAGAAGGCCTTTTTTTGTGGTAAACGAATTTGCAAAGTTAACGAAAAATCGGTAGAACGAAAACATTTCTTTCGAACCCTGGTTTAACGGTGAGAGATATATGATTTAATTCTATAGAAAAGTTATAGAGAATGATAATGCCTACAAAAAAGGCAAGGACGGCATATGTCTAACTTTTATATTTAAGCCACAAAAACTACTTTTGTTTATTAAAAAAAAACATTTAAATTCGTTACGTCATATTTATTGGTCAAATTATCAACAAAATTATGAATTCTAGTTGGTTCATAACAAAATCAAAATTATGAAGGAGGTGGGTCTCTGTCGCCAGACGGTCTGCCCAAATGACTGAGAAACTCGGTGTGCCATCCCACTACTTTCCAGATCCAGACCAGAGCAAAATTTAAAAAGTTCATTTTTCAAACATGACCCTGCCGGGAATCGAACCCGAGAACCCTGACACAGAGCGTTAAGGCAAGCACCCTAAGCCTAACCACACATCCAACGGGCTCCTCAATGAAAAAATGTTTAAAATCGTAAAACTAGCTCGATCAGACACTGTGGTTTGAAATTTTAATCCTTGTCTATTTATCTAAAGACCTATTTACATATTTACGTATGTATTTGTGTAAATAAAAAGTTTTAAATGGCTATAATGGAATCCAAATATGTTATTGTGAACGGCGAAATATAATTCAAAGTTTTTTTTGTGACAAATTTATACATAAATACTTAAACATATTGGGTTAGCATCAAAGATTTTTCAACTGTATAGAGCGGGCAAGACGAAAGAATCCGTAATTAGTTCTGTACATTAGTACATAATAGCTCACTGTAATGTGACATTTAGAACCACGTGGTACAAAATCGCTCAGTCCATCGCCAACTTTACAAGGCTATTTAACTACGTCATGGCCATCCCGATTATGGCGATCAGGATCAATATTTTTGTACATTTTTTGATACATATTATATAATCTTTTTGGATAGCATTTATGTTTTTTTTTTAATTAACATTGTAAGTAATGTTTATTTATGCATATAAAATAAGCATTAAATGCATATAAAATAAGCATGTTCAAATACATTAATGTAATAAAGAGTGGTTAACCTTCAACAATTTAGAAATTCAACCATTGACTCCTTTCTAATTAATTATACGGAATAGTTTAGAAGTACCTAATACTTATTGGCGCGCAATCGAGTACGGCAAAAAATGAGACAAATTATTAACTATTTAAATGTCTAACGATTTTCTAATTAATTAACATAAATTAAATATTTTTTCTAGATGACCAACTAGCATTAATATCGGTAATTTAATTTGTCATAATAATAACCAAAAATAATTTCATTATGCCCAAAGTATTTTTTTTCCTTATTCCCCCCATTTTTTTTCCTTATTCCAAAATAAAGTTAATTATATTTTTAAACAATTAAAATTTTCTGGCTTTTAAATTGGCAAATTTTCTAATGCTATCATTAGTTTTTGAAATCTACTTTCCATTCGATATTTATTATGTCTAAAGTCAAGCTGTCTTGAGGGTTAATCGTAAATAGTTTTTTATTATTTTCAATTTTGAAAAAATCTTTCGCCCTCTGCTACCGTCGCAGGAAGTGAATAAACATGTTAAACACGGACAATAAATTATTGGAATAAATATAATTTAATACGTTGAGTGGAGTTGTGTTGATAATATTTATAAAAAATAATATATATAAAAAATAATGGCAGAAATTCCAACTCATTCAATATATTTTCTGCATCGATATTCGATCTATTTTCGTATTTTATTCGAGGTTGAGATAAAGTTGAGACCCCCTCCAACTTTCAATGTTTTGCAAAAATAAGAACTTGTTATTATGGTCTGTTAACAAAACAAACAAACAAATAACAAATCTGTTAAGCTCACACCGAAACGCGACGCCACGAGACACGGCTTGCACATTTTTACAATACTAGTTCATAAGTTAAATTGGTGTTAATTATTGATAAAGCTACTAAAAATATGTGCGATACCTGATTGGATTCGGAATGATGTCTAGAAAAATGTATTAATATGTTTTACCAGCATGTAAACCATTGTAAAAGTTATAAACAAATTAAGATGAGATGCAAAAAAATGCATTTAATTTATCTTATATCGCTGTTTACTTTTCTATAAACATATGTATATTACATATTATGTACATTTTTACATAATAAAAATGTAACTAAATTTTTCCTTCTTAAATATTTAAATTTCTTTATATTTTGATACAACTTAGTTATCTAATAGGCGCGTGTTTTTATATATACAATCTATATACAAATAATAAAATCATGTCGTGTCTGTCTGTACATTAAATATTTTTTCGAAAAAAAACAAGTTGTACACGTTGTATTTATGTTACCGAGGTCAAAAAAATTGTTTTTAGAATTTTTGTCTGTTTGTCTGTACGTTTGTGCACGCTAATTTCAGAAACGGCTTAACCCATTTGAATGCGGTTTCCACTGATGTATTGTAGCAAGCTTTCCGTAACTTTAGTGTTGGTTACATTCCAATCGGTTTATGTATGTAACTTTAAAGAATCACATCCAACATTTTTTCGATAAAAATGCAATAAAATAACTCTTCGGTTGAATTGGCTGAAACTATAGTTAACTATATATTATCATCTGTAAAACGATGATGATTGGATTTGAGAATTCCAATTTAAGTTGACCTCAGATCTATATGATTAGTCAAGTAGAGTTCAGCTTAGGCTGGTGACATTTCATCTATAATAAAATCTGATCGAAAATATAATAAAATCTTTGTCTACTATGTCTAATCTCAGAAACGGCTAAACCGATTTGCATGGTTTACAAACAAAAAGTTACGCTTTATTCCGAATACCACGCGTACGAAGTTGCGGGTACAGCTAGTATGTTAATATATAAGGTAAAAAAAGTATAAATTCGTTGTCATTAAGTTTGCGAAGAGTCAATGTAAATTTCTTTAGTATAATTTTTACAATAAATTCATTCTAGCAATATATGTATAATATCTATATATTAATTAATAAAATACTCAGAATAATCATTCCATAGAGTTACTGTACAATGAAAATGGTGAATGAACTTACCGTAATTAAAATCACTTTTAAAGTCTGATTTTAAACTCGCGCGTTGACCGCACGTGCCCAAGGTAAACTGCAATATGAAGTCTCATGCGCTCCACACTGTACACTATCCAAACGCTCAACGAAGCACTGCAGTCACAGTCTTATTATAACAGTAGGCAAACTAAAATTTGGCCGAAATCGCTATATTATAATTTGGCCGCCAAAACTATAATTTGGCCGAATACGGGGTGAGGCGGTAGGAATGGAGAAAAAAGTATGAGTTGACATAAGAGTGATATTGTCCCACAGATCTTACAATATTTTAAAACGTTTAGCAATTTTGGCGATATACACGCAACTTTTATATTCAAACCACTTTTTTTTCTGCTTTACTTTACCCGAAATATTCGACCACTTTAAAAATCACAGTTTTGATGTGAGGGATATCGCACGACCATCTCTTGTGCGTCTGACATAAACGACGGACAGACAAAGCGGAACACCCCCGTCTCGCTGCGCACCTAAGGCGTGATACAGCGCTTTTGGACTAACAATAATGCAAATGTGCAACCATGACAGATGTGCGAGGAAGCGAAGCAAGCGGCAGGGTCAGCAAGCATAAAGTCACTTATTTTGCACTCCTAGGGTTGACAACGTGTCATTCCTGATGTATCTGTATCCTCACCCTGGAGCTCACCTGACCGTTACCCTATCTCTTCCTTATGGCGACGCAGTGATAAACAATTAATACTTCTCTGATTGCATACAAAAACGAGAGCCCGCATGCTTATGTCGTAAGGTCGTATATGACAACTATTTTTATAAAAAAAAAAAATATAATGTGTTTTAAGAAATCCAACTGTAAAATTAAAGTGTATGTTTATGCTAATGTACATAGAAAATTTGGAGGTATAAATTGGTCCTGTTTGCCTGTAATATGTAAATCTGTGATTAAAAAGAGGTTTCTTTGAATTTTTTTCTCTGTTATAAAAGTTTACCAATCGCATAATAAAACTGACAAAATGAAGTCAGTAACATGAAGAAAAAGTTTATCGAACACCACTGGCATATGTTTTGTTATTGCTGAGAAAAATCTAAATCCCTGTCACCAAAATTTCCAATGCGTCGCCTTAAATTCTACTATAGTCTTGCAGCGCCTGTGGTATTTCTTGTGTTATAGGCGACGGTAGCCACCTACCATCAAGTGATGTCTCAGCATGTCTCAAGACCTTTATATAAAAAAAAAACATGTCATTCGTAGGACTGCACGTCTGAAGTGAAAAGTCATAATAATAAATGTCTTACTAAATGCGCCATCTAGTTTAATATTTTGTCATCAACATGAGGCCTAACATTTAGCATAGACACTAGAGCCGCGGTGCCCTTGCAATCGAAGCGTCTCCTCTCTAACAACCTCTCGGCTCTTAAAACAACACAAACATCAATATCTACATCCTACTAAAAGATGCCTTTCACCATACAGCCGCACACAACACCTAGTCTGTATAAAGCCTTAATTCTTAAAGTTCAACCAATACTCATAAAGAAATACATTTGACACTTCAATGATTTCCGAGTAAAGTCGTCTCTTTGTGTCCTTAATAGGGAATATGTACATTTTTTTAAATATTTTTGTAGTAGATATATCGTTATATAACCGTAAAAAATATCCAGCGCCGAAAAACTAAAATTTAGTAACAAAAAAAATGTTAAAATTAACTAACAGCAACGGGCACTTTAAACACGGCGCTTGTCGTGACGTTACAGTCTACAATAACAATCAAATGTTAAAAATCACAAATCAAACAACTACGCGCTTGTTGACACTGACATTATAGACTTTGACGTCACATTCAATCTGACCGTTTCAAGTATTTTGAATTTTCCACTATTTTTTTTTGCACTTTTTAATAATTATTTTCTTAACGAAAAATAAATAATATTAAAAAAATATTTACATAGACATAATTTTAAAGCAACAATTTTCATTAAAAGAAAATTAAACTCTTTTTTTAATTAGACGCATATTCCCTATTAGAAGTCAGAATTAGTCTATCATTCAATAATCCGACTGCCTAATTACTAATTAGTGTAATAACTTTCAAGATTATATTTTTACTGCGTATCTACTGCATATTTTGTAAATATAACAAACGTGATTTAGTATTTTTTGTAATATTTTTCAATATGTGTCCAAACACCTATTCGCAATAATTAGTCTGCTTCATGTCTTATTAGAAGTGTATGTACAGGATTTTTCTGGATGAATTTTTCCTGTTTCCTGAAAACGTGTATGCAAAATTTCATACAGATCGATCGAGTAAAGCATGAAAGTATAACAAATAAGCAAAATTACTCAATTTCGTTTTTATAATATTAGTTAAGATTACAATAAAATAAAAAATAAAAAATTGTAAAAATATACTTAAATGTATGGAAGATAGAACCTTGAATCGATCAGCAAATGTTATTTGTTGAATCTTATAATTTCAATATATAAATTGAAATTGTTTAAATTAAAACATTTGAGAATGTTGTTTCACGCCCTTGATAACCATGCAGCGATGGCACGCGGTCAAGACCAAAGTAATCGTACTGCTGTTAGGTCACAATGTTTGTAAAGAATATTATGTATTTCTTTAATATGATATTTTACGGGTTCGTGTAGATGAAATAATTTTTGATGTTCATTGCCTACTTATATTAATCTATACTGTGACAATATTGTCACAGCGTCAAATGTGTCAAGCTAATTTAATTAGCTAAGAATAAAAAAAAAATTTTTATGTCAGGTCGACAGACAGGCTGACGATCCATTTGATGGTAGGTGGCTACCGTCGCCTATAACACAAGCAACGCCAAAGCTGCTGCAAGTGCGCTGCCAACTGCAGTAGGATTCGTAATTGTCGTAATTGCGCAACTGCAGCAGTAATTGTCGTTTCTTTGATTACAGGTAGAAAACGGCGTCCGTGACATTTATCAACATTCACAATTTATATTTTTTTAAATGTTACATCGAACTATTATTATCATGAACTCTCGAACTATTATACATACAATGATTGTAAAATTTTGACGATTTTGACTTAAAATTTTAAAATTTTCACCAACTCAAAGTAACAAAGCGGTGTATGGTTTGGGTACCCCATGATTTGACTGACGCCCAAAGAGAGAGTCGCATCAAATATTGCAAAAATATGCTTAAAATGTTTGACCATGGAAAGTCACAGTATGTTTGTAAATATTATAATAACAGGTGTACTACTACGACATAAAAAGTAAATCTAAAAACAAAGTATGGGTGTTTGAAAATGAAGAAATGCCAACTACTGTAAAAGAAGAAAATGGTGGTGGTATTTTTTAAAAAAAGTGGTGATTTTAAAAACATTACCCTGGATGAACAGAAGACTGTCACCGTTCAATGGTACATAACAGTTTGTCTGCCTCAACTAATTGAAGAGCTTAGAAAACTATGTCCGAATTCGCGGTTGGATACATGGCGCCTGCACCATAACAACGCATCGGTACATCGGGCTGAGATAACAAGGAGTCCGGGGCTGACGCTGCAGGAACATCCTCCGTACAGTCCTGATCTTGCGCCCTGTGATTTTGGTTTGCTGCCCATTGTGAAGGATGGGCTTAATTGCTGCTTGGAACAAGGCTTGTGTAGAAATCTCAAACTCTCAAAGTTGTCGACATAGCCGAAAGAACCAACAAGCTGAAGTGGTAATGGGCCAGTCAGACATATTGCGGAGTTTTCGAATAGAGGCTACAAATTAGAAAATTCAGCGTGGGACGCGCTATTGGTCAGGTCAGGAGGCGAATATAACAATACTGTACTGCTCTGCATAAACTTTTTACAACTATTTTAAAAGGTTAAGTCAAAGTTAAACATAAATATGCTAACAAAGCAAAATAAAACAATATTATAATCAAAAAATTTAGATAAATAAAGACCCTGATTTAGTTAGGGGTACCGGACCCCCCTCCGGGCACTGGTCGAGATTAAATTACTGATTTTATAAACGTTGTTACACATTTGTAAACGCTCATATTTTACATATTTTATATAATAATTATGATATGTTATGTTATGAAATAAAAGGGCCACGAGGGTGGTGTAACCCGAGGGGAAAAAAACATTGATATGCAAAATAACCTAACGTCGAATACATTATAATCATTTACTGATTATTGACGTTGGTTCCATAGAACTTTATGTCATGAAGATATCAATTCATGATAATACTAATATAGAGAATGTATCCGTTTATTTACTTTTTTAATTATAAATATCTTTTTTTATTATTTTTGAGCTTTAAAATAGTAATTATACGATACATAGAACATGAATGTTCCTATTTATAGGAACGTCAATGTTTTTCAAACGCGATCCCATTATAATAGCAATTAACCTGGTTAAAATTATTTGCGGGTATTCTTCGCTTTCAAAGTGATGAAGACGACTGCACTTCTCGAGAGTTTAATTGTTACAGCATTCAAAAAGATTGTCAATTTGTCATTTGCCACGATTAAGCTTTCACACGTTTTTATTCGACAGTAGTCGAATCCCATTCTGTATTTTAATGGAGTGTATAATTTCCTTACTATAATTAAAATATGAATTACCCTTGTCAAGAAAGTCCATGACGAACTGTTTCCAGCGAGAAGATTCCCAAATGGCTTGACGCTATTCAAGCATTTCCTTATCGTCACCTTCAACACCGCTCCTGTTAGCCATGCACGATCGTGCTACAGACGTGAACAATCTGCAGTCAAACATTACACAAATAAAATTGTATTCAATGGCTTATCGCGTAAATTGTAACTAGCTTTTTAGGTGATCCCTCGGGAACAGTAGATTTTATTCTGAATAAAATAAAGTTGACATTACTTTAAGAGCCTAGGGAATGGTGGTGGAAATTTTATCAATCAATCCATCAATTACATGTATTAGATTGATTATGTATTAGATTATGTTACAATAAGTTATTTTTTTGCTTCTTTAATTTTTTAATCCAAGAACTTACACCTTACACTTCATACCTAATGTTTGTGACATGGTCCTTACTTGTCGCATCGCCAAAATCATTGTGGAAGAGGTAGAACATTGAGTCTTTCTTTATTTGCTTACTGTTATAATCTAGTTTAAATGAGCATAGCCTTTTATTAGACTTTTTTTTATGTGAACCTTTTTTTTCAACATAAATTTTCAACACAAGTATACAATAATTACTCACTCTGGAGAAGTAAGCCAACCGAACTACACTCAAAGCCGCCTCTGCGTCAGGGAGTAAACACCTGGGCTAGGTCCAAAAAAGAAAAAGCCGGTGTATTTGCTGAACATCTCGCCAGCATTTTTCTTCCACACGAAGCTACTCGCGGTACAAATGAAGCAGAAATAGATGGCATTCTCCGTCAGGATTTCCAACTTGAACTCCCATTAAAACCTGTAACACCTATAGAGGTAAGAAGGACTATCAATTCGTTCGAGAATAAAATGGCAGTGACTTTGGCCTGACTGACAGGAGAGTCTTGGCTGAATTACCCCGGAAGGCAATAATTTACTTGACAACCCTATTTAATTGCATTATCCGCGTTTAGGCATTTTCCTGCAATATGGGAGATCTCCAATAATTATGGTTCATAAAGCGGGAAGTCTGTTCTTATAGACCTATCGGTTTGCTCCCAATAATATCCAAGTTGATTGAAAAAATATTACTACAACGAGTTTCACAAGCAATGCATATAAATCTTGTAACCCCAAATCATCAGTTTGGGTTTAGACGCAGAGCACGAACAGATCCACAAAGTGCACAAAGAAAGAAGCGACAGCCTTGTGGGACACAGAGAACTTCTATGTAAAGTAAAATTATTTCTGCCTCACACTTAAGTAAATTAAGTAAATTTAATTTACTTAATTGGGCCCCAGCCTATACACTATATTTATTGCGGACTTACCTCAAACACCAGGTGTATGTAACCATTGCAACCGATGCTTCAACAGCTCTTTTTTTTAATGTTAAGATCGGCAGACAGGCTGCAGGTCCACTTAATGGTAGGTGGCTACCGTCGCCTATAACACAAGCAACGCCTATGCTGCAAGTACGATAGGAACATTCCTTCCTTTTCCCAATTCCTTAAGGATAAGGGAATGTTTTAGGGTATATAAAAATTGCACGCCGGGCGAAGCCGGGGGCGGGTCGCTAGTAATAAATAAATAAAGGCTTACCTCAAAAAATATAATATAAGGCTGGACAATCATCCAAATCAACTTGCTTCCCGCCTCACTGTGCCTGATGCAGGATTCCGAACTTGGTGGCTCTGACCAAGCTACCATAATTAATTAATTTATTGAATTTCTAAAAATAACAAATATTAGTCATTTCTTTAGTGCATAAAATAAATGTTCCAAAAGGGGAGACTTTCATTTTCAATTTCAAACAGGACTCAAAAGTATTCAAGCTTTACGTTAGACAACATAAGAACTATTTACCTGTAAGCTCATAGAATCTAGGGCTGGCTCTGTCATATCAAGAAACAGGATTTTGATTAGTCTATGATAGGGCAGCTGGTGAAATTTTGTCTTTTGGTCCTGCTGATCTACAAGTATATGGCCAGCAATTACACCCAATACCTGGAATATAAAAACGGATTATTATTTGATCACCACTTTCAACATGTAGAGCTCTCAGTAAAAAAATATTACAGAAATAATCATTTATTTGTTTCGATCGTGTATGAACTTTTTAACGAAATGTTATTGGATGATAGAGTTCCACAGTTTTATAGTTAAAGGTAGAAAAAGTCGAGGCAACGATTTCTTTATATAACAGATAGTCGTTAGATGACAATATATTGAAAATAGGCACCTTGTTGAGCACGTTAAGTTTCAATAAGGGATTTGCTTCATCGCCTGCATTTTTTATTATCAGCGCAGTCTTGTAAGTCATAGTCAATCACACAGAGCAATAGTATTTCTCCCTGTCTGCAGCCTTTGGATTTTCTTTTAACAGCATGAAGCAAAAGCAAAAACCTAAATAATAAGTCATCAGTCTTCAATATCGCGTTCATTATCATGTTGTTATCATATATTATATTGTTCATTATCAGTCATATATTATATGAGCCATCTCGGCTGTTCCAAGTTTCGCCACTCTCTGAGTACAGTCTGTGTTCTTTCTTGGAGACCGGGTGGATCGTCTAACTTCCTATCCTATTAACAATTGAAAAAATATGGTTAAACTCTTTGTATGGGGACCGCATTGCGTAAAAGTTTAGAGTTTTATATGCGCTACATAATGTTTATATGTCCGTGCGCAATAACTATGAATACTTCTTTTTTTAGTTTATTTGCATTGTTAACCAGAATTAGTATTGAATAATCTACATACACATTTGGCTAGAAATTTCTAACGTCCATTCAAAATTGGGTAAAATTAGAGACAACATCTCAGAATTAAATACAATTTCAAAATGATATTTAATAATGTAATAGATTATTATAAATAAAATTAATTTCTTGGTTTTGAAAAAATAGCTACTTCTGCCATAAATCGATAATTTTATAAAACGTAAACATACTTTTATATAACAGATGTGAAAATTAAAAAATAAAGCAAGGCAATTATTATTAAGTCGATGTGATGAGAAAATTATATATTTTTTATACTTACACAAACAAACATCATTCCAGCATGGATACCAACAGGTAACCCTTCACCGAGACACGCAGGCTCTTGGTAAGTTCTGAGTGTTGTCATTAATCTGCCTAGACCTTCGAGCAACACAGGTCGATTAAGGGAGGCAATGTGGAATAGCATTTCGATGGTATAATGTAAATCAGCTCATCAACATAAAGGAAGCTTCTGTCATCGATAAAATACACTTGCACCAATTGCATAGCAAATGTAAACACTTTGAAATTGTTTCCATTTTACATCAAATGCATCAATGCAATATCGTACTGTGGAAGATAAAGGAAAAGTAAGTAATTTCATAAATTGTATATTTCTACTACTATGCACCTTTGATACACAGCTGTACATAACTACAAAGCTGCACAACAAACAGCCACTATTTTTAACCACCCCATTTAACAGAAGACTACCGTAAAATAGTGGCACATATGATTTTGTTTTCACTCTGTCATTCAATCAATCCTTATGTTTATTTTATAATGAACTAGCGACCCGCTCCCGGCTTCGCCCAGGATGCAATTTTTATATATATGAACATTCCCCGTTTATCCCTCTTTCCATTAGTGAAAACGGAATTAAAATGGGTCTACCCGTTCACGCGTGATGCCGCGACCAACGGAAATGAGGATTCATTTTTATATATAAAAAAGATTACAATTTCAAATACAGGCGTAGGTCCAAAAAATAATTAAGAAAGTTTATAAAACTATCTCATTTCATTGTTTACCATTGAATCAAATGGCGATTTTAACCTTATAAGTGGCAGAATGAATGAAAATTGCATAAAATCATTTTTGTTGTTATAGTAATTGCTCCAATCGTACTTGGACGAATGTTAATATTTTTAAAGGTATTTTTACATTTTTACGAATAGCTGATTAAATTTCCGATTTTTTTTCTTTTTTTCCCACGACTTCGTCCTGGCCTCTTTCTCTTATATGTTAAAACTTTTATTCAGTCTTTATTGCTCAATATTTTTGTCTGACATTGAAAATTTCATTTATATTTTTATATAGAAAAAATCAAATTTTTATGAATTTGTAGGGAAAAAACGTGACACAAACTTACAAAAAAATGTTTATCCGACCGCTACTTCACTTCACCTACTTCACGAGATCACCCGCTGAGCAAATATGAGGATTGCCTGAAAATTTCCCCAAAATTGTATAAGCGTTTTTGTAGTTTTGGAGTGAAAGATACAATAATTATCACACAGTTAACACACATACCTGTGGCAAATTCACGAGGTGATTCCGTATTGGAAAATCAATGACCTCTAAATTGAATCTCAGCTCTTCCCTGGCCTTGAAGATGTAGCATGTGATTTACTTAGTAGTCCACAGGTGGCCACGACACATGGATCATCGAAGTTGAAGGTATCTATATCTCGACACTGTCTCAAAATTACTATGTTCACTGGCCGGTTGAAACAATCGAATTTCCTGTATACCTTCCATGGCCTGCAACACATAAAATTACTATAAACCAGTGGGCAAACACAAATTTTATACAGAGCGTCTGGTAATTAATGGATAAACTTTAGATCGAAGATAGGTCTAGTCATGACCTCTCTGTATGCAACTTTTACTAAAGCGAAAATTTGGTTATATGTAGGTACATAGGTATATCTGGTTATATACGTATAAGTAGATAATAGACCTAGGTTGGATTCCAAGATTATCATTTAATTACCGGATACCCTGTATAAAAATAACTAAAAACCTTCATTTACGATTATTTTCGGCATTCTCTTTATTACACGCAATATATAAAACAAGCTTTTGCCCCAGACCCTTTTATTCAGTCTTTATTGCTCACATATTATTGTGAAACTTTGAATATTTCATTTTTATTATAAATAATATAAAAATCTAATTCTCTATAAACGAATCGTTGTTATTTATTCTATTAATTTACACAGGACTTAATCCAGATTGGCTAATCTGGATTAAGTTTGCCTGAAAATATAATCTGAGCGGTTTTGGAGTCCATACATACATTAATTATATTTAATTAGAAGATAGCTGCATAACTATTATCTGGATATTGGAATTAACTTGAATTTTTAATATTACCCTTCGTAAAAGTGTGCGTCCAGAGTTTATAGGGGAATTTCTTCTTGTCAAAAATAACAAATCCAGTTGGAGGATATTTGTCGTTTGCGCCAACAAAGAGTTGATGCCTATGGTTGTGTATATAAACATTTCGGCAGCACTGATGAGACCCATCATCTCAGCAGTTGCAAACACCTGGGTTGAAGTCAGTTTCTGGTCAGCCAAAAGAGTCTCTTGTGCCTGCGGTTTCTGAGCAAAGAGGCCTGCGTCTCTTACAGGAGTGAAACCAGGTATATTGCAAGCAAACTCATTGTATACGGACAGCTGATGATGAGTTAGTTCACCCAATGTTTGACGAATTCTCTCGTCAATTTTCTTCGTTACTACCTTCAAAACCAGGGGATCACAGTATCTCCTGCCCTCCAGTCTGATAAAAGCCTCCTCAATTCGTAGTCGGTTGCCAGTTTCTTGTCCAATTCTAAAAGAGCGGTTTTCTGTATGAAAGAGCAAGCCAGCTCCATATTTTCGGCAGAAAGCACTGCAGTAGCATTATCAATCATATCTTGCTGTAAGAACACAAAATTTATTTAAATTCATATAAGTTCTTTTATATTTGTAAAAAAAAAACGAAAATACTTTAAGCCTTTGTGGAATTTAATTAACCACAAACAAAATTCATTTAATGTGTACACAAATTGTCAAAGTAATAGATAGGCTACTTCAAGGAAAACATTCACAAATCTGGCAACATAAATTACCTCATTATATTTGTAGGCACGGTTGCATTATGAACAGTGGTGATGGTCATAGCCACTGCAGCTGTCAGATTTCTCATCATGTGATGTGCACACACGCGCATGCGTACTTCATCCGTTGCGAGCGTGAAATCTTTTCGGATTCGCATGTGGTAAGCGAGTACTTTATACATCTATTAACCACAGATACACTCTTGGATAGAACGTTCGGGGGCCGTTTTTACGAAATCCTTCAAGTTGGGTATGATTACAGTAAGAGTAAGGCTGAGGCAAACCTTCTAGCTGAAACCGAACGTGGAGTTTACATTGGCCTCTGCATAATTAAATCGTGGCTCTGGCAATATGTGATGCTGCACAAGAAACTAGTTTCACCTTGTAGCATCGTACTGGTAACAATCGCGCAGAATTTTTACAGTGGTTGTAACTACGTATGTGCTGGGAATTATTGCAATTAGGCATTCGGTACTAATGGCTGGCGCTTGCAGTTTCCAAATTCGGTTTTGGCTGAGATAAGTGAAACTCTATATGTTTCAAGTTCTCTGGATCTTTCAAGTATGATGTAGGTTTTAGAAGAACAATATCTAAACTGAGATTTTTGCACAGCACCTCAATCTCATATTTTAAATTCAATTTCAAATTCGGTTCTAGATTTAATTCGGCCAACACATTCATGAGGGCCATAGTCCATGGGTTCGGAGGTTTAAATACATTACTTTTTGCGCAAGACTGCAATATTTTCGTAACAAAAGGAACCACATACAGTAATTCCAGTGGCCCTTTGTAATAAGCTTCTAAAATTAATCCTCTGAGATCAATATCTAAATGTAGTATTGGTAAATTGCGGGCCAGTGTCAGCATGCCAAGCCAATGACCGAGATTCTTTAAAAGCGATCTGTCAGAAAAATTTGCTATTCCTTTATCTGAACCTAATAATATCTTTATATTTCGGAAAGTCTCTGATAATACCATTTTATCGATGACTTGATTTTTCAGAACTTCCAAAAAATTTAAATACAATGCATGAAAATGAAGCTCTATTGAGGCTCGCTTCATCACTAAATATTGCGAAAGCCATTGATAGTGTTCTTCTGTTATAATTGTCTTTAATTCACTGCATTTTATTTGAAGGTTGAGTTGACTAAGATTATTGATTATGATGGCTATTTTATCTTGTATTTTCTCAGGGGGCGCATTAGACTTTCCTACTTTATCAGTGGCAGTTAGCAATGTATCAATACTGGTTGCGATCGCAATTGAAGGGAGGCTTCCTAAAGCACCGGCCGTGTTACTCACTTTTGTTACAGGAAGACAAGGTGTTACACTCCTGAAATAAATATCAAACAATTAATAAAAATAATCAAACGAGCAACACTACAGTCAATAACATGTTTACATTTTTACCTAAACGGCGACACTGTATGTGTTTTCTGATTT
Organism: Bembecia ichneumoniformis; assembly: GCA_910589475.2. Taxonomy (NCBI): domain Eukaryota; kingdom Metazoa; phylum Arthropoda; class Insecta; order Lepidoptera; family Sesiidae; genus Bembecia; species Bembecia ichneumoniformis. The sequence goes on along the minus strand of OU342530.1, from coordinate 3,040,420 downwards.
AAACTATTAGCCAAAATGGCTGGTAGTACAGGTTCTTGCGGCCTGGTCGGTGGCTGTTGGCTTGGCAGACCAATTTCTTTAGCCACGCTGTGCGTCAGTTTGTGCGTCAGTTTTGATATTAATGGAGCTGGAGGCATTCTGGCCAAAGCGCTTAAATTTATATTAGATTTATGCACCATTGACCGAGATGGCGATGCTGGATTTACTAGTGATCCAAGTGTCGAGGGCATAGCAAAGGCTGTATTTGAAGAAGCATCTAGACTTCTTGAGTGTGGCCGCGCTAATCCACATAAGGGTCTTTTGTTCGATAGGAAAGTTTGGTAGCTTGTAATGACATTATAAATAGCCTCTTGTAACTCAGGTTGTACATTTGTAATGCATGGTTGTAAACATGACATCATTGTAAAAACAGTTTCACGGGGTAATTTTGTTGTTTTTAACCATTGTTCTTCGGATACTTTGCCGACGACGCCGGGGCATCTTCTTTGAAGAAACTTTACGAGAGCGGTGATAAAAGTTTCACCGTGATCTCGTATTTTATCTGTAAGCCATTTGTCCAGTTTGAGGTAGTCCCGGCGAGAAGCTAAACAAGCTAAATCAATGACAAATGGGAATGCGCTTACATTCAGCAATAGCGACAATAAGTCTTTTAAGTCTTGTGCTATGTCTAATATTCGGGATAACTTGGTTTGGTCGTGTTCACCTCGCAAATACCATTCAGCCATGGCGTGCATCATAATAGATTTAGTTGTGGAATAGTGCGAGTCCCAGGTGAGGTGTAGAATAACAGTAGAATTCGGATGATTCCCCAAAAAAGTAACAACGAGCAAGGTTAACAATTCCTGCCTTAATACTGTCATTGGTGAATTAATTTGAAGTAGTACAAGGGCCAGAATATCTGGACAATGCTGCAATGGAAATTTGAATAAGTCATGGGCTTGCAAGTAATATCCATGATCTGCTGCATACAACAAAAAATCCACTAAATAAAAACTACGCCACATTGATATGTCTTTGTTGTCTACATCAGGTGGTGATATCAGTAAATCAATAGAAACCAGGTATAAATGATCGCCAAAGCTAAAAACATTTGAATTTTTCAAAATGTGTGTGATTAAACTCATTTGTCCCTCCAAATTTTTCCATCTTGCGCAAAAATAGACTCCAGGGAACGTCTCTGGTGGATAACTGCCCTTTTGCAATCCCAAATTTAGTGAATTGATGAGTATTTTTAATGCTTTGCGATCAGAACAATAGAATTCTGGATGGTCTAATTGTAGAATCACCTCCTTCCAATTCAACTTTGGTGCTAACTTCTTGAGGGTTTGCACGAAAACCTCCAAGTTCCAATGGTCGTAATCTTGATGTGATATCGGATTTTTCTTAATATCCGTGTTATGATAATTCATCATAACCGTTAAAATTCTAGCGATATCTGAGGTTGTTGGCTCTCCTAAGCCGAAATTTGACATATGGCTCTTACAGTCCTCAACAGAGGCTGTAAACGCATAACCAATGTCACGGAAGGCTTCGACTAACGACGTCTCAATCATTTCAGTAGCCATGTCGTACACTGTTGCCATCTCTTTGAGAGGAGTCTTTGTAAAGACACTTCTTAATTTAAGCACTAACACTATAGGCACAACCTCACGTGGAAAATTAATTCTTCAATTACCATTGGCAATCTTGAGTGAGATTCGTTAGAACAGTTTGTAAAACCTCAGGGCTGCACTCTTGAAGACCTGCACGCTCTACGTTACGCCTCCGTTCTAGAAGAAAATAAAACGAAATCAAAAGGGACTAAACTGAGTTAAACTGCTTTCAGCATGGTAAGTATATCCATTAATTAATAATTACAACAAAATTAATTATTTGACGAATTCAAGAATACAATTTTTTAATTTTCGAAACCAGTTTTCTTATCTGATACTTTTAATAGTCGTTAATAAACTCACAATAGCTTATGGCTTAAAATATAAGGTAGTTGCCATTGTTTGGGCAACCTGTCTGATGGCAATGACCACAACCTTAAACAAATCTACTGTGAAATAACAGCATATGTGCTGTTGTGTTTCGGTGAGTGAGTAGAGGATGCCAAAGTTCATTTCTTATCCCTAATCCTTAATAATTACTATTATGGTCTGCAGCGTAATCTCAATACCTGTGACGTTGCTTTACATTGGTTTTACTTTGGAAAATTTAAATAGATTTCGAATCAAGTAATGCTAAATCGTAGTATTAGCCTAACTGACTCTGTCTCGAAAACACGAACATAGCGAATTCCACGCCGCCCGGCGCAGCGCCGCGCTGCCGCCGCTAAGGCTCGAATTATATGCGTCCACGTTGTCTGCATTTTGTTATGTTTAATTGAACATTTAGTATATTAAGGTATTATTTATTTAATTTTTTTTTAAATAAATGGACATATATTTCGACATAGTGGTTAGGGTACTTGCCTTAACGCTCTGTCTTATGTGTCCCGGGTTCGATTCCCGACGGGCAACTATGGAAATAAACTTTTAAAAGTTGGCTTTGGTCTAGACCAGAGCCAAATTTTAATCAAATCTAGATTTGGAAGATAGTCGCAATTGTTTGGGCAGCCTGTCTGACGACAGTGACCACCCCCTTACACAAGACTACTGTGAAATAAGAGCATATGTGCTGCTGTGTTTCGGTGAGTGAGTAGGGGATGCCAAAGTTCATTTCTTATCCCTAATCCTTAATCCTACTATGGTCTGCAGCGCAATCTCAATACCTGTGACGTTGCTTTACATTGGTTTTACATTGGTAAATTTAAATACATTTCGAATCAAGTACAGGTTACAAAAAATAACTCACATAATTAAATTTGTCGTTGAAAGAAAAGACTTGGATGGTCTTCTGGTAAATTCCCGTTGTCTCCTGTGGAAGAATGTGCAAAGCCAGTGATTTGAGCTGGTCGAGGTAGAAATGTTTTAACACTAACACTTTTTTCACTACACTTCACTAAATTTTATAAACATCCTTTTAAGCCAACAACAAATCTATACACGTATCTACAAGACAATATGTTAAACCACGAAAACTTCTAGGTGAACTTTTTAATATGCCATTAAGGCTTTCAAATCCAAGTAAATCGTCATTAAGGCTTTCAAGGTGTACAATTTTAAGCGGACCGAAATGCCGTTTAAACAGAGTTTTGAATTAAAATTTAATAAAACTCGCGTTACACTATTAGAGATAAAATTCTAACGTTAGTCTAAAATTGAATTAAGCCCAGTTCGCGTCAAACGAATAAACTGAAATGAGCTTCCGTTCGTCATCAATGCATAAACTATAACAATAATTCAATTCAGCATTTTACAAGCAAGAGAGGCTTCTAAGAAACAGTAAGGTACGGAATCATATTACCAACGGTCTTCAAATAATTGCAGTAACATATAAAGGAAGGGATATTTTGAAGAATAATTTAAAAATAAACCCAAATAAAACAAAATTATATACTTTAAAACATATAAAGCCTCAAGTTTAAGTATAAGTAACTTTATCCAAAATATAAGAGAAATAATATTGAATTAGTAGGATCCACAAAATACTTTGGTTTAATAATGGACGAAAATGTATGTAAATTGGAAATCACACATAAATTACATTTGTGATCGAAGCGAGTGATTTGTTTTTGCGTTACTACACTTTCGACTAATAGTCTCAAAAGAAGAGCATACTATGGTCATGTTCATTCGATTTTCTTATACATTATCATAGTAAACCATACTGCTGCAGATGTAGATAGAGTTTGAAATGTTTTCGGGCCATCAATGGTTCGAGCAGAATATTGGCCGAATTACACAGATAACTGCAGATTTAATAAATAATTAATAAATTATTAATAAATCCATATTTAATAAATTAAAAAAATTATCATTAGTATATGCTTGTATATAGAAATTGTATGTTGTTTGTTCATTATAATTTAAGCAACTTTTCACGTGTCTCTGATGTTATTTCTCACAGAGATAGACGTCGCGATAAAATTAACTGTACCCGCGATTTTGTACTCGTGGTATTCGGAATACCACATGAAAATCGGTTAAGCCGTTTCTAAGATTAGCGTGCACAAAGGCATAATAGGCAAACAACGATTTTATTATAGACTAGCTGAGCTCGCAACTTCGTACGCGTGGCATTCGGTATAACGCGTAACTTTTTTGTTTGTAAACCGATTGGAATGAAAGAAATACTAAATGTTACGGGAAGCTTGGTAAAAAGAGACAACTGCATTCAAATCGGTTAAGTCGTTTCTGAGATTAGCGTGCACAAACGCACAGACAAACTGACACACAGACTAAAGTCTAAGAACTAGTAAGAAGGTCAATGTACACACAATCTCAACGTAGAAAAGCCTAATGCAATGTAGAAAACATTACCTAAGTTAATTGAAGATTTAAATAATAATAATTATTTGAAAATAAAAGAGCAAAGAACCTCCATGGTTCCTAAGGAGGTTTTATATTTGTTTCTTTCCAGCAAAATTGGTGGTAGGTTAATATACTTCTTTAAGTGTTTGACGATCTACAAATGCTTATTGTAAGTTACGAAATAATTAGTAAGTAGAAAGTATTGTGATGATATGTTCTACAGCAAAGGAAAACATAGGTTGGAGCGAGAAGACAACAGGGTGACCTTATAAATTCCCTTTGCCACCTCACAAAATTTTCTAATGGGATATTTCTAGTATATAAGACTGCAAATTAGTAGAACTAGAATAGAAATTGTTGTAAATAGATTCCAATTTAAATATTTAATTGCTCCACCGGCCTATATAAACCGCACCGATTTTGATAAAAAGCACTTGTGCTTGCACTTGCAGTCACATCTGAACTAGCCGTATAGGCATCCAGTATAGCTAAGAAGTGGCACGAACGAACCCTGTTGGACCTCGAACCAAAGCACGCTCTATACATATACCCAATAACGTGGATTTTTCCTCGTATCCTTAAGTTCTGTAGTTTTCTTATAGTTAAGAAAACTACAGAACTGAGGACGTTTTGCTGGTTTCTTTCACGAAATACCGGTGGTAGATTAATATACCTTTTAAGTGTTTAACGATTATAATTATATACATAAATAAATAAATAAATAGACCATTTTACTGTTTCAGCGACTAGCGGCGATACTTCTGCGTAGGTACGAATATGTTATATCTAGGCAATATCTGCCCAGGCACAATATCTGTCACTCGAGGACAACAACAAAAAAAATGGGACGTGGCTCTGTCGTGGACACGGCCGTATGTTTTTAAGTGAATACGTTACGAGTAATATTTTCTTTGAGCGTATTGTTTGTATAAACCAAGCGAATTCTTTGATCATTTTGCTATCGAGTGGTGTAATCAAATTTTGAAGGTAGGTGATAGATATGTAGGCTACAGCAAGATTTTGTTATCATCAGTTTTCTGAATTGCCTCCCACTATGGAAGCAAATTCAAAGACGTATAACATTATAAAGAGGTAAAGTTTATATATATATGTTTGTTCGGAATGTTTGCAGGAGATAATTTCGAAACTAATCCGATTTAATAATTTTTTCACCAATTGTTAGAATAGAATTGCACAAGATAAATATTGCACGTGGCGAGGACACGGGCACCATGGAAATATAATATAACGTTCTAGAGCAGCTATCTAAAATGAAAGATCCAACGCTTAGCAAAAGTATAATGTCAGGCGTTATATTTTATTTATCAACGTGGAAGTGTTCGCGAACCAGCTATTTATATTATATTTGAAAAATGAGTGTTTAAAATATCTATATATATAACGACTATATAAAGATTAAATAAAATATATATAAGAATAAGATATGATAAGATAAGACTATATATAAGATTAAGATTATATAAGATTAATTTACTAAAGTCGTTATATATTTATATAACGACTTTAGTAAAAAGAAGAGATTTTTTTTCTTCAAATAAATGATCTCTTATAATGGCATTTAAATTAATAATAATAAATGGTAACTTTTAAGGTTCTATTGGCTTTGATAGTCTTGCTATTGAATCAGATGGTTCAAGTGACAATGAGGGCAGATGTTCCAACACCTATTTAAACCAAGTCACACATATTAATCGTCAAAAATATGTATAAAATGCACACTTTTTGAGATTATTTTATATCATGGTAAATGTATTATCAAATATCAATTCTCAAAGTCTTTGCAATCTTATTTAAAAATTGGTGGAGACATAAAAGAGTGGCCAAATCTATGCAAATATTAAAAACATTTTGTACACAATGTACTTATGCTACCGAGATAAAAAAAATTGTTTTAAGATTTTTTTTTCTATTTTTCTTTGCATTTGTGTACACTAATCTCAGAAACGGCTTAACCGATTTGAATGCGGTTTTCACTGACGTATTGTAGAAAGCTTCCCGTAACATTCAGTTTCATTCCAGTCGGTTCACAAACAAAAAAGTTACCCGCTACACCGAATACCACGCGTACGAAGTTGTTATATTATAAATATAAAACAAACATGTTTATGCTAAATACACTTAGTTTGATAGTTTTTTGTTGATTTCACTCCCAAATGAATGAAGTGCTCAATGAACGAATCACAATTAAGTGCTCGCATGAAACTATGAACTTGTTTTTTATTAAACAAAATGTGAAAAACACTGGTTTTTATTTTTATTTTCTCATATATCTGAATATGTATAAGGTCTTAAGTCTTTACCTATGAAATTGTTTGGCTATGAATTCTAATTTCAAAATAATTTTATTTTAAAAACATTGAATTCTTTTCTCAAAATCAGTATTTTCTTTATTGATTAGCATTATGTTTTCATCAGTTTGAATACTTGTCGTCATCATGGATACGTTAAAAAATCGAGTAATTATGGAATATGAGTACCGTCGTGGCAGCAATGCGGCACAAGCGGCGCACAATAATAACCGGTTATTGGTTTGCCCATTGCCCACTTCAGTTCTGGAAATTTCGACCTTAAAAATGAACCCCGTGGTCGTCCAAAAACATTGGTCCACAATGATGAATAAAAAGCGATTGTGGAAGCTGATGATACTCAATCTGAGGCTGAATTAACAGCAGCTTTTGACGTAAGCATCAAACCAATATTTAAATAATTTTAAATAGATCAATTGTGTCTATAACAACGTTTAATCAACTGGCCTCATTATTAATTAAGTTACTATTAATAGGTATTTAATTATTAAAGTCCATAATACTTGTGGAACAGTCTTTAATTTCTGCAACCAATTATACCATTACTTCTGTAATTTGTGTTGGCTTTTAATTGTTAATTAACACTTTATACTTGAATGTCTACAAAAAGTAAGTAATTGTTTGAAGAACCCAAACTGATGTTTCTTCAGTGTTATAGGCTGTCATAAATACATCACAAAAGACATTTCGTAATTGACGATTCGCTAACATCGAGATGATGAGGTCAATGGACGTGGCGGAAACATTTTTTTAGTAAGGTCAGTAACTGGCGGGTACGAAACGGCCAAAGATTTAAATCTTTGGAAACGGCTAAGGGCTCACGAAATAAAACCGGAAAAGCATTTAAAAAGATAAAAAGATTTAAGTACTAGCTCAGAATCCTATTAACTAATAGGTAATAAATGCGAAAGTGAGTTTTTTCGTTTGTTACGTTTTCAGGCCTCGATCGATCATTATGATCATTATGAATTTCGCATACACGTTCTTCGGGATACAAAAAAGGACATAGGGTACATTTCATCCAGAAAAAGTATTCTTCACGAGTGATACAATAAAATACAATGTCGATATATTTAAATACAATTTAAAAAATATTCCCTTATCTTATCTTATCTTAGTGGCTATTTCTGTTTGCTAGAGTACCAGTATCACCTCGTCCATTGCTGAAATATTGTGATCGCCACGTGAACTAAAGCTCTCTACCTATACCTACCACGTTAAGGAACTGTAGTACTTTTTTGATAGAGGCATTCTTCACATCTTCACAAGCCATTGTGTGGCTTCCTAGGATGTGACTGCGCTTGTGACGACACTCTCCCGTACTAGTGAGCCTCATTACTTTAAGGTGCCTATTGAGGTGGCAGTGCCCTGTTGGCGCCCTAGATAGCATACAAAAATTGCTCCTGCTAAGCGACACAGCTTGATTTGTTACATTTCGACTATAGGCTTTAATGAGCGCTTCGGAATGATTCAACCCTGGCAAGTCAGTCCAGCGTTTGTAAGATTTAATAAAGCACTGATTCCATGTGGTCCAGCGAGCTAGGCTATTTTGTTGGCCGCACATAGGTAGGCTATTGATATATTGATATACGTAGGTGTAGAACCAGATTGAAAACCAAATTGGTTTCGGTTGATAACATCGTACTTTCTATAAGAGGCAATATATATTTGATGGCATTGTATATGTATGTCTCAACTATCTTGTTTACAGATGATAGTAATGTTACTGGACGATAATTCGAATAATCGTTTTTCTTACCTTTTTTATAGCATTGGTCTCACATACTCTTTTATTAGTTCATCCGGGTAGTGACCAGTTTCAATGGCTTGGTTAATTTGTATTGTATAATATAATGTGTATATGTAAATTTGTAGTAGCAGGGCATACTGCGCTTCGCAGTCATTTGGGCAGCCCCTCTGGCGGCAGTAATCACCCTCTTACAGAAAACCACCGTGAAATATCAGCATATGTGCTGTTGTGTTTCGGTGAGTGAGTAAAGGCATCTCAGAACCCATTATCCCATTCCTTCCTTATCCTAAATCCAATTATGGTCTGCAGCACTTGCAGCACCTGTGGAGTTACTTGTGTTATAGGCGACGGTAGCTACGTACCATCAAGTGGACCGTCAGCCTGTCTGTCGACCTTAACAAAAAAAACTAATATTATCTGAACCTGGAACTTTCTATGGGTTCAGTTCTTTAATGATTTTTTTGGACACTGCTAGCAATGGCTTTTTTAAACAAAATATTTGAGTCCAAAGGTTTACGTGTAACGGTTAGTTTTATGTGGTTTTATCTGTCTCTATAAAAACAATTTGCAAAGTTGTCGGCAATGTGTTTTGTAGACATTCCTTGTGAATCAAATACTCGGAGTATTGGATTGTGTCACTCTTCTTAGCATTTCATTTAGCACTCTTCTCCAGCCGCAAAACTCGTCCCGCACTGAATTGCTAAGGGGGAGTCGCTACACGCGTACTTGCAAATCATGGAAATATCTATTTAAAAATTAAATAAAGCAAGTATAAAAAATAATAAAAAAAGTATAAAAAGAAAAAAAATAATAACGCCTGATTAAATATATGCAATGTAACGCCTAACATCTTTATTGTAGTTATAGCTTTGCCAAGAATTCTCTTCTGTATCCTTGACAACGTGTATGCAGAATCTCATCATGATCGGTTCAGCGGTTTAGGCGTGAAAAGTTAACAGATAGACAGTTACTTTCACATTTATATTACAAATTATATATTATACATCAGGGGGGTATATATAATATATTATTATATATACCTGAGGGCTGCCTTGCGAATAATTATGTTTTTCATAAAGCACATCACAGACTACCAAATTGACACCATGTGCGGAGACAGTTGTTGTTCAGTGCAAGCAAGACGAGACGTCCCACCTTTATCATAACGTTCGGTCCATCGGTTACAATAGCCACGATGTCAGTTTTACTTAGACGCTCTTTCAATATACGAAGACAATTTTCAGCTGTTATACTTCCCTAAATAGGAACAAGTCTTAAGTTCCAAAAAATTTTATATGAATGAACATTGACGGCCATGTATTGAATAGAATTGAATATAAGTTGGGGGCGCCTTGAAGTTCTTTCAAATTCAGTTATTTGCATTTCTTAAAATAGGTATTTAGGTACGTATATTTCTAATTTCAATGGCTTTTGTCTTCTTAAAAAGCTTGTAAAAAAATAAATTTAAAAAGGGTTAAAATAAGGCCACGCATAGCTGAAAACAAAATTGTATTCTCTTACAAAATATAGAAGGATATTAAACGAAATTAAAAATAGTACGTAATCGTGAGGTGTACTCATACCTAAAATTTGTTAAGGTTGTATAAATGAAAAAACATAATAATCATTATTGCATATTTATTACTAAAAACTTTTAGAATTTATTTTAATTTTCAATTCCATCGAGCATCGAACGCGATGTTTTAAAATAAAATTCATAAATTTCATTATTTCTCACATAAATTCATTACATTAGAAACCTGTACAAACACCAGGCACGGCAAAATGAAACAACTCATAACATAAAATATAAAAAAACTAATTTCCATTCAAAGTGGTTTTTTTTTAAATTACATACATAATTGTAAACAGTACCTACAATCTACATAGTATGCGTTTTTAATAATAGATACATGCGTGTTACATTGCCGATTCATATATAGATCGACTATTGTACCATATAAACTGTTAGAATTCATTTGAATTTTTAATTCCATCGAGCAAAACGGCAGCACGATATCTTAAAATACATAAAATTCATTATTTTTCACATAAATTCATTACATTAAAAACCTATACATTCAACAGGCACGGCAAAAGGAAACAATTCATAACAAAAAATATAAAAAACTAAATTCCATTCCAAGAAAAGTTTTTTTTTTTTTAAATTACATACATATTTGTAAACAGTACCGACATAGTATGCGTTTTTAATAATAGTTACATGCGTATTACATTGCCGATTCATATATAGATCGACCATGGTACCATATTGTCAGAATTCATTTGATTTTTTAATTCCATCGAGCAAAACGGCAGCACGATATCTTAAAATACATAAATTTCATTACATTAAAAACTTGTATATTCACCAGGCTGGCAAAAGGAAACACATAAAAAACTAATTTCCATTCCAAGTGATTTTTTTTAAATTACATACATAATTGTAAACAGTACATAGTATCCGTTTTTAATAATAATTACATGCGTGTTACATTGCCGATTCATATATAGAGTGACTATGTACCATTGCCAATTCATATATAGATCGACTATTGTACCATATTGTCAGAATTCATTTGATTTTTAATTCCATCGAGCAAAACGGCAGCACTATATCTTAAAATAAAATAATTCAATTTCATTATTTTTCATATAAATTCATTACATTAAAAACCTGCACATGCACCAGGCACGGCAAAAGGAAAAAATATAAAAAACTAATTTCCATTACAAGAAGCGATTTTTTTAAAATTACATACATAATTGTAAACAGTACATAGCATCCGTTTTTAATAATAGTTACATGCGTGTTACATTGCCGATTCATATATAGATCGACTATTGTACCATATAAACTGTCAGAATTCATTTGAATTTGTAATTCCTTCGAGCAAACCGCAGGACGATATCTTAAAATAAAATACATAAATTTCTCATATATAGATCGACTATTGTGCCATATAAACTGTCAATATGCATTTCAATTTTTAAGTCCACCGAACTAGTAATAAAAAACTTAGACTAAGCAATAATAAATGATTATGATTTATTATTACTTAGCCATAACAAGGGACTGTTAAAAAAAAAGAACGATAATGTATACATAATATAACCATAGGTACGAATATGTGGAATGATGAGAAGTTCTGAATTTCAATGGTAAACTTCTACTAGTATCTAATATGATTTGTATAAAAAGTAGTAGGTTCATGTCAAACTAACAATGATTTTTTAACGAAGAGCGTTTAAAATGATTTGAAGCAACAACTCCACTTTTGATTAAAGTGAAACTTCTTATTTTTACTAACAGAGTCATAAATAAGTGACCGATTCAACAATAGTACATAATTTCATTTAAAAAAAAATTAAACATGTAAAAATATTTTGAAATAATACTTACATAATCCTTACACTTGTTATTAGTTATGCTACACTCTAAATTCATTTATAATAGATATTAAAAATAAGTGTATAGGTAAAACTAAATAAAATTTTAATTAATTTATAAACTAATTCAGGTCCTGATCCTCGTCATCTGATAAATCCTGCAAAAAGAAATATACATTTTAGTGAAATATAAAAAAGCGATGCTAATAAAAATTGACACTTTAGTTCTAAATAATAATTAATTAAAATCTAATTATATATAAACTCTTTTACATATAAAAACTAGAACGATAATGCAACTGGACCAGAATGAGGTATATTAATATAGATAATAATTAATATTAATAATTAATATGAGGTAGATAAATAAGAGTCTTTGAAGGAATTGAGGCCATTATTGTGAATTTGTAATGAATACCTCAGAATGAAAAAAAATAAATACACACACTCAATAAAAAGAGGCAGATTAAGTTTCATTGACATAATACATGGTGTGGTACAGTTCAAAGTTAATGTTGGGTCACTCAGCAACGATGATTCTGTTTACGAACACACGGAACACGATAAACTTTGTTACAAAATTGAAACATTCAATATATTGCAGTGTTGCATTGTAACGTAAATTACATTAGCACTAGACATCTCAACCAATATTAATTAAAGTGTTGCCTGAAAATATTCCACTTACTAAGATAAAAGTTTTGATATTGTTCGATATTGCACAACATTGTATTGCGCGATACACAAACCGAGATAATTAAATAAATTCAGAACTATTTTGAAATAATTTATGCGTATTATTTTTTTAGAGAATTGACAGCGAAAAGTTTACCATGGTTTTTGTTATCGGCAACACATTATTAAAAGAAATTATAAAGAACCCATTCTTACGCCCTATTGCATTTTCATACATATCAAATATTAAGTCTTAATTATATTAGAAATTTCAGAACGAAATTATACGATACGATGTTGCTTTTTAAGAATTTAGGGTACAGGGCTGCTTGAGAATAAAATAGCTCTGAGGACGTGAATTGGGACAACTTTTGAGATTGCATATACAAAGAGAAGATTGTGAAACATACCGTGTTTATGTTCTCATCGAGCAGTAATTCCTCAATTTCTCTTTCTATTTCTTCTACGCTCGTAGAGTTTGATTTGGATAGTTTTCTTGGTACCGTCAGTTCGCTGTTACCACCGTCCAAGTGATTTTGAATTCTAAACATAACAGTTTAAAAAATTATTCAACATCTATTATTGAATAAATAAATAAATAAATCCTATTTTCTAAATGCTCAATAGTCTCTGCTTTATAAAAATACTTTTTTTTTTTTTCAAATATTAAATGCTATGTTTACGTTAATACAAAATTTACTTTACTCAAAGTTGCTCCAAATAATTTTTAAGCATTTTTTATTCAAATGTCTTATCTCATTGCAATCTACAGTCATAAACTGGTCAGCCTGTCTGTCAATAATCACTTGCTTATAAGAAGACCACCGTGAAATGTTTCAGTGAGTAAGAGTTGTCAGAACTCATACCACTACTGTGGTATGAAGGTTCAAACAATAGATATATCATACCATAGATAAAATACTACTTAACCAGTATAGATGGTCACTCACGTACATTGAATCCGTACCCTATCCAATTTCGCTTATTTCTAGATGCCGCCTGTGTAGTTTGTCGCTTATTTGTTGTCATTAAAAATCCGCTAGAGTCGCTGCAGTCGACCATTCAGTCAATTCTCATGTACAAGAGATGGCACTACTAAAATTTATTTAAAATATAAAAGAAGTGGGCACGAACAACGATAAAAGGGTCGTATGAACGGTATAGGTTCTGTTCTAAAAATAGGGCAATAATATCATACATAAAAGTCACAGATTAATGATAAAAGTACCTCTCAGCAACGTCGCCCTCTAGTTATTACCACGATAATAAGGAACTATAACTGCGTGATTGAATTTGTTGGTTATAATTTTTAACAAAATACACATTAATGTTAAATTCGAGACTCTTAGTGACATCTAGGGAGTGGAAATCCCAATATGAAATTGGCTTCAGATCGTTATATGGAAGTTGACCATCTATACTGGTTAAGTAGTATTTTATCTATGATCATACTAAAATCGATTGTGCAATTTCTGTGTCAACTTTGCATTCGAAATACTAGTAACTTTATTAGTAGTTCTATATACTAAATACTAGTAACTTTATTAGTAGTTCTATATATTGAATTCTAAACACATCAAAAAAGTCTAAGCAACCCATACTATTTCAAATTATTATATCATTTCTTACCAAGTAGGTAATACCTATGAAAACTTTTTTGATCTAGAGGACATACTGGCTGGTTGTAAAAAAAATTCGAGTATCATTTGTTTTTTTTTTTTTACAAATTCAAAAGCGAATGCATTTGTCCGAATTTTATAGCGTTTTTTTGCTTATTAAAATTTAGTATTCTGTATCAATTTTATGATTTAAACAATTGCCGCAGGATAACATTAACAGTCTCATCGATTCTATGAATAATCGGTGCCAGCAAGTTCTCAATAACAGAGGAGGCCACACTTTGTATTAATTTATGTATAATTACACTTTGTATACACTTTGTATCAATTTTAGTTTTAAGTTTAGTAGATTAGGCACCTTACTTTGTACTACGTACATACAGTACTTACTCGTAATTATTGTTAATTAAGATTATTAAAAAATAAATTAAAAAAAACAATTGAGGTTTAATATCAAAAAAGCATTAAAAATTAATATAAATAAGAAAACACTAAGGATTTAATGCGAAAACACATTGTAAAATTGAAATTTGTATGTGTTGCTTAGACTTTTTTGATGTGTTTATTTACTATAATAGAAAAACCTGGTTAAGATAAATGTCCTGTCGGTGGATTATAATTATGTTTTAACTTACACATTCTTTGTTGTGTTGGGTTTCCACTTGCCGAGCTCCTTTGCTCGTTGCATCTCAGCCGAGAGGTCTCTCTCTAGATTGCTGAGTTTTGTGCTGGGTTCTAGGTTCGCCAATTCGCTGTTGTATTGGTAGCCGAACTCACGTTGGTATCTTTCCAGCTCCAACGAGTCCTGTTCCAACAGAAATCGATATGAACTTAACATATGAACAAGAGTGTATGTTACAATTTCCTAATGCAGGGATCACAATTGGTGATAGGTAGCTACTATTGCATATAACACAAGCAATGCCAGAGTAAGATTAAAGATAAGATATTTGGAAGAGATTGTAGTAAGAGGCTCTGGCGTCCCTTACTCACCGAAATACAATAACATACATGCTGTAATTTCCCAGTGGTCTTTTGTAAGGGGTTGGTTACTTACACCACAGGGTTTCATCTGTGTGTTGCTATAGGACAGGGGTCACCAATTAGTTTCGCTCGGGGTCCATTTTAAGAAATTAAATGACATTTATAAAAAAAATTATGAAACAAATGTAATTACGGAAATAACAAAGGCATTTTTTTTACATATCAATGAGAAAAATTACATTTTTTATTGCGGACTATCTGTCTGAACTTTGGAGTAAAAGTGGTGCAAGCTATTGACATTAAATCCTGGTGTTGTCATCAGCAAGCCGAAATCAAAATTGCTGTGTTCTGGCGGTCCGCACAAAATGGTCCGGCGGTCTGGAGGCGGACAGCGGTCCGCCATTTGGCGACCCCTGCTATAGGAGGTAATTAATACTACACCATCATTCCCATTTTTTAAAACAAGCTAACATATTAAAGGAGTATACCGAATATTCAGGAAATAAGTTCTCATATTGTTCAGGGTCAGCCAACGCTTGTCCAGATTTCTTGTTAGTCGCTGCGACAGAAGTTCGCCACTTTTTCATCACATCGCCTATCGCCGACGGAATGTAAGACCTGTTCACAAATGCATGTCTTTATTACAAAAACCAAAAAAGAAACTTGTGTTACGCCTGACAGATGCACACTGACTTTTTTCCCCAAGAATCTAAGGGTTCTAAGAGTCGTATTATGAATGTTAAGTGGCTTAAAACTTTCCTAAAAATAGGGCTATCAATATACAAGAAGAATTTCTCAAATCTGACTTAATTCCAGACAGTAGCGAGTTCAAACAAAACAAAACATTTAGCTTCATTGTATTAAAAAATATATCTATATTAAATAGTATACTATAGAATTTAGATGTATCACAAATAATTTGTACTAATTAAATCAATAATGCAACAATGATTACCTGGCGAAGAAAGCGGCTTCAGCCAGCTTGTTTCTGTCAATGAGGATGTTCAGACAGGTCTCGAGTTCGTTCAGCATGAAGTAGGAGGTGAATGCTGTGTTATACTGGCCCACACTTAACGACGTACGCGCCACCTCTTCCAGCAGTTCCCTATCACCTGTTTCATTATTTCACATAAATATTTACATCATATAGATTTGAGATCAACTTAAATAGGTATTATTACCTAGAAAACTTATACTATACATTGAAAATGACAACATATATCTATCCCTTTCAAACAGTGATAATTTCTCTCAGTTGCGTCTTTAATGTGCAGTTAAGTGTGTTGCTATTTGTACATGTCCTGCCTCTAGACCATAGACAAAATCTCATTATGACGTCCAGTGATATCCTAGCTTATGTGACGATTTTATCGAGTTTTTTTGCATTAATATATGCAATAATTTTGGATAAATATCGTAAAGAATATAGTAAATGAATAGAGTGTAAATGAATTTAGTGAGTCTATATTAATAAGTCTATATTTAAAGGTGTGGTTAAGGTTAAAACTTAAAAAATCCATATCCAATTGTTTACCTTTTTGTTCATTCTTAAATAAATGCACTATAATCTATATGTGCAAGAACGGTAGTAATAATTTATATAGTCTATGGTTAGTTAACTCTCTCTTTTTTTTGCTGTCACTTTTCGTTCATCAATCAATGTGTCACTCTTTACCATAAGAAAATACGTTTTACTTGTCTCCTGTGTCTAATAAAAAAAGTAATGACAAAAATCTCTTTTAATCAATTAAAATCCAATACAGTACAGGTAAATTCCCAATTCTTCAGCTATGTCGTAACTACTGATATTTGCTCCACTTTTTCAAAAATAGCGTCCATTTTATCTGTAACAGGGCGACCAGAGCGAGGTACATCTTTGACATCAAAATTCCTGGATTGAAAACGGTAAACCAACTTTTTGCTACTCTTACTGGCACTGCATTAGGTCCATAAACGTCACAAATTTTTTTCGCGGCTTGCCTTGAATTTTTTCCTTTTTTGTAACAAAATTTTAAAATGTATCGAATTTCTTCATTAGATTCACTCATTTTGGCAGAAAGAAAAACAAATGAAAAATATGTGGAAACAACATTTTATTAATTTGTTTCTTTCTTTGAAATGTAACCTTTTTAAAGTCATCAAAACCAGCCTATGTGTTTATCAAAAGTTTATACACACTAAATGGGAAAATACTTTTCCCCGACCTAATTATTATTATCATAATGAAAAAGAAAAAGTCACTATTAATGTTACCTGTGCTGGAGGCGAAGAGGAGAAGAGCACTGTTGTCTTTGGCGTTCTGGTAGCAAGCTTTTGTGAGTTCCGTATCCGCTGCAGCCGAAGCAGCTGCACCTAAACGCGCCCAGCGTGCGGCGGACGCGCGAGACTCGACACCTTCGCTGGCGTCCGCGTCCGCTGCGATCTGCTGACACCGCTGCAGTTCGCCGAGCGCTAAAGCCAGCTCAAACTGATGCTCTGGCTCCGTGGACACGGCCAAAGCCTGCTGCTTGAAGCCTTGCTTCTCCAAGAAGTGGGCGACCCGAGTGCGATGATCGTGCGGCACTGTTGGCAGCACTCGATCGGCCGTCTCGAAGTCGCCGCGCATCACGGCCGTTTGATACTCGAGCACGGATAGCAGCAGCGAGTACGAACTTATGTTCAGCTCCTTGTCGTTCAAGTACAGCCTGAAAAAAAAGTAACACTTGAGAATAACTTCCTTGAAGTCAATAAAAAAATAATTTATTTATTTAATCCAATAAATTAAGAACCAAATGAAAACAATAGGGAATATGCGTCTAATTCGAAAAAGGCTTAAATATATTTTTTTATCAACATTTTTGCTTTAGAATTATGTCTATGTAAATATTTTTTAATATTATTTCTTTTTCGTTAAGAAAATAATTATTAAAAAGTGCATAAAAATGTGGGAAATTCAAAATACTTGAAACGGTCAGATCGAATGTGACGTCAAAGTCTATGAAATGTGACGTCAACGTCTATGAAATGTCAACAAGCGTGTAGATGTTTGTGATTTTTAGCTTTTCATTGTATTGTAGACTTTGACGTCACGACAAGCGCGCCAAAAGGGCGGGTGTTTAAAGTGCCCGTAGCTGTTAGTTAATTTAAACTTTTTTTTGTTACCAAATTTCTGTTTTTTGGCGCTGAATATTTTTTTACGGTTATATAACGATATAACCTATCGAATGAAAATATAAAAAAAATGTGCATATTCCCTATTATAAAAGATACACTACATTAAATATAATTAATAAAAGTTTAAATAAATAGAACTAAATTAAATAAAATAATAATTCACGCTATTTTCATTTCAGTTATTTGTGAAGCGTAAAATGAGTATTTGATTTGGTGTAGGAATGTGTCCCTTGTGGGTGGTTCTGTAGTACATTTACGCAGAATGTTTCTAGAGTATATATTAAAATACCATTGTAGTTAATATCACTGAAAAGTTATTTTTTGCTGCTTGGAAATTGCTTGGCTGCTTGATTGCTTGCTTGGTATACTTGTATAGCAAATTTATGTTGAAAAGAGCAATTATGAAAAGGCTTCTTGTTATTTCTTATCCATATAATATGAGAATAGAGAAATTACATTCCAAGCTGGTGGTCAATTTAAAATAATTTACTATTTGAGTGAGAATTTGGTCCCATCTAATGTTTTCCGTAATTCCGTGCTACTCGTTAGGTCTTTGCTTGGAGTTGACGAACATTAGTCTTCTTTTAGCGCTTCTCGGAAACGTTAATAACGGAACGTGAATACAATGGTGGTACATACTAAGAACCTCATTAGGTTACCGTATAAGAAATAAATTCTCAAAATATCAAGATAAGACATTATTATTTTAATCACCTGTTTTCTTTTGCGACGTAACCAAGAATGTACATGGTGTGATCCAAATGGGATATGGTGACGATTTCTCCGCCAACGTAATAATTTATTCGATTCAATGAATTCGTGTATATGAAACAGTCGCCGACCCATAGTCCCGTTTGTACTGTCTCGTTCACTTCACCAACAACCTGAAAACATTCATTTTCATATACAGGGGCACACCGAAATTAAAGGAAATGAGAATAAAACCTTTTTTTATTAAATTCATACTGGCCTCTCAGAATAACAATGGCATTTTCGCAATTAAGAAATAATAATAATGTTTTTATTATAAAGATTCCGTGCTATAATTTATCACAACTTTCGTCGAGGGTTATGAAAAGATGAATGTCTCAATTAGCTTGTTTCTACATATGATGTTGAAGTTAAACGATAATATATCGCTAGTATACAAAGTTTCGAGGGGACCGTACTTTTTATACCGTAATACCGTGCCTTCCACCAAAACAGCGGTGCACCTGAAAATTATAAAAGAAACAGACTTGTGACATTATGAGCAGATCCGGGTAACGTATAAAGAACCGATTGTTCTTGAAGCTTCGATGATAGGCAATCGGAAATAATAAGGTGTAGTGGAACAGTGGCAGCGGCCACGCGAGCTCTCTTGGCACCGAGCGTGAGATTAAGAGCTACAGCAGATTTGGCGATTCTCGTTACTTTAGCATCCCGCCTAGCGTTTCGCTTACCACGCGGTCGTCAAAAATATGTTTATGGTTTATAGGCGTTAGGTCGCGACTGAATTGTTTTCCAAGTCGACATTAGAAATATCTGGCAAGTGCCAGGTAAATAGAATAGAGGATCGGGCCATCTAGGCAAGCCACCATTGGCTTGAACCGCAGTTGAATAACGAGACATCTTTGAGTAAGAAAGTATTCCCTGTCCCAACTTTCTCCGCCGAGTCGCCAGGCCACGTGGCGTCACTTCGGCGAGGTCAGAGTACCTTTTGATGTGACAGTGTTTGAGAGCATCCTCCGCCTTCTGCGAGGAATATTCGGACTAAATAACCTCTAAATTGTGTTTTCCCATTTTTGTTAAATTTTTCTATTATCATATTGTGTATTTTTGTGTATAATTTGTTAATAATAATAATAATAATAATAAAAGCCTTTATTACTGTTAACAATATTTGAATCTTAAAATATATCTACTTATGTCTTATCTAATTCCTTATCTAATTTATATTTCTCTTCGCAGTAACGTAGAAATTTTCCTTTTTATTTTTAGTTTTTGTTAACAATTTGTCTTTCGACAAAGGCCTCCTCCAAGGCTTTCCACTCTTCTCTGTTTCTTGCCACTTTTATCCATAACTTTCCTGCTGTCTGTTTCACTTCATCGTCCCATCTCATATTTTGTCTTCCCTTGTTCCTTTTTTGGTCTCTGGGGTACCACTCTGTGATGATTTTCGTCCATTTAGGTAATTGTTCTCTAATCATGTGGCCCACCCATCTCCATTTAAGGGTTCTTATGGTTTTTTCTATGTCTTTGAATTTTGTTTTATCTTTGATATCTACTAACTTTACTTTATCTTTCAGTTTAATTCCAATAACATTTCGTTCCATTGAATTTTGGGTTACTTTCAATTTCCTCATTAACTTCTCTGTAAGAGCCCATGTTTGGCATCCATATGTTAAACATGGCAAAATACAAATATCAAATACTTTCTTTTTGTTCTTCAGAGGTAAATCTTTATTTTTCATCACTTCTCTCAAAGACCAATATCTTTTCCAAGAGTTATTCACTCTCCTATCTATTTCTTTGTGCATGATATCCTTTGTAGCAATTATTTGGCCCAAATATACGTATTCTTCCACATACTCTATCGATTCTCCATTGACATAAATATTTATTTTTTCTGAGTTAGTCATTATTTTGGTCTTTTTGGTATTCATAGAAAGTCCAACTCTCATACTGGCATCTGATAATTGTTGAAGCATTTTTTCCAAATCTTTACTGTTTTCTGAAAATAGAACTAGATCATCAGCAAAGCGAAGATGGTTCAGAGTTTCTCCATTAATTTTCAGACCAAGTTTCTCCCAACTCAGATTGCGGAATACCATCTCTAGTACAGCGGAGAATATTTTGGGGGAAATCGGATCTCCTTGTCTGACACCCCTTAGAATAGGAAACTCTTTGCTTATTTTATCTAATTTTATAACTGCAGTACTATTTGAGTACACTTTTTGCAGAATACGGATAACTTTTCCTTGTACTCCTTGTTGTTCTAATGCTGTCCATATAGCCTTGTGATGTAAAGAATCAAACGCTTTATTATAATCTACAAAACCTATATAATATTTCATTTTGTATTCATTGTATTTTTGGAGTATTTGTTTTATGACGTGAATGTGATCTAAGGTTGAGAATTTGCTTCTAAATCCAGCTTGTTCTTTTGGTTGGTTCTCGTCTAAAGTATTTGTTATTCTTAATAGTAGTATTTTTGCGAATATCTTATACAAGTTTGTCATTAGGCTTATTGGTCTGTAATTTCCGATATCAGTCTTGTCTCCTTTTTTATGCAGTAATATTATAGTTGATTTTGTCCAATCTGTTGGTATGGTCTCTGAGTCTAGAATGTCATTGAATATCTCTGTTAGTTTGGGTGCAATTTCTTCTAGTGTTGCTTTTAGCAATTCATTTGTGATTTGGTCTTCACCCGGTGCTTTGCAATCTTTTTGTGATTTTATGGCCCTTACAGTTTCTGCAAGTAGTATTCTAGGTGTATGTTCTTCTTTTGCTAGTGTATTCAGTTGACTATTTCCTGTTTCTTCACCCCTTCCTTCCGGTTTTCCATATAATTCTCTGTAATATGTTGCTGCTATGTTCACTATTTCATGTCTATTTCCAGTTTCTTTGTTTTTATTATCTTTTATCCTTGGCATCCATTCCTTCGTATCCAATAATTCTTTAAAGGCTTTCTTGACGCCTCCTGTTTTTTCTATATGACGTTGTAATAGTTTGGACCTTCTCATTTTTCTTTCCTCTCTAATACTTTGATTGATTCTCTTACTTACCATTGTTATTTCTGTTCGGTTTTCTTTTCTATTCTGCAGTAGCAACCGCCGGTGCTGCAATAGTTCCCTGATTTCATCCGTTAATTCCTTTTTATACTTTTTATTAAAATTCTTTGTTTCTGTTATAAATGTTTTAATAAATGTCTCATATTTTTCTTGTACTGTGTCTTGTTGTCTGGTTGTTTTTACTTGCAAGTTGTAATTCATAGCCGTTTTTAAGATTTGCGAAAGCTTACTTTCATCTCCTTCACATGTTAGTGGTTTTTCTAATCGCTGAATTGGTTTATGTTTCCTTAAAATATATGTATTCATTAACGCTCGCACCATTCTATGATCCGTGTTAAAATTAAATTGTGATTGGTTTATGATATCAATTTTCTTTATGTATTTTTTTTTGTTGGTCATGATAAAATCAATTTCATTTTTATATTTACCATCTGGCGAAATCCAAGTCCATTTTTTATTTTCTTTTATATTGAGCATACTGTTTAAGATGAATAGATTATTTTGGTTTGCTAGATTAATCAATCTATCTCCATTCTTGTTTCTGGTTCCATAGGAATATTTACCTATAATTTGTTCTTCTCCGGGTTTTTGTTTGCCTATTTTTGCATTAAAATCCCCCATTACAATTATGTTTTTGTATCCTTTATGGATGGTATATTGAAGTTCATCATAAAATTTCTCTATTTTAACAATATCTTCCTTAGTTGTTTGTTCAGTTGGTGAGTATGCCTGAATTATCGTCCATTTTTCTGTTTTGCTTTGATTTTTAGGGATATTAATGTGAAGAACCGCTATTCTTTCTGTAACTCCTGTAATTTCTTCTATCATATGTGCAAGATGTTTCTTGATTAGAAAACCTACGCCATACAGTCCTGGCGTTTCTCCTTTATGAAACAAAATGTAATCCTTGTATTGTAAGATCTTTTCACCCATTCTTCTCATTTCACTAATACCTATTATGTCCCATTTCAATTTGTCTATCGCTATTTCGAATTCAGTTAGTTTTTCAGGGGTACTTAATGATCTCACATTTATAGTAACTATTTGTAGGCCTTTACTTTTTTTCCTTGGAGGGGTTTGGTCGTACTTCCCCACGGTGACCAACCGGCTTGGGGAAGGTTTGTTGATTTTAATGCGCTTGTTATTTAATTTTTGATCAATAGGATTCCGGTTACTGCGATCTAATTGCTAAGCATTTTTCTCTAGTTGTATATTCGAAAGGGGACCAGAACGGCTCCTCGTGTAAGTGAAATTGGTGATCTTGTTTAGTTTTTGTGGGTTAATGTTAGTATCCCCTAAAGATGTCGGTGAAAGTATCATTTTTCTTTTTTCGGCTTTTTCTATTTTCTTCTCCTTCACTATCAGCTTATCATACTTGATATATACATATTTTCCCTTGGCTCTTTCTTCTTGCAGCTGTGTCTGTAGATCTTTTCTCTTTGCCAGTACTTCCTTTGAGTAATCTTCGGATATATAAATTTTGTTTGGAAGGGTCTTTTTATTCTTTAAAATCTCTATTTTGCGCCATACTGTTGTTATTGTGAATAGAATAGGTTGTTGTTATTGTGAACACAAGTTATATAATTTGTTAATAACTTGTGTCAAATAAAAGCGTTGTGTGATTGAAGTCTTGGCTTTCCTTCGTTTAAGTCCACCCTCAATTAGTTGGCATAATAAAGCCTATTTCATTTTATTATTTAGATAAAAACACATGAACCATCTTGCAAAATTGCAGCAACTCATGAGATCTGAAGCAATAACCTTAAAACCACACAAAATAACGTTTATAATACCGAAAAGTGACAACTTTAGATCAGGTGACGTATTGCATCAGATAAATGAAGCGTTCTTATTGGTTATTGACATAGGATGTTTTGAAATATCAACGACGATAAGATGATAAAGAAAGGTGTGGGTAGGTGCATTACCTCAAAGGCGTCCTCTATACCGTCCTCGTTGAACTGGTTGGTTTCCCGCGCTTTGGTGACTACGGCCGCGTTGTACTTAAGCACGTAATAGATGTCGTCAGTCGCCAGGCAAACTAGAGCACCACTCTCGGACCAGTACACGTGACGCGGCTGGATCTCAATGCTGAAACCAACATTACCGGGCACTTTTTATTTATTTTACGTCAGATATCCAAGTCACAATAATTCAAGACCACAACACATCAAAATACAAATTACAGTCAATCTGTACAAATACTGTTTCTCCTCTAACTTTTAAACGAGGAAGTCTTGTGTGTATAATTCGCAAAAAAAAATTGCATCTGTGCCGGGTGCGAGCCACTTGTAGAATCATACTAAGAACATATTATAATAAATAACAAAATTTGTAAAACTATAAATTACAAGTAACTTTCAAGTCAGTGGCCTGTATGTAACAGCATTGCTTGCCTCATAACTAGCAGTGAGTCTTGTCCGCAATAATGCTCAGAATGCCGTTGGGTGGGACTGCCACGTACACGACGCACCATCCTTTCTTTCTTAGGATGACATAAATGCCATCCGTTCTTGCATCCGCAAACATGCCAGAGGCACTGCAGTACCACGGCAGCCCCAAACACTTTCAATACAGGTTAGATTTTCTACAGCACCTTTAGGGAAAGTACTCTAAATACTGGATAGCAAATTTTACTGAAAGGAAATACTCCTCAATTTTAAAAAGCAAAATTACATTCACTTTTTTTTTTAAATACACTGCTTGCTACTCTCGGGAATTTAAATCGTTTAAATCCGAAAAAAAATACTACCTGTACTTTTAAAGCATCAATTGATAAGGTCAATCGTGATGATCATGTCTCTCTAACAGATAAAATTGGGACATATACAAAGGGTCCACCGGATTACTTATATTCCCCGTTGGGCGTACATACATTTCGAAGATCAATTTTTATTTATATAGATTAACAATTAGCTTTGACGTAATTTATTAATTAAAATGAGTGTGTGTGAAATTATAATATGCATTCATTCATATATACCGTCTAACTAGTTCTAAATGTTCCCAGTCGTAGAAGGAGAAAGCCATGCCACTTGACGGCTTCACGCCAAGCATCTGACCACCGAATATACCTGGACAGTAAAAATATACATAATTAGAATTTAATAAAACATTTACTAAAAGAAATCATCAAATGAACAAAAGATAGCGTAAAACTATAGAATTAGTATGATCAGTTATTTCTTGACTAATTCTGTCTATGGCTCAATCTGGAATTTATACATTTCTGAATGTTATTTAAATTCGATTTCAAATTCAATATCCAGGTATTTTTTAGACTAATTTATTTTTAAGTGTTGACCTAAAAATCAATACACGTAATTATATGATTACGTTCATATTTTACAAAACACACCTAACACGCATCCATGACACAACGTAAAATGTACCCATTGTACAATTTTACAAAACTTGGCTATTGCAGAAAATCGTAAGATTGGCCTACTCAATCTTTTTCAATGTTCTCATTTATGCCCAATTTCCAAACCTGTACAGTCATTGCCTAGGCTTGTATGAGAAACGGAGTTCTCCTTTGGTATCAATAAAGATATAAATAATGTGTTAATGAAAATCTCTGAAGTAGTTAGAAATGTATATTAAACAAAATAAGAAAACCTGAAAAAAATATTGAATACTCACCAAGCATACGATAATTTGCTCTCAATTGAAAACATAATTATGTACTCATCAGATCGATTATTTAGCTTATACCCTCACTAAAAATAAATAAATATATAATAGAATGTAACTATGTACCGTCAGCTCCATAAACCGGTTTGAAACTCTTCCTCTCTTTGAAGTTTTTGAACACTTTGATTGTGCTTGAATTCTCGAGTGTCGCGTACTCTGAACTGTCGAAGGACCAAACAAACTCCTGAGCAGCGCCAAACGCTTTGTTCCTCAAAGCCATCGCTGTGTAGATAATATATTCGCCATCGCCACATACCACCACAAAGCGACCGTTTGGGTTGTGAGCTATTGTCTGCGGATATATTTCACAGGAGCCCATGTCCTTAGCGACCACTGGTACCCGCTCCCCATCCTTTATTTCAGTACCTGTTCAGGTTAAATCACAATTTAAACAATTACTAAAAATTATCAAAACATTGACCATGATTAAAGTTACGAAATTCTAAAGACAGCTACTTATTAAACTACTAGGTAAGGATGTAAAGGGAGTGCTTGTGAAGCTTGCTTGAATTATTGGCATATTTAGTTAGCCTTCAAGAAAAACAATAATAAAAATCATTTACATAAAATTGATAATTTATTTTATGTATGAATGCATAAATTTTTATCACTATTTATCTTAATGAAAAAATGTTATAAATAATATCGTATTTTTATTACTTGTAGACGTCTTACCTTCAGGCAATGCTTTTAAATTCACCTGCTGTATTTCGGAATGTTTTGCCCAAATGATTTTCCCTCCGTTCACATCCATCGATATAGCAGGCTCCTCTCTTCCGATTTTCACCATTATAGTGCCTTCGTCATACCTGAATACAATATCTTATTTATACACTTGCTAAATACACATTCTGAGCTTATTTTTAACTATTTTCTTGCATGTTATACACTTATTAGTAAATATTAAATAAGAAGTTTTTAAGAGCTTACCCAATGGCAACATTATTAGATCCATGTGTAGAGGATATAGTCCAAACTCTCTCAAGGCCATAGTTAAGGGAAGACTCTAATCTGTATGTGCCTGCATGCCATATTCTCACAAAACCATCCTCTGAGCCGGTTAGAACTATAGGCAATTCCGGGTGAAAAGACACTGCTGACACATTTTGTGCATGACCTAAAAAAATATACAAGAGCAATTAGAAAAAATAAAATAAAAACGAATGTATTAATTTAATATTTATTTGATGTTTAAGTTTACTCAAGCTTACCCTCACCAAAATATCCAAATTGAAAACACATAAAAATACTGCCTTACCTTCCAATGTCTGAACACAGGTTTTGTTTTGGTAATCCCATATTTTGACGAGACGGTCGTCGGCACCACTTATAAGGTATGGTTTGTCGCCACCATGATAGTAGTCCACACAGTTGACACCTTTCTCGTGACCCTCCAGGGCGAAATTTGACATGGAAGAACCCAATTGCCATACCTGTACAAAATTGTTCATATAATATTATGGTCACATAAGCAAGCACTCTACATACAATACAAGTAAACAAAAATTACATTACCTTCACAGTGGTGTCGAGACTGGCACTGGCAAATGTGTTATTGTCTTTTGGATTAATAACAATTTGCATCACGTAATGAGTGTGACCTTCAAACACCTGTTGACAGGTCCAGTTTCTATCCCAATTCCATAATTTTATCAATAAATCATCTAAAAGAAATAAAAACATTTTTTTACAATTTATTTATACTTAATTCCACAATATAAAGTTCATTTCCTCCAAAAAAAAAAATTAATTTAGTCCTGCCCCAAATCCTGCCAGTACCAAAATCTTTATTATGAGCTGACTGGATTTGGGGCAATCGCACCAGCAGATATAGATAAAATTTATTAGTAACTAGCTGTGCCCGCAAATTCGTACGCGTGGTATTCGGAATAACGCGTAACTTTTTTGTTTGTAAACAGATTGGAATGAAATATACACTAAATATTATCGGAAGCTTGTTACATACAATACATCAATGGAAACCATTGATATTTTATTATAGACTAGTAGAACTCGCAATTTCGTACGCGTGGCATCCGGTATAACGCGTAACTTTTTAGTTTGTAAACCGATTGGAATCAAACAAACACTAAATGCTTAACTAAATGGAAGCTTGCTATAATACATCAATGAAAACCGCATTCAAATTGGTTAAGCCGTGATTAGCGTGCACAAACGCACAGACAAAACAGACAAAAATTCTAAAAACTATTTTTTTACCTTTGTAACATAAATACAATATGGTTTTTTTTTTTAATAATTAATGTACGAGTACAGACACGGTTCGTTTACGATTTTTTGTATATGTATAGATTACTAGTTCCTTTAACAATTTATTTTATTAAGTTTTTGTATAAAAATGCACTAAAAATGAATCGAAAAAATAATAAAAAAAATCATTCACTGTAAAAATGTGTATAAAAATTAGGCCCATACGAGGGGCACACTGAAATGATCGGGAATAAGAAAAACCACATGCCGGTATAGCTAAATTGTATTTTATTGTTTTTCGAAGTCCGTTCAACTTAATGCACTCTTCCATTCGTGCAAACCAATCATTAAAACAGTAATTCCAGTCTGAAGTTGATGTTGACAAAATGGCTGATTTGTACGCTTCCACAGCTGCTTCGGGGTCTTCAAACCGTTGACCGCGTAACAAATCTTTCATTCTAGGGAATGTAAAGAAATCGTTTGGGCTCAGGTCAGGACTGTACGGAGGATGGCTCATCAGCTCAACGTTTTCCTGCTTCAAAAAATCATTTGTCTTCCCATCCGTATGGGAGCTCGCATTATCGTGATGTAAGACGATGCGACGTTTCGGGTTATTTTTTCGGAGTTCGGCTATCATTTATGGCAAACAAACTGTGATATACCACTCGGCGGTAACCGTTCTGCGTTCCTGTAAAGGAATTGTAGCAACATGCCCCTTTTTCGAGACAAACGTAGCGACCATTTTCTTTGACACACTGCGGAAGTGAACCACTTTCGTTGGCTTGACCTCGTCTTCGAAGACCCAAACTGCTGACTGATGTTTTCTTTCAGGTTCGTATGAATAAATCCATGATTCGTCACCTGAGACGATATTATAAACTGCATTTGACTTCCCTTCATTGAAGCGTAGCAAAGTATTCCGGTACCAATCTACACGAGCCGCCTTTTGCTCTTCGGACAAATTGTGGAGAACCCAGCGGGAAACTAGCTTTCTTACACACAGCTCATTATGTAATATCGACTGAATTGCAGTCATTCCGATACTGATAACAGTCCGAATCTGCTCGTATGTCACATGACGGTCATGTAATATAATAGTTCGCACAGCTGCGATGTTTTCAGGCGTGACCGCTGTTCTTGGTCGACCTGTAGAACAAACAGTGCTGAGCGACACACGACCGCGTCGGAACTCGGCATACTAGCGATATATTGTCGTTTGACTCGGTGCTTCAACATCATAAATCGAAACAAGTTCGCTGAGACATTTATCTTGAGATAAGCCGCGACGAAAATTGTGATAAATTATGGCACGGAAATGTTCACGCGTGAGCTCCATTTCTGTTAACGACGTGTCAACTTTAAACCAACATAGTTTTCGTTTTTAATAAAAAAAAAATTGTTTGAATGTCATTGAGATTCTAAGAGGCCAGTATTCAAATTCTAAAAAAGGTTTTATTGTAACTCAATCCGAAATATTCTATTCCCGATCATTTCAGTGTGCCCCTTGTATTTACAGTGAATAAATTATACATTCAAACAAATTAGTCTTCTTTTTATCATATATGATAAATGTTAATTAAATCATGGAACAAATTACGCAGAGCAGTAATATTAACATAGACTTTAAAACAATAATAATCTATCTTTCTGTAATATTTAATTAAAATTTAGTATTAATTAAATTTCATTTATATTTCGATTTTATAATACTTAAATTCGCTTACATGTATATGCGAGATTGATCCCATAGTAGTCAACAAACTGTGTATAGTATTATGAGACAATGTTAGATTTTAAGTTTTAACTCCTTGTATAAACATCATCATAATCTCAGCTGTAGGATGTCCACTGCTGATCAAAGGCTTTCACTCTAATTTTTCAAAAGGACTGATTAGAAGCAGCCTGGTTCCACCGTCAACCTTATCAGGTCATCTGTCCAAGTTGTAGGTGGACGTCCCACACTGAGCTTGCCTGTCCATAGCCTCCAGTCGACAACCTTCCGTCGGCTCTCCATACTATGCGTCCTGCCCTACAACCACTTCAACTTACTAATCCGCTGGGTTATGTCGATAACTTTCTTTCATCTTCAGAACTCCTCATTCCCGATTCAATCTCGCAGTGTACAAGTATACGGTATATCTGTCCTCTTCATAGCTTGTTGAGCAATGTTGAGCTTTCTTACGAGGCCCACATTTAAAGATCACATTTAAGAGCTATATGTCATTACTCGCTACACACTTTGATGTTAATAATAAATAAAAAAAATAGAATATACCTTTAATCAGAAGTAGACATTTGCGCAAGCTTCCCGTAAAAGTATAAAAAAATCACAAGCTGAATATATAAAGTAATGAATTTGTACAAACCACTGCTTGTGAGGATGTAGGGCTGTGTTGGATGTATGACAATGCCTCTCACATAGTCAGAATGTGCTTCAAACGCATGCACCCTCTCCAGAGTGTTATAATTAAACACTCTAATCTGCATATCATCTGAGCCGGTGATCACCCAATTTTTTCTAGTAACAAACTTAGCTGCTCTTACTGGTAGATCGCACACCTACAAACATAAATTAAAACTAAACTTTTCAACATGATTTCATCCTATGGTTTGGTTTCTCTTATACAAGGGAGAACTATATAAATAACTTTTTTTATGTTTCTTGCCATTTTTAATGACAAGAAACATGGCATTTCAGTCATAAACTGGGTATCTCCTTAAAGAATACCACTGTGAAACATCAGCACAAATGCTACTGTGTTTCAGTAAGGAATTAAGACCAGAGTCGCCTAAAAATTAGTGTTCTTACATATTTACAAAAAATAAATATATTTTTAGTTATTAACTGTAGTGATAGACAATAAAATATATAAATGTAGTCTATGCCGCCACGTTCTTCTCACGTTGAGTTGTCGTTTGGGTGTGCTCTGTCAATGTGTAAAAGACGTAAAAGTGTATTGCATTCTAGTTTTTTAACCGTTGTTGTCATCATCATAATAATATTCTTCAGTCTTCATTAAAGTGAATATACTCGTTATACCAGGGTTTTATTACTTGAATCGCCACATTAACAAAGGAATAAATGAAATATATTTTACTTTTATTTAAGTGTTGGATTTGAAATTTCCAAAACACTTTTTAAATTTTATTTTGATTAGGTTAAACACTTTGTAGGTCTCATTCAAGCACATGATATGTAAAAATTATAACATAAACACAAATATGTATATTCAATTTATTTTTTCCACATAGTTGACAATTATCTAAATTGCTTACTTTTTTGAGAAATGCTTTTAGTCTTCTTATTTAAAGTAGTTTCAAAAGTTGTAATTTCATTATTTTACCACTACAAAGATTTTTTTTTTCTATTGGAATTTTTTTTAGCGCAGTCACTCTAAAACCTATTAAAAAGGAACTTTTAATTAATAAATTTTTAATTAATCGCTTAATAAAATCTTTATTAAAAATAAAGTACACAAACATAAATGTTTATGTACTTTTTTAATACATAATTGCAATTTATAAACATAAATGCGTGAAAATTCCCTCAGTTCTGTTTGCTACAGTGAAGTCACAAGTGAGACTGCAGCCTTAAGAAGATATATCCCATTTCCTATATTACCACACCTTTAGTGTAGCTTGTGTAAATAGGTGACCATAGCCACCATACCATCTAGACCAAATATATTAGATACAAACCAACCTTGAAATACACTCATTATGAAGCTGACTCATCAAACATCATAGTTTACTCGGATTAAAGACCAATTTTGAGTATCAATGTATCTCAAACACATTTTGATTGATCACTTTAAATTTGTTTGGCTAAAATTTAGGTTATGGATCTTCGAGTTGACCGACTGTGTTTTTTTTTTTTTTGGAAAAGGTTAGAGTATAAGAATTGTGCAAAATTTCAAACTGTGGAGCCACATAGTTTTTTTTTTAATTTAAATAAATTAATCAAATTTATATAATTTTGCACCATTTCCCTAAATGGCAACAAAACACGGAGACGCCAGTGTAGGCAATTTAGTGACTGTCGCCAGAAATGCATCTTTGAAATCACATTTAGTGATTGAAAAAAACTAAAAATCCCTTTTTGCAAAATTTTTTAATACATTTTCAGAATCTAAATAGGTACTTTAGTTTTTTTTATATATATCAATATGGAAGTCCTCCTTGCTCAAAAACTAAAGAGATGTTTAGGTTATTATTTTTATAACAATACAGAAGTCTTTTTTTTTTATTAAAGACGAGTTTGCTTTTGACCAGCACCTATCCATGCAGAAAGGATGAGGCCGACGATGGAGCGAGCTCACCCAGAAGATGTCTATTCACTCGAACCTTGAAAAGATTTGGGTTGTATGAGCTCAGAAATGCAGAAATCTTTAGCAGTGCGCATTATAAAATATGTTTTAAAGCGCTTGGTCAGAATTAGGGGGATTTCAATAAGGTGAGGATGGTAACCTGCCGGTACGTTTGCATGTCTGATAGAAGAAAGGGGAAGACAGCATGCAGCTCCCGAGAACACTCTCCGAAGTACATCTTATAGAATACTCATAGACAAGCAATTTTGCATATATATGCCGGGCTCTACAGTCCCCCATGCTCGAAAACAAAATAGGTGGTTTAGGTTTTTTTATAACAATATGGAAGTCCTCTATACTCAGAAACCAAATAGGTACCTTAGGTTGGGATTTTTTTTTTATAATACAGAAGTTCTCTATTCTCAGAATCTAAATAAGTACTTTAGGTTATGGTTATTTTTTTTATAATATGGAATCCCTCTTTTTGGTACAGACATAACCACAGACATTTTATCAATTATTTTTCCAGTGTAAAGCTATTTCTCACCTAATCTACTGCTAACATTTATTACAAGTTTGAATGATACATTCAACATGATTTATTATTATGACTCTTAAAGATGCTGAGAAATAAATTGATGTACCTTTTCTTTACTTTAAGAGAAAATTTGTCCATAGCATGGGTAGATAAACACAAAGTCCAGGTCTATCAGGTATTGTCAACATGGATAACAAATGGTTGTGATGATGACTATTTACCTCGAATCTTTTAATTTGTAGCTGTGTTTCATAATTCCATATGTTGACATCGCCGTTGTACAAGGAACAAAGTAGCCATGGTTCAGACGGGTGTTGGTCAACGCACTTCACGCGATCCGATCTAGCTGTCAGCTTCCTCTTGATGTCTAATCTTAGAGGCTTTTGATAAAATTAAATAATATATTAACAAAAAGAAACGCCACAAATAAAAAAAATTGGTTGTACTCTACTAGATTAAAACTGATATGTGAAAAGGCGATCTAAAAGCTGAAGTATGATACACGTTACCTATATACATAAAATTTTACTGGAATGAAAACTTGAATTTTTAAACACACATTTATTTAAACTAAATGAAATAAAATAATATTCTTACCATTTCGAACTGTTAAAACATGAAATAATAAAGAAATTGCAGAAACTGCAGGTAACGTTTGACGGTAAGCGGACGTGTCAGCACGGACCAGTGTTGCCAGATCTTAAAACCAATGTTCTGTAATTTTAATTTCATTGCCAAATTCCGTATGAAATCGGTATAAAATTTAGAGCACATTTATGAACAATTTTGAGGAGAAATGTCACGAAAAAAATCTTGAACAAAAAAACTGATTTTTAGTCAATATTGCTTAATTTAATAATAAAATAAAATTAATATACAAAATTAATATACAAACAAGTTAACCTATTTGTAAATATCTTTAGTCATTTTTCCAATACTTTTAAATTCATTTTCTAGGCTGCAATATTGCTTTCCTGCTAACAAAAAAAGAAAATCTGAAAGAAATCTCAATTTTAGACAGTTGTGTTTGCACCATCTGCAGCTAAACCCGCAATATTTTCTTGATATGGTATGTTATTTTCAAGAAAAACGATTACAAACGAATTCATAATCCTAGAGTGGGAAAAAATTATCACAAACAAAGTTATCCGTATAAAGCCTAACAACCATGCAAAGATATTTAGTGCATCTTTTGTCGGTACTTTCATCCACAAGAAGTGAAAATTTTTGTATACAACAAAGTTGGACTGGACAATGTTTTCTTTAGCAGATTCACCCGTAACATTTTTAATAATTGCAGTAGTTTTAATTCGAATACAAATGTTTAATCAAATCTTTTTTACTTCCACTCCAAATAGACAGCATTTACAAAATACGTGAGCATCTAATTTCTTACTTCGCATAAGCCTTACTCTGAATAAAGTTTCCGAAGCTAGTCTTGATTAAAACGTTGCAACAGTTTAGTTCTCTTACTTGCCATTTTTCAGTCTTGTCCATAAAAGGTAGCACAATGACTCAATTCATACCAAAACAAAATATTTTCGTCTTCCTTGCACTGACAATAAATATCACTATTAATTAACATTCTCTTTCTCATTGTAAACGGCCAACCAAAGTGTCTCAAGCAGATTCCCCATACCCATAATTTGTACTATAACATATACGGATCAAATAAACTGTAACGTTCCCTTTTATTTAAAACATTTTCTTAGGAATATTAAGAAACAACTACTTGCTTTTGCTTGACAATTCCGTATAAAAATTGGTGTCAATTTATTGTCCGGTTTGAACATTAATATTCCGTACAGATAGGGACAAATCCTTATATATGGCAACACTAGCACGGATTGTCTTTCCCACGTCTTAATAAACCTAATCAACAAAAACACCACAGACAAAGTTACATTACTATTGTCAAAGTCTCCTGTCTCTGGCCTCCTTAGAATAATAACTAAAGCATAGGATCCAAATTAAAATAAAAACCTATATTTATAGTGTGGCTGTTAAGATATGCAACCTCATATCTTATGTCAGTGACCTAATCTGAGATCTGCTCTACGGACCGTTGCTTAGGAACGGTTTGTTTTATTTTATATAATTGACAATTATGTTGTTAAATATTGTGACGTTTCCGAACGAAACCTAAAAAAACAGACTATGTGTAGTCTATGGCTTGTTTGACAATCAATTAGTTCTTAAATAAAAATATGTACGCCAAAGTTTTCTGCTTTCAATTAAAATTATATTTAATTTAATAAATCATATTTCCTATCACAAATACTATATTATAACATATATGTCAAGTGCCAATCGGTGTATCTTACGTTTTTTACCAGTTTGTTGTACATATTAAACTATCGTAATATTTATCGCTTTCCATCTGATTTTCCTTGAAACATCCTCGGACAACACGAACGGAAACACAATCGTTCACAGTGGCGCTTCGTAGATCTTTGCATTAAGGCCATAAATTAAAGAGAGATATAAATATACTGTCACTAGATGTTCGTGTGGCTGTTTCGTACCAGGGTGATCTATAAAAATTATTCATATATATCGTCGGCACAACACTAACATAACCCATAATGTTTTTATTTTCTTTTCCTTAAAATATTACATAAATTCAAGAAACATAATTTATTAGTGATCTTTATTATACAAACAAGCTCTCAGTATATTTACTGCGTGACTCTGATTTTGCAAACAAACAAAATCACTTACCGATGGTAATTTATAAACGGATAGGTTTTTGTTTTCTGAACGCATTAGATTTACATCATGGCACTAAAGAAGACATTATTATAATGACAGAATTCACAGATATCTAATATGACAGTGTTATAACAGTGTTTAATGGTAGATTTATTATATTTTGATACAGAAATCAAGAAATAAACAAAATTTTTGTCACTCATGTCACAGTCACATACATATAACCAAAAACCAAAAATTCAAATTCAAATAATTTATTTACAAGTAACATGGGTTACTGTGAACCAGTTCTTGTTTGTTTAAATATGCATCCACATGTACGTCTGGCGTGTAAAATAATAACATAACATGAATAGTAATTTAAAATTTATGAAACAATAGAAACAAACAAAAAGAAAAAATATCATAATAAATTGTAAAATATAATTAAAGTCAAAGTATTCTCAAGTCAAGTATTAAGGTTGTTTCTCGCGGTCCGTATAATGGTCTAAAAGCCACATGGACAGTTTTTTTTTTTTTTAGCTAGCCTCTTTAAATCGGTATCATAAAACAGCACCAAATACGTAAAGGAACCAAGTTTGACGTTTGACCTAGATACGCCAATCAAAAATGAGAACAAAGTTTGTATGTTTACCTCTTTTTGGCTTATGGTCTTAATGCAAAAGCATAAAGAGCAACCCATTATATAGATTGATTTTTATTTTAGTCTGGATTCTATGCTTTAGTTATTTTTCTATGCTGGCCTCTTTGGGCCTCTTTAAATGACGAAATGGCCATGCATCCCATGCAATTATTATTGTAGTTTGGCTGTGAGTATGTTGGGCAGTGGTGTCCAAGATGGTTAGCCTTATAGACTTGGAGATTCTTTCTTCTATAAAAGGATTAAAGCACGTATTTTCAATCCGTTTATTTATTTTCCTTTTTTGACCAACATTGACAACTTAACTTTCTTATTCTATATAATGTGTCAAAGTACATTTTCTTTTTCATTGAACACAAGAGGTTGTATATCTTAAACACTTTCCCTTATTCAACGCTCTTGTATTCCGAGGGCATGGCGAAGAGAAGAGAATCTTGGTCTCGGTAATTCTTTCGTAAAAATATCAGCTAATTGATCCGTTGTGCCGATTCTCTTTACTTCTATTGCACCTTCTGCAACTTGCTCTCGAACATAAAAATGTCGAATGCGAATGTGCTTTGTTCGCTTGTGGAACTCCGGATTATGAGCCAAACGAACAGCAGCTTCATTGTCGACAAACAACGCAGGAGTAATCTCGAGCTTAGTCAATTGCTTCATTATTCGGGTTAGCCAAACCAATTCTCTAGCTGCCTCACTAGCTGCTACCAACTCGGCTTCGGTAGTAGAAATAGCAACCGATGCTTGCCGTTGACTGAGCCACGATATAATTCCTCCTCCATAGCGGCAGGCTACGCCTGTAGTGGATCGGCTAGTCTCTCGATCACCTCCATGGTCAGCATCGCTGAATCCCTCGAGCGTTTCTGGGTTACGCTGTTCATATTTAATTCCATATGAATATGTGCCTTTGACGTAACGCAGAATCCTCTTTACGCCAAGCCAATCTTCTACAGAGGGCGATTCTAATTTCCGTGAAGCAACGCCCACAGCATACGCAATGTCCGGACGTGTACCGACCATTAAATATGCTAAAGCACCGACAGCTTCTCTGTACGGATACTTTTCATTCTTTTCAGTTTCGACTTTCCCTGAATAAGAACCTTCTTTTACTATGGGTTTCGTGACAGGATTGCAGTCTGCCATTCCAAAACGCTCCAGGACTTTCTTTGCGTAGGCTTCTTGACTTATGAAAACAGAGCCATTCTCTCCTCTTACGATTTGTAATCCGAGATAATACGACGCGGGTTTAGTCGTAATGTTCAATATTTTACGTAAGTCGTTAAGAAAAGAGTTTGCCAACTTTTCATCCGTTGCGGCTACTAATCCGTCGTCTACATATAATGTGATTAATAGCTTTCTGCCATTAATTTCCTTTATGAAAAGACAGCAGTCTGTCTCGCATTACTTAAAGCCCAACTCTAGTAAAATTCCTTCAAAACAAGAGTTCCAACATCTTGGAGCTTGCTTTAGGCCATATAAGCTTCGATTAAGTTTTCAGACTCTAGGCGTTCCATCACTAAAGCCTTCAGGCTGCTGCATATAAATTTCCTCTTCAAGTTTTCCGTTGAGGAAAGCTGTAGCAACATCGAATTGAACCAGGTACATATTCTCTTGAGCGCTGACACTCAATAGTGCTCTGACAGTTGCTAGGCGTGTGACAGGACTAAAGGTCTGATCGTAATCGATACCTTTCCTCTGTTTAAACCCTTCACAACGAGCCGTGCTTTGTACTTGTCGATTGTGCCGTCTGGATTCCTTTTTGTTCGAAGAACCCATTTGCAAGGAAGCGCTTTTCTCCCTTCCGGTAAATCACAAGCCGTGCCAACGTTGAGTTCTCTTAGTGACTTCATTTCGCTATGCATCGCTTTTCGCCATTCTTCACCATCATCTCGATTCATCGCATCAGCAAAATTTGCCGGGTATGTCTCGGTAGCGTTCACATAATCGTTGAATCTTTCAGGCCGTCGAATTTCGTTGCGATTTCGTAAATTGTAACGCGGCGGTTCAGCGTCATAGAATTCGTCTACTTCTAGATGTGTTCCGGGTTCATGAACGTGGTCTTCTCGGACTGGCTCGAGTTCCAAATATTCTCCCTCAAGGCCACGTTTAAGATCGTCGCAGACAGATGGTTGATCATCTTCGTTGTCTCCCTCGGGTTCTATATGTAATGGATCATGATGTTCTTTGAGAGCTTGTTCTTCTTTTCTGATGCCATTATTCATTGGCAGTCGCAGTGTGTACTCCCTCGTATTTGCTTCGTTGTTTACAGAAGCTGGGTGAACATCGCTGATAGGAAGCGGTTTCTCATCGAACGTCACATCACGCGAACGAATGAGCCTCTCATTTTTCCCGTCCGTGATCCAAATCCGGTAGCCATCTTCATCATAGCCGATAAGTCACCCTTTTATGGCTTTCTTGTTCATCTTCTTCCGTTTTTGCTTTGGAACATGGACGTAGGCAGTGCATCCTATTATTCGGAGATGTTTGATTTCCGGTTTCTTTCCACTCCAAAGTTCATACGGCGACTTGTCTCTTTTGTTTGTGGGACCTGTTCTATTGAGAATGTATGCAGCAGTACTTATTAGTTCTGCCCAGGAGCTCTTGTGGCATTGTTTCGTGCGCATACATCATAGATCGTGCTGTTTCAACCAGAGTTCGGTTTTCCCTCTCGCTTACACCATTTTGCTCTGGCGTATAGGGCATTACCAGTCTTTGTTGGATTCCATGGGAGTCTAGTAATTCTCGAATGGACTTGTTGTCAAACTCACCACCATTGTCACTGAGCAGGCATTTGACGGTATGTCCTTCCGTCTTGGTCTGAGCTAGCATTAAGGCGAGTTTATCCTTAACCTCTGACTTTTGTCTCAGGAAGTATACCATACGGTAGCCTGTGTAGTCGTCTTTGAACAACACGTAGTACTGGAATTTGGAGTAACTGGGTTGAAATGGTCCACAAACGTCTGTGTGTACAAGTTCTCCTGGCGCGGTAGCTCGTGTCCTCGTACCGAATTTAAGTCTGTGAGCTTTCCCATATATGCAGCCTTCACACAACTCCTTGTCAAGAGGAAGATCTAAGTTCAGTTCGCGTTTAACTGTAGCTTTCACGTGCCTCTTGTTTTGGTGTGCAAATCTCTCGTGGTATAATTGCATAGTATTCAATGTCGCATAGACTTAATTGTGCGGGATTCTTAGGTTGTACGACTCTAACGTCTAGTCTATACAATCCACCTTCTTTCTGACGTTTTCCTTTTAAGCAGGCTTCTCCGTTGACATAGACGGTACATTCTTTTGTCGTTGATGAGAATTGGCTGGTAGGAATCTTGTCGTGTACTGCTAATACCGAAAATAATTTTTTTGTTATGGCCGGAACATACCAAACGTCTTGTAGGGTCACACGTTTTAGTTTCCCTTGTGTACATGCTTCTATTATTACTGAACCTTTGCCTTTAGCACGAATCGAATTGCCATTCGCTGTCGTTACAGTACGGATTTCGTCAAAGCATTTGAAGTCTTGGAATAAATCAGCCCGATTTGTCACGTGGTTCGTAGCGCCGTTATCTACGTACCAGTTTTCAGTGTCAGGATCGATTGAAAATAATTGTGTGCTCTCTATAGACATAAGGATCATGTTCGCGGATTTTGAGGTCGAAGGTGTTGCTTGCGCATTACTGCTTTTCGGAGGCTTGCCGTCTTTGATCCACTTCTGGCAGTTTCTCACTCGATGGCCGATAGCTTGGCAGTAGTTGCATTTCAACTTTCCATCCTTCGTAGACATCTTTCCGGAATTTAAAACAAGAGCTTACTGTTTAAGTACGTTGTTACTCAACAATGCTCGTTAAAATGCACATAAGTGGCTTGTGAGGCTTTCGATAGTTCGTTCAGATTTTGGCAGCAGTAGCCAGCTGCTTCTGAAGGAGAAGTAGGCTTCGTCTAGGGTATCAAGAATCTTGCAAAGAAGTAGCAGTTCTGGAAGCTCGCTAGTTTGGTCCTTACTTAACTCCTGATTAAGCTGCGTCCAAATGTTTTTCAATTTTGACATGTGTGTGGCTATGTCTTCTGCCGGATCCTTTTTAAAACTAAAGAAACTCATGCATAGATTGTAAGACTTATTCTCGTCAGTACCGTCGAAAAGTCTATGCAGCTCAAG
Organism: Bembecia ichneumoniformis; assembly: GCA_910589475.2. Classification (NCBI taxonomy): domain Eukaryota; kingdom Metazoa; phylum Arthropoda; class Insecta; order Lepidoptera; family Sesiidae; genus Bembecia; species Bembecia ichneumoniformis. Next base: position 3,000,107 of record OU342530.1, on the reverse strand, counting down.
CCATACGTTTCTTGCATTTGTGTATCTCATGACCTTTCTCAATGTGTCTTCTTGCATATTAGTTGCGGGACGGGTCGTAGCAGACTTATGGCTTTATATTTCCAAGTATCCCAGTTAGATTTCCCTTGCAACAACCCAATCTGCAATTTCGTGAAATTCTCCATTTTCGTTGGTGGGTCCGATAACCTATTGTAGTTTGACTGAGAGTATGTTGGGCAGTGGTGTCCAAGGTGGTTAGCCTTATAGACTTGGAGATTCTTTCTTCTATTAAAAGATTAAAGCACGTATTTTCAATCCGTTTATTTATTTTCCTTGACAAACATTGACAACTTACTTTCTTATTCTATATAATGTGTCAAAGTACATTTTCTTTTTCATTGAACACAAGAGGTTGTATATCTTCAACAATTATGGAATCACTAATATACAACAGTAATGACTTCTATTCTTATTGAGATGGTAAAATTAAACTAAAGGATACAATTACATAGAATATTTGTAATGAAATTTAGGATTACATCAATATTTTATCAATTATGGAAACGCTAAAATTTTAACATTGTTAAAATTACACAAAATATACACTAATACACAAAATAGGGAAGAATAAAAAAACTTCTGGTAAGAAAAAAAATATTTAAATTATATTATGTTCCCGAGTAAAAAAAATAATATACTAAAGGAAAAAAGTAAAATAAAAAGTAAAATCTAAATTAAAATTACCAGAACTACGTTATAGTTGATATTAAAACTGAGACACTGGTTTGGTGGCGTAGATTGCAAAGATACTAAGCGTAGACCATAAATAATAATAACGATATTGCTTTAGTTATTTTTTTAAGCATTTTGCTAAATTTGTGGAAAATTAGTTAGTCTGTGGTTTGAAAAGTATTCTGTGTTCCCTGATTATATATACTCTTGGCTAGTAAATGTGAAATGAGAACAGAAAAATTATATATTATATCCAGTGTTGCCGTTATAGCGACTTTGTCGCTAGATCTAGCGGATTTTGGATGTCGTTAGCGACTATTTTTTTCGATCTAGCGACTTAAAAAAATTTAGCGACTTCTTGTATGCAAAGCTACAAAGAAATAAATAAGAAAAATGTAGAAAAAAGTATAGTGAAATTACAAAAAGAAGTGACTTTTAAATATTGAAATACCTACAGAAATATTTCGGTACAAATTTAAATGTAGGTATAGTTATTAGCAACACTACTAATTGCTATTGATTTTTGGGAAATCTATTAGAATGACGTTCGATCTCCAGGTTCGGTCTGTTCATATTATGTTCGGTTCATATTATAATGTCGCTATTTCTTTCTCTTTCATTCGTTCGTTAGCAATCCACCGTTTAGAGAAAAGAAGGTATGGAATAACCAGTTACGTTTTAAGAAGGTATGGAATACCAGTTCTATGTTACGTTTTTGCAGAACAAACCTGTAGTGTATGCGTTTGTTTACTATCTTCTTGACGCGGGTAATACAGTCTCGTGCGCACCACGTCCGTCAGTGTCGGCAGTAGAGGTGGGTCGGTACGCGATTTTGCCATATCAAAACTAAACTATTTATCGCCACCCAATACCGGGTTTTGAAACTATGTATTTTAAAAACTATGTATTGGAAGGATAAAGTTTTTATAGAGCGTTGCGGTTGAAACTGTTTGCCGAATAAAGTCTTTTTCGTGTGTAACGGTAACGTTTAATTGAAACTGTGTATTTATTTGAAAACAACGTTTCCAATATGTGAGCGAGAGTGATGGGCCCGCTATAAATTTTGTGTTATTTGTTGAGTTATGATATAAATAAAATTTAAAAATATATAATTTGTGTTTGTTAAGTATTTTTCTAAATATTCTTATGCCAAATAAAATGATCTTTCCTTCATACTTTAACCAGGCTTAGGACTGGCTGCAAATTTTTATTGTTGGTTATTCGATGTATGCTTTGAGATTCAGAGATTTTAGGAGAATTTGTTTACTTCTAATTGCAGGCGTATTTAAAAGTTCATTTCATTTCAATATTATGTTCATTGCGTGTCCATATTTACACCCTATTTACAAGTTTTTTTTTTTTACATTTTTAATATTTTATTTAATTACACAACTTTTTACACTTATTACCTATTTATAAGCATCCAAATTTGCATTTAAAAATGTCAATTTTTAAATGCAAATTAAAAATTTTTATTTTATATACTTAAGACTATATTTATACTACGAATTATGAAACTATCTTTTATTTACACTATTTAACACACCAAATAAGTATTTAAAACTACAGAAACAGTCGATTTAACTCAGGAAGACATGCGCGAAAGCTAACGAAACGGGAACGAAACGAAAGTGAGTGAAAACTAAATCTAAAATAATCCAAATAAGTATTTATTGCCTTCTTGAACTATGACCCTCATTGACCTAATTCAAAATAGCCGATAACTGCTTATAATGCAAGAGAAATTAGGTGTTAAATCCTACATCCTCCTCCTAGTAGAGAATGTGAGACGGGCAGGGGGCGCGGAAATATGTTTGCATTTCAGCGCGATCCGTTGCTCTCGCTCGCGTAATAATCACTCATATATGTCGGTCTCTGTCGCGTTCGCGTTACATTGGATATTCGGTATTTCCATTCACTACTTATCGTACGCAGCGTAGCGGCTACCAATACATAGTTTTGCTCGATACATAGTTTTTGTGAAACTCAATACCGGGTTTTAGGTATTGCACCGATACATGGTTTTTGAAACTATTTATGGTTTGAAACGCTCACCTCTAGTCGGCAGTATCACGAGAGCGATAACCGACAGTAGACGTGTTGGTCGTCCGCCCATTAAGTGCGTTTTCAGAGCCTGTGACTCATCCCACGACTAGGGGCTGCTACAAAACCTATTTTGTGTGAATAGTGTATGGCGACGAAATGTTTGTTTGTATAAACCTAGGGATTTGATTACTATGAATAAAGCTTTCATTATACAAATTTGCTTTGTTTACATCATATTTTTTACTATGGAATATTTTGAAATATTTAGCGACTTCTAGCGGATTTTTTAAGTAATTTTATTTTAAAATCGGGGGACTTTTTCATCAAGATCTGGAGACTTTCTTTTTTTCCGAAACGGCAACACTGATTATATCAATCAAATAGTAGTACTTAGTAGGCCCATAGAAAAATTATTAAAGAAGAGTAGGCCAGACCAGAGTGACCAGTCCACTAGTCCAGTCGAGTTCACTGTCACTGTCCAGTCAGCAACTGAGTTTAAAGATTTTAATCATCAATTAATTTTTCAATTTGAAATTAGTTAATTTAAAAATAGTGCAATTAGGTTAATAGTAGAAGTGCAAGTGAATAGCCCTCGTTAAGCATTTCCTATGACAGGTACCTACACAACTTTTCAATTTATAAAAATGTATATTTTTGATTATTTGTACTTAGAAACTCGTATGTATGTATGTTATACGTGTTGTTTTATTTTATTTTTTTCTAAAATTGGGGGCGTAACAGCATTATAATTCTTTGTAGCTGTACACATTCTTAACATTATTATGGAATATACTGTTTTATCATAGAAAATAATGGATTTAAATAAACAAGCTACCTGTTTTTTTAACATATTTAATTATCAGACTCAATTATTACAAATAGAAAGAATAACTTAGGTTGAAAACAATCCCTGTATTAAATTTTTATAAAATTTGTTATACAAATATCACATATTGGGGTAGGTAAATCAAATCATTTATTGCTCAAAAAAAGGATAACAAGGTCACTTTTTTGAAGTCAATTATATATTTTACCAAGGTTTCGGAAAAAAAGGCAAAGATGATGAAGACCCTGAGAAGAAACTCATGATACCATTCTTTTTGTCATCTTTAAAACAACATATATAAAAATTACAATTATTATTACACAAATTGGGGTATATACAATACTAAACATAGTATGAGCTCAGAATCGTTTAAATCCAGGCTTCATTACCGCTTAAATAATCAGAAATTTTATAAAAACCGTTTGAATCGGGTTACATTTTTATTAAATGGACTAATATTTTTATGCTATAAATTAAATTTTCATAAATGTACTGACAAATAACAGTTCATTGTACTTCTATAGGAGCGAAGACTGCGGATCTAATCAGTAGATAGCTCTGATGGCCCTTTTTTGGAAAATGAAGATAGTTTTTATGCAGAACTAAAGCTTTTATTTAGCTTTTCAATATGGGGACCCCATTGTAGTTAAAATCTTCAGTAATACCTAAAAACACTCAATTCTACGGGCTCCAATTTTCACTGCCCAAAACCACATTCATTACAATATTTTTTACATTAAGGGTACTGAATTTAACAAGTTTAGTTTTTTTAGCATTAGAAGGATATTAAAGTCTAAAGATCCATAATTAAAATCTTTTTATGACAATTCTATCTTTATAACTAAATTGTAATGAGCCTATATTTCCAGATATAAACTACTTCATTTAAGGTAATGACATGCATACTAACCTCATAGATTCTTGACACAGTTAAGTAGTTACTTTGATATTTTGGTTCTACCCTTATTTAACAGTGTTTTCATTATAATAACTTACTTCAGTGGATGGATAGATTGCTAATATGTTTAAATCTCTAAGATATAATTTGGTAGCTTTAACATTAATTCATTACTAGAATGAAAAAATCTAAGATATTTTAGAGACATATGCCTGCAATGCCCATATACATTATACTTAGCTATATTGTGTGTAATTTCTTATTTTTACTTTTTGTTTCTAAATCGCTTTGTTCTGAGTCAGATTTGTTTTTTACTTATTGTACAAATTGCGCCCAAAAATACCACCCCAATGGACATACCCTTGGTTTATCAAAAATGAAACGCCGGAAATTCCAAGGGTAGATAGAATCTGTTTATTGAAACAAATACAAGACTCGGATGAAAGGAATGTTCGCGAGTACATGTTAACGCCATCTAGTTACCTTTCATTGAGCCCTGCTTGTTGTTAAATATGCGGACTTAAACACTTATGTCTTTTCACATGGTCAATTGTTTTTATTTTTATGCTTATTTTTATTTTTAAGTTTGCTAAATACTCTTCATTTCAAATATTTCATTTTTTAGTACAAATATTTTAATAATCTCTACATTGGAACTTTGTATGTAAGGATGTAATAAACATTTGTATTTTAACAATGGAATTTTTTTTGCTTCAGTTTTAGGGGAGCCTTCATGGAGCGTTTTCCACTTAAATCTTCGCTACCAAAAATGAGTTCAACGTATCAATCTGTCTTCAAAACGGTAAATACCCACTTACAAAAAATTAAAATAAAAAACTTTACATTGAATTACAGTATATATGTGCTATTTTCTTCAATGACTATTTGCCATCTAGTAGGTAGTGACTAGAAAAACGCGACAAGTAGTTTTGGCAGTCCTTCCTCTTTTTTTTTAATGTTAAGTTCGGCAGACATGCTGACGGTCCACTTAATGGTAGATGGCTACCGTCGCCACGCTACAGGTACGCAAGCAACGCCACAGGTGCTGCAAGTGCGTTGGCGACTACAGTAGGATTAAGGATAAGGGATTGGGAAGGGATAGGTAAATGGGCTCTAGCTAGGATAAAAATATTCAATATATTATAAGTATGTAAATAAATTTGTTACTTGTTATAATAGGGAATGAATGGCAGTGGCAACGGTCGCGGTGTACACTCTGCCAGCGAAGACGAATTGGTGGACATAACGCCGGGCATACAGAATATAGGAGATACATCCCCCACAAACCATGGCACATTTCAACTGTACGAGTATGGAGCAAGTAACTCTACTTCCAGTCCTAATTGTAAGTACTTAATATTTTTTTATGACAGAGTGACAAGCAGGTAGCCTCTGTGGTCTGCCATTGAAAGTACCTATTTAGGTTTAGATCTCATAGTGGTATGTAGTATATTTTTAACTCCGCTTCATTATTATATTTATGACATGTGAATGACTACTACTAAACGGCTAATATACTACTTTAAATATTATCTACTCTTATATACAAGTTGAGGAATATACAAACTAAGTATCTTAAACAGCTGTTATGTAGCAATGAAGCGGTACAGTGTCTGCTTATACTGGTTGTGTGCTATTTGTGTGATTTACCATGATGACTATGCTTCGCCACATCGCACTCAAGCACCCAAAACATATGTGGAAAATGTCGGATGGGAAAATCTGCCCCACCTGCCATATGGTTCAGACCTTGCCCCCTTCTGACTACCACTTGTTTCGTTCGATGTAGAATGCCTTTACCGGAATATGCTTCACTTCAGATGGAGGTATCAAAAAATTGGCTCGATTCATTCTTGGCCTCAAAAGGCATTTCTTTTGTGAATCTACAAATTACCAGAAAAATTGGAAAAAGTGTTGACTAGCGATGAAAATTACTTTGACAGACATGTTAATTTAAAATTTAGCATTTATTTTCACTGAAGAAGAGTGATTGTTAATTCACACAGCCAAGAGTTTGAAATATAAACACCTCTCAATAACCTCAATAATCGACTATACAGTATGGGTAATCAAGCTGTATTTTTAGGCAAATTCTGTGAACCCATTGTTAAGAATTATTATGGGGACCAAACGTTACAAAAACATGCCACAGTTGCTTAACAACCTACCTGAAGATATGTACAAGGAATCATTTAAAAAGAAATTCAATAACAAGCTAAGGAAACACATGTTCAATAGTTTTAAATAATATTAAATTTTTTTTGACATAAAATAATACATTTTCTTGTATAATGTCTCTTAATTAGAATAATATTGAGAGACATATTCCCACAGACAAATTTTGAACAATGGTTTTACGTTTGTATTAATTGATTAAATAAATAAATAATATAATAAATTCATTACTCCATAGATGGGAAAACTCTTCAAACAGGGATGTGTAAAATGAAATAAATAAATTGATATTTCTTTATGTTTCAAGCATACATCGCTCAGTACTTTGGCCCTTCAGCCGGTAAGATAATTAAGTATAATATTGTAAATGTAAGAAAAAAAAATAACGCTTGATATCATCCACTAATGACTTAATTCACAAATTCAAATGGGAAGGTCCAAAAGAAAACATTTCATTGTCAGATAAAGTATTTTTATTGGTCTAAATAAAGCATGCACATTGCTAATTTTATCATTTAAGGTATTTTATCATTTAACATGATAATTATCAAATATTTCAATCCTCAATTTTCACAAAAAAACGTACATAATTCTATAGCAAACTAGACTGACACGCCCCGGCTTTGTCCGAGTTTTACTACAATTGAAACAATAAAGATTTTTATTTATTTAGGTGCAGTTGTTTCGGAGTTACCCTCCAGATACATAAACGCACAAATTCGCACCAGTTTGCTCAATATGATTTTTTTTTCTTACAAACATTTCTTTATTGTTTTACATAATCTTTATTACTTCAATTAAATTAATATTTTTAGTACTTCTATATTCTAAAAAATCTAAAATAAAATTTCTTAACTATACCTACGAAAACTTTTTCTGAACATTCGAATACTTGGAAATATGCGAATAATTCTAATTCTAGAATAATCATATCAAGACACTAACTCAGATTTTTACTATGTCGAGAACATGTTAAAAGTGTTTAAAAATTAAGTTTTCTTGCCAATTTTCATTTTATATTAAAAAATCCACTTTGTCGAGAATTCATAAGTAAGTTTGTTTTTTGTAAAAGTTTTGATTGTAGTTTTCTTATAGCTAAAAATGTAAATGTTATGGCAAATAAATTGATGAACATATACCTACTTTTGGACCGCCCGCGTTGAAACTCTAAGCAAAGTAGTTCATGAAATTAGTAGGTATTGATTGAGTAGTATTTTTTTATTATATATACATAATAATGTCAAAGCCTCGTATGATTTGTTTAATCGCATACAATTTTTTTGCAGATTGATCACATTTTATAATTGCACTTGTATTAGAGTGCACATGCACACCCACTAGAAATTATCTTTAAATTGCTAGTTAAACAATTTAGGTTTAAACAAGAATTTTAGAAAATGTTTACATTAGAAATTAAAAATTCTTAGGTAAAATTAATTTAGAATTTCACACGCTTTTATTATTAGCTAGCTATGCCCGCTATTTATAAACACAAACCTTCCTTTATTATTGCTCTTTCCATTGGTAATAACCATATCAAATTCCGTTACTTGGCTTAGAAGTTATTGTAGAAACCAGACAGGAGTGGCCAATTTTATTTTATAATATCAATGTTTGTATGTATAGATGCATCCCCTACTAATTACTTACAAATGCGAAAGTTTGAGGATGTATGGATATTTGTTACTCTTTCACGTAAAAAGTACTGAATAGATTTTCATGATGTTTGGCACACATGTAATTGATTACCTGGATTAAAGTTTATTCCAGGATAATAATTGTTGTCCTGAAAAAATGTTAGTTTCCCGTTAATTTAGGATAATTTTTATCCTGAAAAATTTTTCAACGCAGACGAACACGCGGGCCCCAGCTAGCTCGAACTTAGAAGTTTTCAAAGAAGAACTATTATAGAAGTTAACTAAAGATTTATCCAAAGCAGGCTTTAATCGTACAATTTAAATAAACTATTCAAAATTTCTGTACATAGATATATATTTCATTTACTGAGTCCTTTTGAAATAAGAAAGTAAACAATAGTGCTGCCATCCACCTGCATTATCTTATTTGAATGGACAATCATCGCAAAGTTATAATGTTTTTATTTAGCACTTATTATTGATAAAATAATAACATTTTTTATGTATTGATACCTATTGTAAGAGATTAGATTAGACAGTGTTTGATTGGAAGTTGAACGAAAAAGTCGCTCGGTTTGTCTTAAAAGTTATGTTAAATCGACAATGGAAAAGCCAAGCGGATCCGAAGAAACCGAGCCCCTTGTAGGTAAAAGGTAGAATTTAATTTAACTTCTTGTTTTAGAAAATCTCTTGCTATAATTGCACGAATGTTCACGAGCCTTTTACAACAAACCTCGTGACTGCTTTCGTCACAAAAGACAAGATTGTCGATTTATTATGTCACTTCATACGTTCCCATAGGAAAGTATTTGTTATGTTATCAAAATATTTCCATAATATTTTCATGTTAATATATTTTGAGAAGAAATGTAACCGAGTAGGTAGTTATCTTTGGGGATTATTATTCTTATGTAGATAGACATACGCACTATATTTATGTCTGTGTGTGGGTGTCTCGGCAGTGACAGCGTTTAATGTGTATTACGAGTACGACAATAGAACACTTCCTACCCACTTGAGTAAAAATACCCAAATGTTGCCATTACACCTTCCCATGAAAACATTACGTTACCACAAAGATTTTCAACTCTAGATCGGCCAAGATGAAAGAATCCGTTATGTGATATTTAGAACCACGTGGTACAAAATCGCTCAGTCCATCGCCAACTTTACAAGGCTATTTAGCTACGCCATGGCTACCCTGATTACGGCGATCAGGATCAATATTTCTGTAGGAAAAAAAATCCCAATGCCCTCTATATATTCTTTATATTTAATCTTTTTGAGTTGCAACGAAATTATATTAATGTTCATTCTATTAGTTTCTTAATTGGTATTTATTTCTCTTAAATGTTTATTTTATTTATTTATTTACAAACAAAGGTTGAAATTGTGGGTAATGTAATAAACCCTTAATAGGGTTGTCTAAACAATGAGTACTTCAATACAGTCTCAGGTTTTTATATAATACAAACTCATTTTGTAATACGTAAATATTGAAATAATATTAAATTTTGAAAACATTTTCAAAGCAAAGGACCAAAGTTAATTGGCAATTTAAAAATGAAACCACATTTTACTTTGACAATGAATTAACATTCGAGATTAACTTGCTTATCCAATGACGAACTTGGGAAGCCTTCACGACGACGGGAAAACTGTGTTTTAGCCTTTCATCTCAGTTTATTACAACTATAAATATTCGCTTTATTATTAAAATAGCAAGTAAAATGAAATGATACAGAATATTTTCAACAAACAATTAATGCCATAAAACATTATAAATAATTTAAAATAAACAGCGTTTTTTGGGATTTTTTTCTTTCATACTTATGGCAACCCTATATTTGACGTTTCATTATACTTCACACGCACACACGCATGCATTTGCATACGTCGTCCGTCACCGACCGAGTTTGTATTGTAAGAAAAATGGGTGATTTCATAGTTTTATCTCAAATCGTCACTCGTCAGATGTTTTAGTTAATCGGGAGCTTCATTTGTTTTCATTTAACACTTTATTATTGTTTCGATAAATCGATAGTGAATGCGTTTTGAAAGCGCGCAGTGAGAATTTGTTTGTAGTTTGGAAGTGACATAATATTTTTGTTTCGTTATTGGGTATTCACAGCGCCATAGATCGATTGTAGTGTGGTGGCATATTGAATGTTTCAATTATTATAAGTGTTATTTATTCTGTTGCAGGGGACGCTGTTTCATTCACTGGAATGCAAGGTGAGTGTGCGAAACTTATTTACATTTTCTATTCTCAAAATGCTTCAGTAAAATTATGTTTTGAGATTGTTGTAACAACTACACACGTTTTACCATCGTTTTACTCGCGTTGTGTGTTTTGTTTTAAGTGCTATACTATTAAAAAAACTGTAGTATTATGATAAACAAAATAACTAAAAAAATAACTGATTGTATGTACTTATAATGGTAATTTTTACTAAATACTATCACAGTAGGTTCACAGTAAATGTTCAGAAACAGTAGTATTTTGTGCTTTGAACTTTTTCATTATATTGATTTTTGATATGTAATAATTAGTAATTTTTTTTTTTTAAATATTTATTGCTATTTTTCTATTGACTTAATCACTGGCAAGACTACAGACATAATCTTTCTAAGAGCAATGTTTAACACTTTGTATGCCGGAATGTGGATCCACGTTATTAATAAATCATGGTAGAACCCCCATGACTCCTTCTGGGAGAACAATTAGGTCAGTCAGAGTCAGTAGTTAAATCGGTAAAAACGGTTGAAATTTAAACAACCTATATATATCATTATAAAACGGCAAATGACACTTGAAATGATAAATTTAAATGCTGGCAGACAAGGGTAATTCGGCTTCCGGCATACAAATGGTTAAAGGGAGTTTCTTTCATCACAAATAATACAGTAACTTTTATGTAGATCCCACAATTGCCATTCTATATTTCTTTTGATGAAAATACTGATTTCATTGTCCCACTGCTGTCTTTATTGTGAATGTGATTTATAATTTTTGCTACCCAACTAAAGTCACAATAATATATTCCAGTCTATTATAAAGGGACCATTTACATAAAACCGTGTCCATCCTGTTGCAATAGTTAAACAGTTCTATGTAAATATTTAAAATATACTTAACGAGGATTCAGATCTACCTGTTGTATAATTTTGAATACAGTTCTTTAAGGTCATTTATCCATGCATTGTGGTCATTCTCTTTTCAAATATTAATTACAAATTTAAAACTACAATGCACACCTTTATGGTAATTTTATTAAAACACATATATGATCTATGAATTTATAAACTGTATAATGATTTAATAACATGTCTTAAATAGCTTTTAGTTCTGATGATCGTAACTTTTATATAGTTGTCATTCTAAGATTTATCATTTTCAAAATGGACATTCAACTTAAATGCCACCTTTCCCATTTGAGGTTTCCATTCCATGTCACTATTCCATTGCGTATTCCATTTCATTAGCTTGGAAAATTCAGATATATTTATCGGCTGTATAGTTGTTATTTTAATGGTGTAATCATTTCAAAGGAAAAGAAGCTTGGAAAGTCTTTGTATCTAATAATTATTATAGAAAGTCAACTTAACATTATATGATCTAAACAATGGTATATATCACAAGTCAGTAAGACATAATTATTTAAGTAAATTGCAAATTTTAGTTAATATACTATCAACTATTATAGGGTGTAGATCATACAAGTTCAGTCTTGCCTTAGTAATAATAATATATTAATATTAACAGGAGACACGGATGAGATTCCTGGCATCGGTCAGTATGATGATTTTCACACTATTGACTGGCAAAGAGACATTGCTCGTGACCGGATGCGTCACAGATACATTGTCAAGAAGCGACAGGACTCTATATGGGATTTAATTAAGGTAATTATTTCAATGTATTCTGAAATGTACATTAAACATACACACTTATTTTCTCCATCAGAATAGATGTGCAAAAATTATTTGAAAAGTATGTTTTGAGAAAAAAATCAAAGAAGTTCTCTAAAACTTCAACATTATTATAAACTTGTTTAATATATTATAGGATACACTGAAAATTGGGAAATTACGGCACTGCTTTCTCAATAATAGACTATCTGTTATTTATAATTGTTAAACATGTAATAATCTGCCTGCTTGCAGGGAGCCCATGATGCGTGGTCCGGATGGGTGTGCGTTTTAGTCGTGGGGGTCTGCACAGGAGTGGTGGCCGGTGTCATAGACATTGGTGCATCATGGATGACAGATCTCAAGTTCGGCATATGTCCACAAGCATTCTGGTTCAACAGAGAACAATGCTGTTGGTCCAGCAATGAGACCACTTTTGACCATGGCAACTGTTCTCAGGTATGCATCTGTTTTATATTATTGTACATTTGATTTTTACAAAATATTTTCTAATGCTAGTAGGTACATTCACAATGCACAAAAATGAGTCCAGACTATATAAAAAAAGATGTTATAAAATATATGTTATATGTAAGGGGGCAATGCCAACACTGACTTGGTGTTCTTGACATGGTGATTAACACATCTATATGTCAATAGTTGTTAATAGAAAACAAGCAGTTATTAAACATCGACCATGCAAACTAACCAGGACATACTTTTTCGTTTTATTTGACATGTTAAAAACAATAAATATATGTAGTCAATGTAAAATTTTGATAATGCTTAAGTGTAAAGAAGATTGTGTTCTTATATAAGGTAAAATACCTGTCTATTAAACCAATCAACACCATAATGGTTACTGCCGCCAAGCGGGCTGCCCAATTTGAGACTGCGAAATGCAGTGTGCCCCTATATTATATTAAATGTTTATATGTGCAGTGGTTAACATGGCCGCAAGTATTCGGCGAGTCACGCGACGGCCCCGGCGCCTACATCATTAGTTATCTCTTGTACATCATATGGGCTCTTGTGTTTGCTGCACTCTCCGCTTCATTAGTACGCATGTTTGCACCCTATGCATGCGGATCAGGTAAGGCATACATATAAACCAAACTTCGCTTTTGATTTCATTAAAAGGAATATATACCGGAAATTAAAAGTAAAACGAAGTTTTTCATAAATCTAAATGAATAATTTGTTATCATGTTTATAAGAAGATCGTTTTATTGCCTCACAAATATGTGAATAAAACAGTAATAGCCCAGAGGAGCGTGTCTCTGCTTTGGTCAACTGGTCTCTGCACGATTGAACCAAAACTTCAGTCTGACTGTTTTCAAAGATATTGAAGTCATACTAGTAAGCTTGCATTAAAGTAGTAAGACTACATTACGAAGATTGGAAAAGAAAATTATAATTGTAATGTTAGATTACTAGTGTGGAATTATATAAAATATCGAAATATATAGTAGACTAGCTCTGCCCGGTGCCATCGTCCACCTTGAAATTTTATAGCATGTAAATATATAGAACTGCCAACGTCTAAACCACCCAACAGATTTTGATACAGTTTTCACTAATGGTAATAGCGATAAACATGAAAGGTTTGTGTATATAGTTTGCAGAAAAAAAAGCATCCATATGTGCTATAGTTTTCTAAATTCCAATACTGACCATCCTTCTAGGTCTAGGTCATTTATGTTACATGTTAAAGATAAATTCTTCACACAAATTATTAAAAAAAGTGAGTAAACGCCTATAGTGCGGATTGTATAAATGTACATTTTAAGTAAATCTGCAACTTTAACTCCTTATTGTGTTTTAGGTATACCCGAGATCAAAACCATCCTTAGCGGGTTCATTATAAGAGGATACCTTGGCAAGTGGACACTGATAATAAAGGTTGTTGGCCTAATATTGTCTGTGTCGTCGGGATTATCGCTGGGAAAGGAGGGCCCAATGGTGCACATCGCAAGTTGTTTGGGTTTGTATACCTTTATTATCATTTCTTATGTAACGCTCGGGAGGTAGGTTAATATATACCTAACATGGTAACACATGATGGTAGGTGGATGCCGTCATCTATTAAGGCGACTCCAGCCGCAAAACTCGTCCCACACTGAATTGCTAAGGGGCAGTTGCTATCCGCCGTACTTGCAAATCTCGGAAATATCTATTTAAAATATTAAATAAAGTATAATTCAAATTTTTCTTTTGATGAGCTTTCAGATAGTGGATCTTAAAATTTATCTTAAGAATTAGCTATTTAAAATATTCATTATTAAGCAAATCACACGGTTACAACATCGATATTAGACCGCAACCTAGTAATATTTTTATATATATAATTAAATATAATTTAAAAAATAATTATGATGATCCCCTTTCATATATCCTGCAGATGATTTGAGTATTTTTTAAATTATAATTGTTATGATAATTTAAAAGGAAAACGGTTACAAATAAGTGGATTTTTTTATCATTAGGGGCTAGCGTCCCCTTAACACAAGCAACGCCAATCCCAAGGACGAAGAAAACTAGGAAGTATGAAAACGTTTCGTGACCGTAGATTGATATCATATCTGACACGAGTTTGTATTATCTGACGATATAATACCTACTATAGGAATAAAAATAATTTTTTTGTAATGTGCCCATATTTTTGGGTATTCATGGATTATTTATTTATTGTGTTTTCCTATATAATTTATTGTTATTTTTATATATAATTTGAATGTTCTTTTATTTATAGGTAATATTCTATCTTACCTATTTCCAAAGTATGGTCGAAATGAGGCAAAAAAGCGTGAGATTTTATCTGCGGCGGCTGCGGCCGGCGTCTCTGTCGCTTTCGGTGCACCCATTGGAGGCGTGCTTTTCAGTTTGGAAGAGGTATGTCTTCTTAAGAGCAAATTTTGAGACATTCTACAAAAAGACAATTTAGACACATAATATTAAATATTACGTGCGACCCAACTTCACAAATTATACAAACTTTACTGAGGAGGACAACGATTTCATTTTATAATAGATATAGATTACTGGTATAAGCCTAGTGGTCGAACTTCATTCATAATCACAAAAAGGGGAACGTAAACTTTTTTTATTGCCACAAAAGTGCTGCCGACCATAGATTAAGGATGAAGTAGTTATTAGTAAGGGATAGGGAAATTGGCAATCAGAATGGGAAATGCGAAATCCACAAAGCACTCCGCGGTCTTCTGTAAGGGGGTGGTTACTGTCGCCAGACGGGCTGTCCAAACGACCGTTTTTAATTTGTATTGACATTATTTAATTTGTATTTTTTCACCCAGGTGTCCTACTACTTCCCGTTGAAAACTTTATGGAGATCGTTCTTTTGTGCTTTGATAGCGGCGTTTATACTTCGCTCAATAAATCCATTCGGCAACGAACACTCTGTGCTGTTTTTTGTTGAATACAACAAACCTTGGATCTTTTTTGAGCTGATACCATTTGTCGGTCTTGGAATTATTGGAGTGAGTATGCTTATAGTTTTCTGTTTTATTATTGTTTTAACCTTGTCCTATTTTAAACAGTTAATCGTTATCGAAAAATATTTTTACAGGGCTGTATTGCAACGATATTCATAAAGGCGAACATATACTGGTGCCGCTACCGTAAATACTCCAAACTGGGACAGTATCCGGTGACAGAGGTGTTGGTGGTCACGCTGGTGACAGCTATCATCGCTTACCCGAACCCTTACACGAGGATGAATACCAGCCAACTGATATACTTGCTTTTCAACCAGTGCGGCATTTCAAACTCTGATCCACTATGGTGAGTGACTATGGAAATTATCACGTTAAATTTAATTTGTTTGGTTTGCCTTACTTTGATACCGCTTTTTATCTTGAGTTGTAACTGTTTGACGACTTTCGTCATCGTAACGCAGCTGATCTTCGCAACCAGTTGCGATATCGTTTTTGGAGAGTGTTGACTTGGATTGCTTACTGTTGCTACTGTTGACCCACCTACAATTAATTGGTACTGTTCATATAGTTATTATGAATATTATTATGACACAATACTTATTATGAAAACATCCCTTATAGTGTCTTTACCTAAATTATGTCCTTACAATTACGTATGTTATTGAACAAAATTCTGTAAAATATGTTAATATTTTTTTAGAAATTAAAATTTTGTTTAAAAGAATCGTTTTTGTGTCAATATTATTTAAAGGCTCAAAAACGATAGTTAAAATGTGTTGTCAACACAACGTCATTGTAAATTTTAAGCACCTAGAATATTTCATTATCATTGCACGTGATTAAATCAAATATTTATCCATTCGTCCTCTATAATATAAAATAGGGCAATTTTTTTAGTTAATTGTTTATTATATGTTTAATATTTATCTAAAGCTTCTTCAATAAATTACAGTATTCGATAACAGCATTTTTTTTAAAGGTTTATTTGTACAGAATCAATTAAAAAACCTAAAAATGGTTCAATGACGTCACTGTTATGGTTGAATAAAAATACATAATTGACTTGAGTTTATTTTTAATCCAATGCATTAAAAATAACTTTGATGTATATAAATAATTTAAAATAGTTGCTGTAAGTGTAAGCAATCTATATTTTGTTCGTATCTATTCGTTTTGGTCAAATTTTGTTTGAGAATCTTCATCAGATTTGTCCTTGAAGAAACAAATAAAATTCACGTGTAATGCGTTTTATTTTTGGGGTCTGTAATCAGTAAAAATACTACTTCTCGCAATAGAATACATTTTATAAATACATTTTATAGAATATAAAATAATAATAATATATTTAAAATATTTCAAACTTGGTAATTAATACTAATCTTAATATATAAAAATGAATCCCTATTTCCCTTGGTCACGGCATCACGCGTGAACGGGTAGACCGATTTTAATTCGGTTTTGACTAATAGAAAGAGGGATAAACGGGGAATGTTCATATATTATATAAAAATTGCACCACGGGCGAAGGCGGGGGCGGAACGCTAGTATAGGTATATAAGTTAAAATAAACACATAATTGGATGTGATTTTGTGAATCGTGTTTTCATTACTATGCAATGAACTCAGTCATTGAAATATTTATTGTTTTTTGGTTTATCTCACAGGAAAATTTTAGTATGTAATATACTATGCTCAGGTAACTGTGTATTTTTTAACATGTGAACATCCATAAATATCTTTCCTTTCCAAAAATTAACTATAATCATTAATAATATTAAAATGCTTTGATTTTACTGTGTCATCCAATTAATTATTGAATGTTTCTGTTGCTTACAGTGATTACAACCGCAATTTCACGGATGTGAACTCGGCTATAGAGAAGGCGGCTGCTGGTCCAGGCGTGTACCGTGCCATTTGGCTTCTGTTCCTGGCACTAGTGCTGAAGCTGGTAATGACCGTGTTCACGTTTGGCATCAAGGTGCCTTGTGGACTGTTCATTCCGAGTCTGGCGCTTGGGGCAATTGCAGGAAGAATTGTTGGCATAGGTGAGTCCATACATTACTAATGTTGTAGTTATACTGTAGTGAATACATACTAAAATAACTATAAAACCTGAATAGTTCCAAGCTCTAAAAAATAAATAATTTTGATTGAAGTGAAAGTACTGTGCTCGCAATGAGAGTAAAATTTCAAGATCGATTTTGTGTGTTGCTGTAACTGTTCTGCAAAAGTAAATACTATTAATCATTTAAAATACTTATTTTATTTTAGTTCTTTCTTTCTTTCTTTCTTTGCATCTACCGTTTTCTATATACATATATTTGATCGTCAAAGAAGTTTCACTTCTGACACGCGTAACCTGTACACGGTATTTTTTTTTAAATATCATTGGTATTTCAAACGATAATATTATTAAGTTATAAAACGTAAGTTTCCAAACAATTTTTCCAAAATTAAGATAAGGTTAAAAAAAAATTGGCTAATCGGTCCTGCCGTTTTTGAGTTGTGCATTTAGTAGTAAAACGTTTAGCGATTATTTTTATTTTTTATTTTATATAAGTAGATAGATTTATGTCAACCAAACAAGAGGTAGACATTTGGAAATTTTAAGATCTTAACCTTAAAACCTTAATTATGGCCAAAATGATTGAATTTAAATTAGTTTAATTTAAATTCAATCATTTTGGCTTTCAATTCAATCATTTAGGAGAATTATGTTGTTAATTCTTTTATAGAAATTAGGCGTTTAGGCGTTTAGATAAAAATAATTTTTTTTATATGTTAAGATCGACAGACAGGCTGAGGGTCCATTTGACGCTTAATGGCTACCGTCGCCTATAACATAAGCAATACCACAGATGCTGCAAGTGCGCTGCCGACTACAGTAGGATTAAGGATAGAGGATTGGGGAGGGTTAGGAGAATGGGCTCTAGCATCCCTTACTCACTCACCGAAACACAACAGATGAACACACATTTCTGGAAGACGTATTGTTATTACTGCCTCCAGACGGGCTGTCTAAATTATTGCGAAACGCAGTGTGCAATGTGTTAATGTGGTTGGTGATTTTGACAGGAGTGGAGCAGCTGGCGTACCACTATCCAAAGATCTGGTTGTTCTCGGGCGAATGTTCAACAGGCGACGACTGCATAACACCCGGACTTTACGCGATGGTGGGCGCAGCGGCCGTACTGGGCGGAGTGACCCGCATGACTGTGTCACTGGTAGTGATCATGTTCGAGCTGACGGGCGGCGTGCGTTACATAGTACCGTTGATGGCGGCCGCCATGGCGTCCAAATGGGTCGGTGACGCTTTAGGCCGCCAGGGCATCTACGACGCTCACATCGCGCTCAACGGCTATCCTTTCCTCGACAGCAAGGATGAGTTTCAGCACACGTCGTTCGCGGCTGACGTTATGCAGCCAAAACGCAACGACACGTTAGCGGTCATAACGCAGGACTCCATGACCGTGGACGACGTGGAGACGTTGCTAAAGGAGACCGAACACAACGGATATCCGGTGGTAGTATCTAAAGAGTCGCAGTATTTGGTTGGATTCGTACTGCGCAGGGATCTGAATCTGGCAATAGCTAATGCCCGCCGTATGCTGGACGGTATTACTGGTTCGTCTATATTGGTGTTTGCGGGCGTACTACCTGCAGCGGGGGCTTCACATCCGCCCGCTCTCAGTCTACATCGTATACTAGACATGGCTCCCATCACAGTTACGGATCAGACTCCAATGGAGACAGTCGTCGACATGTTCCGCAAGTTGGGTTTGCGGCAGACGCTCGTCACTCACAATGGGTAAGCTTTCTCTCTTTCCTTTCGTAAGTGAACCGTCACGCTAGGGTCGGTGACGCTGAATCGCGTTTACTCGGCTCCACTCGACATCGGCCACGTTTTGTTTTCATTTTTGTCACATGTACATAAGCACACACCCGTTCCGTACGTCCGAATAAAAAAACGGAATCCTTATAGGATCACTCGTGTGTCCGTCTGTCCGACCATTCCCCCCCTTATCTCCGAAACTACTGAACCTAAAATTTTGAAAAAAATGCAGAAATTAGTTTTCTACTTATAGATTATAGTAAAACCTATAAGAAGTCCATTATATTAAAATAACATGGTAAATCACTCAATATTGTGTGTATAGGTAACATCGTGCGGAACCCTCTTCACGCGAGTTCAACTCGCACTTTTTTTAATAATCCTTCTGTCAAGGTTTCTATACAAGCGATCAACAATACTAATAGGTCAATCGATGCCCCTGAGTATAGCACTTAGTTGAAGCTGTTGGGTATACATGTAGATGCTCGAGTTAATGACTCAATTAAATTTAAATGTTCTAAATTCTTTATACTTTTTTAGATATGTATAAATTATCTTTTTTCTAATGTTTTCAGCCGTTTACTGGGAGTTATTACGAAGAAGGATGTGTTGCGTCACGTGAAACAAATGGACAATGAAGACCCAAATTCAGTTTTGTTCAATTGAAACAGGAACAGGTCACTCACTGCATGCAATTTTTTTATTACATATTAATCAAATTTGTGAAAATTATACATAACCGCGCGGGCCAACTGTTTCAAGATCATAATCAAAAAAATAATTACTTTACTTATTATGATATTTTATGGTCTTACTTTTACTTATTTGCTATTTATTATGTCGAATGATAGATGTTTTTTTTATACGATATTTTTTCTAATTATGGACAGCTATTTACAATTCATTATTTACAATTTATTATATTTTCTTTTGTCGTCTCGTGGCAAGAGATAACAAAAAAGAGATAGACAAACAAAAAGATGGGCCGACGATATTAAGACGATTGGTGGGGCAATTTGGTGTAGGAAAGCTAAAAATAGGAATGAGTGGAAGCAGCTGGAGGAAGCCCCCATGTCTCACAGGACACGCTGAATAACTAAACCGGAAAATCCACTGTGGGATTATATTAAATAAATAAAAATATTTTCTTAGATGTTTTCGCAGCTCTGTTTTCGCGTTATGGCAATCATTACTGATGTTCTGTGAATATTCAGCTGCGAATATCCCAGCTAGGTTTCTTTTAATTGTAGTTTAAATTTTATTGCATAATATTTTGTAAATTTGTTTTTTTTTTTACTTTATGATTTAGTAAGTCAAATGTGAAAGTTCTTATTATTCGTTTAATGTTTCTCTTTCAAACCCATAAAGTTTCCGATTTGTATTTTGGACTCATATGGTTACTCGTTGAATGACTCGGGCTATGCTCGTGGTTACACTACGAGATCGCATCACTACGGCAGCTTAGTAAGTTGAAGAGGCAGTGGCAAGCGGGAACATTATTCGTTAAGTCAAAATGAGAAATGTATATTTTTTTTAATCAAGCATATTGGGACAATGAAAATGTTTAATTTGATAGAATATTCACAAAAAATTTAAAAAAATAAAAATTATAACAGCGCGAAGAGGGAATCGTGATAACAGAATTTCATTTTCTGATGTATTTATATGTGATAATTTTAATTATTATATCTCAGTATTGTTAAATTCTTTATTTTATTGGAATGATACATCACTTTCACCATTTCAAGTAAATTTATCTCGAGCTTTTGCAAATTCTAGTTAATATAATGAATTTGATTTTTTAATTTAAATATAATGAATTAAATTATTTATATTATATACATTTTTTTTAAACTTTTTTAGATGATTAGATTTTTTTTAGATTTTTTTTTCAGAAAATATGCGTTTCGTTCACACTTATTTATTATAATGGATTAATTATATTAGAGATCAAAAAACTAATTTATAATAAATACAAGGATAAAATAATAGGTCGAAGTAGTTGCAACGTGGTACCTAACATAATAATCATGATAATAATATGTATGTATATGTTGTAAATAATTTTAAAAATGTAAATGTACATGAATGAAGATGGTTCATTTCGTGTACAATATCGTTTAAGGTGTTGTTATTCATTAAGATGTAATTGTTGTAATAAAATAAGTTATATTAGACCAATGATTTCTGATTAAATTGAGATTTTTTTTACAAGAGAACCTTTAGAATAACGGTCACCTTAAAATTATGTAAATAACTAGAGTTTATTTTTAATGAAATCACTTTTTTTTTTATTTGTACCTTTTAATTTTTACACCATCACAATCATGTTCTTTTTGAATATGAATGTAAAAATCAAAATGTTATAATAATTTATGCAATGAGTTACACATATCAGAAAATTGTTTATATTTAATGCGGATTTATTATAATTTTGTAAATACATTATTAAACGGCTGAATAAAATGTTTTAATGTAAAAATGAACGCAATAGTTAAAATATCAACGGGTTAGAAATTGTGATGATTTTTTTTTTTAAGAAACTACTTCATTAGTATTAACCTACCTGTAACAGTATGTATTGAATTTGTCGTGAAAAAATATACACAAGTATTTTAAATTATTCTATATTTAATTTATGATAGGGATGTATTTTTTATTTTAGATGTTAAAATGAAATTTTACCTAAACTCTTTTAAGTGGTTATAGAGAAAATGTGAATGTCGTGTGAGCAGTGTTAGAGTGCTTCTTAAATCGACCTTTTTATTTAGGGTGTGATACACTACAAACCTGCTAATTTTTACGTAATTAATTAATTTGAAAATCGACACATCTGATTCGGAACATATAATATTAAGTGTTTTTATATTATATACACCCTCATGATATTGGATAGTGATCGATATTGGAGTTATCGATAGGGATGGTCTATGGCATTCTAGGCAGAGTTATTGATAGACTCCATTTTAAAATTCAGATTAAGTGGGCAAATTTTTAAGATAGTTATTGATTGATTGATAACTTTAACCTTAAATTATCAATTTATCAATGCATAAGTAAATCATAAGTGGTATTTTTATTTGTGTACAATCCTATTTTTTACAAATACCGTAAAACTAAATGAAAATTTCTAATTTTACGTCAGTAAAACAGTTCGTTCAGAACAATAAACAATAAAATCAGTATGACTAATCTCTATAACCTTGAGCTTTGTAGCGCGAATTAGTAATAGAAATTAGATAACTTCAAAAAAGCCTAATATCTCAAAAACTTTGCATTTTGAGATAAGATTAAAAAGTGTTTTACTGAAAGGCCATAATCTGCCCTATTGGTAACTTCAACATGGAACTTTATTGGAAACTGTATTTTTTTCCAAATACAGGTCTAGGATAAGTATCAGCCCCCAATGTCTTCAGTTAGTAAAAAATACATATATACGTTTGCATCAATCTTTAATCATCATCATACAATAAAAGTAGCAACTTTTTAAAATGTCATACAGTTATTTATTAAAATTAATAGAAGTCGTAATTAGCTCGAAACAGTAGACCCTTTACAGTTGTCTCAGTAGTTCCATTGTATGAAATGCTGCTGAGTCCCTTGTGCTACTTTAATTTATTTAAATTAACAGTATTTATTTATTTATTTAATCTTAAAAATAGAGATTTGTTTCTCAAAGGGTTGTCCCCCAACAGAATTGCCTACACAATCATTTAACTCCCACTTACCTGGTAAATCATTATTTAAAAGAGAAAAGTAATTTATGATTTTATATGCAAAATTTTTGGTATAATTATTTTCATGTAATAAAAATAATAAATGACTGCTTAGTCTTTTCACCTTTACTTTATACTAACTTAAGGTTAATGCAACCGCATATATGTCAATTATCATCAGGATTGTATTTTTATATAAAATTGTGCTAAATGTTTCCCGACTTTTTTTTAATAGTTTCTTAAAAAGTTTATACAGACGCGAGGCCTTTATTTGAGTGTGATGTGAGACCGTGTAAAGTTGAAGATTTTAACACTTTAATAGGCAAGTAGGGTTAGGCAGGTCCAATATTCATGTTTGAGTGTAAGCAATGTACTGAGACAACTTGATTGTCATTCTATGATTGCATGGTTATCTTGTATAGAGTGATGATCTGTTTTAAAATATTTCGGCCAAAATTTGTAAATAAAACATGTTTGTATAAGAATATAATTATATAATGTAAAAATTACTATTATACATTATTTATAAAGCAGTTGTCAATCATTGAGTTGCGAATAACGTAATAGAAGTTCCAAGTCGAATTACAATATGTTACAGAAATAAATGTTGTCACAGAAAATAAGTCATTTGCTTGTATTAAGAAATAACAAAGAAATACATATGTATGTATGTTCCAAATAGGTGTAAAGTATAATAGAAAATTCCTCTTTCCTGAACAATCAGAAATTCATAGATTTTACATCCTTACTATCGATCTATGTAACAAATAATAATATATAAAAAGAACTGATATTTGAAGAAATTGAATGTGTCTTGGGCGCTCTGTGTATTATTCATCGGTTTTTAGTTTAATTTATAAATCCTTAATAAAATTTTGACAAATCTATGGCGTATTATTTATATGTGTATGACGTATGACTAGCCTGAAAACTAGTCTCCGCAATATAAAGACACGAGAAGCTCTACATGAAGATCAGTAAATATAAATACTTACAACTTGGGTAGGTCTAATAAGATTATCCAAAAGTCTCGAGATAATTGCTTACATCAATGCTTGTGAGAGTTTATCGTGAAGCCTTGTGAACGTCCGCTGCGGCTCCGTGGATGGGTTATCCTTATCTTTCATTCTAAACATAATTTGGTTTAAAAAACGCAAAACTCTGCTACGCCCTTAGTCTCTGAAACCAATGCAACAGCAGAGAGACTAGCTCTGTATCTGACGGAAATATGAGATCAAACTCTGTGTTATATATAGTACTTCTTTACATAGATCATAAATTACTGATTATATTAGGTATAATAGTATATGCTGATTATACAACATGTACTCTTTCAAGCTTCATTATGCTTTTACTATAGGACTAATTATATTCACTGTGGTTGCAAATGGGTAATGTCATATTGTCGCCTTTAGTAATTGCCGTATATTTTAATACGCAATCATTGCCGATATTATCTAATTACCGTTTATTACGGCAATTGTTGTATAACATGTCCATGTTTTTGTATGGTTTTTGGTATGGAGTAAATCCCTGAAATTAGAGCTGTTTCGTCCCATACGTGGTGTTGTAGTCTACTGTTTCGCAGAGTTTTTTCAGTAGTCTATGCTATATAAATTTTTAGGTGAAAATATGATGATAATAAAATACATAATATGCTAAATGTTAGTGAGGATACTTTCAAGAAGTTGTTTTAATATACCACATTAAAAAATGTAGTAATTACCCGTAAAAGTTATAATTTTAGGGTAGGTTCAGTAAGAAAATATGTATAAGAAATTATTTATATATATTTTTAATTATCTATATTATTGGACTTAAAATCTATGATACTATTGTCGAATAAGTGATAAGACCACAGACCGATAAACTAAAGACAGAACCATTGTACAAATGCGCGTGTACTCGCACTAAATGACGCTAAAACCACTGGTGGGACTGTCACAAAAAAACTCCAGTAGTTTTAGATCTGGTGACGGACCTCAATTTATTTTCTAATTGTTGGCACATATATCAAATAACCAACAACTAACTATACCGGGTTCAAAGCATGTAAGGCGACATCTAGCCACAAGCCGTTCACTATGGAGTCAAAACAAACCACTGGCGCCATCTATTGAACTTTACTGTTATTGGCTATAATACCGTTCTACAACCATGAAAAAAAAACTCCTCTTATTTGTGAGAGCTATTTTGATCGTTAAATTCTCACTCAGTTTATTTGGATCGTTAAATTCTCACATGCGCAAAGAGATCTTCAAACTGACGAGCATAGAATGTAAAATGTAATGAAACATTTTAATAAAACTTTTTGATCTTAATGTCTAAAAAGTCTTATGGCGAAAAGGCCTAACGTATATCTCGGAACACAGAGCAATGAATTGGAATTAAACAACTGTCTCTAATATAAATTTTATTTCCGGATATTCGTATTTTAAACGTAGAACATAAACTACCTTCCTAGTCACAGATTTCATATTAAAATGTTATGATTAATTCGCAAAATAATTTGTAAGAAACTTATACCTTATACCCACCTGACGGTTTGTTAGGATCAATAAATTCTCACATGCGCAGAATGATCTCAAACTGCCTTGAGTTAGAATAAAAAATATACAAGCAAACTAAAAATTGTTTAGTTTATTGAAAATTACAAAAATATACTTCGAAATAGTTTTGACCTATCTATGTCTTTATTGTCGTATAGTGATAAATGATAAAACATATGGATCTCAGAACACAAGCAGATCATTAAGAAAAAGTGACTCCAAACAAACAAGACAGTTGATATAAACTACATCAATTTTCATTTTAAGACGTGAATTATGAATATGTATTTTTTTTTGTAAAACACTTACGACGACTTATTTGGATCATTAAATTTACGCATGCGGACTTTCTAGTTGTCCGCCTTACAAAGAAAAAGTAATTATAAACTCAAAACAAAAAAGTAATACAGAACTATAAACGTACTACCGGTACTACATTTTTTATGTAGGGTGGCAAACAAGCCGAACCACGCTTGTAATGTGTGGTTACCGTCTCATATTAAATAACACTGGGAGCGAAGCAAGTGGGTTGCAGTCTATTTATAGAAATTCAAAGGTGAGAATGGGACCTAGGATTCCTTACTCATACAGTTGGTATCTACTTTTTTGAAGAAAGGTACCTATTTATTGCAATGAATATTCTGTATTAATTTTAGGTGTTCTTTGGAATATTAGTTGGACATAATTTCAGTCTTAGTCTTTAGGAAAATCCACTGGGACCATTAATTTTTAATATATATTTTTAACACTTATTTTTTAGTAGCTTCCGCTCGCGACCTCGTCCGCGCCACTCATTCTCATCCATAAAACATTATCTAACATAAAATCGCACAGAGAAAATTTACAAAAAAAGAAAAAAAACAGAAAGAAATCGTTCTGATCGGTTGAGTAGTTAAGGCGTGAAAGCGTGAATTTTTATATTTCATAATTAAACAAATTCACTTTTATTTATGTTATGATTGATAATATATTATGTTCCCTTTATGTAGATTCTAAAACGTTATTGTTCTTGATATAGAATATAATATTAAAACAAGATTTTTTGTTATTTTATGCATAGTGTTTGTATTACAAATTTATAGTTAACACCGGTTTCTTCATAGAATCTGCATTCTCAATTAGTTGTAACGATTTTAAGCATAACTGAGATTTGTTTACGTGCCTATTGCAATTTTTATATTTCATAATTTTATTTTATTTGTAATGTTTGTATGGTGTTTTTATCCATTTCTACATCATTTTACTTTGTAAAACGATTAATAAGTCTTCATTTTTTTTTTAATAATATCCATTTTAATGAATTTGTTTACTTACTACTGAAGTCCCAAATGAGAATGTTTCATTGGATAAAAGCTTCCAACAAAACGCAAGGGGATTCTTTCATTTATTACACTATGAAAGTTTTTAAAACATTTTATAAATCATAATATTTTTCTTTTCTTTGAAGTAGAGAAGTTATATATTTATTTGAACAAATTTTACATGAATGCACATTATTAAAATGTGCATATAAATGGTTTGTAAGATGTTTACAAACAGTAAGCAATATCGCGAATTCCTCATTTTGCGAAATCATGCGAAGCTGAGCTGCTGCGATCAAAGTATTTTTAATGGACATTTAATAATGGAATGCTGTCGTTCAGAGCCAGACTAAGTTATGTCGCAAACCAATTGAAGATAAATATAATATTAAACTACGTAATTATTACTTTAAGACATAATATAGTAAGCTCTAAGCAAAATTACGACAGTAAATTTTTTATTTACTAGGTAATCAATATCACCTTATAAACACAGAGATGGCAAAAATTTAACAACTCATTTAATAGATAATCATAAGCTCATGTTTTCTGTGCAATTAGTAGAATAAACATTAATTACTCCTGTATTTGTTTTCAAATAAGACAATATCTTCCTATATCTGGTGTTGGGCATATCTAAAGATTGGGCGATTTTAGTGAAAACTATTCTAGAGATTATAGTAACTAGAATTCACCATTGATGTCATTAATAATTCATTTTTGCTATTAATCCTACTTAAAAAAAATTGACAAAGTTCTTAAAAAAGAACAAAGTCCATTTAAAAAAGTTTATTTTATGCGTGTACTTAAGAGTTAATGGGTTCGCCTCAGATTCTAAAATTTTGTAGACATTCGTGCATTCTTTTTGGCTTGCATGTATTTGAATTATTAATTTATTTACTCAAAAGAAGAGTGATTTTTCAATATTCTATTTTATATTTTTTTAATTAGGTTGGTTATGTTTACTAAATTTGTACAATTAATTGTTTTTGCTTATAAAAATATGAAATTTCATGTTGCTTGTTGCAGTTTTGTAAAAGAAAAGTTTTAAAAAGTTCCCAATTAAAAGTGAAATCTCATTCTGTTTATTCTCTGAACTGAGACTATGTAGTTTCATCTGTACTTTCATGTGAGATAAGCCGAAAAAACATTGACTCCGAATACTACAATCTTCTTAAAAGTAGTGGAATAAAAGACTTCAATATTATGCATTATATTTATTCAATTGGATTTACTTACTTCGGATTACAAATTAGCATGCGTATAAATCAAAACGTGACTAAACAATGCCACTGTGACGAAATCTTATTAAAAGTTTTTATATTGCTATAAGAATCTTAAAGTATTTTTTAAGCATTTTACCTACAAAGGAAAGTTAATATCACATAGGATTTTAATTAATAGGATATAAAATTTCAGACGCAAAGAACAAATTTGTTCAATCTCCCTGAATTCTATAGAAACTTCAGGGACGGAGACGTCAGCGAATTATTTGATACTGCACGTCTCCAATCAGTCTCCATTTAGTTATATATGTACACTACTGATATTTTTATGTTTGCAGTGATTACTAAACTTTTTTTTATAATAGATTTAAAAACAAATACACTAAGGAAAATATACGAAAAAAGTACTTGTACTTACTTAAAAATTTGTTCACATAGATTGTATTGTATACAATAATACATGTAAAATAGTACATTTATCACACAATAATAACCTAGTTGAGATCACAAATATATCAACATATTATTTTATGACCGTCAGCACTGTGTAAGTATCTATAGAGTTGTGTGTTGAGTACATGGATATATACATATCTTTGATGTCAAACCAAAATCTGATATGTGCAAAAAGTATACTTTTAAGTTATCAAAAAAAAAAAAGAAAGATAACAAAAAAGTTTTCCTGAAAAACTTTACATGAACATTTTTTTAAAAAAAAAGTATTTATTTGAAATTTAGGGTTGTTAAACAGGAAAATTTAATAGTTTATTTATTATTTTGATAATAGAGTAAATTTAGCATTCATAACATATTATTATTCTAGGTGCTCTACACATAGCATATTTTATCAAGAGGTCGAAGTTCGACAAATAGTGCTCATAAGCACTTCGAAGTTTTTAGATAAGATAGAAAAGGCATTGGACTATTCGTTAAAGTCAAACTGTTGGGATCTCAAAAAAGTGCACATAGCAGTTTTTGATTTGAGATAGATAATATGTGTAATACGATACAAAACTTTATATTGAAATCAATTATTTCATGAAATGCCTCATGTTAACATTTTAAACATCCACACCATACACATTGTATTTTTCGTTAATAAAAATAAGTAACTTCATTCTTTTGTTTATAAGGTACTCAACAGATATTTCGTAGGTTATATTTTAATCACTATTCACTATAAAATGTCCAAGGACGAACCTACTCGACATAGAACGACAGCGAGAGAAAATCAATTACTGACAACATTGCTATCCCCAGTATCATTTCATTTTTAACTGTATTAAAAAAATAGATTTTTAAACAATAAACGTGTTTATAATATAAATATTTTTTTAGTATTATTATATTAATTATGCCAGTTTATGTGTTATAGAGGTTAGATTAATTAACTAGTGGAAACAACATTGCATGTAGAAGTACAAAAGAGTGACAAGATTCAATATAAAATAGTTCAGGACGGTGTAGCACCGGGCGGCTGCAGTGAGACTGACACCTTGTACAAGCTCTCCATCATGAAGGACAGGTTCTGAGAGAGCTCGTTCACGGGCCGGCTGATCGCCACCATCTCTGTAATTCATCCATACATTATCATTTAAAACACTATATTCCGAAGCAATAAAACGGTTGCCCTTGAAATTATCTGGAAATTTCCAGGAAAATAATATGTACGGCGCAGTAGAGAGAGACAGACTGAGCGTGCTTTATTTGACACGCCCCTTTCGTAACTGAAAACAACCAATCAAATGGCTGTCTCATCTCACTCTTGGTTCTGGATAAGGGGGAAAGCTAGGGGTAGTTCTGTATTGCACATTTCTTGTTATTCATGTTAAATATTTTTGAATTAAAAACTAAAATCTTTGTGATTTTCATTTAAAAAAACAATTTAGTCTTATTTATTATCTTACTAATTTTACTTAACTGATGATACCTTTCTTTTAATCTCATTGGCTAATGAGAAAATTACCAATACAATCTTTGATATCGCTGTATCTGAACATGCCTCTTTTAAAAGATCATAAAAACAAACAAATCAGACAAAAGTAATATTTTCAATTAAACCGTTTACCCTAATTTAGAAATAAATGGCATTACATTAAATTTCATTTACTATTTATATATTAGCCTCCTTTTACAATAAGCAGACGTCCAGACTCATACAACAAATGCACTTATATTGGTATCTTTTAAAATACAAGTTGTTAAAGTAGGTACTTGAATCTCGATTGTGCTGAATACTTGATCTTTGAAAAGTCGCTAAAAGACCTTCGGATGCCAGTTTTCTTATTAACATAATGTTTTATAAGAAAACCAACCACGAAATTAATAATTTTTTAAATTATTTTGAATAATTTAAAATCGGAATTATTTTAGTAATTGTAACTTAATTTATATACTTGTTAACAAAGTGGTGTGTTTATTAATAATTAGAGCTACGATTTATTTTAGTAATTAGAGCTACACAGTGCACACTGCTTTACGCAGTCATTAATTGGGCAGCCCACATGGTGGCAGTTACCATGTAATTACGGTAACCGTTACCATTTACGGTGTGCATTACGGTAAATAATACAAGCAACGGTAAATAATACAAGTGTGCTGTTCTGTTAGTGATTGAGTAAGGAATGTGTGAGTCAATTTCCCTATCCCCTCCTAGGTATTTATACTTAATCCTACTGAGTACTAGTTGAGATTTTGCTATAGTGGACATGTTGATGTCGGCTAAAGGAATGCGAGCAATATCCGGGAAATATTTAAAAAATATATATTAATAATAAATAACATAAAACCAGAAATGGTTGAAGGAGCGAAACCAAAGGTATGAAATTGACATTATACATGTTGGTATAAAATAAAAGCAAAACTTTGCGAAAGCATCGTTTGGACATCGCCGCTAACAAGGTTCAGTGAGGTGCCTCCCCCCCCCCCCACATTTTGTTATAGAGTTGAGTTGAGTCCTGTTTTATAGGACACGCCCCTTTCGAGCCCTGCGTCTGTGTGCATGTGCATACAGAGACCAATGAAATTAAAGGTCATAGGTCACATGGACCCCTGCTTTCGTAATAGTGGAATGGGTGAGGAGTAAGTTAAAGGTCAGTAAAATGTATTTTGAAAAGTAATGAGTAGCCTTCATATTATCTATTAAATGATCTGTTGGCCCTGCGAAAATTTGTTTAAAGTAGCTCTCATGAAAAGCTATGTATTGTTATATCTACCTCAACACCTTCGTATTCTAACGAAGATAATTTTTATTACATTTTGTGCGTCTATTGGGTAAAAATTTCTACTCTTGCGCAATCTATGCGAATGAATGAAATGTAATGAACTTAACAATTATGCTCATTATAGTTATTATTAAAAAATGTATATGCGATCTTTACCTGGATGTGCTTGTGCAAGACTCTTGCAGTACACGTGTAGCAGGCTGGTGACGTCATCCTCGGGTAGCTCGCCACGCTCCAAAATACGTTCTACATTCCGCTCACGCACCAACGACAGCGCAGCGCCCCATCTGTAGTTTAAACACGACATTCATAAATTTCATAAGTAACATTGCCACACACCGTTCGGAAGCCCTCCTAAATGTATTTGCACAATGTTACTTGCGATCGAGGAATTATTCACACAACCGAAGTTGTGGTACAGGAAATATTATTATACTGAGTAAGTGTAATTATTTTGATTATAGAAATACCCTCACTAGCCACACACTATGTGGCCTAAATTACTTCATTGCCTAAATTAGTCATTTACAAAGAATATTGCAAGAAATCTGTATCTCTACTATAAAACATATTTCTAATGTGTTCATCAACGCCACAATCCACGAAACCGTTCAGGAAACGAAACCCAAGAGCGTTGGTTCTCTAATGAGCGTTAGTCCAACCGAAATTCGAAGCTACTTCTGTCAATATCGGCAGTCAACATTCGACTTGATGTATATATATATATATATATATATATATCAATAATAAATAATCTTTTAAGTCGGACGACTATAATTTAACTAAATATTTTTAGAAGAAGGGATATATATATATAAATGGGATTATTAAAATGCTCATTTTGAACTCTAACGAAACTAACTAGCTTTATCACAATAACACTATAAATTATATTATTTTATAAAAAAATCAGAATGGAAAAATAGGAAAAAAATAATAATGTCAACGAATTGAGATTTATTGTGTGATCAAAACAATACCAATCATCAATTAGATAAAAAATCAACCACACCTTTCATGACACCTTTTAAAAATCAGCCACTTCCTTGTACTTCACGCGAAATTAAATTAATTAAAACATTTAATTATACATTAATTGTAATTAAAGATGTTACAAGGTGATTTTTTTAAAATCTCGACCTAGTCCAGTTTTATCAATATATAGGTCATCAATTCGTAAGGTTTGAAGTTTCGATTTATGCATCTCTCCCGGGCGGAGCTAATGTGACCTTGCATGGGGATTGCATTGCGCGATGCAAACGGCGCACGATTCCCGGGACAAGGGGTCGTCTATCGATCCGCCCCGGTCACCTAGCAACCCTGTAACCTTCAGGTTGGCTCGTCGCTTGTGCATTAATTCCTTTACAATTGTGCATTAATTTTGCAAAATGGGAAAACTATCATTATTTTACATATTAGCATGTCATATAACAATGATTTATTTTGCATAATCTATATAATAAAAACGTAAACGAGCCATGTCTGTACAAACATTTTTTTTTCAAAAAATCAATTTGTTCACGTTGCACTTATGTTACCGAGATAAAAAAAATAGTTTTTAATATTTCTCTGTTAGTTCCGTGCGTTTGTGCATGCTAATTTCGGAAATGGCTTAACCGATTTGAATGCGGTTTTCACTGATGTATTGTAGCAAGCTTCCCGTAATATTTAGTGTTTCATTAACATTTTTTTATTTCAATCGGTTTAGAAACAAAAAAGTTATGCGCTGTATCGAATACCACGCGTATAAAGTTATAGACTTCGTTTCATTTTTTTTTTTATTTCAATCGGTTTAGAAACAAAAAAGTTATGCGCTGTATCGAATACCACGCGTATAAAGTTATAGACTTCGTTTCATTTTAGTTCTATTTCTTTTTCTCCTTAAGGACCCATTAACGAATTTCATTATTTTATAAAAACCTGCACAAAATTGCCAATTCACCCTTACAAGAGAAACGTCAAATAATATATGTTTATCCTTGGAAAAGTAAAATTGAGGAATTATCAATAAATGTAGTTTATTTTATTCCGTGGATGTCGGCACAGTCTAACCATACTTACGTCATACAGTCAGGCAACGAATGTACTTGCGTAGATCACCGTTCGGCGAACTCGGTTCAGTTTGCAGGCTCCAACATTGAGCGTTGCCTGACTGTATGACGTAAGTATGGTTAGACTGTGATGTCGGTAACAGAAAGTGTCAATAATACCTTTGCCTGTGCATCAAGTGCAGTAGACGTCCGTCGTCGTGCACTGGGGAGCTTTCATTCCACGCCTCCGGGGCTCCACCAACAGCGTTCAAAAGCGCGCTGCGCACCGCGCATACATTCCCGCTCATCTCTACACCCTGACACACAAACAAACCACTTCTTAGATAAGTAGCTCACAATGGACAAAATTTTAGCAGAAAACCGCGTCCACTTAGTCTACTTATTACTAATTTAGTTGTGTCTCCTATAATAATTATGTAAACAGCTTATTACCCTGTTGTCGAGAGCTGCGTGATACACGGCAACAACCATTTTATTGTTAGTCTCCAAAAGCAGCAACAATTGGAAGATCAATTTGTAGAGACATCGCACCACCTCCTCGCTGTGGCCGCGTGCCAACTCCAGAGTCTGTCGACGGATAAATGCGATTTGTGGGCTTGGGATATGTTATTGATGATTCAAAATATTCACTATAATAATCAGCGAGTACAAAATTTATTTATTTATTGTTTAGGTAAAATGTTTAACACAAATATATTATGTGAACAAAAAGACCTTGATTACAATTACTTAATTTAAATTTTGGTCAGAAATCAAATATCCTGGTTAACATTCAACAAATCAATTAATTTTATCTTGGTATGCGAAAGGGAGGGCAATATCTTAATAACACAATAACAGATAATTGACTAATTAGCTGAGTCCACGTAAACGTTCCATGTTCAATTAGACGCAGCAACATATGATAGACGACAGCGTCACAGCGTCCATAGCATCAGTTCACACCGAAAGGCGACACAAATACAACATAGAACTTATCTACTAGACAAACATTTCAGTGAGTTCGGTGAACGCTGCGATACTCAGCACGAAGTCACGAGATGCAGTGCGTATTAACTGAATTGTATACCTTTTCGTGTAGCAAATTAGTTCTGTATTGAATTGTTACCTTAAAATGTGCGCGCAGCGTCGCGTCTCGGTGTGAGCTGATCCGCAGTCACTGTGGCCTTTAAAATAAATACCTCCAACGCGTGCTCCCTCCTGTCGAAGTAGGTCTCGAGGTGTTCATTGATCTCGAGCGCGGCATAGCGTACTGCGTCGCGAACTCTTGCGCAGTCGGCCGCCGCAGCACCGACCCACAGCAGCGGCGGCTCCTCCCCGCTGAGACGCTCCACGACCGCCGCTAACTCACCGCCGCCTTCTCCGCACACGCACACCGTTTTAGCGCTCACCTCCTATGCATATAGGCACATAAGCTTAGCACCGTTTCGCAAATTATTATCTGATAAGAAATTGTTGGATGCCTCGATACAAGCAACGTTAGACTGTAACGGACACGATCAGGCTTACTCATCTAAAACATAGCATTGACGAGCGAGCGAGTCCTCTTTTTTCACGTTCTGATAACCTCCAGTAAATTAAACAATAGTAAAATCCCTAAATTTCATCAGCACTTATTTTATTATGAACACGTAACCTGCAGTTGTAACATACAACCCGAGCTCATACAACCCAAATCTTTCCAAAGTTCGAGTGAATAGGCATCTTTTGGGTGAGCTCGCTCATCGTTCCCATATGGATAGATGCTGGTCAAAAACAAACCCATCTTTAATAAAAATAAACTATACCCAGCATTATTACAAGGCCATTGGGGTAATCACCTTGAGCACGGTGTGCATACGGTGGACAAGTGAGAGCGGATGCATGTGCGTGGCATGCCTTAGCAGCGCCGTCACGGACGTGCGCCAGGCGTCACGAATCACAGCACTGCAACCGCTGATCGGCGTCGGCACCGGCGTCACGTCACCACGGTCACCTAAATTGTATAAACATGTTGAGAACATTCAAATGGCTTAAATTTTTTAGGCTTTTCAAGCTGACGATCTACTTGTTGGCTATACCGTCACATATAACACAAGCAACGCCACAGATGCAGCCACTTCTCTGCCGATCATAGTAGGGATTGGAAATGGATAGAGAAATGGGCTCTGGCAACCCTTATTCACTCAACGACACACAACATATATACATGCTGTTATTTCACCGTGGTCTTCTGCAAGGAGGTGGTTATTGCAGCCACACGGGCTGCCCGAAAGACTGCGAAACACACTGTGCTTTGCCAATACTAACTACTAAAATTTCGCAGTCTGTTTCTTAGTCGTGAAAATTAGTGACAAATCATCTCAGTAAGTAATCCTAATTCTAATAAATAAAAAAAATTTAGTTATGACATAATAAAAATTGTCATGTAGTGAGTAATAATTTAACTTAACGCTTAACCCTCTGTCTGAGGGTTCCAGGGTTCGATTCCCGGCAGAATAATTTGAGAAAATAGTAATTTGGACAGTCCGCCTGGCGACAGTAACAATCCCCATACAGAAAGACCACCTTGAAATAAAAGCATGTTGTGTGTCGACAAGTAAATAGGGGATACCAGAGCCAATTTCCTTATTCCTTTACAATTCCTTATCCTTAATCCCACTATTGTCGGCAGCGCACTTGCAGAACCTGTGAGCGTTGCTTGTGTTATAGACGACGGTAGCAACATACCATCAAGTGGACCGTGAGCCTGCCTGTCGACTTAACATAAAAAAACAATCATACCGTCGGGTTCGCCACTGGATGCGCTAGAGAAAGAGTGAGTGCGAGCGTGGTCGTGATGTGTAACGGGCGTTGTGGGCAGGGTAGTGACGGCAGCGTCTCCTTCGCCGCGTACGCAGCTAGTGCCGGCCGGCGTGCTCCTCTCCCAGGCGTCTCCAGTCTCTTCGTCGGACGAATCGCCCCCGGACGGTCGGGTTGCCCCGGCTCCGGGCGGGACGGACGCGCGGGCGCGCTGAGGCGGCGGACTGCGTTCGAGCGCATGCGCTTCATCGCGCTCTTCGCTCAAAAGTCGCCGACGCACGCCCCAGTTGAAGTTATCCGAGCTCTCGCCCTCGATGCTTTCGCTCTCGTACTCCAGGAAATCAAAGTCTTTGAAAACTCCGAAGTGATCATTGGCTGGAGGCGCTCCGCAGGACGGCTCGTTGCCTGGAGTGCCCGACACCTCCTCTAGTGACGAAGCCATCGAAGATTCGCGTTCTAGCAGCTCAGAGCTTTGACTGAATATCACCTGGTATTGCAATGTATAATTATTAAACAGTCTGTCCCTTCACAAGTAGGATTTCCAGACCGAAGTGAGTGTTAAACAGTTCTCTATCCAAAAATGAAACGAAAGGGTACATCGATACAAGTGGAGACAGAGGATAATTCAAATGTTCAACAGAAGAAATGGAAGAGACACACACTATTATACACAATATGTTTAAAAATATAGCGAATCGCACCGAACTGTACGTAATTCTCATTGGCCGTCTTACGTATTGGAACACTTAGGAGAAATATGAACGGAAAACTTTTAAACAATTTGAATAATAACAATAATTTGAATAAATAAATTCAAATTATTAGACGAAAAATGTAATCTAAAATTGCGCAGTTTACAACATTCAAAATACGCAACCCAGTATATGTAAACCCACATGTTAATGTTTATTGTAAGGTCGGCTTCAATGTTTTTATGGTAAACAAAAAGAGAACAGTGGGAAAGTAATAGAAAAATATAAAAAGCTTTAGCAAATTAACGATTAATTTAATCTAAATTATTCGTATGCATGTTGGGTGAAATTAAAGGTTGGTGATGTGAATTAAGCTTGTCGAAAACAATTTACGGTGATGTTTAAATAATATACGTATGTGATGACGACTTGATTGCTACATTGATGACCGAATTCAATAGGTAAATATTTTGATAGACTCGGTTGTATATCGCTCTAAATAATTCTGGTGGAGTGTGTTTTTATTGTGCTTTCCACAAGGTTGGTGCTTCGTGCCATGAGTTGATATCAGCCTATCAGATCCAGCTGAATATACTTTTCATTCAACATTAGTGAAATGATAAGCATTTAACGCGATTAGAATTGCATTTAATTTTCATAGTCTAACATGCAGGTTGGAGTAACTATTAAGTATACTCATGAGTATTTGCAATTACAGCTCAAATACTTGTTTAAAATTTACCTAATTCATTTAAGACATTTTACTAAATAAATAAAAATTTCATATTAGAAAACAACATGATATGTCTTTGAATAATAAATCTAATTTATAAGTCTATGTTATGATTTTGAAATTTTATTATTTTTGATATCCTTTATGAAATTTAGATTAAATAACTTTTTCAGATTTTGACTTGATGAAGTTAAATAAAATATAGTTTTGCTAATCTCATTTGTCAGACGACGTCCTCTTGAAATTATAAATTTTGAATAATTATAAAGTGAAGTCTATAAACAGTGCCTCCCACGTGTCGGCGTAATATACTGTGGATGCATAATCGAGTGCTAACCACACAAGTATGGAACTATTTTAGCCACGTTAGTTAGGGAAGCGTTCCCAGTTAGGATTAGACAGAAGTCAATTATTAGACCAAATCACCTAAATCATATTGGTTCAGACTATTCAGTTCGATACTTGACTATTCAATTGTTCAGAAATCAGTAGAATGTCTAATAAATAATACAATTCAACGGAACTAAACATGTGTTACCTATAGTATAACGAAACATCCAGAATACAGATTTACACAAAGTAGAAGTGTACTCGAAAACTGTTTTAGTTTCGTCTATTGTTGTGATTGTAATTAAAGAAGGGTAGATTTGTATCCGTTTAAATTGTAATAAAATAAATTAAGATCTACCTGATGTACATTATATATAAAAGTTATCAATAAAGAAAGTTTAACATGAAAAAAAAAGTCTGTCCAACTTGCAATAGTTCTATTGGTAAAATTATATTCCAATTTTATTAGAAAAAAACATTAAGTGATGTATGTAATAACTGATGACAGTTATGGATAGTCTATGATTAGTAATAGCATTTAATTTCGATATGAAATTAGGCGAGCAGAGAATTTAAAAACTTTATAAGGACTCGTCAATTGCAGTGACTGGTCTGATCCCGTTTCGAGCACATAATGTTATGGTTAGGTATATAAATGTAATCTGTGTAATACATATCGTATATAGCTCGGTGTGTGAATATGTGCGTGAAAGCGGTTGCCACATAGACATTACTTTATAACGAGTTACCTTAGAACATAAAGTGGTTATTAAATCGTCCTATACGCAGCGATCAATAGAAATAATGGTATTACTGTCTGCACATTATTGAGACATCTAAAATCACGAACCGTACTTACAGATGGACTCTTCGGTAGACCGACTCTTTGGCCGCAAGTAGTCAGCAAGTTGACGAGGCACTCTCTCACGCGACTCTGAAAATGATACACAGATATATGAGGCGTTCTTTATGTGTTATGGCTAGGTTTCTTTGGTTTATCATAGGCTGCTTGGCCCTCAGACGAATGAAGAGTTATCTATTAACATTGATTACTATTTTAAAAGAGATTAGTATTAATCGCACTGAAAAATAATACCCTATTTTTCTTCAAAAAATCCATGTTATCAAGAATAGTATGGTTCGACCGAGTCTATAATGACGTCACACCAATGTGACCATCATATTAGAGTTTCGCAGCTTGTTCAAACAGTTAATTTTGATTCTGTTTTTTTTTTCAAGAAATACAATGTTTTGCATTCGTTCATTAAACATTACTGAATGAATAATCATAATTATGTTTTCAAGAAACTAGTAACAAATAACCTCTGTATTAAATATTTAGACAACTGAGTGAATGTTTTGAGTTCTACAAACGTTTTGAGTATATACAAAAAATCTCACAAAAACACTTTTGTTTTTTTTTCTAATTTTTCATTTTAGTCGGATAATTATGAATATCTTGAAAAAAGTCCCAGCACGTTCGTTTCGATAATGTTTTTTGAAAATACTACTAGAGTGTTGGTGGTACCTGTGACATCCAGGGGCGCTTCCAGCCGGCGGCAAGTGCGTCAGCAGGCGACAACGAGAGGGAGCGGCGCGGAGAAGCAGCGGTAGCGGACGCGCAAGCTGTAGCGTTGTGAGGCGCAGAACCGCGTTCGTTGCCGTTTGCCGAATCGCCGCCGCCTACCACCGTCGACGCACCAGATTGTGAGCGAGACGAACCTATTCACACACAACCATTGTAAAACTTAGGCTCATGAGGCTACTTTTTAAAGGACTACTAATAAGAGATTAAATATTGAAGGCTTCACAGGAGATTTTTCTAGATTTTCTAATAAGAGGTTACTTTTTAAAGGCAACTTCAGGGAATATAACCTAACACACCAACTTAATATTGCTATAATAAGACGCGACATGCTCATAGCTTCTATCAATGTAACAATAACATTTAATTCCTAAACTATAATTACACTTTTCCAATCGAAAATGGAAATATAAGAATATGTCAACCAAATGGATAGGTACTTATGAATTCTGAAAATTTACATTTTCTTTTAATTTCGCCGAGTGAGTTCTTTTTACTTTGTCCCATTAGGAAGTCAGCACACTTGCATACCTCTTGAAGTTACTTGTGTTTATAAGCGATGACAGCCCATCTACCATTAAGTGGACTGTTTGCCTTTCTGCCACCCATTGTCATAAAATCATCACATAAAAAAAAAACAGGAAACGAATACATTTTTCTAAATTGTCTTACTTTCCGACATCATGTAAAAAAATTATACGATTTTCCTGATATTATACTATCTTTGTTTCAAGCGATCAAAATAACTGCATGGAAATATATTATTTTCAATTATTAGGCACACTATAGATTTGACGTTACAGTTCTTTGAAAACATTGAGGACAAATTCAACTAGTCAAAAATGTGGAAAAAATTATAAAGAAAAAAATTATGAAAAATTTAATGTTACGATTGATAACAATATAAAACATCTTTATTAGAAATAAAATTTCAGATTAGATTTGAGATTTCTATAAAAAAATGTATATTTTATGAGTTTTCTTTATATTTGGTAGATTATAATAAAAATTTCTATCGAAATGGACTTAAGGTGACCTTTGTCCGGCGTCGCAGTGGAAGAAAGCGAACTCGGTCCAGTTGGTGGCTGGCTACCACCCTTCGGCAGGTACTTGCGTCCGATCACCGGCGTCTGGGACAGGTCGAAGGTGAAGTCCATGGTGCGCCCGGGCAACTCCTGAGACATACATCATTATTCATAGTATAACTGTAGGTAGTCTACTCACAAATAATAGCATGAGAAATGGCAATAGTATACCTTTTTAGCGTGCGTATCGGTGTCAAGCACCGAAGACGCGTGCGTATCCCAGTGCGGGGGCACCACCAGCGTCGAGCAACGCGTTACCACCAACTTCAGGATCTTCATCGCCTCCTTGTAGTTGTTACCGTCCTGCGAAACCCAAAGTGTATATAGCTACAATCCTCTATAGAAACAGAATTTTATAATGTAAAAAATTTATTAATAATATTAATGTAAATAAAA
Source organism: Bembecia ichneumoniformis (assembly GCA_910589475.2). Taxonomy (NCBI): domain Eukaryota; kingdom Metazoa; phylum Arthropoda; class Insecta; order Lepidoptera; family Sesiidae; genus Bembecia; species Bembecia ichneumoniformis. Next base: position 2,958,946 of record OU342530.1, on the reverse strand, counting down.
ATTTGTTTTATCGATAATAGCTTTTTTTGTTTCGTCGATGTATATTAATTCTGCATACCATAGATTATCCACAACTTACAATAAGTTTATATACACTTGGACATTTTCCACCTGCCGTAAATATCTTTCAAGCACAGTGTCGTGAATGAGTTGAAGGACAAATAGTGTGACTATTTGTCCTTCAACACACACGCCACAATCCTTTCACAGATCCTCTCCCCCATCGTTTAGAGATTTTAGGTACGTAATAAAACCATGTAAGTGGCAATGTATTTAGGTAATACCATAAGAATTCTTATAGTAATACTTTCTAATGTATGTTATTTTCTCTATTAATACGTTTCTGTTAAAAAAAAGAAGTTGATAAGACATTACTAACATTGGCGACGTCTATAAACTTGGCGACGACTCGCAATAGGTCTGCGTTGACTGGCTGCGCCGCAGGCGCATTGAGCTCAACGTAGTACAGCATGCAGTGCAGCACTGACAAAATTGGCAACTGCAGATTAACCAAACCCTGGAAAAAAAAAAGCAATGAGATACCAGAACCGAAAAAACACAAAGGCATCGAAAGTGGCATAATGAATACCTTCTCTAAAACTTCGACCAGAAACGCGAGCATCTGCAGCGAGAGGTGCGAATACGTGTCCCACAGATACTTCACCACGCACTTGGTCCATTGGAAGCTCTCCTTGCTGAAAGTCCGCCGAGAATAAAGCGTCATCACGGTGCCAAGGTTCTCCAGCTTCTTGCTTTTTTCGGCCGTGAACTGTGCGATGTGACAAGCGGCGCGCACGCAAGTCTGATTGGCGTCCTCGTAGTGCAGCAGCATGTAGGGCAGCAGCGCGACCACAGTCATAGGGAACGCGAGCGACTGCGTCGGGTCTATTACCGGCAACTCTAATAGCGGAATCATGTCCGCCAGCACGCCCACCACGGGCTCGTAAGTGTTCGGATGAGTGCAGCCCTGAAAGAGACCATCGTTAGCATTGCGAAGAAAATAGACGAGGCGCAGATGCGTAGTGGCAGACATCTCACCTTGAGAAGGAGGGCGTGCAAGGATGGTGAGGTATGCGGTTGCGTGCGGTCGAGGCGATCACGCGCGTCGGGCCTGTCGAGAGGTAGACGCGACATGACGCGCGACAACAGTCGCACGCCTAGCAGGAACTCGTGTTCGTAATCGGACTCGAGCAACGAAGCGCCAACCCAAAACAATGTCGCCAAAATCGTCAACTTGTCGTCCTACAAATAATTACAATTTACAATAATATTTGCCGCGAGAATAAAAAACAAAGCGACTACAGTGCCAATGTTTAAAATGGTACCTGTGTAGCGCTATCTCCGAGCAGTTTGAGCGACTGCGCCGAACGTGAACGACACAAATTCGAGCATACTCCCTTCGTCGCTTCGCTGCATGGACGCGTTCGCGATTCTGTAGCAAAAAGTATCATTATTGTAAACATTAGTACTTTTGTAAGCATTATTCAATGTACAACGCTCAGACCATGATGTTTTTCCACTGCGGCCGTAGTCGGCGTGTTGTTCTTGCGAACGCAGTACGACACCGAGTAGCTGGTGCTACGAGTGTGGTTACTAACGCACCCGACGCATACGCCCGGCGAACGCTTGCCTAAAGTCATTTTATTAAAATAAATTTCATTTGATTAAAGCGAACAACGTAAAAGTATCAGCGTTGATATTTACCGGCAGCATACGCTCCACCGTTGGGTTGTTGCACGCCTTCCTTATTGTTGAGATTCGGCGTCGATTTAAATATATCTCGCATGTAGTCGAGCGGCCTGAAGTTGGATTCGAGAGAGTCAACGGCCGCCTCGAGCGTGAGAAGCAGCTCCGTAACGTAGCCCTGCATGTCTTCGCCCTGCTCGGCCACGGTCTCCACGAGACGCGATAGTATATCGGACACCATACGGCCAGTCATGGCCACTCCGATCAGACGAAACACCTGTAGCGACCTGCCCGCATAGTGTCTCGAAGGACACGAGAGTCCTAGCTGTAAGGCTGTCTGCGCCCAACGCTCCGAGACTAATGCGTGAGGTAGCGACTCGCGAAACACACGCAGCACGTGACGCAAAAGCGTCGCCATCTGTTGACAACTGCGTAGCGTCCACACTGACAAAGTGACAAAGTTAAATAAGACATTGAAATTTTTACAGAAAGCGACTGAATCTTATTTTCTTATCTTATAACAGTAAATCAAGTAATTCACCTTTCGCTGTGATATCCTCGTATTGCCATAGTGGCATGTGAGATGGTCTATTCGCGAGGAAGTGCACGAGCGACTTGATGACGTCGGCAACGGGCATCTCCACCGCTTCAGTTTCCACCTCGGCCGCAGCTTCAATTTCACCCTCGGCCTCCACTTCACCGGTCACGATCACTGGCAGTGACGGGTAATTATCGCTTTCACCTGACCGTGATAAAGTTCACAATTCAATATTAAGACAATCTTTCTTTACACTATTAAAACTAACGAAGCAATCAATTGCCGAGACTTGTACAGCACTTTTCTTTAAATTGCGAGGAAATTGATAGCCAAAAACATGCAACAAACAAAATTCAATTCATGTCAAAAATAATTACAATTTATCACAGTTCGACAATGATAGCTGAGTACTTTTGTCAGTTAAAATACATATCTTCCGATGAAGTACTTATTTTTATTATATAACAACTTCTAAATGTAGGAATGTTGAAAATATTCCTGAAAAGAAGGAGGAACAAAATCAAACACAAGAACCTAACAGAAAAACAACCCGAACCAGGCAGTCGAAGTTCTCCAAAACAAGTCTAATGTGTTTACTTGTTATGTTAGTCACATTGTTCCAACCAACAGTACAAGAAAACATAAACATTCAACAATTCAAAGATGAAAAACCAGTCTATTTTGATGATGTTGGAAAACTGCAAAACATACATGACACATGGAAGATTATATCATTCTTTAACATGACGTCATACTGGCAAGGAATTCAAAATATCCAAAAATTGGTACAACATGTCGAATCTAGATGCGATCAATTCGATTACAAAACTGTCTGCCAGAGCATAGTGATCGAGATGAAACAAGAAATAGAAGAGTTGGAGCACAACAACTACATTCTTTCTTCTCAACAACCAACAAGATCAAGGCGTATACCTCGTGGTCTGATAAACGGAATAGGATACATCGCGAATGACTTGTTTGGTGTGCTAGACTCAAGATTTGCCGAACAATATCACCATGACATAAATGCTCTACAAGCAAACGAGGATCACCTACTCAACCTAATCAAAAACCAAACTACGATCGTAGAGGCTCACAACAACATTTTAAAACGAAACCAAGAAGTCATGAATCAGCAATTCGTATGGATGGAAGAACATCTAAATTACACAAACGAAGTATTGGAAAAAATAGAACAGAACGTAGAGGAGAATGAAAACATGATCTATTTCAACATCATGGCTATGTCAGCAAATATAATACTGACAAAACTTCGAACAATCCAAGATAGGCTTCTCAATATCGCCACCAGCATTCGCAACGGCCAGATTGACCACAGACTGCTCTCGCCGGAACAATTATCTCAAGAGCTCAATGTGATTTCTGGACAACTGTCAGAACATTTATCATTGCCCATAGAAAATGTGCAACAACACGTGGCGAACATATATCAACTTCTAGAAGTGAAGTGGGCAGTCTGGGATAATTTCTTTATCACGGAAATAAAATTGCCACTTAGCAATGACAATGGACTTCGTGTATACAAAATAATACCGATACCGATAACAAGGAACAAAACAACATTCATTATGCAACCAGCATCGGATTACATTGGAGTAAACCTGAGAAAAGAAATCTACATGACTCTAACCGAAACAGACATTGCATCCTGCACAAGAATCGAACCTAGAACGCTCATTTGTAGGTTAAACAAGCCTACATATAACATGCAAGGTAATAACACTCCGTGCGAAATCGGATTGTTGTCGAATAAATACACAAATAATTGTGCATTTATCGAGGACACATGTACTGATCGGTGGCTAGAATTACAAAAGCCAAACAGTTGGATTTATTTTTGTTGCCATGAATGTGCATTAAAACTTATATGCAATGAGCGCCTCATAGCTAAGTCAGCATATGGCGCAGGTATAATCGAAGCCAATTCAAATTGCGTAATAAAACATAAAGCCGCAACATATTACACAAAATCGTTACATGAAAGCATCATGAAGATAAACACCGAAATACAGGTCCCAACAGATGACATAAACAACATCAAAAGTCCTCTTCCACATTACTTCCCTAAGCAACGACTAACTACAGGAACCGAAGTAGCAAACACTGCCATACTACAACAAAAAATATACGAACTCAAAAGTCAAAGTGAGCTCGACAGCGATTTGACGGCGCACGACATTCATCAGTATGCAGTGTCCTACACCACCCTCATCCTGGTGGTGGCCTTCGGGTTGGTGGCAGCATGCACCTACGTGCATTGGAGGAGCATGCATGTTTCAACGGCTACGATCTCTACAACACCGGGACCGAGCAACATCGAGATGACAACACTATCGAGGACGGTGGCTTCGCGACCACAACCCAGAAGACCGGAATACGCCCGTCCCGAACCAAGATTTAATATTTAACTTTCTTTCTATTTCAATAATTAATTTTATTTATTAATTTTTGTAACAGTGCACCTTATACAACTGATATAATTGTATGTTTTGCCAAATGAATTCTTTAGCAACCAGGATAACTTTTGTCCTGGCAGGATGTACGGTTCAAAGTACATTGTTTTGTGTTGCTTGAGGATGCCTAGTTAGCAACCTACTTGGCGAACGCCGACCTTTTGGTACAAACTAAATAAAATCAGTTGCAAATGTGCGCTCATAACATTAACTTATTTCATTGTGCGGTTAGAATAAACATTAACATTTTAAAGATAATATTAATCCACATATAAGACCATCAACATACTTGTAGGGTTATGGGCTTGCTCCTTACCCATACACATTCGTTAATTCAGAATATTATTATTTATTATTCTAACTATTTCTGTTATTGTCCGGTGTGTGGACAGAAAAGGGTCAGTCAAGCTAGTGGGAGATTTTTTTTTCTGTACGCGTGTATGTCACTAAACTCCTAAACAAACGGCTGAAGTTATATTGATTTTTTTTTGTGTATTTGGATGGTTAGAACTTTTGATTATCAATTCGATTCGGTAGGTGGCGCTTCATATCGGGTTATATATTTCTTTCGGGTCGGGCAAGACAGCGGCTGCTGGGTCCATAGATATATTAGAGTGCAAGAGTGTATTAAAAATGATGTGACTGTCTTTACCGAAATTATTAAGACATAATTAAACATAACTTCTTAAGCGGTTTGACAAGTCGGTACTGACCTTCCGGCGTGACTTGTTGGTCGGAGCCGAGTGAGTGAGGGTGTGGATGTGGATGCGGAGGTCGTGGAGAGTGCGCTCCGGATTGTACGTAGCTATCAAATACGGCGTCTGGCTCTGATAATAAAACGTAGGTTTAAATAAATACATGGAAACAATAGAGACAAGTCAAATGGGGTAGAGTGAAACATACCGGTAAAGTTGTGGGGCACTAGGGGCAATACCGGAGATGGCACACCAAGGCCTAGGTGGGCGGACTGGCTGGCTAGCAGCACACGCGCCACAGTCAAGTGGTCGTGGTGTGCAGCCACAGCGACCAGCAAGTTCAACAACAGCTGGCGGCAGTGCTGATGGACTATCCACCTGTTAACGGTTTCAAATATATATATTGACATTGCGCTTGGAAAACAACAAAATCTTCCGCGATTACAATGTTGTTGACTTACCTGGTGTGATCCATTCCGAGAAAAACTATGTGTAGCATCAATGGCACGTGGATTGACCAGTCGAGCTCGACGCCGTCTAATACCACGTCACAGAGCAACATAACAGCCACATTACATCTATAAAAAGGGAATGCAAAGTAACTTTGAAATACAACAAAAAAATTAAATTTTAATAATGTTGTAAATTAAATCAGAGTTAGCCCGCACTGATTTTATGGCCTCAATATATTTTATTCCAAAGTATCTAAAATTTTATTAGTTACTATAATGAGTGAGATACATATATAACAAAAGTGAACTACCTATGTTACGTAGGTATCTATGAGTGAGTTATTGAAATGAATCAGGGAGGGTAAATCTGAAACTAAGAAATAAGGAATTTTTTTCTTGGTATCAAGGCTCCATATTTTGAATTCAGGCTTCATTATCGCTTAAATAATTTGGAATAGAGTCGTTATTATAAAATCTGATTCGATCTGGTTGTGTCTTCGATAAACTTCGATAGTTGGGCCCTAAGAACAAATTTCCTTATGTCTTATCAGACTCCGCAACACTGAGTCATTTGGACGTCGGTATAATGTCATAATTCTATAAACAGTAGAATCCATTGATAATCACATTATTCTACTATATACGCCTTCTACGGCAATACGTTTTGAAATTTGAATCTTATTCTTAAATAAATATGTTTTCATTACCTATGAAAACCTGATATAGGTTGGCTACTATCGGGTAGATATTCGGTTAGCAAAGCGAAGAATCCTCCGTATTCAGGCATTGGCAGTGGTCTCGGCTGCAGCACGTCGATTCTTTGCTCCTGCGGGGTGGTCGGTGCGCTACCAGCTACCGGTGTCATACCAGAATCGGGACATAGTCCAGTCTGTATGGAGACGGGTAAATTTGTAATAACGTTGTAATTCGTTCACAATGTTCAGTGTGTCACAACAACCATGTGTGTCCAGTCCAGTACTTCCATAATGTAGTAAATATGTATGTTGTAGAACGGTATTATAGCCAATATATAAATGTTATTAAAGTTTAACAGATGGCGCCAGTAGTTTGTTATGACCTCCTAGTGAGCAAGTTGTGTCTAGATGACGCCTTACATAATTTGAACCCGGTATCGTTAGTTGTTGGTTGTTCGGCAACAATTAGAAAATAAATTGAGGTCCGTCACCAGATCTAAAATCATTGGAATTTTTTTGTTCCACCGGTGATTTAGCATCATTTAATGCGAGTATGTACACGCGCAAATGTATATATGTAAACTCGTAAAAAAATATCTCAACTATGTTTCAGTTGTACCTTTACTTCTAAACTATTTGTGAACCCCGGAGACTGACGACCCAAGATTGAGCGTTACGGGACTTAAAATTTCAGCGAATGGATATTTTGAGAGACATATGGTCATTAACAATATGAACGATAACATTATTGAAGGTCAGAAATTGTAACATTTACTTACCGGGGTGGCGTCACCGTCTGTAGTAGTGTGCAATTCGTCGTCAACAGGTGGCGTGGTGCACGGCGGCGCCGATACACGTTTTTCGGTCACCCGGCTGCTTGGCGTTTCGGACGGTTTGGTGCCGCTATAACAAGCACATTACAATAGAAATGAAATAAGGAACTTGTTACACCTCCGGGTGTAATAGATCTAGAAATGGGAGCGGTTATTGTAATATATACTTGTATTGAAATAAATAGAAAAAATACTTAAAAAATTAAACAATAATAGACACAAAAAAATTTAAATGATACTCTAGTCAACGTAGAAGGATCATTATGATAGCACAATATAGTAAGCAATGTAAAGAAATAGAGTGCTATTATCTACATATAGTAATATACTCGTAGTGACAATAGAAGTACAGAATAAATAATAGTACTAGCGTACAGAAGTTGCAATCCTTTCACATTCAATGTGAGCGACGGTAGGCAATTATATCACGGCACACACGGAGTGACAGAGGCCTGGTAGAGTGGGCATAGTAGAAATCGGGATCTATAAGTATTGTAAGATCTATAAGTACTACTTATAGATCCCCTCATGGCAATTGCTCTTTCCCCATCGTCCTTAACCCATTTATACTATCAGAGTCTGAAGGAGTACTTGCATCATCCTGTCCGTCAACTTTCATCTTAAAAATGTAAACATTGAACGGGGCAAACGTGTCGCACGCGGCATATTTGACCGTGAAACAACTGTGTAGTTGTATAGATGGGTATGGTCAGTTTTGGTCTATTTGTTTAGCTGGACATGTTACGAGACCAATCACTTACGGGCCGGGCGCACCCCGCTCTCGCATGATTTATTACTGTCCCCAATGTGACTTACTATACAGTGTGATTTATTGTTGCAAAACAATGAATTCATATCGTACAAAACGTGACACTGTCAATGTATAAATGTTGATTGAATGAATGACAATCTAATTTTATCGATCAGTCTCAATTCTTTGATGCGATAACATATTTAACATCAATTTCTTAACAAAACTAAAATCGTCTTTCTCCAGCAGTGGACGTGCTACGGCTAAGATGATGATGACATTATTTAACAATTTATGAATTCATCCTCATAGTAGTGAGCTGGTTGTTTTTTAAACTACATGAACGTCGAATAAAAGATTAGAAAAATGTCTTTTTTTATGTTAAGATCGGCATACAGGCTGACGGTCCACTTGATGGTAGGTGGCTACCGTCGCCTACAAGCAACGCCAAAGCTGCTGCAAGTGCGCTGCCGACTGCAGTAGGATTAAGGATAAGGGATTAGGAGGGGGATAGGAAAATGGGCTCTGGCATCCCTTACTCACTCACCGAAACACAACAGCACATGTGCTCTTATTTCACGGTGGTCTTCTGTAAGGGGGTGGTTACTGTCGCCAGACGGGCTGCCCAAATGACTGCGAAAACGCAGTGTGCCCTGCCACTACTTTCCAAATCTAGACCAGAGTCAAATTTGAAAAGTTTTCTGCCATGAAATATTTTCTAACCAATGTTGTAGAATTGATATTCCGAGATTAGGATATAGATTAACTGATTTTTATAAGATTTTTATAAATTAATATGCACAGACGTTCTGTCTGCGAATTTTAATGTGCATTTGTTTATGACTTATTGAATTATATAATAGATGAAGATAGTTTTTGTTTTTATTTATTTTATTTTAAATTAAATTGATTAATGAAATTTAAAAAATATATTAAAATCAGTTTTGTTTGCAAATCGCTAATCGCCTAATTCCGTAGATACGTTTTTAAATTCACTCTTAACAAATCAATTTAGTAAAACGGGACTAACATTGCAATAGCTTAAGTGAGTGTTAATTATTTTAATTAATTAATGAAATAGTAATAATAATAACTTATTTTAACGGTATCTTGGACACAAATTGTTTATTTTTAAATTTTAAACCATACATTTATAATGAACAATAGTCACATTATTTTCGTGTTAAAAGTATCATCCTGTGCAATGAATATATGTACAGTTTACACGGCCGCAGGTAATATATTGATGGCATAAACTGTGTTATATTTTATGGGGACTCTGTCGATTCGATTAGCGAGCGTAACAAAACTTAGACTGGTAGGTACTTTGAAGGAAATTACATTAAACCCAAATTACATAAGAAATTGCCAAAGAAGAAATTACATTTTGAATTGTTTAACTCTTTCAATCTATTAAATGACAAGTACTCTTTCAATCTTTTTGAATTTTATTTCGTAACGTGAGCTTTGGATTCACTATTTTTATTAAATAAAAATAAACAAACGAGAAAAGGGACGAGAAAAAACACTATTCTCTGTTAGGTGTTTAATTCTTTAATCTAATTAAATTCTTAGTTGTTTTAGAACAGGTAATGCTTTCTCCCCAGTCAACCTGTCTGCTCCTGTTATCATTAAAAAAGTCACGTGCTCGACATGGGACTCTAGATTACTCGCGACACTAATATTTTGTCATACCTAGAGCATTTTTCATAACAAGCTAGTCGCGCGACCTTGAAGAGTGTATGTCGCTCGGTTAGTAGGCCAGTAAGATAGGCTTAGTGAGCCTTCGAAAACTATATATGTTAATCAATTTTGGAGTAATGGTTAAGCAGTAGCCAAGAAAAACACTTCTAACACTTTATTTATTATCTAATTAATTAATTTAATAATAGTTATAAATAAAAAAAATTACAAGTTTATTTTCTCCCTTAGAAATGATTATGGCCAAAATAGCTACTGACATGTTTTCCTCTTCTCGTAAATTATAACTTTAATTTAATGAGGCATAATGAGGCAATCCCATCACGACAATCGCGAAATTGATCATTCTAGGTAATTTTACAACTGTCATTAAAAAAAAATCTATTTCATTGGTTGATTTTAGTAATAAGCTGAATTTATTAACAGTTTTTTTTAAAAGTTATTTACACAATTTAATGAATAAAAATAATATTACATATGATAGCTAAGTTAACAAATTGTGCATTACAAAGGACCTTTTCTACTTTCTCTCTTTTTACATGAAGGGGAGTAGAATTCTCGTTGGGTTTACCTTGCGATGCATTTACACCGGGCCATCAGCGGGCTTTGCGTCCCTTTTATCGATTTAAACGCTACCCACCTCCTCATTGCCGACGTTGGTAAATCTCTATTAATTTTGTTATGGTTGGATTGGAATAAAATTATTACATTACTAGCTGTGCTCGCAACTTCGTACGATTTCCTATGATTATATTCATTGAAATCAAATGATGTCAGGGGCAATATTGTTCAAAATTAAATACTTTTAATGAATAACGTATTTATTTGGATAAGGATTAATATCATGTTTATAAAAATACCGTCGCAAATAATGCATTATTTTAGAACAAATTTGATTACCATAAAAAAGGTTATAGTGGGTTAACCTTAAAACATATATGCTGTCGCGGACTTTTTTTTAGAACTTTTAAAGGGGAACACTTCCGTCATACATGATTTTTGAGTAACTTTAACCGTTTACGCAGCGCACGCAACGGAAGGGATGATTTTTCCGGTTTTTACTACATTTTCATCGAAGCTCCACTCCTATTGGTCGTAGTGTGATGTTATATAGCATAAAGCTCGATAAATGGACTATTCATCACAAGATTTTTTTCAATTCGAACAGTAGTTCCTGAGATTAGCGCGTTCAACCAACAAAACAAACAAACTCTAAAGCTTTATAATATTAGTATAGATTTGAAAAGTAGTGTAAATTGAAAATAATAATATTAATAATATTTAAACAGTTACAGTGTTATTACAAAAAAGATAAATATACATTGAACATGTGTCTAAAAATATGTTTATTACAAAAGCGTGTTTAAGCAGTTAGAGTTAGGCACGGTTTAAATAATACTTTTCATATTTAAATACATGTCAATACTTGTCGAAGACTCAAAGTTAGTCTACTGCTTTGTCTCTAATTTTCGCAAGTTGTATTTAGTGGTGTGGTTATGATTATAATGAAATATCGGGTTGTTTTACCTTTTATTCTTGAACCCAATTTTCTTCACGTTCACGAATTTTTATTTTAATATTGCAATTGTCCATTTTTTTTTCCATAATTTTTATTTATATTATACTCATTTGACAATGAGTAATGACGATTGACAAGTCTCGATAAACACATTCCATTCTTTCAACCGATCACTGTTCTATGTGTACAATGTACTCATTATATACGTAAGTTTTGGTTCCAAAACATACTTATGGCGGTGTATTTAGAGCAATAATTAATTTATAATCACACACGTCACTGTTTTATTTATATATAGATAATTTTAAAATATTTTCTGCGTAGGATATTCTATTAGCATATAACAAATTTGCATAGAAAGGAACGTTTCGGATTGAACCAAATGAAGTTGAACGAACGTTTTGTAATGTTGCTATTTTATTGTTACTATTTGCTATTTTATAATTTTAAAATAGCAACATTTGGTTGCCTATAGGTTGCCTAGCGATGTTTTGGTAAGTCAAAGGACAAACACTATTTTGTAATAGCGAAGGTTAAACATTATTTGAGGCAGGGTTTAAACTGTGAAATTGTATACAAATGTCATTAGACGCTGTTTGACAAAACACGTGTTGAGACATAGTTTAGTATTTTTTTTTTGTAATAACACTGTTAGTTTCTATACTTCTAACAGCATTCTGATAGCTTCCTATCCGTTAATAATGTACGTATTAGCTTTATTTCATAAAGCTTTCTTCTTAAATGATATTGTCGATACCTTGATATACTTAATCTATTCCAGACAGACAAGCTAATATCGAGTAATTGTCCTCGAGGATGTGTTGCACATAGATGAATACATACATATATTTATGTGCAGCACTAAAACATACATAGTTATATGAAGATCTCTTTTAACAATATTACGAAAGCGATTAAAATAAACGCAGTAAGTTCCACGTCAGAACTCCACCTTAAAAGTTGAATAAAAAAACAATTGACAGCCAAAAATCCGAAAGTTATGAATATTATTATAAGTTATTAATATTGTTATGATAAACGAAACATTATACTGTATTAATAAATAATTCCAATGCAATAATTACACCCTTAGTGGTTTAACTACATATTTTATATCTAACTACCCTCACCTAGTCGGATCCGTCCCGCTCCTACTGCGCTTCCCTGCCCGTCACTCGAAAAAGTTGGATATGTGCACATCGATACGAACGTAGGGGACATATTTAAATTACAAATATTACCTTGCTTTCGCTGGGTCCTCGCCGCTGTGCCTTTTGGTGTGTATTGTTCCTTTCTCGACAGGAGCTAGTTCACCGGTACGACCGGTGGCGTCCTGAGTGCAGAAGAAAACAATTCAAGAGAATTCAAAATCAATTTAGAGAGAAATTTATTACACTAAATAGTACGAATTAATAGTACACATAATAAGTAATGCTAAACGATTTATGTCGTCAACAATATTAATTGATATTTGTCTCAATGTAAAAATCTAATATTTAATTTGTAATGTGGTGTTCAGGTTAAAAAAAAACTTCAAGTGCGAGTTGAACTCGCGTAAAGAGGGTTCCATACTATGTTGAGTGATTTACCATGTTATTTTAATATCATGGACTTCTTATAGGATTTCCTATTTTCTGTATTTTTTTTTTCAAAATTTTAGTTTCAGTAGTTTCGGAGATAAGGGGGGGGGGGGTCAATTTTCGTCTATTTTCTTGAATAACTTGGAAACTATTTACTTTAAAATTACAAAAAAATACATTTAAGATCTTCACAGCAAAACCTTCCCACCAAAAATGACCTCCCATATACAGATTTCATCTATTCACGTCACACCTCTGCGTTTGGGTCACAGAAATTGATATGTGTACCAAATTTCAACTCAATCGGTCTAGTAGATTCCGAGATAATTGACTGTGACCGACGGACAGACGGACACCCGAGTGATCCTATAAGGGTTCCGTTTTTTTATTCGGACGTACGGAACCCTAAAAATAGTCAAAAAGTTAAAAAAAAGCTCGTCTGTTTGCTAGTTTCATTTTCAAATGGCGTAGGGCGGCTGTAAAGTTGTGTAAAAACTAAGCAATACGACACGTGTTTCAGAGAACCTGAATATTGTGAATAATATGACAAAAAAAAGTCAGCTGTGTGTCAGCTGCGATGCACGACTGAAGTATACTCCTTTAAACGTATAAAAATTACCTAATTACTTTATATTATCTAGTTAGAGTTTGCATACTCAGATGTCACGTGTTCCAACAAAACGCGATTATTTGGCAGCGGTGTTAAAAATGTCAAACAGTTGAGTAGAAAAATACCTGTGAACCAGTAGCCGGTCCGTCGCTGTGTCCCGACGTGGCCTTCCTCATTGAGGTGAGACGGTAGAAAGGTGGAGTTTCGGTGCGCTCTATCAAACAGTTCAGTGTCTCTACCGTCTGCAGTTCGGTCATCATTTCGTCCAGTAACCGTTCTGGGCGCGACCGCGCCAAGTACAACACCACACGTTTGGCCTGACAATATTCAATTCAAGATGTATTATTGTAAGTTTTCAAACAATTATTCTGGTACTAGTAACTTTACAAGTGTAAACAATAAATAATTTTAAGCGTTTATCTTTATTTCTTTAAAATCTTTAACCATTCCGCAAAATAAAATACTGAAGAAATAACAGCGGTCTAGTCTCACGCATGCGGAGCTTAAAATTCAATATACTCGTGGAAAAACAAATGGAATAAAGTTGTTATTATAAAATACGATATGTAATTACAAGAAACATCGTAATAGATATTTATTAAAAGTGTGACTCACGTAAGGCAGAAGCTCGTTCGGAGCCATCCCAGAAACGATAATAAGGTACCGTATGATGACTTTCAAGTTGTTAGGCCAGCATGCGCATAGTGTCGACCACAGCTCCTCGATTTCTTTGGGATGGTTATCGGAGAACTGTCAAAAAATATTACTATTACAGCTTTGTCTAGAATCAGCCAGTAATGGGACTCAAATAGAGGACCAAGATTTGGCTATAAACGCAATTTTTTGTTACCTTGTGATGTTACGATGTAATTTTGTTTTGTAATTTTCGTATTCTTAATTTTTTTTTTAAATAAAATATTGCCCATGTTACTGACAATGTAGCTTTCTATAGGAGAAATATTTTTTTAAAGCGGTTAAGTAGTTTTTGAATTTATCCATTAAAAAACAAACATACAAGAAATCAGCAATTCTTAAACGATGAATATACATATAGATAGAGTGACATTATATGCCAGATTCACAAGACGAACAATTTTAATAAAATTTATTAAACAAGTGATAATTAAAAATATAACCCCCGAATTCTATTGAGACCATTCTAATGAGCTTAAACACGTAAGTTCTGAGGAGTTGGATATCCCGCAAACTACTTGATGCTGCAGCATCCGGTCAAAGTTACCAAGTCGTGAGAATACTCTAACAGTATAACAAATTTCAAATCAATCGAACATGTGGAAGTTAGTGAGATCTCATTGTCAACAAGGAAACGAGCTGATGATCTTCAAACGCCTGAACATATCTTCATAAATTACAGCTAAGAACCATTTCGATCAGGTCAGCTTTCAAACAAAAAGTAACCGGATCAAAATGGGTACATCAGTTTGGGAACTATGATGCCACAGACAAGATACACAGATACAGATTAAACTTAAAACATTCAGTAGAGTAGCGTGTACAATAATTTACCTTAGCAGTAATATAAAAGAGGTTGTTGAGAACCATCTCTGTAGCCTCCGCAGATCCGAGCCCTTCACGACGGCCCGAGCGACCAGCCTCCGATGCGTAATACTACAACAAAACAACAAAGTTACAGATAGTGCTTTTCTCTTTCAGCAGCGGGTAAAACTCTTTATTATTGCTATATAATGTAGCCATAAAATTGTGTATTCTACGCTTTATAGTCTGTAGAACGTGAAAAGCTGGAGGTAGGTAGCTAGTTATGCCTGATCCGGATCTAACTTCTGGGAAGAAATAATGAAGAAACGCTGGATCAAATGTGTTGAAGTCAAAAGAGATTATGTAAAAGAATAAAATCATTTTTTAACCGGAAATCGCAGGCTTTCATTGTCAGGCCGAAAACTTTTCACCTTACCCTCGTAAACAATATGTTAAGCGGATTGGTATTTTGTTATTTCTTATATTTTCCAAAAAGTTATCAAACGATCCGGGTATTTGTATTTACTAGCATCCATAAAATATATAAAAGCTTCTTGAGTGTCATTCTAGAAAACAGGATGAATCCAATGTTTTTTTTGTGCTTTGTGTTTTTTACGAGATAGGTAAAGAATTATAAGATCTTCCACGTCCATAACGGTCGACCAAAAAGTCGCTGGCCTGGCTACCTAGTGCGTAGGGGGCCTTACTGATCTCTCGGGAAGACAACTTTTTTGACGTGTACACAATTTCATTAATATTGATTGAATATTAAAGGGTCGAAAGCTTAACAAACAAACACTAAGAAAATTTTAAAAAGCCTCTTTATAAGAACTGAAACTACACAAAAATAGTTATCGTTTTTTGTGAGTGAAATATATATGTATAAGTTATAAACATGCTTATTTGGTGGAACCTTTATAAAAGACTAGCGACCCGCCCCGGCTTCGCCCGGGATCCAATTTTTATATATAAGGACATTCCCCGTTTATCCCTCTTTCCATTAGTGAAAACCGAATTAAAATCGGTCTACCCGTTCACGCGTGATGCCGTGACCAAGGGAAATGGGGATTCATTTCATTTTTATATGGCCCGCCCCCGGCTTCGCCCGTGGTGCAATTTTTATATACTAAAACATTCTCTGTTTATCCATCTTTCCGTTAGCGAAAACCGAATTAAAATCGGTCTACCCGTTTACGCGTGATGCCGTGACCAAGGGAAATGGGGATTCATTTTATATATATATAGATTTAATTTATAAAAAGTTCCCCTAAATAAGCATTGTGCACGTTCAATCAGACAAACATATAAATGCTCCACAATCAGCTTACGAGTACGTTTCGTGGAATATGCAAACGTTTCAAATTGACAAGTACGTATATTAACGTGGTTGGGAGCTATTAAAACAATGGGATGATAGCATTGTAGAATATCGAGGGTGAAAATCCCTCCTACTCCCAACGGAAAATCGAATGTTTCGTATTGTATGTGACAATTTAATGTTTTTTACAATCACATATTTACAATCTTGTTCAATTTAAAAAAAAAACTTGTCAGTGAGCATTCGGTCTGGTATCTGCAACGGTGTAATGAAGTATGTAAATCCGTTAAAATGGAAAAAAAAAAGTTTAATACAAGAACATCTCTCTGTATCTGGAATGAAAAAAAAAAACAACAAAATTCAGTAGCGATTTGATTAGCTTTCTACTTTGAATCAAAGTAACAGGAAAAGCGGATAAAAAGTAAGTTTAATCAGAGATTTAAAAAATAGTCCATAGCGCAGAACTGATTTTTAATTTGTCGTCCTCTTTGCGTTGCAATAATAAAGGAGATGGCTTATTAAGACGGAAGCTCTCGCATACTCTTTGAAAGACTATACGAGGGGCGTTAGAAAATTTCGTAGTCTAGTGAAGATAGGAAGGATATTTTTTTTTCTTCAAACTACCCCAGTTGTAAAGCTACATTATTCAATACTGATTGCGTAAAACTTTCATGCGTCTATTTGGGTTCGTTACGATTTGTTACCTGTTAACTGTAATACAAAATAATATGGTAAATGAAGAAAATTTAAGTACTAGAATAAGAAAGCTCGAAGAAGATTTATTGAGACATGTTGAAAAACTTACAACATGTCTACGTTTTAAATATCTACGGCTTCGTTCGCTTCTAAGTATAAAAAAAGAGTTCTCAAACTTGAACGTGAGAGCGCAATCATATACTCGTGGAGAGAATGGCAAAATTTTGCTTTGAATTGTTGCCCTACTAACTACTACTACTAAAAATCTACAAATTCAGAGATCATTAGAACAGGATTTTTTAATTCGAACATTTTCTTTGCCTGGCCGATTTATTATTTCGTATTGGAATTATAGGAAATTAAAAAAATCTATCCATTAATTTTATTGGTTTTCGTACTACTCTCTTTGTCAATATTATTGCTGACGCCATGCACATACCTGTATGTACGACAGTGGATTAGCGGGCGGCACATTCGGATCAACAAGCTCGATGTTCACCAGCCAAGGCAGAAGGTACTGCAGCAGCAACTGACGAACCTCGGTGCGGGCCGTTTGGAAACGTGCTGTTATTTCTAAACAACAGCAAAAAAAAACATTACATTTCTCTTGTAAACATAATTTTTATAAGTAATTTTTGACGAGTCCCTTCATCGATTTATTTTACCTGCTTTATTAACTATTATGAAAGCCTGGTTAGTCTTAGGTTAAACATTAATCTAAAATCTAAACATAAAAAATATATTCCAGAGGCGATATATCCAGAGGCCTTGGAAATGGCCTTTGAAAAGATGGTGGCTCCGACTCTGTTGACGACAGGAATCCCTCGAGAACCTAACAATTTCCCAGGATAAAAATTATCCTATATGTTAATCCATGTCATAAATTATCGGTGTGCCAGATCTGTTTAGCCATTTTTGCGTTATGTATTTAAAAACAAAGATCCAAACGTAAGTATTTCGCCTTTAAATATTACTAGCTGAGCCCGCAACTGCGTACGCGTGATATTCGCTATAGCGCGTAACTTTTTTGTTTGTAAACCGATTGGAATAAAACACACACTAAATGTTACGGGAAGCTTGCTACAATACATTACTGAAAACCGCATTCAAATCGGTTAAGCTGTTTCAGAGATTAGCGTGCAGACAAACAGACAAAAATTTTAAAAAATATTTTTTTGACCTCGGTAACATAAGTATAACGTGTACAAATTGTTTAAAAAAATAATTAAAGTACAGACAGGGCTCGTTTGCGATTTTATTATATTATGTATAGATTAGGATAATAACAGTTTGATTAATGCAAACTGAATTTATAGGTGTGTTTTTACTTTTAAAGAGCACGAAGCTTCATACGAAGCATGAATTTATAGAACTTATCATTTTACAAAAAAAATTGTATGAGGTGGTCCTTGCCTAGCTAAGGAAGAATCAAGGCTCCCCGTTGACGATAGTATTACGATTGAGCTTCTAAGAGCTGGAGGACGCCCTCTCCTACAGCAGCTTGAGAAACTATTCAATCACTCAGCTGAAGTGGAAATGAGCGGGACATGCTGCATATAAGCGCTATCTTTTTGAAGATTTTCCCCAAACCCCAACACACCCTACATAAGCCTTGGGGGCGGAGATGAAACGGACGAAGTGTTAGCATGTCCATTTCAACAACGTCAAATAAATTAATATTGTATTTTAACATGTTTGTGAGTCAGTGACGACTAACTAACTCATAAATGCAACGATGTTCGTTACGAGTTTTGAAACTATGCATACGAAAAAATGACAACTTTTCAATGCAATAGTATTCAAACATGTCAAACAAGGCTTGCACAGGCGAGGAGGTTCGTATAAAATTGTAATTTATTTCTGAAAACGGCGACGTTCAACTGAAACAAATATGAACATATCTTGACAATGAATGCATAGGATGCATGAGAATCTCCACCCGAGTTTTATTTACAAAGTGAAATTAGTAACGATATTCCCACGAAGCGCTTTGCGTTTTCTTTTATTATGCTTACAGCGAAGGATTTGAATTCTCTCCCTTCTCCCTTAAAACTTGAAACTCTTCAAGAACAGAGCGAATAGGCTTTTAACTGGCGAGCGAACTCCACATTCGTCCTCATCTTCACTTATCATCAGGTGAGATTGAGTTTAATCGCTTTCACGTATACAAATAAAAAAAAAACACTATTTAAAAATATTTTAAGCTTTGTATGTCTTAGGATGAAGTCTGGTAATTTTTTTATTACACTTTAAAATTCTACAATTCGACTGCGACATCTATACATTATACAATATTGACTTAGGTATTTATTTGTTTAATAAAGAAAATGCACCGAATTTCCTTCGCTAATAAGGAAACCTTATGTCTTAATTTTGTTATCAATTACTTACAAATTTATACATTTATAAATTTCCTTATGTTTTTTTTACTACTCAAACATTTAATGCTGCAGTGTAGAACCTACTTATTCAAAATATACCTTTAATGATAATATATTCCATGCCGCATATGAATATGAGTCTGTGTACCTACTAGGAATAAAATCACGTAACGGACGAATCACACAACAACATGACAGGCAAACAAAAACGAATACAAAAACGATACCCAGGACGTAACTGGAAAATTTGAAAGTTCTGGGAATGCTAGCGAATAACGTTTTAAAACTGTGAACCAGTGAGCCGGTGCCATAAATACCCCGACCACTATAAAAATGATGATAGAATAATAATTTTGTTTATTTAAGAAACTCTCTATATAATGGCAATCATATAAATCGCATCAAAATCTATGTTGCATTCAACTAACATAATTTAAAATAGCGACTCGACTTTCAAAACTTCGACTTCTGCGCGTTGACAGTCAGTCAGGGCAAACGATTTTACAAGTGTAGATTAAATTAAACTTTTACGTTTATTTCATCATCTCTTGAACAAAGCTCTTTATTAGCTATCTCGAAAATTTGTTACCTAATAAAAGGTACCTAATTATTTAATGATGCTTACTCGTATAAATTGTGCCCTAAACAGAATAAGTTATTCAAGTTAGATGCGAACCACGATCAAATTTAGGGTCGCAATTCATTATAGCAAAACATGTGCGTAGCCTCGTAGAATATGTTCGTAGTAGGCGTAGATGCGTGGCGAGTTTATATAGAATATTTAAAACTAACCAACTATTAATCAACAAATTTTTTTAACAAACAACAAGTTAGATTGACGATATGAATGTTATTTTATTTATATAGAATGTTTAGTACTTAAATTTTCTAATAATTAATTAATTCGAAATCATAATGAAACTTCTTGTGGTCCATACAATTAAATTAGTTACAGATACAATTATTATTTCCGGTAATATATGGTAAGTTAAGTATAATTATCATTTTATCGCACATCCCCGATGGCAAGACAACATCACAGTTGAACTTTTTTTTAATGTGAAGGCCAGCAGGCAGGCTGACGGTCCCTTTGAGGGAGGTGGCTACCGCTGCAAGTGAGCTGCCCACCTAAAGGAGGATAAAGTAGGATAAAGGAACTTAGTAGGCTTCGGACACTCACCAAAACAAAACACAAATAGAGTTGTAATGGCATGGCAGGGCAGGGTTATAAAATGGGCAGCCGTCTGGCGGCAGTAACCACAGAAGACAGGAGACAACCGTGAAATAACAGCATGTGTGTGGAAAAACAGCAAGAGCCAATTTCCCTATTCTTTCCTAATCCTTTACTCCTTAATTCTAACGTCGGCAGTACACTCGTAGCGTTGTTTGTGTTAATGGACGACGGTAGCCAACTACCATAAAATCGACCCTAAGCCTGTCTGACGACCTTTACGTACAAAAATTTTAACAGTTTAATCCGATGTTGATCAGAATGTCTAAATTTCAATTCGTCTATGAAGCAAAATGCCTAAATGTCATGTCTAAAAAGCAAATTGCCTAAATTTCAAAATACCTACATATTGGTATGCCTAAAATGAGAATTGTCTAAATTGAAAAACACCCTAGAAGCAAAATGTCTAAAACACACAACACCTAAAAAACTGATGTTAAATTTTCTATCAAATACGAGACTGGCCACTTGATAGGAGCGTCTTATTGATATAATGCAATGTCAGTGTCACCTGAACGTGAATATTCTAATATTAATTTCCTTGAGTTTATTGTTCATTACATAATTTTCCATATTTTTAAACACATTATTTGCAAAGCTTTTCAAATGGCCGATTTGGTGTTCATTAGTAATCAAAAAGGGGGAAGGTTACTGTTGTGCAAGGGATTTAGGTATACTTTGAATAAAAAAAATAATGACGGAAAATATTATCCAGAAGGTCTGGATAATACACCAAAAATTTTATAGGCTTTATAGTTAAAAATGTTAAAATGCACTTTTTAGTTAACAGCCCTTTTTAACTTTATGCAGACTGCATCACTATACTTAATGTTCCCTTATACAATATACTCGTATAAAGCCTCCCTTTTAGCCGTTCTGCAAAGTAGTCATTTAAACTTTTAGACATTCTACAATTTAGTCATTTTACATTTTCAGCATACTGCAAATGAGTAATTTTACCTTTTAGGCAGTTTGCTTCATAGACGAATTACAAATTAGACATTTTGCTTCATAGACGAATTGAAATTTAGACATTGTGATCAACATCGGTTTAATCTTACAAATTGGCCTATTTTATTAAAGTCTTTTGTCCAAATTACGTTTATGTTATAACTGGCCTGCAACTTCGTACGCGTGGTATTCGGTATGTAGCGCACTTTTTGTTCGTAAACAAATTGGAATAAAACAAACACTAAATGTTACGGGAAGCTTGCTGCAATATATGAGTGAAAACCGTATTCAAAACGGTTAAGCCGTTTCTGAGATTAGCGTGCACAAACGCACAGACAAAAATTCTAAAAACTATATTTCTGACCTCGGTAACATAAGTACAACGTGTACAATTTTTTTTTTATTTTTTTAAATATTTAATGTACACGGCTCATTTACGATTTTATTATTTGTATAGATATAGTTTGCTTTGTTTGCATGTAATAGATATCTATATTAATAATTTCGTCAAGGGGTGCGGTAGACTCGATTGAAACCTTACCTGAATAATAAAATATTAAAAAATAAAGATTTCGAGTCGACAACGTATATCCGCAAAATTCGGATTGTCAAGTATTTTGCTAAATTCTAATGGTGCTGACAGACAAATCGCAGTCGCCATATTGGCCACTCTAGCGAAACGTCACTGACACCTGTGACATCTTGAGTGGTTAATAAACGTTCCGTTTCATTCATACTAGCGCACATACGCCTCGCCACTCAATACGTCGTCGCACCATTCATTTTAAAAAAAGTGTCCATTACAAAGAACTGTGACTCATGTGACTGTGTAAAACGAAACGTCTTGCCGCAAACATTGAGCGAAATCTATGCTGCTTTGCCTTTAATATTCCTTGAGAACCGATAACTACAGAAATATCTACCTACATTATAAGTCACATTACACCCGAGCGAAGCCGGGTTTTCATCTAGTATATATATATATATATATATATTTACTGATTTAATTAGTTATGGCATTGTTTACGAACATAAATAAAATATAAATTAAAAAATAAATGGAAGCTGCAGTAATAGTATTTATTTTAAACTGTCTCTATTAATTTGTAGGGCTTCGCTATCATGACATCGGCCGTTTCGGTAAATCGAATTTGGTAATGAATACTGCAGCATCTATTTGACTAAGCATTCGAGGTCACTCATGCAGCATAAACTTCTTAATAAACCTTAGGACACAACATAGTTAAATTATTTAACTTTATATAAACAGGTAAAGATAAAGTTTATTACCTATCATTTTCTTTCGCACCGTGTTTCTTTCTTATCGTAGCTATTAATAAATAAATAAAAATTTGGAAACGTTTATTTTTTCCACCTTCGAAATGATCATATGGTCGACAACCAACAGGCGTACCTACACTAATTAGTAAATGTTTAAAAAAGTAATAGCACATTAGAATGAAACTGGATTCCTTGATACATGTTGTCTTTTAAGTTTCTATCCAGAGAGTCACTACGTTCCTTTTATCCTAACATAGGTAGAGAAGCTCACTTGAATCTCCACAGGTAATGCTTGTATACGTTGGCGACGGTAGCCACCTATCGTCACGTATAAATCTTAACCAAATATCCATCTAAAACTTACCAGAAAACATGGGCATTGTTAGTTCTGGGTGAAGTTGAGAAAGTTGGCGGGAAAGATACAGCTGGGATCGGCAGTAGGTTGTGCAGAGCAGCGCGTCCAGTGTACCACGACCCTTCTCCGAACCTAAACAACAAAACAACATAAATTATTATTAATATTCAGTAATCCAAAACAGTGATAGGGTAGTTGAGAGTAATGCTGGTTCAACTCTTCATCAACGGTGAAAGAAAATTATGAAGTTTCAAACGAATATAAGTCTGATAAAAATACATGGCTGACAAGCAACAAGAATTATGTAAGAGTACAACAGGCGCAAGTACAGCGATTGGCTTATAAAAAAATACATACACGAACTAAATTTCTATACATTTATTCCGGAAAACATTTTCATAATTCCTTTTTTTATATCCTCGCTTTAGAGGCTTGAGCTATCTTATTGGGGAAAAAGCGATTTAAACATATTTATATGTTATGTACATTGTACATTTATACATATTATAGAATAAAATTTTTAGACACAACCAACGAATTAATAAGTTTTGCCCTCCAAAGCTTTTTAAGTGTTGTAAAAATCACAAAAGTGTAGGTACATTTTTGACCGCTCCTTTAAAGAAATTAACTATTATAATAATATCAGTGAAACCACGCTTGAACACAGAGTAAATATTTATTTTATTTATTTAATTAGGTATAAAAAGAGTATAAGGGGAGAAAAAAGCAATTTAATGGTAACTAAATTATTTGAAAATATGTCAATATTACTTATACTTAATATCCCTTTGGGCATCAAAGATAAATATCAGCGGCTCAATTATTATTAATGCTCAATTAATAGATTTAAATTATGCTCAATATTGGCCAAAAATGATTTTCTCACAACCAAGTCTCCCAAGCTTTCCGACGATGCTGAGTAAAATTAAGCAGACTTGCATCCCCCTTTGGCGTTGTTTTGCTCAGTCCACCAAAGCAAAAGATTCGTCAACCCATGATACCAATAGTCTCTCTGTTACCTTTTCACGCCTTAACTATTCTACCGATAAACATGAAATTTTCTATACACGTTGTCAGGTGTATAGAAAAGGCCATAGGGCACCTTTCATGCAGAAAAAAAGTACTGTTCCTGGGGGATCATCTTCTATATATAGAAATGAATCCCCATTTCCCTTGGTCACGGCATCACGCGTGAACGGGTAGACCGATTTTAATTCGGTTTTCACTAATGGAAAGAGGGATAAACGGGGAATGTTCATATATATAAAAATTGCACCACGGGCGAAGCCGGGGGCGGGTCGCTGGTCTAAAAATAAAAATGCAACGCCCGGCAAAAGTAAAACAGCAATAACGATGTCAGGTGATATTGATCATATATTTTGAGAGGCGAAGAAGCGGGCACCAGCTAGTTTTGTCATAAAAAAAAAACATGTGAGCAAATAATTTCATTTTGTTAGGCGACGGGAACTGTGTAAAGACCGTAGGCGTTGAGGGGCGGGCGTGATGGGAGGCGGCCACCTGTTTGAAGGATGCACTGATGCAGGTGTGTGAGAGTCAGTATAAAAGCGGAGCGTCCTACACCACGGAACCAGTCGTAAAAGCGCGCGGAACTAGTCCGCCGGAACTAATGGCACTTAACAAAATTCGCAACGTAACGAGTAACGGCACCGCGTTGAACTCGACGGAGTTGGAGAGTGTAGCTGAAGAAATAACCCAGGATATAAATTCGATTTATACGCCGATTTTGGTTGTAATTGGCACGCTTGGAAACTTGATTTCTCTTTTCGTTTTTTACGCGACCAAACTTCACCTGCAGTCAACCAGCCAATACCTGTCCGCTTTGGCCATTTGTGATACATTGTTCCTGCTACAACTGATACCGCCTTGGCTGAACACGATGCAGTACACAAACATGTTCACCAGACAAGGGCCGTGCCAACTTTTCGTCTACATATCCTATGTGACCAGCAGTCAGAGCACTTGGTTAGTCGTCGCTTTCACTGTGGAAAGATACATCGCTGTGTCGCGTCCTTTGCAGCGCAACGTGCTTTGCACTATGTCTAGATCCCGATACGTCATTACTGGTATACTGATAATGGGATTTGTGGTAAACATACCACTATTGCGATATGCAATATCCAAATCGAACGAATGCAGTGTAGACTATCACTACATGATACCGGCGGCGCGATTTAACGTGGTGGACACGGCACTAGCCTTCACGGTGCCCCTAATTATAATCGTTATCTTGAATAGCTGCATAATGCATCGAGTGTGGAAAATGAATCGCCAGCAGAGGGCTGAAGAAGAGACCTCGCAACACATTCGGTTGAGGACAGCAAGAAACAACAATCAATATAGAGTCACGAGGATGTTACTCTTCGTTTCATCGGTATTCGTGATTCTCAACTTGCCCGCCTACGTGATGCGTATGATCTCCTACGCCTACAACTTGGTGAGTAGACGTTAATATCATCAGAAACAAAGCGATTGCACTGCAGTAATTAAATTTAACAGCGCTTATACAATTTACGCAAAAAACATATTAATTATTAAACGTACGTTGCATTATTAAAATAAACGTTTTTATTGTTTCTCACAGGCGTTCAATGCGAGGGTTTGTATGTTGTTATAATCACACAAAAACGGCTGAACGGTTTTGGATGAAATTTGACATCCAGATACTTAGTTTATTGCCTGAATTAATATAAAGGATACTTTTTATCCCAGAAAAAATTAGGTTCCAGCCAACTATAGCGCGCACGAAGTCGCGGACACGCAGCTAGTAAAAAAATATTCTAATTTTCTTTATGTATAATTTTGATTGCAAGAAGATGCAGATAAAGTTTAGACTGCCCTTTAAACTAGATAAAATTCCGGAAACAGACTATGAACCTTCAGTAAAAGTAACGAAATGACAAGCAATCTAAAAAAGGCACGCGGGCAGGTCAAGAGAAAAACGGTTGAGTCGGCTTCAAAAGTTTTTCTACTAATCTCATATTCTGATTTTGCAATATCTAATCACTCCACTCAAATTAATCCCAAGTTGGTTCCAAAATAAGCGCAATATTTCAAGAAATAAGTTCACAAAATTATAAACGAAGTTTTTATAAGAGTTAAAAATTAATATTCGTCAATGTGTTTTCACTTTATATACTATTTCATAAATTATTTTTTATATTTATATATACGATGGAAAAAAAACATAATATTGATCTAATTAGTGTTAGATGCCACTAATTTCGTAAGACAATAAGTGCTCATTGTATTTAAAAAAATGCTAAATAGATAACCTGCGATACCGTTTGACTGATTTTCAATCAATTTCCATGTCAGCAAAGCCACGCGGCACAGCTAGTTTTTTTTTTTATTGAATCTGCTGTTAAACTGCCCGTCTACTTGATGGTAAGTAGGCACCGTTGCCTATAAAGCAATTTCAGAGATAATGCAGGTACGTTTCCGACCTCGATGAGATTCGCTACAATGGATTGATCTATGTAAATCCTATCTCCCGCACCAGAATAAAACAGCACATGTGCAATTATTTCACTCGTCGCCCGCCCACAGAAGCCCTCGCTTTATGGGTTAAATATTACTCTTTCAGGAAAATATACTGTACGCATTTTGATATAACTTTATAGTGATATAGTTTATACACCAGAATAATACTAGGCTATAATTAAAAAAAAAAACTCACGTACGAATAGGCTAAAAGCTGGTATTACAGCCAGCATAACCTATATTATGCATATTATGTAATATCACCTATTGGAAGTTTTACGTAAATTGATTTAATAAATATATTAAAAACGCTATTTATGCCCCGCTTGCATGCGCCCTGATCAAAATAATCATTTATAATCAAGTTATAAATCATATTACATGTATGTGTGTAAGCAAAGTGAAATTATGTTAAATTTTGACGTAATTTTCATATTCGTATTATAGCGAACTGAGGAAGAGTTAACAATGCATCGACGCACCCCTTTCGGCTAAGTATGCATTTGTGTGTTTGTATGTAGGGGGTAATTTTTGAAACTACTCATCCGATTTAAAACAAAATTCCGATTTATTATCGGAATTATTCCGATTTATTATTACGTGATTTTTTGTAAAATGAAAACCCTTCTTCGTGGTAATCGAATTTGCAAAGTCAGTCGACGAAAAAACGATCGAACAGAAATGTTTCTTTCGAACGCTGCTTTAACGGTGAGGGATATATGATTGATTTCTATGGAAAAGTTGTAGAGCTCGATAATGTCTATAAAAAAAGTCAGCGAAAGCATATATCGAACTTTTCTGTTTAAGTCACAAATACTACGTTTTTGCATATTTAAAATCTTATCAAAATCAGCAAGTCTATCGTCACAAGTAAGTAATTAATACACGTGATTTTTGCTCTTTATTGCATGTATTTTGGACGTACGAGTATGGTTAAAGAGATAATATTATATATATAAGTAAAGCGCGACCGCGTCGTGAAGCCACAGAAGCAATGCAATTAAGACGCGTAGTACGCTACGAATGCGAGGTGGATACCCAATACTGATACTTTTTCTTTCTACTATCTAAATATCACACCTTTTTATATTTCACTGTGTTTCACTCCATATAATGAGCAAAAGGGACCTCTGTACCTTAGGCCAATTGAATTTAAAAAAATCGTCAAATTAATCATTCCCTAATAGTTTTCTAATCGAAATTGGACGGACTAAGATTTTAGAGCAACTAGTGATTGATATTTATATTAAAAATATTGGCACTAGCGCTAAAACTCACTTAGGAATACGTTTGTATTGACAAAACGGCCGCCCGTTTTTCTTTTAAACGACACCCTTGTTATACTATCTCCCATCGGTGAACAATATACTCGTGTTATTGACAAATCAACGTGAAAATATGATTGAGGATGTAAATCACAGTTCAATTAAGCCACGACAACGCCCGCATTCACACAGTTCATATCATGAACGAGTGGTTTCATCGGCACCGAGATGTAGTGGTGATTTAATGGCCTGCAAAATCAGGGAATATAAACCCTATCGAAAATCTACGGGGATTGATGGTGCAGCGGCGGAGAAATAATAACGAGAGAACCAAAGCGGCTGTCTTAGAGCACTGTCGGCTCTAGTGTTTGGTAGGGTGTTAGAGGTGTTTGGCAGCGTATTGGGATCAAGGCGAAAGCGAATACAATCTGCGATGCGAATGGTGGATATATTTACTCGTTTTTAAATTAGGTTTTGTTTATTTGAATAAATTTTACCATAAATTTACTTAATTTAAAGTCAGATATATGCGGAAGCGAAGAGATATTATTAAATTGAAATAACTACGAACAAATCGAGCATATTCTTAAAGCTATAAGAGGGAGAAAATTAAAATAAAATCATAACGTTCGGCTCAGGGGAATATTATTGAATTGCAGAGTATAGTGCATTCGAATGCAATTTTTTAATATACGTTCCTAACATGAATTCATGCGAACGTTATCACGATAATGTATGTCGTAAGGTAATATCGTACGGGGTACATCAAGGGGGAACAACACTTGTTGCTTACGCTGCGCCAGACGCGTCGGTCGACCCTGTACGTGCGCCCTCTTTGAGTCTTGCCTTTCTACCTGTCATCACTTTTCAACACTAATATTATATAGAGGAAAGATTTTGCTTTTCGTATATTTATATGTTAATTTGTAAATTAATTAAAACTATTTTGTTTTAAGTTGGTGAAAACATATTAAATATTTTATTTAATAACTGAAGGGCGGAATTGCCTTTATAGGCAACAAATGCAAACAGATCGTACGAGTATAAGTGGATAATGCAGCAACTCGCTACGAAGTGCTACGAGCTATGCAAGGAATACATATTCAAATAATTATTTCAGACAGACTATATCAGACAAAGCATTTTAGATACAAAATATTTTACCGGCTATTGTAAATAATTTAGTTTAATTTAACAAGCATAATGCGAATGTAACTCTTTGCAGTGAAAGATCGGCAGACAGGCTGACGGTCCACTTGATGGTAGGTGGCTACCGTAGCCCATAACACAAGCACGCCAAAGCTGCCGCTAGTGCGGTGCCGACTATAGTAGGATTAAGGATAAGGGGACTAGGAGGGGGATAGGGAAATGGGCTCTAGCATCACTTACTAACTCACCGAAACACAACAGCACACGTGCTGTTTATTTAACGGTGGTCTTCTGTAAGGGGGTGGTTACTGCCCAAATGACTGCGAAACGCAGTGTATCCTGCCACTACTTTCCAGATCCAGACAAGAGCCAAATTTGAAATGTTCATTATAAACTTAGTTATAATTTAAAATTATAAACTTTTCATGCTACCAAAATTGGGTGTCTATAGTGCGTTTATTAATTTCACATAGAACACAAAAATGGGATAAATAATGACTTTTCTTATTTGCATCAGTGCAATTGGTATTATCAATCTATATTTATGCGATACTGAGCGTCATTATTGAGTACATGCTGTACAAGTTTAAAACGTTTAATTGTTCACAGAAGTCGCAGAAAGACAGCGGGAAGTGGGGCGCGTTTCAACAAATCACCCTCATGTTTTTCAATACAAATTACGGGATAAATTTCATCTTGTACTGCCTGAGCGGACAAAACTTTAGACGTGCTCTGATTCAATGCATTCCGTGGCTTAGGAGGACCGAGCGTCGCAGAATGACCGACAGGATGGCACCGACTTCTCAACCTGGACGAGCTAGTAGTATCTCGAGTGAGTAAATAAAGAAACGTAAACTGGCTTCTAAAAAATTAACACAAACATAGAATGGAATTTTTACTTTCTTACGGGAGTTTATATACTAGTATTGTTTTCACTGAGTCTCGAAACAAATAACCAATATCAATACATATAATAAAATCGTAAAAGACCTGTGTTTGTACATTAAATGTTTTTTCATTAAAACAATTCGTACAAAAACAATTGTACTTATGTTACCGAGGTCAAAAAAATAGTTTTCAGAATTTTGGTCTGTCTGTGCGTTTGTGCAGACAGACATTAGCAGGCAGATTGGCCGATAAATGGTACAGTTGCCTATTATCAAAATCAACGTAATAGAGATTGAAAATGCACTGCTGATAAAGAATAAGTTATAAAGAGAGGGTATAGCGGAATGGACAATGGCATCCTTTAATCACTCACCGAAACACAAACAGCACACGGGTGTTAATTCGTGGTGGTTCCTGCCGTCATATGTTACGCCCAGTTATGAATTAGATTTTTTTTTTTTAAATAGTATTGAATGTCATGTCTACAGCCTTTAGAAAAAAAACTCGTAGTCGCGACCGGATGTTTTTCCGGTTATAAAAAAATGATTTTTTTTTTAATTTATTGGCTCCCCATAAAGTTATTATACCTTTCACAAATCACTAGTCGCCACCTAATCAGAAAGAAAAAGAAAAGCTTTTTAAATTCGCCGTCGCCTTTCATTTTAAGTTTAAACATTTCCTTAAACGGAACTTCTAATGTTTTGTAGGTATTAAATTTTGGTCATTGCATACAAAACATATATTCGTCTATAAAATTTTACTCTTTAACTATACACTTGCCGTATCATTAGAGTTTCGGAACTAATTATACTAATTAAAAATTGCTCTATGACCCTATGTCCAAAACATGGTCAAAAAATACAAACTTTCAAAATTAACAAAGGCAGGGAAATGTAATGCGAGTATAATTTAGACTACACATCAAAACGGACGACAAAAACAACATAGTTATAATATCTATTTAATTCAAATTCAAATTAATTTATTTGCTGAATATGGTATACAAGTTGTAAATTTTTATACATATATGTCCACATAATATCTATGTTTTTAAAGATATAATCATAATATCTTTAAAAACATAATATCTATGGGATTGTGGTTATAGGATGTTTTTGGTCAAAATATGTTATTATGATCAATCTTCCAGTTTGAACAAAGACTTTAGAATAAGACCGGAAGTGGCCGAATGGCCGATAAATTTGTCCTGTATTGTGAGATTTTTTTTTGTCTGTTGTAGCTTCTTACGTGAGCGGAACTGAGGCGGTCGCACCGATCGTCAACCCACCGAATCTACAGAGGCAACAAAGTCGCGACGGCTTCCTAAATCGATGGCGCTTCAACAACAACACGGCTCGACTTCGACAGAACAATACTATTCAACTGGCGGACTTGACGGTTACCCAAGAGACATACGACGATCTGATCTGACGCCACGGACGGTTGCGCGTATTTCGCGGGACACAAGAGACAACCTTGTAAACTGAGAGCGGCTATGGGCAACGACTACCGAACAATCACAAATAAGATGTATTCGGAATAAATCAAAGATCAGCTCAATTTTACGATCATCTGACGTCATTGAGACCTTTCCGTAATATAAGACCTGATCTCGTCAACTAAATCATACATGAGTGAAGCAAAAGAGAACTTTCTAGTTAAAAGTAATCTGTCAAAAAAAGCAAAAAAATATATAAATAATGTTTGTTCCCCTACTAAATATTTCATATAGGTATACTTATGTAAGTACAAACCAGGAGAATTTATGGGATAGACAGTAAAACGTTTCTACGATACTAATTCAAATTTTGGGCGAATTTTACTAATATTTAGTCTCGTTTCAGACCAATTTAAGCTATAAATAAATAAAAAATAAATGTAAAAAAAAATCACACATCTATGAGATGTATGAAGGAGACAAAATCAATTTCACAAACAAATAAACTTTTTATTGTGGATATATTGGTTGGTCATCATCAGTCTGGCAGGTTTTGAAGACTGGATGCAAAACAAAAAAGGTCAGATATAACATTCTGAGAAGCTATGACGGCTTACTCGTATCAGTAACTGCTCTTATTGTCTCATCTCGAAAATCCTCACTGTATAATAGATTAATATAATAGATTTATGTCAGAGAGGAAAAAAAAAAAAGCTAAGTTCCATTTCGAATATTCTCCCTGTATATTTATAATAGATTTATGTAAGAAAAAAAAGACGTTTTCTCAACGACACTGCAGTGCCGCAGACGGTGTTTAGCAGTGTTCCATGTATTTACGCCGGACGCAAGCTTAGCCCATTAATGAAAGGGGCCTATAAAGCGTCTGGCAGAAGTTATGGCCCACGAGGAGTGTCTGGCAGTTCTGAATATTATTTTGTAATAATATTCTACAAAATATATGGAATTTAGAAAATAAGTGAAGTTAGTCCCATTTTTATTAAAATTTCTCGTGTGATAGTTCTAAATTGGACGTCTACCCAACTTAGCAGATACGCATACTAAAGTACCTACATAGGAACATTACTCGATTCCCCACGTTTTGTCCTTTAGAAAATACTATGACGACAAAGATTTTTTAGTAATTTACAATTTTTTTCTCAGAAAAAAAAAATTGTATAAATATGTATGTTCGATTCATTAAAAATAGTCTGTTATGCTCTGTATTTTTATCTAAGTTTTAAATTTTACTCTAACAAGTCAATTTTGGAGACGAAAATAACGTAGTTCTACTAAATACTCGTCTTAAATAGTTTTACAAAGAAGGTTATGTACGTGTAAATTTCTTTTTAAATTATTCGAATCGGACCTTAGAAGTTACCACGGGTATAAAAATGGTAAATGTAAAAGGATGTCGTGATGAGAGCGAATAGCTCTACGCTTATTACTTGCACATTATATTCTTTGTTTACAATGTTAGTTGTTTACAGTCCACGCGAAAAAAGTCACGGGCGTCACTAGTCACTCTTTCACTAGTCGCTAGTAGAAAGTATAAATTCTTGCTCACGGTAATGGAATAGAGATAATAAAATATATATAAGTATAGTAGTTAAAATAGTAACAAAAGATTGGTGTTGTAATAATGTTTTATTAATATCAGTGTTAAGTCTTTTAGGATGTTAAACTACAAAAATATATGGTTTTTATTTTGCAATCTTATTATCAGTTTTGACAGCAAAAGAGCGAATCAAAAAACTCCTCTACGGCAGCCGTGACTGCGTTATCATTTTCAATTTTGGTTCCACAGATATTTTAAATTTTGGAAATCACTAGAAGGTCCGGTAAGTAGGGTGGATAGTCAAAAATGTCAAAACCTGGTTGGCGGATTGCTGTGGGGGCCAATGAGCACGAGCGCCGACAATTTTCCTTGGCGTTTTTCTTTTAATTGCTTGACGCACTTTTGGGATCAATTGGGTGTAACATGCATCCGTAATAGTTTTACCTTTAGGTAAAAAGTATTCCTTCCACATCCCAAAAAAAAAACAGAGACCCTAACCTTAGTGGCTGTCGGACAAATTAGAAATTTGTTTACTGGGGGTGAAGATGGGCGTTTCTAGTCATACTTTGTTTTTTTACAAAATACAAAATCTTGTTACAAAATGCTGATAAAATTAATCTCGATTACGCTCAATGATTTCGAGATTCCGCTTTGAAACTTCAACTTCGAGGCACCCATCTTGCCGACACTTTTTTGAACCCTAAAATGTCTGTTAAAATTGAATGAATACTTCCGGAAGAAATGCGTAAATATTCAATTATGTCTCCTAATACTATTTTTTCTACTTTTTCAACATTTTGATGTACGATAGAGGTAGAAGGTCGGCCAGAGCGAGGATCTTAAATTCAGCTACCCAATAAGCAACGTGGAAGCAACGTATCGCAAAAAAAATATCTTATTAGACCTTTTTTCAAGGTACTTAATTACAGCACGTTTTTTTTCACATTGAAAAGTTTTTACCAAATCGTTTTACACAATAATTAATAACGTCGAAACGAAAATGTTAAAAAAAATGAAATTCAGTGTAAAAAAGTGTCATAGCGAGAGATTAAATTTAAAAAAAAAACCTGTGACAAAAAAGGTTATAACCTTATGCAGTTCAAAAAAAAAATTGATTCACCCTCGTATTATTGAGACGAATATATGTGGCCTGCGTCATAATCGGTGTAGTAGTTAATAGAGCAAAAATTGTTAGAGATAGATGTATTGTATTAATGTGATAAAATGTTTGTATTAGTGTAACATGTTATGTTATCTTAGCAAATAAACTGAGCATAAAAATATGAGGTTTTATTTTGAAATATATAAAATAACCGATTCAATGCAAAATCTTATACATTTTTAATGAAAATTAGACTGCTGCTGACCGATCCCACTGTAACATTATGGAGGAGGCCTTCGTTAGTGACAACTTACGAAGGAACACTATAGTATAACAGATGGGTTAGTAAGTGAATCCAGAAAGCATTCCCTATCCTCGTCTTATCCCTTATCCTGTTTACTGTCTAGATCATGCACCCATTCTGACGTTGCATGTATTCATAGGCGATAGTAGACATCTACTATCAATTGGATTTACTTTAAAATATTCCCCGTGAAGTGTTAAAGAAAAATCGAACAGATGTGTTTAGGGAGCGAGTTTAATAAAAAAAAAAATACATTTTACAAATTACATTTTATACACATCAGCGTTTTTTTGTAAAGCAAATAATATGTCAAGCCTTTCATTTTTTGCGGATATTTGGAAATTCTTTGAGATCGTAAATACTCTATGTATACTATCGATATCCAACTTCTTAAAACACATACCCGTAACACTAATGTCAAACTGATAAAGTGAATATAAATATTTAAAATATTATATAAAAAACTATCATAGAAGATTTTAAACATTTGATATTACAATTTTCATAAAGCTCATTTAGGTTTTTAAATATTCACACATTTGAATAGCTTACGAGTTCATAGCATTAGGAATTTAATGAAATCGATACTCGGTTAGTATCCGGATTAAGCTAATTGAAGTGGCGAACACAAACATGATAACGAATTATTGCATATTACACAATGATCTCTCTACGCGTCTGTATGCTACTGTATGAGTGTAATTTATCGAAAAATATTCTCGGGATCCTAATGCGGTTAGCAGGAAGGTAAAAAAGCCATTTAAAAATATACAATTTCTATTTATTTATTTACATTCGAGATTACAATAACATAATAAATATGACAAAACCCAATTGAGGCCAATGTACCAAATACCTTAAAAATTATGTTATATTTTTTATTTTAAGGCCTTTTTAATTCAATATAAAACGCCTAAATATAATTCAATATACGTCAATTACAAATAATAATTGCAGAATGAGTAATTAACAATTTCTATTTTAACATTTCTTTTTGAAAATTTTATTAAAAAAAATTATATACCAAAATGTTGTATAGCTCTCTCGGAGTTCCATAGTGGGTGACAAAATTACTCGGAGTGATCAGTTAATAAGTATTGGAAGTACTTAATCATTTTTTTAGTATTAAATATAAAAGCTAGGCCTAATAGCTGGTTGGAAATATTTAGTAAAAATACTTATTAGAAATATAAATTATGGTTTTATATTTATTAACGTCTAGTCCAGTCCCCTCGTTCGAAGACAAGTGATGTGTTGAAAGTCAAGAAAAATACAACACTATAGAAGTAGCAACCGCGTGAATTTCTTAAGACATCGGCTCTTTATTTTGAATTCTTTCAGCATTATTGGGACAAAAAAACTTATACATCGTATATATACACTGAAAATATATAACTATTACTACTACTATTACTACAATATAATTTTACAAAACTGAAATAGATATATACATACATAAATAGATATAGGCTGTAATGACATATTTATTTATTTAATGTACAATTTTATTTTATATGAGAATTTTGTTTCGCTTATTGTCACTTGAATAATTACACAATGCCAATTCTATAGTATTGGAGTGTTCTATTAATTCATATTTACATTTATAACTTTATATAATACATGTATTTTAAAAAATAATCGTCATAAAAATATGAACGTTTGGTGACAGCAGTACAGATTTTCAAACCAGACATAAGTAGTTTGTTTTTAGGAAGTAGTCACGAGTCACGGCTAACTTTAAAAGGTATTTTTTGATTTTTGTTATAGTAGATTTTTGTTTATATTAATAAAGTAATAAATATTTGATCAACGGGCTAGTCTATATTAATATTAATTTTACAAATGTGTGCTTATTGGTATAAGTCTTGTCCTATATAAAAAGAATATTATTCCAGATGGACTTAGGCCATATATTATGTTTACTAACTGCCCCAATTGCAGCCTAAAAACTTTAAAACCTCGCTCGCGATCAAAAGCTAAATTTAAAAAAAAAATGACAGGTTTAAAAATTGCATTTGTTGGAAAGGTGTCCCGAAAATAACGTGAAAAACAAGCAAAAACAATCAAAACTAAAAATAATTAAATTTCATTAAATGTACATTAATTGCGAGAGAATACACGCAAATCTCCGAATACCCTCAGATAGAGTTTGAGATGTCGTTCGTATATGCACTTTCATGTTCGTGATCGTGATCTTTGGGTTAGCGAAAGGGTTGAGGCTACATAGCCCCTTATAGGTCATTAGGTCAGTAGGCGGATACAAATTGGAATAAGAACCAATGAGGGCAGTGGAAGGAGAGTGACAGAGTTGTTGCTATCGTTTGAGGGAAAATGAAATAGAAACAGTCAAGTGAACAACGCAATCTAAATTTGTTATCAGACACCGTAAACTGTAAAAGTAGCTATGCCCGCGACTTCGTACTAGTGATATTCGGCATTTTTTATATGTAAACCGACTGGAATAAAACAAACACATAACATTACCGGAAGTTTGTTACAATGCATCAGTGAAAACCGCATTCAAATCGATTAAGCCTTTCTTGTACATTTACACTCCGTACCTATATCAAGAGAACCGTCGTAAGTATTTGTTGACAAAAATCTAACCCAGGAACTTATAGCTTCAACATTCGAGCTAAAGCGCTTTTTTGTTTTAAAAAAGGTAACGCAATTTACTTCTTCTCAACTCAGTATGGTACGCCGTTGGTTACAAGTTATTTATTTTGATTGTGAGCAATGTTACAAAAAAAAGTTACATTTTGTTAAAGTTACGTCCCTTCTGTTAAAGACTGTATAAAATCTGGAGCGGAAATCTATATTAATATTATAAAGAGAAAAACTACTGAACCGATTTTAAAAATTCTTTCACCTATAGAAAGCTACATTATCAGCGAGTAACGTAATAATAATAAAACTCTTTATTTGTACTATAAACAAAAAATAATAATAATAATAAAAAAAGAAAGAAACAACAAGTAATAGTACAAAAGGCGGCCTTATCGCTTTATAGCGATTTCTTCCAGGCAACCTTAGGGTAAGGAAAATCTAATATGAAAAATAAAACAATGTTTTATGTTTTATGGTAACAATCATAGTAAAGTCATCATAAACTTACATTCTAATAAGTAAATACTAGTACATAAATTGAATATAAACAAATATAAATAACACAGATTAATAAGATAGATTAATAAATATAAATATTAGAAGATAAACCTACATATAAAAATTAAACAAATAAAGTCGTCTTCAGTTTGACAGAAAATGTGTCTTGAGTGCTTTTTTGAATATATCCGGCGATTTAGATTGTCTAATGATCAACGGCAGTGCATTCCAAAGTTTAATGGCACGTACAGTAAATGACCCCTCATAGAATTTAGTTTTGTGAAGAATGCATTCCAGGGTAAGCGCACGGCAAGTATTTTATAAAGAGCGTGCAACAGCTAGAATTAAATAGTTTTGATAAAAAAGAATTTAGATAACGGCGCAAAAAAACGTCTAAGTTGTTTAAAATTACCTAGTTTTTTTTTTTTTTTGCATATTTTTGTTGCTTAAAACGCTCTACTATGCTATGCAGTCGACTTGATCAACGTTACTCGTATAAACAATTTAATCACATTTCATTATAATTGCATGATTGCTCGACTAAAGAAAAAATCAATGATAATGATATTATAAACGCAAAAGAGAATTTGTTTGTTGTTACGGAAGTCAGTTTCAACAATGTTTAATCAGTAATTACTAACTAAATCGTAGCCGACAAGCTACAAGACAAGCGAAGCCTTGAAGCTTTCTACTGTCCTATCGATGTTAAAGCTCAGTTTTTAATTACTACGTTTTAATTACGCAGCCCGACGAATACGCGACTCAACATGATTCAAAACTTTAATTCGATAGCCGTGGCCTTAATTAAAGAGCCACCGGCTGCAATACGACGCGGATGACCGGTCGAACACACTGCAATTTCGCGAGCCTAGAACAATTAATTTACCCAGCGCGAACGTTTCATCCCTTGTCCTTTATTGAAGCCACTATCTGTCCAATGTAAACACGGCGATTTCAATTAAGCATTACTCCCCTTGTAACGTCAGCAGCACCACGGTTCAGCAGCATAGCAGCATGATTCTGAATTCTTTTTTATTTATTAGCTTCCGGTCGCGAATTTGTTCACGTTGCCTTTTTTTGGATGAATTCGATTTTCTGTGCGCTTGGCGACGTGTATGTAAAATTTCATGGCGATCGCTTGAGTAGTTAAAGCGCAATAAACAAACGTACAAAATCACTTCTGCGCTTATAATATTAGTTCGAAGGGGGACTTGAATGCGCCGCCTCTCGTTCAATGGACAAAGAAGAACTTATAAAGAAGTAAACTACACTAAAAGTAAAAGTAACGCAGGGCACACTGCGTTTCGCAGTCATTTGGGCAGCCCGCCTGGCGGCAGTAACCACCCCCTTACAGAAGACCACCGTGAAATAACAGCACGTGTGCCGTGTTTCGACGAGTGAGTAAGGGATGCCAGAGCCCATTCCCCTAACTCTTCCCAATCCCTCATCCTTAATCCTACTGATGTAGTCGGCAGTGCACTTGTAGCAACTGTAGCGTTGTTTGTGTATTAGGCGGCGGTAGCCACCTAACATCAAGTGGACCTTCAGCCTGTCTGCCGATCTTAACAAAAAAAAAAAACCTACTTCGCGACAAGACGTGTACATAATATTATTTAATTTCGTGCTCATAATATGAATTGAGAATCAACCTTTGAGACATATTATGTATATGCATTCGCGCCACAAACAAAGTTGGTACAAAGACACAATTACCCCCTTGTCTAGTTCAGCCGATAGAGAGTAGATCGGAAACATCGCCTAAGCGGTTCGATTATTTCCTTCATCATAATTTAAACGCCAATCAGCTCTATAGAAACGCAGCTCACACAGCCTTTGATCCGTTCAGATAGTTAATTAGCATGCCGCGATAATATCCAGTATGATGAGTAAATTTTTTTTTTCTGGATCAATTTACAGGAATCTTTCGAGTTAATACTCTTAGACGATAAAAAAACATGATTTCGGACACTTTCATTCATTACGAATTTTCGTTCTCCAATAAATACCTATATATACCCATAATTTCGTATATATTTATTTTTATAAAGAAAATTGCATTGTTAACATTGTTTGTGCGTTAAATATAACTTAATAAAACATGGACTTGTTTAAATAACTATTAAAAAAGTGCAGGATGAAAAAAATAGGATAAAAGATACGTCAAAGCTAAGGCCTTAACAGTTTGCAACGCGAGCTTTAATAATGATAATAAGAATTCTGTTATATTAAGAATCACACTACCCTTAATTGGTGAGTGAATATACCTATTCTAAATTTATAAAAGTTAATATGTAAAAAATATTTTAAATGCCAAAGGATACTAATAATAATAATTATTATGCGTACACGTTGTCAGGGGCACGCCGGGCACGGAAAGAACATAGACCATACATCCATAAAAAAGTGCCGTTTGCGAACAATCATCTAAATATTTAAAAAAAAAGTCAAAACCTTAGAAAAATAACTGAGTAATAAACATTCATAAATGTTTATTTCTAATTAATTTTAGAAACATAAACAACTAGAATTTAATCCATATCATTAATCCTAATATTAAATGCGAAAGTGAGTTTGTTTGTTTCGCTCTTAACTATTCAATCGTTCACCATGAAATTTTGCATACACTTCTGTTGCACAGAAAAGGACGTAGGGTACTTTTTATCCTGTTTAGTCGTGTTCCCGAGGGATGCGGACGAAGGTACCCGCCCCCGGCTTCACCCGGGGAGCAAATATATGAACATTCCCCGTTTATCCCTCTTTCCATTAGTGAAAACCGAATTAAAATATGTCTACCCGTTCACGCGTGATGCCGTGACCAAGGGAAATGGGGATTCATTTTTATATATAGAGATTTTGATATGTCCCCATATTTTAGTATACGTAGTAATAAGAGCCGGTTATTCGCGACAATCGTCTGCATACTTGCGAACAATTGCACAAGGGGAGACAGCGCCCTTTGTACAACTGCACAAGGGAGCGATCAACATATCACAGAAGTGAGTGCGAATTATGAAAACTCTGTTTAGGAATGCATGCATTTTGCACAGGATGAATTTTCAGTTAATTTAAATCGTTCACGTTTTAACATATTTACAATTACTAGATAACTCTATACAAAAATAATAACAGTTACAAATTACAAGCTATCATTAGAATAAATATTTGGCATCACAGTTTTAGATTTGTATAGGAGTTTCGTTGTGACTAGTATATAGGATATATCTAGACGACGGATTATAAGATCTCTAGATACTGCTAATTTTCCTTATTGAAAATTCCTTTTGAAAAAATCCTTTGTCTAGCAGTGGGCGTCCTGCGGGTGAGGTGAGATGATGATGATGAGATACGCTAGGCGAGGCGGGCCTTGCGAGGCAGCCTCGGGTTAATTCTAATACCCCGAGCGGTCCTCGTGAAGCTGTCTTCGAGCGCACGGTGAAAACAACAACATGAATTGTTTCATACAAAAGCATCCCATGAATATCTTGACCCATGAATCCCATGAATATCTTACATATATAGAAATCGTTGCGTTGCCTAGAGGATGCGAGGTGTCCCTCGTTTTACATTATCTTTGTATAAATTTGGACTAATTTGTCTGGGAATAAATGATTTCTTTCATTTATTTTATCATTATCAAGTTCAGTTCTCAAATACATATCGGCATATTCATAACATCCTCACTGAGTTTTACTGATCTGTTCACAAAAAATTGCTGTGAAATCTAACACTATAATTTTTTAGTACTTTATATATATATAGAAAGCACTTTGTCTTTCTAAAAAAGAGATATGTAAAACCCATTCTTGCAAAGTCACATGCTTTGAAAAATATCAGAATAAAAAATCTTCAATTCAATTCAATCATTTACTTCAGGATAGGTCCTAACCTAACCACCTATCCTTTAATAACCACTCTAGGTTTCCTATACGTCCAAAAGTTTCCATTTCCTATACGTTTTCATTTTTTTGTGCAAGCAAATGGTGCATTCAAACTTAACTCACCAAGTCTAGATTATTTAAATTAGTGTCTATGGAAGCACCTATTAAACAACTTTAATAAATTGTTGTCTAATCAACATTTATATAAGGCATATCAATATCAGACATCTTTATTTCTATAATAATTATACTGACTGGGCAATTGCACGACACCAGAATTGTAAAAGAATAATCTACTATTTCGATTACTAAATAAATCTTAAACAGTGCACTTCCGAATTTAATTAGTATTAGGTATAATTAGTAAAATATGTTGCCGTGCAATTGAAATTTTGTAAGTTTGAAATATTGAAAAATTTATGTTACAGCGCAAATGTAATTTGATTTTGTATTCTAAATATCTCAAAAGCAGAACAGAATAGGTTTTTAACGGTAACTATAGCAGTGAATTGTTATTCATTATACAAAAAAATAATCGCGGATTATTCATTATTCCCACAAAAGATTCGTGGAGAAATTGTAAGAAGAATTTTATCTGAAGTCCTATTTCATCTGAAGTCTAATCGTCATATCACCAACGAGCGGACAGCGCTAAGTTTGTTATCCCGAGGTGATGCTCAAGAAAATAGTTCTATCTACTTTATCCAAGTACAGTTATCGCCTAATTGGACATTTAGCGTAACAAATGTTATACACTGTCCTGTAAACTGCAACTGTTCGTCACTTACCATTGTCTTCGTCGACTGCCAGTGGTCCGACGGAGCCGAAGAATCGTTTGTCAAGCAGCTGAAGCAGCTGAAGAGCACTTTCGTGAACGGGAGCGCGCGGACATCCGGTGCACATGAGTGTCACGTTGATGATAGCGGTATAGTGGTCGCAGGGGTACTCCCTAGTGAACAGCAAAACGGAATTACTCATTGGAAACCAAAGACGTAAATAAAAGCAGACCTTAATTCGCTTTTAGACCTTGTTTATATTTATTCATACACGAGGCCGTTCCTGGAGTATTTTATTATCAATTACTAGCTTTACCCGTGACTTCGTCTGTGTCTCTATCTTAAGCGTTGAAACGTTTATTCAATCTTTACTGCTCATATATATATATGTGGACTTTTTAGTTTTTATTTTTAAATGACAGATCAGTACTTTTTTCTCTATGAAAGGTACCACATGTTGCTTTCTGTACCACTGATAACGTTAATGCAAAATTTCTGACTATGCTTTCATTGTTTATATTTGAGTGTATAGTGTTCATAAAAGAAAATTCTAACATATTGAAGTTCATGGAGCGTCCACGTCATAATGATAAACT
This sequence comes from Bembecia ichneumoniformis, assembly GCA_910589475.2. Taxonomy (NCBI): domain Eukaryota; kingdom Metazoa; phylum Arthropoda; class Insecta; order Lepidoptera; family Sesiidae; genus Bembecia; species Bembecia ichneumoniformis. The sequence goes on along the minus strand of OU342530.1, from coordinate 2,916,142 downwards.
TTGTATGGTCCCTGCGAAAAGTAGAATGAAAAAATTAAGTGTCTTTTGTATGACACCACACTTATACAATAAAATTCCAATAAATATAAGAAATATTGGAAAACTGGCAGTGTTCAAGAAACAATTAAGTAATTTTCTAGTGGAAAAAGCATATTATTCCCTCAACGAATTTCTGAGTGATAGTGCAAACGATGCAAACTATGTCTTTTAACTTTTAGATTTGTCTTTTATATTAGATAAATTTGTCTTTTAGATTTGCATACCGCTTGTTGGTTGAATATGTGGACATTATGTATAAAAATGTACAACTTGTGTATACCATACTCAGCAAATACATTATTCCGAATTTAAATTTGAAAAATTTGAATTTCACGATGATCAAGCACTTTCAGAAATATTCGGTCTTCTTCAGAACTTTCGGAAACTTTTCCATTTATTTATATTATTATATAAGAAAAATTAAAATATATTTACAGACATAAATAATGTTGTTTATATTCTCGCATTCGCTTATACATCCGCCCGCCTACGTCTGTATAAACATAGATCAAGAATTCTTTAAATCGATCACTTTCCGAGATAACTTGTCTGCATCAAAACAAGATACTTATTAAATAATTGATTTATTGATTGATGCTAACATTTTAATTAGCAGAAAAATATGAATAAAAAATTTAAAAAAACACAACAGATTTCAAGTTTACATCTCTGAACATAAAACAAAACAGAATCACAATAATCTTAACCCGGAACACTGTGTAGGTGAATTATATCTTTTCGTAAATATATATAGACAATGGAAATTTGAACTTAAAATTTAGTTTCGGCCTTTTATCGCGTAAGTTAGGGACAGACAGCATTCGAGCAACTTATTCGCCTGATTCGCCCATGTCTTAACTTTTTTATTTCCAAAAATGAAGAAGACCACAGAGCAAGAAACGCCGCGCCTCCCGCTACTAGAGACGGCAGTATTAATAATAATATTCGTGGGCTAATTCAAAAAAGGGTTTTGGAAATATTCTTTTATGAACATTATTGCTTTAGAATTAGGACTATGCAAATATTTTTTAATTTGATTTCTTTTCATTAAGAAAATAATTATTAAAAAGTGCAAAAAATAGTGGGAACTTCAAAATATTTGAAACGGTCAGATCGAATGACAGTGTCAAAAGCGCGTAGATGTTTGATTTGTGATTTTTAATAATTGATTGTTTAATAATAATTGTACTGTGAGGTCACGATAAGCGCGCCAAAGGGGCGGGTGTTTAAAGTGCTCCCACTGATGACCGATGATAGCTCCCACGAAGATAGACTGATTTTGATCCGCAACTGACGCGATCGAGATGGTTCTTAGCTAAACTTTATGAAGACCTGTTCAGACGTTTGAAGATTATCAGCTCATTTCCTAATTGAGGAGGAGATCTAACTAACTTCCACAGGTTCGATTAATTTGAAATTTGATGGTATTTCCATGACATGGTAACCTTGAACTGATGCTGCAACATCAAGTAGTTTGCGAGATACCTAACTCTTCAGAAACTTGCAGCAGATATAGTGCTTGGACTCATTAGAATGTGGGTGATTAGTTTATAATTTTTAATTATATCTTGTTATATTCGATTGTACTTTGAAGAGGACACTCCAAATATTGAGTTTATTTTTTTATACATACTTTTTCTGGATTTTTTTTTAAACAACCAGTGCATACCCTATATTAAAATTCGCTGCTGACATCGTTATTAAAAAACCTTTATTAAGGGATCCCGATAGTTTCAGGGAAAACGGCTTTTAATAAAGTCGCTATTTGAATTCGACGGTGCATGCTGTAAATACCTATCGAATACTTATTTCGAAACGAAATTTTCATTTTAAATTCGCAATAAAATTGTACAGTGTGCATTTATTTTACAATTGATCAGATGATTTTCTAATAAATCAAAGGTTTGGTCATAGACATTTTTTATATATTATGTAATATAATATTTGATATGATCGAGAAATCAAATTTGATATTGAAATAGACAAATCAATCTTTAACTAATTTAATTTAAAGTCCATATCAAGTCCAAACGATTTAAATTTTAATAAAAAAATTAATATGTGGTCAATCTCAGCCACTAATTTTCCGAAAGAGAATTAGGTTCCAAAAGTAAAATACCTAGTAAATAATAAAACTGGTACTTTTTAATTTTTAACGATATCCTCTTTCATTTCAACAAATGGAAAATTCTGTAACTGTATCTACTTGTATACCTATTTTATAACGTTGACCTACTAATAATTGTATGATATTTCAAATCACAACGAACTTGAAGTACCCTACCATCTGTAGTGAGATTCCAAAACAACTTTAAACAGCTTGTCAACATTGCTGTCAATCTAAGCGCTATCTGTGAATAGTAATGTGAAATGACGTAAAACTTGCCTTGCACTAAATATAGTAGCCAGCGCCATGAAACAACCGTCAGCAACCCTTGGCGCTCCGGTGAAACATTTGTCTACGGTCCAATCCAACAGGGGGCCAATGTCAGGGTTGCAGTCCAGCAGTAACACTATGGTCTCTCGAGCCAACTCGTATATCTACACACAGAGGTATAAACATATTAAATTATGAGAAACATAGAACCTCTAAAACGAGAAATAATTAGCAATAGGTACATTAAATATCAACATTGATATTTGATGTACCTCAATCGTCAAACCAATCAAATATCAATCAATCACCAACATCACAGCTGTTTAGCAAGGATTCACTTATTGGTAAAGTGATTTGTGTCGAAAATTTCGAACATTTTATAATTAAAATGTTCTAAATGTTATAAATGTCAATATTTCGAACATTTTATAATTGTATTGATATTAAATTTGACGTTTATAATTGCTTAAAGCTTCTTGAAAAAATGGACTTTCTTGAACTAGTATGAAGGTGATTCAGGCACAAGACAATGACTAGCTATAGTCTTGATACGGACAGATTGTCAATACACAAACCACACCGAAAATAATTTCCAATATTTTGGCTTAATTAAAACTAAATAATATTCAGAGAACACAACTGATATGACGAGGCGTGGGAGTGAAAGTGACGTATATAAGTAGTCAATTTACCGTCCCTTCTGTCTGTATGGCACCATACAATTATATGGAATGAACGACAAATGACGAAGTCCTCATCTCACCTCGTCCTTATCCGATGTCTTTAATCCATCTCCAGTGTGTAATATTAAGTAATATACAACATTAAATTTAGACTTACTTTATCGTTAGTTGAGGAGAGCATCTCGCTTAGCCACGGGTACAGAGGTCCGTCTTCGGCTAGTGCTTGTGGAGCGAAACACGGTCCGCAGCATACCAGCGCGCTCATAGCCTGTTATGTCGAAATAACCTTTACAAGTCGGCATAGCGAAGTGAGTTTTAATTTTAAAAAATTTAGCACTGTTTTCATAAGAACTTTGTTAGACTCAAGATATTTGTGTTTAGACATCAACGCAAAACACAGCTTAAATTAATCGTCTCATGAAGTGCATATGCGCCTATGAGCTCGCGCGTAAGCGAAGTACACGACATGTATACATTGCGTTTCCATGACTCGTGTGATACGCATATTATTTGCCGGAATTTTGACTTGTATGTGGCTAGTGCGTGCGAGTCCTTGTTGTGTTCAGCATATTTTATTATTTTATTTTATTTTTCATTTTAGGAAGATTTACAGCCAAACTAGTAGACTTTAGAGTAATGCAATACATATGACAATGCTTATTACAAATCTTCACCGATAAATTCAAATTAAAAGGAATACACAATATAGGTATTACATAAAGTAGAAAAGAAAACTGTATAGATCGTCACTAACATTCAAAAACATCATCACTACAAGATGCAAGTTACACACAGTCAATATCACTGAGTTGAATACACACTACATGGCTACTAGGAACCAAAGAAGTTGGCAGCAAGTGTTCCTCTTATTGATGCCGTACTGGTGTAGAAGAGGTCAACTTCAGAGGATAACTTATTGAAGTTTCTACACGCACGTACAATGAAAGAATTTTGTCTGTATTTAGTCCTTGCCGAGGGCACATTGAGCAAGGGACACTCCCTCAGACGAAGTGCATTTGCACGCAAGTATATTTTAGATAATAGATCTGGACAGTCAATGCAACCAGTGGCAACATTGACTAGGTAACAGATATCGCTAATATTGCGTCTGATTTCTAATGGTAGAAAATGATAGCGTTGACATCTATGCTCGTAATTAAGTGATCTCTGTTGGGTCCTATAGTCAAGATATCGTAAGAACCTCTTCTGGATACCCTCAATACGAGATTTATAGACCTCGTATTGGGGATTCCAGACCTGCGAGGCATACTCTAGGTGACTTCTTACATAAGTACAGTATAAAATTTTAATGGCTTTAAGACTTTCAAAACTAGCACACGTACGCATTATAAATCCTAGGGCTTTCGTAGACTTTGCAACAATACTATCTATATGCTTGTCGAATAAGAGCTGATCGTCAAAGATTACTCCCAAATCTCTAACAACTTTAACTTTGGCAATATTTTGGTTATATATTGTATAACCGAGATTTAATGTAGTATTTTTACGTGAGTACGTAACATAGAAACATTTGGATATATTTAAATCAAGTTTATTAAACAAGCAATAAGACTCAAAGCGCAGTAGATCCGCCTGAAGGGCCTGGATGTCATTCACTTTATTAATTGATTTTAAGATTTTCATATCATCAGCAAATAGTAATATTTTAGAATTTAAGAAACATTCATGTATATGCGCGATTGTAAGGATAAGTGGACGTATCCAACCAATCACTCTGACTCAGATCACTCTCGCATTCTTCGCATTACGAATTGTCTCGCGGATTCAGTTTTTTTTTTTCAATTACTTTTATAAAATAGATGAAAATGGCAATACAAAAAATAAAAGTACCTTGAGTGCGGACAAATTAAGCCTCTCGTCGACCTCCTGATGTGGAGGCTGAGTCGGCTGTGGTACCAGAGAGCCAAGATGTTTGGCAAGAGGGCCGCACCAGCCGGAGAACAAAGAAAACAGGCTCCGACACAACTCCTTCTTCATCAGCGACCCATACATTTCCACTATACAAAAGTTAAGACAATTACGGCAATGACAAGACAATGACCGACGCGACCAGTTTTTATTTTTCCAAAAATAGCCTACAACTTATTACTATCTACTTACTTTATTTATAAAATTTCACTAAGATTGAACATGAGATAATGGGACTCATATTTCAGATTGATTTTGCAATTTATATATTACCGATTGTACGTAAAAACCCAAGATTTTTGGTTTTTGGAAAATTGTCACTTACTTATTTTTAATATTTTCACCAGTTTCTAAAAATTGAAACAAATCGAAAAATAAAAGCGAGGCAAACGTAATTTGCCTACTGACAAGATTTTAAAGGAGTTCCTTTTAGTTTCTATTTTTGCGCTTCGGCTTTCATGGAGAAATTCTAATTACCAAAATGCACTTATGTAATCTCTTTTAAAAGTACATTAACGTTAGATTGTTTGGGTGGAGGCGTAAATGCGCAAGCTTTATCTGTGTTTTATGGATAGTGGATAAGTGGATATTCTACTATAGTAACTATAGTGGTATAGTATCTATATAACGCTACTAAACTATACCAGTCCAGTTAGTATCATTCTTCTAACAGTTTGTACTATTTATTTGTAATTCTTCATACTTGCAATAATTAAATGATATAAAGTACTAGCGGCCCGCCCCCGGCTTCGCCCGTGGTGCAATTTTTATATATATGAACATTCCCCGTTTATCCCTCTTTCCATTAGTCAAAACCGAATTAAAATCGGTCTACCCGTTGATACCGTGACCAAGGGAAATAGGGATTCATTTTTATATATTAAAGATATTTTTTAAGAGCTCCTAATTAACAGAAGATACATGTATCTGGCTTTCAAATGTAAATGTGTTATCTGTGAAACTTAATGTAAGATATTTCGATTAAATAAAATAAAATCTTACATGGAAAACTTTTAACAAGCTCAGTGACGAAGTCTGCGAAGGTGAGACGTTGCTCTCTCGCTGCAGGCGCATCCTTCTCAGCTTCAACTTCAAGACATTGTCTCACACCATCCAAGTACTCAGTCAACGTAGGGTGTAGGCTGCCGCTCTCCAAAGCGAAAGAACTGCGCGACATTCAATATTGATTAAAAACAATTGGAAAACTCGTCTTAACTATGAAGCTTGATCGCTTACAACTATTCAGCTCAATTCATTTATTATTCATAGAAAACACCACTTTCGTATGGGGAACCAGTTTCTCAATAAGTGTTATAATTTATGAGGAAATTATATTTTCAGCTGTAGTCCATACACATCTCCGTTTTGGTGGAGTCCGGCCCTAATTTTCAGATAGAAACGGTTCCACAGAGATAGTACGCTATGACCGCCGTACGCGGCTGATAGAAGCAGAACTGTGTAACCAAAATCGTCCAGCAAAACGCGAATATATCTGAATAGGTGTAGTTACTCTCTAGTTCAGATTTTTGGATTCAATGTATGAATTACAAATAACGTTTCATTCCGTACTTGTACTAACTGTGAACTCCTACTGACGGGCGAAATGCACGCACAAACGTTGCAACATCAATTGCGGAGAAAGTCCTCGGCAGGAAAGAAAGAAAGAATGAAACATACCTGTTAGAGAACGTTTTCTTCTGTGCAATGAGCAGCAGCATTTTATTAAGATTGAGCCTGAGCGCATCGCGACGCCGGCGTCTTCGCATATTTTCTTGTTTACGATCTACGGCTTCTCGCAATAGCGGCACCAACTCTTCCATGAGATCTCTAAAGAATACAAAAAGAGTTGTTTAGTATTGTCTTTTTGTTGCAAGATAATATTTGCCACTCACATGATTAATGTGAGTGTGGTGATAATAGTGACGGTTTAAGTATGAAATTGCCATTATACATATTAACCCTCTATCTCAGTGGCCTCTCACTAGTCATCATTGTCAGCACATAAGCATCCACCGTTGGATCATTCGTCCACTGCCAGCCGCTTTCTTGAGGTCATCGCTCCAATGAGCAGATGATTCGACGGGACGTTTCTACACGACATATATCCCGCTCATTCCCACTCCAGCTGACTGATCCTTTGGGCTATGTCGACCACCTTTTTAATCCAATGGGCCTCTGAATTTCAGATCATAATCCACAGACAAATACCTCAACTAGTAAGTATTCTACTATTTTTTTAATGCAAGACTAAAACACTTTGCAATGCTTATCACTTTTTAAATTTAACTCGTTCTGATAAATAATGCAATTTTTGTACAAACTTAAACCATGAAGCGTTACGTTTGGTTGACAGCCGATCCAGATTGCAATCGCCAACACAACAGAAGCAATAGTGCACTAATGATGCAATAATGCAATAATCCATCATTGAAACAGCAATTTCATAATATGTAAATAGACAAGCCCATTGGTCTAGTGGTTAAAGTGCTTGTCTTAACGCTCTGTCTCTTGGGTCCCGGGAACAATACCCGGCACGGTCAAATAAATTGGTCAGCCCGTCTGGCGGCAGAAACGACCCTTAGCAGAGAAGACTACCGTGAAATAACGTCATGTGCGTCGTTGTGTTTTGGTGAGTGAGGGATGTCAGATAGACATGTGTAGTTCCGGATCGTAATAATTCCGAGAACTATGGCCGCAGTTTGAACTAAATCAGTTCAATCCGAGCGATTTATCTAAATAGGTTCATAGTTCCCATAGTTCTGTCTCAGTATCGACCGACCGAAGGCCAAGCTTGGACGAACGCCGCCGCTTTTCTTAAGTATAGTCATTGTATCTAGTATCGAGCCGGTGCTGTGACTTCTATAGGGTAATGTACCTTCTGTTTTACGTATTTAAGTCGATAATTACATGTTTTCTGTCTTAAAATTTCCGATGAACTGTTTGGACACGTCGTGCAAAACATGTGCACCCATGGAACTATATAGTTCCGCGAACATGTTTAAGGAACTAGTTCCGTAACGCAAATGAACTGTTCCAGGTTCAATCCAATAGAGGACATGATATGCGCATCTCTAATATTAGAGCCCATTGCCCTATTCCTTACTAATCCCGTATCCTTAAAGGTCGCAAACTATAATTGACTGCGTTATAGACGATGGTAGCCACCTACCATCAAGTGAACAGTTAGCCTGTTTGACGATCTTGACATAAAAAAAGGCTAAAAGTGTGTGACTTACTTGAGAGCGTCAGGATTGATATTCCCGCACGCGGCTATCGCCGCATCCCTTACTTCGGGCACCTCACAGCGGGCGAGTGGGACGGCCAACTTGTGAAGCGCACTCGGCGATGCATGCGCGCCGCGCGACTCTCCGCCGCTGCGCTCGCTTAGCGAGTCGGGGGAGGAACTAACACAAACACAAGTTTCATCTATTAAGCGTATATAACATTGTATTAGACGCTATACGACCTAATAGTATAATCGTCAATTAACATATGAAGTACTTGGACGTTACTGTTTAAAAAAAATTATATGCCATTAACAAAGAGTAACAATTTACTATAAATTTAGTGTAGTGCAAAAAAATTAATTCATATTGTTTTTAAAGATATATGTACAGAGTAAATCGAACCGAATACAGATGGGTCTTAATATTCAGATCTAAATGAATTACTTTAAAAAAATTCAAAACAAATATGTACATACTGACGCACTACTGAACGTCATATGTCCTGGTCTTCTAGTTACATTGACAACCCAGGAAGAAAGAAAGAATTTTGGTTAATCAGACCCAGCTGCGTACGGATTGATCTTAACCAAACGGTAGTTATTTATATTAGTTTAAAATTAACTATTTAGGTATTATTTTAGATAAGTTAATATTTTGATCAAAACCATATTGTGAACATTAGTTCACCAATGTGGTTATTTTTTTTCCAAATTTAACGTGTAACGTCCCTTTAACTGAGCCTCCACCAGTTCCATCTGAATTTAAACATTTAATTTATTATTAACACAGCACATAAAAATTTTAATAGTACAAATATTGCAGTAAAAAATTTAAAAAAAATCAGGTGATGATGTATTAAAAATTACTACCATGATGATGTTTTAATTTATTCTTTAAAGCACATAATGGAGTTCCAAATGGATTCGTGACAAATCACCTGTAGCATATTTTTATTGTGAAAAACAAAAAAAAAAACAAACACAATGGTCATTGACAGTCAAAATCCCAAACATGTTAACATATAAATCAATTAACCAATAATAAATGAAAAAATGTCTAAATTCAACATTTTATTATTATTGCATATTAATGAATGCGTTTGTCACTCTATAAATTTTTCAGTTACAACCAGACAAACAAACCAATCGTGTTATCCTAAAACAGATTAGACATTACCAAAACTTTTAAACTGTTTTGATACAATTTCATAATTAAAGGGATTGCGTATTCGATTTTTTGCTCACGATTGTGTACTGTCTTTACTGTAAAAAAAAACCGGCACGACAAATATCAAGACGTACGTTTTGAACAATAAATATTTGATCCAAATAAAACGAAAGATGATGTCGCGCTGCAATCGGAGTGAATATCGCACTCTGTTAACTAATTAATAAATTAACTATATTAATTAAATATGAGAGTTATTGCGCCATGTAGGATGGTATACTCACAATATATTTGTGATCAAAACTGACTAAATGATGCTATCGTTTCTTGATCTGCGTGTAAGTTTAATATTTATAGATGTCGTTGAACGTGTCGTGCGGAACGCAATATCATCGTATTGGTTGGCTTCTGTGCTTTTTCTAATAAAATAAATTATGTCTTTCAGTAAATCAAAAGACACTGGCATTTTATTGCGATTATTGCGGTATTTTATCGAACCATTCAGTATCAATTAAGAAGTTTATCACCTAAATGATACCTATAAAATTTTATATCGTATTTTTACCAGCAAAACAGTCCCATTCCAATGAAAACAATCATAATTGGCTAATTTATTGCCCAATTATACCAATTTCATTTCATTGGAGTGATTATTAATCTAAACGAATTCTCACAGCTTTCATGATACATTTTCATATTTATTTTTTTAATGTGTTTTATATCAATATTGCTCTGCTTTGGAAACTTTACAGACGATTTAAAAATGGTCGATAAATTTCTTTAAGAAATTTTGCTTCGTTACGTTGTGTTTGTCAAAAGTAAACCCGTAAGGTTCCCATTCTATTTCCTAAACATTCGGCATGTATTATGTCACAAAAGAATAAAATGACATACAATAAATTGTGAACAAAAAATCAATTACCTGTCCCTTTTACCTTCTTTAAATATGTATTTAAAAAAGAAATTACACGTGAAACTAATACCATATGAATGACACAGAACATACAATGAGTTAGAACAGTTTATTTCTGAACAATGTATAGTGTGAGATACATATATCGTGGTTGCTGACAAACGAGGACGTTATGTACACAAATGTGCGCTGGCTGTGCACTAGGCCGATGCCGTTGCGAGAGGATGAGCTGATGGATACGGAACGATTGCGAATGATTGCATATGAAAGTCCACCTCGTTCGTTTGTGGTGTCTGTGTGCGCGCGCATAGCTCAGTGGCAGCGTGAAGAAGCCGCCGGTCGCGTTCAGGCTTTCGCTGGACGAGCTGAGCGCAGCGCCGACCCATCCGTCCGCCTCATTGCTACCGGACATACATAACGTTCTCACCTTCACCACGCTCGACACTTTACCTTCACGCACTATAACCGATCGAAACAAATCTAAAAGAACAGCAGTCATCTAACGAGGAAGCAAAGCTGACGCGCACCTGAGACTTAGATCCGGACTGGCGCACCGGATCACCGGACTCGGAACGGCGGGTACCACCAGGTACGCCATCGTCATGTAGTACTTCCACACCTGCATGTAACCGTCGCGCTCCTTCTCGGGTTTCCTTGGTAAGGCTGGACTGCGCGATAGCAGGGATGCACGGTTGTCGTTCACGGGTCTGCAAAAATGTATCCAACATATTAATATTGCCATTTGTCAATTCGAAACTAACTTTTGTCAACCTAGGCTGTTTATTAAAAGTATTGGAAGAGTAAACTTATTCGGTCAAAAGAATTTACAGATTGTCATTTTTGCGTCGTTAATTGATACACCTAGCGCATATTTAAGTTTAAACTTCCTAAGGTTTGTTTTAACTTTGAAAAATACGATTCAAATCTAATAATGGTTGATCTTCTTATGTCACGGTCCCCACGGCCTGCTTTCTCGCGGGCGTTGAGGCTTTTCGTTGAGGCCTGTGGTGGCTCAGCACGGCCACTCAGTTAACAGGCCGTGGAACCGCGGCCTGAACCACTAACTCTAATCTTGACGTGGCATATCGTGGCATACTGAATCTTATAGTGCACTAAAGTGTATTGAACATCTTACATGTGGCAGCGCTTTTGTAAACAGAGGTTTGAACTTTGCATATGAATTAATGACAACTTGCATAAAGGCAAAATTTATAGCAACGTTTGAATCATTGTAAATGCGTTAAATGAAGAAGACGATCACGTAAAATGCGCGTTCTACTTACGCTGGTTCTATAATAGTGAATAGTGCCTGTATTCTGGCATGAAGTATCGGCCAAGCTTGCAGAATGGTAGCGGGACATCTTGCTGGTACGCGGTTGCGGTCCAACACACCAAACAATATCACCTGTAATCGAAAACCAAATCTGAGATTGTATATGGTTCGATCAAATGAACTCTGTCGCAAATAGTTCCAGTGAGCTGGCTCACTTTTACAGAAGAATGTAGTAAACAGTGTAATGTTTCGATTTATAAATGAGGAATACCAGAGCACATTTCCTCTTTCCTTAATGGTCGGCAGCGCACATGAAAATGCATTGGCGTCCATGTCACAATAGATTGCCATAACAAAACTTACCTCCCAGGGGTCGGCGCCGTTGGTGGAACTGCCACTCCAACTGTTTTTGGTCGAAGTATCATCGTGTTGTAAACCTGCACAAAACGATCATTTACAATGGAGGTAATGTTATCAACGTAGAATATAGGACTAGAAGGAGACCTGCTGTCCACACGGCGTGACTGCGCTCCGCTATCCAGACAAGGTCAAGTTGTCCGGCGCCAAGCAGCGCCTGCTTTTCAGCGGGCGGTAGCAGAGGGAGGCAACGTTCGGCAAGTAGGGGCACGTGAGAGTCTGCGACGTCCACCAGAGCTGGCTCTTCACGTGACAACTGCAACTTCTCCAGGAGGGCTTTTGTCTCCCTGAGTATGTGAACAGCCAAGCGTCGAGGATACGCCCTGCACTGGCACAACATGACCAGAGCCAGTGCCTCGGTTCCCCTCACCACCGACGCCAGCGGTTCCAGCTTCACAGAGGCACCTGTGACCACTGGCTGTTCACCGTTCTTCCAACTGGTGATCAATTGAAGTAACATTCGAAGTCCGTTCTCCACCAATTGAGGCGAAGTGTCCTGTTGACCAAAATGTATTTCTTGATTAAAAAACAGAATAAATATGTCATTTAATAATGGCTGGTTACACTGAATTCCACAATAACAAGCTAGGCAGCCCGTCAATCGACAATAATCACCTGCCGTCGCAAAATAACATCACTTTTCGGTTTCATTTACTGCTTTTGATTTGGTGATAACGTCAGGAATGCCAGAGTCCATTCCTCTCCTAATCTCTATCCTATGGCATTTCTTGTGTTACCAGGCGACAAGGTAGCCACTTACCACCAAATGGAGTGTCAACCGACTTACACATTTTAAAAAAAAATTGGCAATAATAACAGAAATTTCGATGCATACTTGAACTTCTTTGGCAAGAAACTGAGTGAATCCTGCTAAGACGTCTTGTCTCCATTCGGGAAAATCGACGATGAGTGTTTGAAGACTCTGAAAAGAGAGTCCTCTCAACTCTTCATCCATGTGGACTGTGAGTCTACACAGGAGGTCCACTAGCTCACTCGAACTCATGCCTTCGGGAATTAGCCTGCAATAGATTTAAAAAAATCATTAATTCTGCACAAAAATTAATGGACTTTACATAGCACTATTAAAACCTTGTGAATACTAACCTCGGAATAGCAGCTACGCAGGTCCTGAATAAATCTATACGTGGCTTTCTCTCGCCAGTATTGATTTCTTGCTCCTTGGTAACGTTTTGTGTGTTGGTCAGCATTAAAGGTCTTCCATGGTGAGCGTCGAGCGCTCTTAGTATCTCTACAAGAACACGCCTCACGTAGGGAAAATAAGCACTCATGCCAATGGAGCGAGCAGTCTCATCGGTGAGCATTTTATTCAGGAAGGTCTTTTTGACGCGTAAAGTGTTACCTGACGGTAGAGTTCCAGAGGTTCTCGGCATAGGTGGTTCACCTTCTTTCTGCTGCAAACTATCGGCCACAACGAGAAACGCTCTTAGACCGATGGACATGCGTTCAGGAGTCATAATAATTTTAATGGGTCTACCAACCATTAAAAGATCAAATACAATCTCTCTCATTGCAAAATCCAACCTCTCCTGAGCTATAAACTGAATAATCTTGACAAATATATTCAACGGTGTATCGCGTGGTACAACTCCCTTCGAGCCCTTTGGGAACAGTGAGTTCACTATGCTTTGCAACCGCGACTGAGTTGCGGAATTACTCTCGCACTTTATCCTTATCATATAAACCCATAGCAATCGGTACAGTGACTCTGAAAAATAAAACGAAAGAGTTACTATACTGGCTCAGTTTAGAATTGCAGTTATCGTTGTCAGCACACTTACCTAAAGCAACTCTGCACATTTTTGGATCGCGGTTTTTCAGATGAGACAAGCACATGGCCAAGAAGTAGTGCCAGTTTGCCAAAAAGAATTGCTTCTGCGACACACAGAGAAGACAGGTGACGAGGGGAAACAGTGCCAAACGATGTTTGGATTTTGTGCTCGCATCCAATGTGTGACTGTACAGCATCTCCACAAAATTCTTTAAACACGGAACATTTACTTCATTTTTCACTGTCTGAAAACAAAAGTACTCATGACTTACTTCGCTCATAGCGTAATTAATGCAAAGAATGTGTCACAAAGCAAGAAAGACGTACCGCAGCCACAGGGACAAGTATCTCGACGAAAAGACCAGCCAGAGCGTATCTTATGTCCTTGTCCTTTACTTCAAGAAAGTACTGTGCGCATTCCTGCAGAAATTGAAATGATGCTTCGAACTCCTCAATTGGCACCATTTTTACTCTAAAGAACTTCATTCCCATCAGTAGTGATATAATACTTTGGGTTGTGTGTGGTGATGGTTCTCGCGACTTCAACTCCTAATACATATTTAAAAACAATTAATACAATAAAATAAATAAAAGTTAAATAAAAAATAAAAAATAATGTTACCTTCAGTTCAGCTGTAAACCGTTTTTTAACAGATACGAAGCGCGATTGTGCAAGTACACCGATTACTTCGGCGTACAAGTCGGCTATTATGTGGACATTAGCTGCATTCGGGTTAGATTGAAGCCTGTAACATTAGAAGAATAAGAAACGTATCTGATATTACTTAACAAATCAGTCAAACTAGATAGCGACTCACCCCTCCTTATGGTTGAAACGTTTGAAGGCAACATTTTCAATATACTGGACGAGGTCTTCGTGGCCAGGGTGGAAAGGTAACTGCTTGAGGACCTCGATGAGTGCGAGACAGAATAGAAATTCCACGGCGAGATCTCGTCTCTCCGCTTGCAACTCTTCAGAACTGCGTTCGACCGTCTCTGTCCCAGCTCCACTGCCCGATACTATGTAGATTATGCTGTAAATATTTGCATTTAAGTAAAATAGCAAAAGAAATTATTTAAGGTTTAAAATATATTTTTTAAGACAATGAGCATTTGTATGTGAGTAGTATTGTAATAGGCTTGTATTTGTATGTATTTATATATATATAATTGTGTATGACTTATTTATGTTTTGCTTAATTTTTTTCGTTTTTTTTTCTTATTTTCCTTTTATGCATATGTAAAATCCTTAATTGGCTGTCAGACATGCTTTATTTTTGTTTGTTAATTGTATATTGAGAGTTGTGGATTTTGAATGAATGTATAAATAAATAAATAAATAATCATTATTTGGTTATGAAAGGAAGCAACAAGGATTTTGTTGTTTAAAAGGATATTATTTAAAAGAATCAAGAATATTATTCCAACTAATGTCATTATGTTCCTAGTTCATAAATTATCAAAATTAATTAATTTCACTTTTTATTTGATGTGAAATCTCGTGAATCCGTTGGGTGAACAAAGTGTACCACAACCCATACAACATACAGAGAAAATACCTATGGCCAACAGTAAGAAATAATGAAATTAAGTTGCATAAAAGTCAACAAAATTTCAGTAAACACAGTTCCAGTTGTTACCTCTTGTTTCTAAGATCTTGATGAGGTTTCTTGGCTTGCTCGTTCAGTTGGGGCGACTCTGCCATTTGTCGTTCGAGCCATCCGAACAGCGCGCGCAGCAACGACGGAAGGCAGTGTTCCGCAACAGTGCCGAATGCTGATAAAATTTGATCCAATTGTGGGTCTTCGCCGCGTTGTAAAGTCTTGTTCAGCGGTTTCTCCTGCAAGGAAGGAATAATTTACAACACCAACAAACACTAGCGCATGCACACAAAAGAGGGTACAGATTGTAACACAACTCACTAATGGTTCGGCCATAACAGCTTCCATTTTTCTCTCAGCTTGTACTGTAAACTCTGTGAAGAGAAGTCGCATCACAAATTCACCAGGCCGTAGGTCGGTGTCGGGTGGAGGTATCACAGGACCCTTATGTGAACCCCATGGTAACATAGCACCTGCGGAGTAATTAAATTTGTATAGATTAAATACATTTAATTATAACGATTTTCTCTAGCAAAAATACAATTCTACATTACATTAATTTAGACATTTAGCCACACAATAGGTATTGTTTAACAACTCGCCACAATTAGACATAGTCTACAACAAAGAGCTTTTGTAATATACCTAGCATTAACTAGCTTTTACGGAATATAAATTGTTTTAAATACATTGTCGTTCTTATGACTCAATAAAATAATCAATACATATGCCACAGACGAAATTAATAAATGTAATTAAATGTTATTTATAAATTATCTAGCGACCCATTCCGGCTTTGTGTGAATGCAAATTTTTTTCTGCAAATTATACATACAATACCCCGTTCATCGCTCTTTCTATTAGTCAAAAGTAGATAGGTTCAGATGGTTAACATGCAAATTAATCATAGTATGAAAATTTATAAATGTTATTAATAGATATGTTATTTAGAAAACATTCTATGGAATAATAAACATTCCATAATTTTTTTAAGGTATCTAAATCCCTCTGATTTCCAGACTTTTTTCTCATAGACCACTTTCAAAATTAAGCTGGTTCCGGTGGACCTCCTGTAGCTACATTTTTAACATATTCCCAAAACTCGACAAAAAATGTGAAGGTTAGATCTAACTTGAAAATTTGCATTGTGGCTGAGTTTCAACCACGAATGGGGACTTTTCTAAATAAGTGAGATTTTTTTTTTGTCACGCCAACGTAGACCCTCGTCGAGTCTCCCGTGGACCCCAGGGGACCCACCTGGACCACTTTGGAAACTAAGGAATGTAAATGAAAGCTAGTAAAATAAAATAAATATTTTCCAACCTAAAAAAACCAATTTGTCATTATGAGTATTGTCATAGACATAGTATATTTAAACCATTACTACAGTTGGACAATGCTAACACACTGCTAGTACAGAGTCAAAGCCTAGAGAAAACAAGATGACGCGCGACATAAATAGCTTTTAGCATATATGCACACTTTGGCCAGGTCGCAGTGTCCAATAAGATCTTGCTTTAGTTTAGTCGGCCAATGATGAGAGTAGTTAATCAACCAATGAGGCAATTGAGAGGCCAATGAGACTTGACCGCTAAATGCACATGTACGATTACTTAGAGTGGTCAGTCTATATATAGTAATAAATTACAATCTGACATTATTTTTGGACTAAAATTTTCAACAACACACACACATAAGTTACACAATTCGATCTCTACTCACTCCCTTTTACTCTTTTACAAATGTTATATTCCCAATGGACAGAAGATTTTTCACGAATAACTCTCAATGAACTTCCACGATAAGGGAATTTTATCCTATCTAAAACGAAGACAATGAATTTACATTCCCAATAAACAGTATTGCTTATTATATTAAAAGGTAACACATTTTTAAGTTACATATGAAATGGGTAATTAAGAAATTGTTTTCAGAATCAATATAGACACATCACAATGACTGAATTCACACTGATGCAGTGATAACCTTTAGTTTTTCTCGACCATTTTGATCGATGTAATACGTACACACTGGTAACAAAGTACCAAATAATCTAGTGGAAGTAACCGAGACCAGTAGTAACCGTCAAACCCAGTCAGGATTAGCAGATCACTTAAATAAACCTTGCGCTGAACCAGCAAGCCTACGTCAGGTTCCTCATAAAAAGTGATAACAATATAATAATAATACAGGAGATTATCATTTGAAATATTATCATACAAGAGATTATCATTTGAAATTTTATCATACCTCTAGATGAGACCAATGAGGACACAGTGTTGCCAACGCTCCTCCAATCGCTGGATACCGGTGCTGGTGGCTTGTCTTGTAAAGTAGCGTTTTGATCTAGACTGGTCCCGTCGCCGCTATATGCAGTACTGATATCCACATTGTCGTGTCTAGTGTGCTCAGTTAGAATACATGCTTCAGATTCTGCCTCACTTGACACCATTGAAGACGGAGCCTCTTCTGTGTGATCAAAACACAAAATTAGATATATGTATTACAATTACACAAATTATAAAGAATTAGTGCAAATTCAAAAATTTACCTGTAGGATCATCAGGGTGTCCATCCGAATGGACAGTGCTTAAAGAGTCAGACTCCTCAGATGCCATCATTGTAGTTAATTATTTTATTTAGAAATCTAAAATAAAAGAACAAACAAATTTTATATAAAATCCCAGGGAATAGGTGAAGTATGTAATGTGAACATTTTAGGTATTCTACAGATTATCTAGGTATTATATAGAATACCTGAATTATACATATTGCCAGTAACATTGATATAGTAATGGAAGTGAGGTAAAGTGAGATATGCACCTAGAAAAAGTTATATACATTCTAAAGGTGTTTTTGTGGAATAATCAAAATTAGATGAGACATAGTAGTGGGCAGATTTTAAAGAGACTGCTATAGCTTTCATTTAAAGTGAGTAATAATTTCTTTATTGAGCATTAAACGTGGCATATAAGACTTATAATTGTGTGGGTATGTTCACAATTACTTTTTGTAATACAATATGGATTGTAGGGATTGTTGGAGCACCAAAGTAGATTTAATATTCTTGTGTGACATATACGAGTAAAGTTAAAAGTTATTGGTAAAAAACAAATAAAATTTCCTATAGTTTCTAGTTTAGTGGAGAAATGTTTTATGCAAATGCAATTTCTAATAAATTTACTAAAATATTTATCAATATATAAGAAAGTATTTTACCTGCAACATATATCTGTGTTAGAAGTTATTTTTTTAATTGTTACTAATTAAAACAATCGTAAAGCGAGTTCTATTATTAAAAAAAATGAATCTAGTTCAGTTGTTTCAGGTAGTAATTATATACACTTTTGATTTAGTGAAATAAATGACGGAGCAGTTTCGTAATGTGGAAAATTATGGAGTAGAAAGGCCATTTTTTTAAAATGTAATTAGTTTAATCAATAGATTAATAAATATAAATCATTGCAGTTTACAACGAGTAAATGTGTGTTATCATGAGAAAATAGGTACTATAGATCACATCTAAAAATACATACATGTTTAATGCATATTCCAAAATATTAAAACCACCATAATACTGTTAATAACACTAACTTCTTCCACATAACTTGCAATCTTTAAAACTATAAGAACTAGTGCTTATAACATTCCAAATAAAAACAAAATTTGAGAAATCTCTTCCTGACCTCCTTCTAGTCACAGATCCGCTAGGAGTAATAGTGTTCTGTGCAGATCACAATGAATGAAACCAACCAACCAAATCAACTACGCAAACCATAGATAATTCACTTTGTTTTACCACAGACCAATAAATAACGAAACCATAGATTTGCAAGCAAGGATTTGGAATAACTGAAAACTAATTATGGGGTTTTCAAATAACAAATTTATAAAGCAATCAATTAACTAAGTGAAACTATAAACATTTAGGCCGGCGCCACACATTAGCCCGAGCGTTGGTCTCAATCATAAAGTATCGCGGTCGTCACGCGACTAGAAGGGGAGGGAGCATAGCGGCCTCCCCATAGTAGCATAGGGACATACAGGAAATATGCGTCTAATTTAAAAATAAGGTTTAATACTTTTTAGGGTTCCGTACGTCCGAATAAAAAAACGAAACCCTTATAGGATCACTTGTGTGTCCGTCTGTCCGACCATTACCCGAAACTACTGAAACTAAAATTTCGAAAAATAAATAAATACAGAAATTAGTTTTCTACTTATAGACTATAGAAAAACCTATAAGAAGTCCATGATATTAAAATAACATGGTAAATCACTCAATAGGAGCCATCATACGAGCTCTCTTCACGCGAGTTCAAGTCGCACTTGTCCCGTTTTTTAATGAACATTATTGCTTTAGAATTATCTCTGTGTAAATATTTTTTTAATATTATTTCTTTTTCGTTAAGAAAATAATTATTAGAAAGACCAAAAAAATAGTGCAAAATTCAAAATACTTGAAACGGTGAGATCGAATGTGACGTCAAACTCTATAATGACAGTGTCAATAAGGGCGTGGTTGGTGGATTTGTGATTTATAACATTTGATTGTTATTATAGACTGTGACGTCACGACAAGCGCCCCAAAAGCGCGGGTGTTAAAGTACCCGTAGTTGTTTGTTAATTTTTACATTTTTTTGTTACTAAATTTTAGTTTTTCGGCGCTGAATATTTTTTACGGTTATATAACGATATAACCTAACGCATAAATATATATATATGTGCATATTCCCTATTTGTAATACAAAATTATTTGTTACTTTGGCCAAGGGGGGTAATATACGCACACATCTTAACAAATTACTCATACTGGTTCGTTGCTCAACTTGACATACTGTACCTACATCCAAATAAATATTTACAACGACATAATACAAAAGGTTATTTAACAAGTAGCTACAACAGTATAAAACTGAACAATTCGGCATTTTTATCGCACGGCTGTTACCGTACCTATCTAAATTTTCTCTACTTTTCCTAGATGGCTCTGGTCTGGATCTGGTAAGTAGTGGCAGGGTACACTGCCCGTCGCAATCTTTTCTGCAGCCCATCTGGCGGCTGCCTAAAAGATTGCGACAGGCATAGTTTTTAGAATTTTTTGTCTGTTTGTCTGTGCGTTTGTGCACGTTAAACTAAGAACCGACTTAACCGATTTGAATACGGTTTTCAGTGATGTATTGTAGCAAGCTTCCCGTAACATTTAATGTTTATTTCATTACAATCGGTTTACAAACACAAAAGTTACGCACTATTTCGACTACTACGCGTACGAAGTCGAGGGCACAGCTAGTGTACAATATGTAACTTCCTTTTTAAATTATTCGGATCGGGCCTTTCGTTTCGAAGTTTCGACGGGTAGTTTAAAAATGCTAAAAGTAAATCAAATATTCGGCGGTGTGAGCGAATAGCCTTACGCTTAGTTTATTAGTTTTACCCAAAGATGTTGTATTAGTCTGTACCATACATTTTATTTTTTGTTTATAGCATTCGTATGTTAAGATGAAGTCCACGCTTACGAAGACGCGGGCATTGGTTGGTGAAATATATAAATTTAATATTCAGCTTCCTCTATTGACTTGAATATGCAAAACGATTGTAGGGTCTATATGAATTGTGGGTTTCCGGGATGATGGCCCAGGTCTGTTGGAAATTCTTCCAAACGTTTCGTCAACAACTGCGGTTGACATCCTCAGTGGTGTAGTCCGTGTTAGAAGAAAAAGTACATCATATCACTGCACTTCACTTCTGCACTTTTCGACTTCTCGAGCGAGAGATTTGGATACCCACAACTCATATGGATACTGGCCTAGAAAGCCTACATTCTAGATTGTTGGGTCTAAATTAATAATTTTATTTTCGATAACATCTTGATTGACGAGAGTACAAATAAAAACTAAATAAAATAAATTTTAAGTCCGTATAAGAGCGGAACTATGGGCAACTTAAAACGTTTAGACTTAGGCATATCGGATTTCATGTAACTAATCCATGTAGGCTAGACTTGCTTGTGTCATACAAAGAACGAAATGAGTATAATGGTACTAGTTGGCTATTACGCGGGGGTGTAGGAGGCAAGAGACGAGTAAAACGTCAGCTTTGTAATTCGTAGAGACATTAGTTACTAGTTAGTGCAAGTATAGAGTCATACGGTTTCAAAGTGTTTTACTTTCCTATCAACTGTCTTAGTTTATAATACAGATCAATTGATTATATTTTTCGTCGGTTTAGCGTGAATTTTATCAATTCGGTAAGTTAAGGAACTTTGAACTTAGAAAAAAAAATTGCTACTAGCGACCCATTCCCGGCTTCCCTTGTATGCAATTTTCTTGGTATTTTTTTCAATTTCTCTCTCCATAAGGACCTTCATCAGATTTCAAAGGATATTTGAAAAAAAAATGCCTAATTAATCCAGCCGTTCTGGAATTTTACACTTAGCAGTATATTTAGTGAATTGTTTTTATTTATATCTATAGATACGAGTATATTAAACTAAAATAAAATGTACAAGTAATATGAATAAGTTACGTTTATTAGGTAAAGGTGTTCATTTATCTTTACTTAACTAATATATTAAATAAATTATAAACACATACATACATATTTTTTTAAAATACATATTAAAATATGTTTAAATCTAATTAGGCATTCTAGGCCTACCGAATAAGCCAAGCGTTTTTCATATTTTGTGGAAATGTACTTGATTGCTATCTAATTCCGACATATATTTAGGTACTTGAGGTGGTTAGTGGAAATTGGAATTCAGATAAGAATACATAACAAAGAAACACTGGAATCTATGTTCGTCTGTTTATAAAATTGTAAAAAAAAAAAATTTTTATAAAAAAAATGAATTTAGGAAATTTATTGCTTTTAGTTTTACTAGTATTACGTATAGTCTAGTTAGTCATAGTATAACATATGAGATATGTTATATATGTGTACATTATATAACTTATTGTCACTGTAATAAATATTATAATTTATAGCAAGACATGGAGCGCGATCAGAAAGCTTCAACAAGTCAAGCTCCATCAGATCGCACCAATGAATCTTCGGAGACAACACCGCTTGTCCCGAAATATGTAAGTAATAAATATTCCTAGAGGAAGATACACTATCATTTTTTCTAATGCATTAGTTGTTCTTTTAAACCATTAAGTTCTCTTAAAACAATAAAATTTAATGATAATATAGTTTTCCGATCGATTGCGTCACGATGCAACACATAATTGCATTTTTAATTACTAAACGATTAATTTCTGAGAATTTAGATTATTTTCGTTAGCGATATTTAAATAGTTTACTAAAAAATTTGAATGACTTCCTATTCCAGATAATTTATATTTTATAACGTATTATTTAAAAAAATAAGTTGGTGCACGAAACTCAATAAATAGTAACTCGATTGATGCTGTATCCTGACCCCTAGCTAATTTACCATAAAGAGCCTACTTTGGGTATTTAGTAATTCTAACATCTACAATAAGTGAGTGTTCTGGCTACCATCTTACTAGAGCTATTAATATGTATTATAATTTTGAAATTATTATATAATTTCCTAATAAACTACCTAATAAACAGTAAGAGTAATTAAAAAATGTATGTATACCTAATATATTTTTTTTATGTTAAGTCGACAGACAGGTTGACGGTTCACTTGATATGAGGTGGCTACCGTCGCCCATAACACAAGCTACGCCACAGGTGCTGCAAATGCACTGCCGACCATAGTGGGATTGAGGATAAAAAAAATAAAGGTTTGGGATAGGGAAATGGGATCTGGCATCCCTTACTCACTCATCGATACACAACACTGGTACATATGTTATTTCACGGTGGTCTTATGTAAGGGGGTAGTTACTGCCCAGTGGCGTAGCTATCGGAGGGCTAGACGGTGTAATGAACTGAGGCCCTCAAGCTCAGGGGGCCCTCGGACCCTGACCAGCAAACCTCAAATTAAACTAGCGAAAAATTCTCCCACCTTTAATCATGAAACATCTTTATTACAAAATTGTGCCAATTCTAAAGTAAATATTCTGATATAGGTACCTAATAAAAGTTTAAGGTCCCAATTTTTCCCTATCATTTCGTAATATTTACCACCAGCTTCTACCTGAATTAATTAAGGCATGGGCTAATCCCCCATTGGATGAGAGGTTAGGGTGCTTGCCTTAACTATCTGTTCTAAGGTTCTGAGGTTCGATTTCCGGCAGGGTTAACTTTGAAAAATGAACGTTTCAAATTTGGCTCTGGTCTGGATTTGGTTTTTGCAGTTTTTGCAGTCCGTCTGGCGGCATTAACCACCCCCTTACAGAAGACCACCGTGAAATAACAGTACGTGTGCTGTTGTGTTTCGGTGAGTGAGTAAGGGATGCCAGAGCCCATTTCCCTATCTCCTAGTCCCTTATCCTTAATCCTACTGTAGTCGGCAGCGCACTTGCACCAGCTTTGGCGTTGCATCAAACCTAACAGAGTATTTACAGCAATGTTACTGTTCCATACAATTCCTGTCACTTCTGCAGGAGCTGAAAGATCATTTAGCAAATTAAAATAGGTAATAAAAAATCTATTTTTTAATATTATTTTATTTATCGCTCGACTCCAACATTTATCGCTAATACTCCTGATACTTTTACGACAATTGAGACTAGGAAAAGATTAAAAAATAAATTGCTATTATGTTGTCATACATGAACCTTTTGATTTTCTTCGTTTTATTGCTTAATAACAACATTATTAAACCAATTGTACAAACTGACTCATCTCGCCCGCGTGCTCTCTTATTTATACTTGGCGCCAAACGAGTTTTCCAGCAAATCTAAACAACATCCTAAACAAGCCACTGAAATTTGAATTAACAAGCCATTTGACACTACAAGTAGTCGGAAAGGGACGATGTTACCATCGATAAGGTGGGACGTTCGAGACTTTCGGACGGCGCGAACGTTTTTTCCAGAACGTTTCATAGTTAGTCGTAACAATGCGATAATAATTTAAAAATGCAATGCTCTCAATTTTATGTTTCGCTGAATGAAAACGCTCAAGAAAACCACGGTGAAATAACAACACTTGCGCAGTGGTGAATAGATAAGCCTAACATTAAACTGCCTGCCATCGTTTATCGCAAAAAGAACAAGCAAAGCGTTTTGTAATGTATATTTAAATTGAAAACTAGTTTACAGTCAGCTTAAAATATGTCGTCACTTCACTTGCATAATAAAGTGATAAAAAGTTTTAACAGTTTTAATGCATTCACTGGAAACAACTCAACACGCGACAGCAGACACCTTATCTTCGATATCGTTGTTTACCACACGGTCTTGTTAAGTGGATTATAGGCGTCATATTACATACCCCACTAAGTTAATGTATCATATACCAGATTACATTTTAGCCGCAGCTACCGACTAAAGAAATATCTATAACTCAA
The DNA here is from genome assembly GCA_910589475.2 of Bembecia ichneumoniformis. Lineage (NCBI taxonomy): Eukaryota > Metazoa > Arthropoda > Insecta > Lepidoptera > Sesiidae > Bembecia > Bembecia ichneumoniformis. The sequence goes on along the minus strand of OU342530.1, from coordinate 2,891,294 downwards.
TATCTATAAGAAATCTCTAGTAGGCATAGGCCTACTCTGCGTTAATGATACAACAATGTTATATTTCGCTAACATGACATGATAATAGACTATACCATTTTGTGATTGGATTATAAACAAACATACTAACTGCTCTCATGGCTATTAAAACTAAAAATTATATGATATAATGTATTTTAATATATTGGGATACAAACAGAAGTTACTACAATATTATTAAGGAGATGTGAAAATAAATTTATTTGTTTGTTAACTGCTTAACTGATCATCTTGAAATTTTGCATACCTACACGTTGTCGGGAATGCAGAGAAGGACATTGGGTAAATGTCTAAATACCAAGGAAAAATGGGCAGATACGAATTCATGGGCAAATTCAAATTCAAATTCAAATCATTTATTTGCCTGTACATGGGTGTATAACCAGATCTTACAATAATAACCTCCCAGATTGTACTACCACATATGGTGTGCAAAATATAAATCATAAGTACGTATATAATAAAAAAGTCAATCATAATTAAAGTAATCTACGGTCAATTAATAATAGCAACAAAATAATAACAATAATCTAAAATATAAAAGTCAGAGAACATAAAATGCTTGTAGATAAGTACGTATATAATAATAAAAACCGGGACAATTGCGACTTGAACTGGAGTGAAGAGGGTTCCGTACGATGTTACCTATCCGCACAATATTGGGTGATTTACCATGTTATTTTAATATCACGGACTTATTATAGGTTTTCCTGTAATCTATAAGTAGAAAACTAATTTCTGTTTTTTTTTTTTTTTTCAAAATTTTAGGTTCAGTATTTTCGGAGATAAGGGGTCAATTTTCGTCTATTTTCTTGAATAACTTGGAAACTATTAATTTTAAAATTACAAAAAAATACATTTAAGATCTTCACAATAAGACCTTTCATTTGATATGTCACACGATGCAGTTTTCAAAATTTTTTTTTTAAATTTTCCACCTTCCCCCCAAAAATGACCTCCCATATACAGATTTCATCTATCCACGTTATACCTCTGCGTTTGGGTCACAGAAATTGATATGTGTACCAAATTTCAACTTAATCGGTCTAGTAGATTCGGAGATAATTGACTGTGACCGACGACAGACGGACACACGAGTGATCCTATAAGGGTCCGTTTTTTTATTCGGACGTACGGAACCCTAATTAACTTAATTCACAGATAGTTTGCATACAATAGAATTTAAACAGAGGTATATATAAATGGATAATTTTATTACAACATAAGCCATGTCCATATAACTAAAACACTCATAGCTATACTAATATTATAAAGAAAAAAAGATTTAATGTATTTATGTATGTATGTTTATTATGAATAAACTCAAAAACTACTAGACCGATTTTTAAAATTCTTTCACATATAGAAAGCTCCATTATTAGCGAGTAACACAGGCTACTCCCCCATCTCTTCCTACACCCCATCTATACAAATATTATTCTTTTTTATTTATTTCTCTTTATAAAATATTATTCTTTTTCACGAATAATATTTTATAAAGAGCCGCGGACGAAATCTTAAGTTAGTACTTAAGTTATAAATGTAAGAGTAATTGAGTCCAAGTGTACTTAAATGATAATGTGATTCGGTGAGAGAGTAAGGATTCCAGAGCCGATTTCCTTAGCGTACTTGCAGGATATGTGGCGTTGCTTGTGTTATAGGCGAAGGTAGGCACCTACCTGGAGAGGATCAACTACCAGCCGGACATACATTTAAAGAAAAAATTGTACTATTTTTTATTTTTTGTCTTCTTTATTTTTTTTAACAAATATGTTGGTCGTTCATAATAATAATAAAGGAAAATCTGGATTGTAGGAATAAATGTTTAATTGCTTATTTATAATCAAACTTACATGATAATGAAATGGTGAGTAATGTCTTAAACCCTTATTTATACGAAGCCTTGGACTACCAAATAGCCTAGCTCGCTGGACCATATGGAACCAGTGCTTTATTAAATCTTACAAACGCTGGACTGACTTGCCAGGTTTGAACCATTCCAAAGCGCTCATTAAAGCCTATAGTCGAAATGCAACAAATCAGGCTATGTCGCTTAGCAGGAGCAATTTGTGTATGCTATCTAGGGCGCTAACGGGGCACTGCCGCCTCAATAGGCACCTTAAAGTAATGGGGCTCACTAGTACGGGAGAGTGTCGCTTCTGCCATGAGGCAGAAGAAACACCAATGCATATCCTGTGCGAGTGTGGCCCTCTGATGCACAAGCGCAGTCACATCCTAGAAAGCCACACAATGGCTTGTGAAGATGTGAAGAATGCCTCTATCAAAAAAGTACTACAGTTCCTTAACGTGGTAGGTATAGGTAGAGAGCTTTAGTTCACAATATTTCAGCAATGGACGACGTGATACTGGTACTCTAGCAGACAGAAATAGCCACTAAGACAAGATAAAGATAAAGATACGAAGCCTTGTCTAACACTTGTCCTAACACTGTATGTATACGAGCTCATTGTCTCGCTAGTCTCGTGATCGTTACACTGTAGCGTCACAAAAAATTCGACCTTGAATTTTACTCCTATGGGAGTTCAAGATGTTTCACTTCATAAATCCAAATTAAAACATCCTTAACCAACAATAGTTGTGTGCGTAACATCAATGCTGTCTTTATTTAACAGATGCCTAACGGTGAGGGAACAGATAGTTTTCCAATCAAGCAAACCGCTCTTCTGATTGCCGGAGCAATGGCAGGCAGCGCAGTACTGTCGCTGCCAAGAGCTCTCACTAAAACTGGTAAATCCTCTTTGAAATTTACACGTCTAAATGCCAAGCCAAGTGTTAAAATGTTAAAACTTCTTAAGTTTTTTGAGCTGTTTTCTTCTTACAGGGTGGATAGGTGTTCCGATTATAATAGGATTCTGTGCAGTTGCTGCAATCAGTGCTAAGCGATTAGTTCAGTGTCGGTCAATCATCGAAGAGATTCAACCTGAACTACGAGGCTCCAGTAGCACATATGCCACTATAGCGGAGAAAGCAATCGGTACAACTTGGAGGTATCATCATAACATTTTTATTACTTTTTCTCAGACTTGAAGCTTCATGTTTTTTTTTTAAATTTGTTCTAAAATAATGCATTATTTGCGACGGTGTTTTTATAAACATGATATTAATCCTTATCCAAATAAATACGTTATTCATCCCAAGTATTTACTTTTGAACAATATTGCCCTTGACATCATTTGATTTCAATGAATATCTTAGGAGATATAATTGTTTTAAAATAACTTCACAACAAAACAATGAACAATTACCATGCGCGCATATGATGTGCAAGGCAGGCGGGCGGTCTTGAGGGGGGCTCAGACGCGTGGTCCTGTTAAGCGAACTGCTTTTTAAATTTTTTTTTTGCGATATCTCATCGTATTACATTAATAAAATGCCTACAAAAAAAAAACTCAGCTTTCTCGGCAGCGACATTTGTCTATAATACAATCGTTGTTTACCTATTATGCTTTTGTGCACGCTAATCTCAGAAAGGGCTTAACCGATTTTTATGTGGTTCCCACTGACGTATTGTAGCAAGATTCCGGTAATATTTGTATATATTTAATTCCAATCTGTTTACGAACAAAAAAGCTACGCGTTATTCCGAATACCATGCGTACGAAGTCGCGGGCACAGCTAGTAGTTAATATCCTTGTTAATTATGAAGAAAAAAAAATACAGTTAAATTTTATTGTACGTAGGTATGTATGTATGTAGTACCTTTCGATCAAGAAAGTCTTACTTGAAAACAAATTTCGATGAAATATTTTTTTATTTTGGTAGTACCTACTTGTAAGGTCGTATTTTTATATAAAATTTATAGTGTAAATAAAATATAATCATTATATATAGTCTATATTGAGGTCATTTAATGACCAATTTGAACTCAGACGAATCAGGTCATTTATTTATCAAATTGAACTCAGACGAAACGATCATTGTTAGCTGCAACTGCAACCAATTTGATGCATGAATACCTAATGCTGTATCCGTTTGCACTTTGTCGCTACTCGATGTTCGAACTTAATTTTCGAATGATGAGATTTTACTGAATAGGTTCATAATGTTTATTCATTATACTATTTTATTTTACCATCGAAATATAATATAACGTTCGAATATTTATTACATTTATTTTAATACATTTATTTATTGTCAACATATTTTAAATAATGAATAAAATTATAATAAGAATACACATGCAAACACAAATTTGAATTTTTTAACAGATCCCAATTAAAATGTGATAAAAATCATTCAGTATAATATAACGTAATAAAGTAATGTAAAACTGAAAATAAATTTTGGGAATCATGCGATTTTATTTACCTATTTGATTAATTTTAAGAGAGATATTTTTGCCGTTTTTGCTTTATATCTCACTAATGGCTTGGATGAGGTATATTTATATACATTTACATATAAAAAAAATACTACCTGTAGACATAAAATTGAGGTTTAATAAAGATAAAATAATAAAAGGTTGTTTATTTATTTATTAAATTATTTGTTTCTAAATTAAAGTTGATTGTTTTCAGTAAAGTGGTATCGGTTTGCACTATAGTGACTTTAATGGGAACCACCGTAGTGTATCTGCTGATGGCAGCGGAAATTGTGGAAGAGGCGTTCTTGTACCTAGTTCCGACATTTGGCTACTGCGTTTGGTATCTGGTCTTGGTGGCGCTGTTAACTCCTCTTACACTATTCGATAAGGCCAAGGATCTACCGTAAGCATTTACTAACAATAATAATAATTCATTTCAGATATTGCAGTAACTACAAAATTTACAGTAAATCTGTGCAATACATTTTAACAACATTTTAAAATATTTTTTTATCGTGTTCAGCCCCATTCAAAATGTTTGTATGGGGCAGTCGACTTTATCCATAATTGTTTTCAGAATGCTATTGGTACTGCCCAGTGACCTGGTACTGCCACGCATCTTGTGCCATAAGGATGACATATCTCAAGAAATCATAGATACGATTTTGTGCAAATATTTGTTACACATTACAGCAGGGCGGCAGCCTCAACAGCATCCTGTGAAGGCATTATTATATAGAATGCGCAGAGCGTTGTCTTTAGGTATAAGTCACACTCAAACTGCCGGTGTAAAAGACTTGACAGAAGGCCTTAAAAAAGTAATTTTAGCTTGATTATTACAACGAGCAAATCACAGGCAAGCATGTTAGAACGAAATGACAATGCCCTGCTCTCCCGGCCCAAGTCAAGATCATCCTTCAAGTGGCTACAGCAATGAAGATCATTGGTAGTTCTAATGATCTGCCGACCTTGGTGGGATGAAGGTTAGTAAGATAAAGGTTAGGAGAGGATAGGGAAATGGGCTCTGACACCCCTTACTCAGGGTTTGTTATTGCCGTCAGGTGTTAGTGCCCAATTCATGACTGCGAAAGACAGTTAGCCTTTTTTTTGGTGGAAAAATCTACGAATCAGATCGCCACCGACCATAGGTGGGGTATATGCGATTATGGTATGCCTCGCGCCGTTTATGGTCAGGGATTGTTGAAACACGCAACCTTCTCCCCCCGCCAGACGAAGCCCGCACGGGTGCGGGACTAGGCGCGGAGGTTGACCTACGCGACATGGAAAGACTTGCAGGCAAACAAACACTATTGGACAATTGTGTAGAGAATTGCTTTAAAGTGGTTTGTCTAGTAACAAACATAGCTCGGTGCTGTTTCAGATTGACAGGTGTCGTTGTTTTCGGGGCAGCGGTTGCGGCTTGCGTTCTATACTTTGTACAAATTATATTAGACACCAGACGACCCCCATACCGTTACGGATTAAAAGGCTTTCAACCATTCTTCTTTGCGTTCGGCACCATCATGTTCTCATTTGGTGGTATATCAGCGATTCCCATAATACAGAACGAGGTCAACTCTAGAAGCAAATTCAATAGAAGTTTGCGCTATAGTTTTTTAGGTAAGTTTTCACTTTAAATAGTCCATATGAATATAAATATGTGCGCAACATTCTTCATGTTGTCTTTGTATAAAAAAAATAAGTGTGGTTATGTTTTTATTGTTCATGAATGTTTTAACTATAGGTACCTTGATTCATCAGTGAGGTTCGTGTATAAATTCTAGAAATTCTTTTGTAGGAGACATCAAACTGCGTAATACCTACGTAGTTATATTTTAGTAACAAGCTATATATAAGAACAGAATAGTATGTATACCCTTTACTCCTCAGTTTGTGAAATGATTTACTTTTACGAATATTTTTTACCAAAGTTTAGTGTGCTTTATTTGCCAGAGCCAGCTAATTTTGATCTTAAAATATTTGAGAAAAAAAAAACTATACTAATATTATAAATGTGAAAGTAACTCTGTCTGTCTGTTACCTTTTCACGCATAATAAACCGCTGAACCGATCATCATTAAATTTTGCATATACGTTGTCAGGGATGCAGGAAAGTGCTGTTCCCGAGGGATCATCTAACTCCTGACAATCTAGGCGTTACATTGTTCATATATTTAGTCAGGCGTTATATTTTTAATTTTCAAGGCGGGCGAAGCCGTGGGTACCAGCTAGTATATATAATCTCTATATATAAAAATGAACCCCCATTTCCCTGGTCACGGCATCACGCGTGAACGGGTAGACCGATTTTAATTCGGTTTTCACTAATGAAAGAGGGATAAACGGGGAATGTTCATATATATACGAATTGACCCAACGTTCTCGAGTTTAGCGCTTAGCAACACATTGAGCGATTAATTTATTCATATATGTAGATAGATGAGAGCTTTTGTCAATGGGGCTTTAATTGAACAGCTATACCTAATTTTGGAAATGATTTTTTTCTCAGCTATCTTGGCACTGTACTTGCCGATGGCGATTTCTGGATACGCTGTGTACGGAGAGTCTGTCGCTCCTAATATCGCCACCAGACTATCGACGACTCCAATAAGTGTTGTTGGCAATGTGCTGATGGCCGTACACCTTGTGTGTGTCTCTATCATACTCATCAACCCTGTCTTCAAGGAGGCTGAGGCATTGTACGGCGTTGACAGAGGTAAGAATACCTAATGTTCAATGCCGTTGAAATCATAGGGAAAATATCAAAAAAAATTATAGACCTAGGTGGTGATATTAATATTTTCCGATATTAATCTTTCAATCATAATGGTACGAGTGCCGTCCACAGACGATTACTAGAGCTAAATATGTTTTAAAGATAGCTAGTTTTAAACTTATTTTTTTTTTTAAATTGGCTGCAGATAGAAACACAAACTCTTGACAGTTAGGTGGGTACAGTTGTCTATAAACACAAGTATCGCCTTCGAGGAAACAAGTGCCCTTCCGATCTTAATATAAGTATTAAAGAATAAGGTATAAGAAGAGACTGACATCTTTTACTTGTGTACTGTTTGGATTCGTACTTGTTAGAAAAATTTAAATTATTAAAATTGCAACATCTGTTGTTCAGCAGTTGCAATTTTTTACAAAGCTAAGCTGACACCGTTTACACACAACTACAACATTTATGACCCAAGGCAAACTCTTTCAACGAAATGACACTTGTTTATATCTACAAACTTAAAACATGTTCTCAAACACAACAATTAAGAATATACATTTATTTCATTGTGGTATTGAGCTATTAGAGCTTTTTATATCAAATCAATCGACATATAAATATTATAAATAAAATTTGTAGGTCCAAACGGATATCAAAGTAATGCGGGGTTTCCACTGCGAGCAGAACGAACCCATAAACTGAACTCGTTCTATATGGAAATGGCTCCATTGTTCATTATTATCGAAATATAATATAACTTTCTTTCATTATTCATTTCTCGTTCAACTCGCCCCGTTCATTTCAACTCTCTTTTACAGTGGAAATCAACTGATCAAACTCTTTCTTGGTGTAAATGTAAAACTATTTTATATAAAAGGAGTCCGTTCCGCTAGTCATTTCTCGCTCGTTGCCATTTTGCTGTGAAAATCCCGTTTAACATAGCCAGCTGGCGAAGTCAGCTATCGTCTAGGTCGTGAAAAAACCGATAAACATCTTTGCATACCACCGTAAATAACCGTGTAAAGTGGTGAGAGTGGAAAGTTTTTGGGGAAGGCCTATGTTCATAAGTGGACGTCCTACAGCTGAGATGATAATCATGATGAATAACAGAATGTGTGCTGATGATAAATCCTACTACTGTCGGAAGCGCACTTGCAGAATCGCGGCATTGCTTGTGTTATAGGCGACGGCAACCATCAAATAGGGGATCGGACAAATTTTCAGAAAGTGTTTTAAATTAATAAGCTGGATGGATATTTTCATGGATATTTATTCCCATAAAAAAATACTATTTTATTTATTTATAGCCTTTTAGATACTGAAAATCATGTTTTAATATTGTTTGTTTAAAAATGCCGCCAAAACGCCACGATAGTTCATCTGAGAGCGCGTAACGTCATTATCCATACAAAATCGATCTAAAAACTCTATTCAAAATTTTCAAAATAATAGACCGATGAGGAAAGTAGACCAATTGGACAAGTTGACTAGATAGAGAAAGTAGACTGATTGGATAAGTTGACCAATTAGGAAAATAGACGGAACGCTCCGAAGGCCATTTGTGGTGATATTATAACAAAACAGCTGCATTGGCATAAGACAATGATTGCCCACAAATGACGTCACGCACTGTGATTGGTGTTTCAGTATAGATTAGAAATATTGTAAATAATAAAATTTTATTTCATCATTTAAAAATATTTAAATGGATTATATTAAATTATTATTCGATAAATAATCGTAAAAAATTATATATTTTGTTTCTAAGTACATTTTAGATTTTAATCTGATTACTGTCCGATCCCCTATTGGCCGTCAGCTTGTCTGACGACCTTTATACATAAAAGTGGATAATCACCATTGTGAAGGTATCACCATAGTATACATTTACATAAAGTATTGTATAATATTTCAGAGTCAATCGGTCGTAAAACAATTCTCCGAGTTGCTATAATGTTAATATTGTTGTTTATCGGAGAAACGATACCGCGGTTTCACACCATTCAATCGCTGATAGGAGCATCAACAGTGGCATTGCTATCGTTTATCCTACCTTCATATTGCTACATTAAACTTGTTAAACAACTACCAAGGTGAGTCGGGAATAAATATTACAATTTTATTTAATGTGTATATTCGACTCTTGAATAATGCTAGTAAGCATTGGATGCATACACAGCATGCATGCAAACCGAAAACTAACGAAGACACCTTCGTTCGATCAAATGAGATAGCGTTCCAGTATATAATTAAATATTTGGAAAATTAAATTGGAAAAACTATGTTATGTCGACAGACAGGCTGACGGTCCACTTGATGGTAGGTGGCTACCGTCGCCTATAACACAAGCAACGCTACAGGTGCTGCAAGTGCGCTGCCGACTACAGTAGGATTAAGGATTAGGGATTAGGAAGGGATAAGGAAACGGGCTCTGGCATCCCTTACTCACTCACCGAAACACAACAGCACGTATATGCTGTTATTTCACGGTGGTCTTCTGTAAGGGGGTGGTCACTGCCGCCAGGCGGGCTGCCCAAATGACTGCGAAACGCAGTGTGCCCTACCACTACAAGCCCTATTCCATTACCCAATTTTTAGAGTGATGACTGACACGGTCGCAGTACTTTAATACTGAATGAATTCAAAATACTAAATCAGCTTATTTAATGTTTATCTTGTCATAGAGACGTTAGCTCTTTAGGGCCTCGGCAACCAGTCTTATCAATTGGCCATCCCAGAACTGGCACTTCCTGCCACAGCCTTAATGTTCCCAGCGTGCATTACTTTGGTGGATAGGCTGAACGCACCTCTTTTGCTTGCATAATTTCAGTGTCCATGCTATACTATAATATTATAAATGTGAAAGTGACTCCGTCTGTCTGTCTGTTACCTTTTCACGCCTAAACCGCTGAACCGATCATTATGAAATTTTGCATACACGTTGTCAGGGATGCAGGAAAGTGCTGTTCCCGAGGGATCATCTAACTCCTGACAAAGCTGTAACTGCAATAAATATGTTAGGCGTTACATTGTTCATATATTTAGTCAGGCGTTATATTTTTAATTTTCAAGGCGGACGAAGCCGTGGGTACCAGCTAGTATATATAATCTTATATATAAAAATGAATCCCTATTTCTCCTGGTCACGGCATCACGGGTAGACCGATTTTAATTCGGTTTTCGCTAATGGAAAGAGGGATAAACGGGGAATGTTTTAGGGTATATAAAAATTGCACGCCGGGCGAAGCCGGGGGCGGGCCGCTAGTCTCTATATATAAAAATGAACCCCCATTTCCCTTGGTCACGGCATCACGCGTGAACGGGTAGACCTTTCATCCATAAAAGGACATAGAGCTCGAGAGATCATCTAACGCCTGGCAAAGCTATAACTGCAATAAAGATGTTAGGCGTTACATTGCTCATATATTTAGTCAGGTGTTATTTTTTATTTTTAGAAACACCAGCTAGTTTCCTTTTAATTAAAATTTTTGTAATGTTGTCAATTTACATAAAGGCCTGTCCAATAATATTTTATTATTTAAATAGTTATCTCAAAGGAAAGTCGATATAACAGAAGTTGATAAAAGCATAAAATATATTATCATCTGAGAGTAAAAATAAATTAGGTTATTTATAATACAGACATTCAAATCCATTGATTTATACAGCATTATACATTTGACATATACAGGAGTAAACTCCTGACATACAGGACATACAGGAGTAAACTATTAAGACGATTTGTAGGTTGGTAGCTCATTACATTAGCTTGTTGACTGTTACAGTGACCAGCAATCGAAGTGGTCTACGTCTGGTTGTTGGGAGTTAATTATTTTTGGCGTCGTTTGCGGAACCGCTGCAACACTTAGCGCCGTTGGAGCAGTAATGAACACCTCACGAGCACTGCCATGTTATATGTCGTAATTTTTGAATGACTTGTCTATATTATTATACCATTTACTGCAATTTATGTTGTATTTTATTTTATGTTGTAAATACCATCGATGTGATGTGATTCAATATGATCTTTACACAGTACTGTGTATGCACATCGTAGTTCCTAAACGAATTAGAAAACTATTAAGACTGTTGTGGCCATGTATGATAATCAGCAGCCGATTTAAAAAATATCATAAATATACTTACAAGGAGACTATGTTTATGTACATACCCATTTAATTCAGCTTTATATAGCCTATATACTTATATATACTCCTTATGCGTTATATTTGCTCTTTTATTAGTACAGTGTGTTACGAAGTTGACAAAAAAGTATTGTTTAATGTCCGTATTAACTGGTAGGAAGCGCTAACTTACCTTTTTCTACCTACAACCTACCTACAATCTTTTTCTGATCAAAACGATTCAGTTTTATTTCAGAAAAATATTGTTTTTTTCTGACAACGGAATCTGACGAATGTGTCCTAAACATGGAAATAGTACTTATTACTTCCATGGTCCTAAATCACAACACGTCACGCGCTTAGGCGCGAGAAAAAATAGGATCTTAGCATGTAGTAAAAAAAGGCATAATAACTGTACATATATAACTGACAATTTTTGTTACACCTTCAACAAATAGACAATTATACCAAAATTGGTTACAAATGTTACCCAAAGCTATATCAACTGAAAAACAACTGCTTGTAGCAACAAATCTAAGACAAATAAAAATGCTAAATGATTTAATATTAATTTATTTCAAGTAAACATTTTTACAACGTTCTCTTCGCCATTGAATACCAGAGGATGGCGAACGGCGCCCAGAGGCCCGCTCCAAACATAACCGTCATAACCAAGGTAAGGGTATAACTGAAATACAATTGCACAATGAAAAGTTGCTCAATGGAGGTTCGCAAAGGTGCAATTCAGATGTTACACCTTTGACAGAACGACGCAACGTTGGTCGGTTCAGCTGGCTATTTCTTCTACTACATAAATGTGACATTACTTCCTTAATGATTCTGGCAGTTCCACCGTTTACTTATATTGTCGATCATCTTACATATACATATGTTTTATATGTTATATTGTTTTATTATTATTATTTTCTTTACAAATAAACTGTAATTTGTCAAACAAAGTAAATAGGCTTTGTAAAAATTTAATTTTATTTAAAATGTATTTGTAATATTTTTGTATACTGTTAGGTGTGCTTTTCAAAATAAATAAAAAAGAAATAAAAATAAAAATAAAATAAACAAATGATATATAAATAGATATAGATAGATCGATAGATATTGATAGAGATTGACAGAGATTGACAGAGATTGACAGAGATTGGCAGAGATTCACAGAGATTGACAGAGCTTGACAGAGATTGACAGAGATCGACATAGATCGACAGAGATTGACAGAGATTGACATGGATTGACAGAGATAGATAAAGATTGGTAGAGATTGATAGATATTGATATGGATTGACAGAGACTAACAGAGGTTGACGGACACTGACAGAGACTTACAGAGACTGACAGAGACTAACAGACTGACAGAGACTAACAAAGATTGACAGAGCCTGACAGAGTTTGACTTACTATTTCTGGAGAGATTGGTAGATTGATAGATTGATAGTTATATTGGTAGATTGACAGAGATTGTAATGGACTGACAGAGACTGGGAGAGACTGACAGATTGACAGAGATTAACTGAGATTGACAGAGATAAACAGATACTGACAGAGATTGACATGGATTGACAGAGATAGATAGAGATTGATAGAGTTTGATATGGATTGACAGAGACTGACAAAGATTGACAGAGATTGACAGAGCCTAACGGGAGATTGACTGAGATTGACATATTGACTGACAAATATTGACAGACTAACAGAGACTGACAGAGTTGATGGAGTTTAACAGAGACAGACAGAGGTTGACAGATACTGACAGAGACTGCAGAGTTTAACCGAGACTAACAGCGATTGACAGAGATTGACAGTGACATAGCTTGACAGATTGAATGAGACTTACAGAGATTGACAGAGGTTGACGGACACTGACAGAGACTGACAGATATTGTCAGAGACTGAGAGAGAATAACAGAGACTGACAGAGACTAACAGATTGACAGAGACTGGAAAGATTGACAGAGACTGACAGAGACGGAGAGAGACTGACAGGGATTAATAGAGATTGATGAGATGATAGATTGATAGAGATTGATAGACATTGACAGATTGAGATTGACATTGACAGAGACTGACAGAGATGAAAAAGAGGCTGACAGATTCACAGAGATGAAAGAAGAGGCTGCCAGAGACTTACACTAGACTGACAAAGATTGACAGAGACGAACAGAGTTTGACAGAGATTAACCGAGATTAACAGAGATTAACAGAAATTAACAGAGTCGGACAGAGATTGGTAGATTGGTAGATTGATGGATTTGCAGTTTGGTAGTTTGGTAGATATATAGATTGGTAGATTGTTAAATTGGTAGATGGGTAGATTGTTAAATTGGTACATTGGTAAATTGGTGGACTAGAAGATTGGTAGATTGGTAGATATATATATTGGTAGATTGGTAGATTGGAAGATTGGTAGAACTGACAGATGATTGAGACTGACAAAGATTGACATATACTGACAGAGCTAGACTTACCGTTGATTGATAAATTGACAGAGATTGACTGTGATTGACAGAGATTGACGGAGATTGACAGAGACAGACAGAGACGCTCAAAGATTGACGGAGATTGACAGAGGTTAATAGATTTACATTGATAAATATTGATAGATTGATAGAGATTGAGACCTTGATAGATTGAGATTGACATATCAATCTTGACAGAGATTAAAAGAGGCTAACAGAGATTAACAGACTGACAGATTGACAGACTGACGGACTAACAGACTGACAGGAAGACTATCAATCTATCAATCTACCAATCTACCAATCTACCAATCTACCAATCTACCAATCTACCAATCTACCAATCTACCAATCTACCAATCTACCAATCTACCAATCTATCAATCTATCAATCTATCAATCTATCAATCTATCAATCTATCAATCTATCAATCTATCAACCTATCAATCTATCAATCTATCAATCTATCAATCTATCAATCTATCAATCTATCAATCTATCAATCTATCAATCTATCAATCTATCAATCTATCAATCTATCAATCTATCAATCTATCAATCCATCAATCCATCAATCCATCAATCCATCAATCAGTCAATCAGCCAATCCATCAATCAGCCAATCCACCAATCTACCAATCTACCAATCTACCAATCTACCAATCTACCAATCTACCAATCTACCAATCTACCAATCTACCAATCTACCAAACTACCAAACTACCAAACTACCAAACTACCAAACTACCAAACTACCAAACTACCAAACTACCAAACTACCAATCTACCGATCTACCAATCTATCAATCAACAGTAAGTCTAGCTCTGTCAGTATCTGTCAGTCTCTGTCTGTCTATGTCAATCTCAATCTCTATCAATGTTATCAATCACTATCAATATGTATCAGTCTCTATCAATATATCAAGATTTATCAATCTCTGTCAGTCTCATTCAGTCTGTCAGAATCTGTCAAGCTCTGTCAATATCGGTCAATCTCTATCTGTCTCTGTCATTCTCTGTCAGTCGCTACAGTCTCTGTCAATCTCTGCCAGTATCTGTTAGTCTGTGTCAATCTTAATCTCTATCAATCGATCAATCTCATTCAATCGCTTAATCTCTATCAGTCTATCAATATCTATCAATCCCTTTCAATCTCTGTCAACCTTTGTCAGTCTCTGTCAATGTATATCAATTTCTATCAATCTCTGTCAATCACTATCAATATCTATCAATCGTAATCTCTGTCAATTTCCTAAACAATCTGTCAATCTCTGTCAATCTCTGTATATCTCTATCAATCTCTATCAATCCCTCTCAATCCCTGTCAATCTGTCAATCTCTGTCATTTTCCGGTCTATCTCCTGTCTATCTCTGTCACTCTTTCCATCTCTGTCAATCTCTGTCGATCTCTGTCGATCTCAGTCAATCTCTGTCAATCTCCTGTTAGTATCTGTCTGTATCTGTCAATCTCTGTCAATGCCCGTCAATTTGTCAATCTCTGTCAAACTCTTTCAATCTCTGTCAATCTCTGGCAATCTCTGTCAATCTCTGTCAATATCTTTCAATCTGTCACTCCCAGTCTATCTCTGTCAATGTCTGTCGATCACTGTCAACCTCTGTCAGTCTTTGTCAATCTGTCAGTTTCTGTCGTACTCGGTCGATCTCGGTCGATTTCCGTCAATCTCTGTCAATCTCTGCCAGTCTCTGTCAACCTGTCAGTCTCTGTTAATCTCTGTCAAACCCAGCCAGTTTCTGTCAACCTGTCAATCTCTGGCAATCTCTTTCAATCTCTGTCAATCTCTGGCAAACTCTGTCAATATCTTTCAAACTTTTTCAATCTCTGTCAATCTCTGTCAATCTCTGTCAATCTCTGTCAAAACTTGTCAATATCTGTCAATATCTGTCGATCTCTGTCAATATCTGTCAAAACCTGTCAATATCTATCAATTTCTGTCAATCTCTGTCGATCTCTGTCATTCTCTGTCAATCTTTGTCAATATCTGTCAATACCTGTTAATATCTGTCAAACTCTGTCTATCTCTGTCAATCCCAGTCAGTTTCTGTCAATCTGTCAATCTATGTCAAACTTTTCATCCCCGTCAATCTCTGGCAAACTGTCGATAATTCAAACTGTCACTCGCGGTTGATCTCGGTCAATTACTGTCAATCTCTGTCAAACCTTTACAATCTCTGTCAATCTCTGGCAAACTGTCGATATCTATCAATCTGTCACTCCTAGTCGATCTCTGTCGATCTCTGTCAAAACCTGTCAATATCTATCAATCTCTGTCAATCTCTGTCAATCTCTATCAATCTCTTTCAATCTCTGTCAATCTCTGGCAAACTCTGTCAATATCTATCAATTTCTGTCAATCTCTGTCGATCTCTGTCAATCTTTGTCAATATCTGTCAATACCTGTTAATATCTGTCAAACTCTGTCTATCTCTGTCAATCCCAGTCAGTTTCTGTCAATCTGTCAATCTATGTCAAACTTTTTCATCCCCGTCAATCTCTGGCAAACTGTCGATAATTCAAACTGTCACTCGCGGTTGATCTCGGTCAATTACTGTCAATCTCTGTCAAACCTTTACAATCTCTGTCAATCTCTGGCAAACTGTCGATATCTATCAATCTGTCACTCCTAGTCGATCTCTGTCGATCTCTGTCAAAACCTGTCAATATCTATCAATCTCTGTCAATCTCTGTCAATCTCTTTCAATCTCTGTCAATCTCTGGCAAACTCTGTCAATATCTATCAATTTCTGTCAATCTCTGTCGATCTCTGTCAATCTTTGTCAATATCTGTCAATACCTGTTAATATCTGTCAAACTCTGTCTATCTCTGTCAATCCCAGTCAGTTTCTGTCAATCTGTCAATCTATGTCAAACTTTTTCATCCCCGTCAATCTCTGGCAAACTGTCGATAATTCAAACTGTCACTCGCGGTTGATCTCTGTCAATTACTGTCAAAACCTGTTAATATCTGTCAATCTCTGTCAATATCTGTCAAAACCTGTCAATATCTATCAATTTCTGTCAATCTCTGTCGATCTCTGTCATTCTCTGTCAATCTTTGTCAATATCTGTCAATACCTGTTAATATCTGTCAAACTCTGTCTATCTCTGTCAATCCCAGCCAGTTTCTGTCAATCTGTCAATCTATGTCAAACTTTTCAATCCCTGTCAATCTCTGGCAAACTGTCGATATCTTTCAAACTGTCACTCGCAGTCGATCTCTGTCAATCTCTGTCAAAACCTGTCAATATCTGTCAATCACTGTCAATATCTGTCTATACCTGTCAATCTCGGTCTGTATCTGTCAATGTCTGTCAGTCTCTGTTAATATCTGTCAAACTCTGTCTATCTCTGTCAATCCCAGTCAGTTTCTGTCAATCTGTCAATCTATGTCAAACTTTTTCAATCCCTGTCAATCTCTGGCAAACTGTCGATATCTTTCAAACTGTCACTCGCAGTCGATCTCTGTCTCTGTCAAAACCTGTCAATATGTGTCAATACCTGTCAATCTGTGTGCATATGTCTATCTCTGTCAATCCCAGTCAGTTTCTGTCAATCTGTCAATCTCTCTCAAACTTTTCCAATCTCTGTCACTCTTTGGCAAACTCTGTCAATATCTTTCAATCTGTCACTCCCAGTCGATCTCTGTCAAAACCTGTCAATATCTATCAATTTCTGTCAATCTCTGTCATTATCTGTCAATACCTGTCAATCTCTGACAATACCTGTCAATCTCTGTCTGTAGCTGTCAATGTCTGTGAGTCTCTGTTAATCTCTGTCAAACTCTGTCTATCTCTGTCAATCCCAGTCAGTTTCTGTCAATCTGTCAATCTCTGTCAAGCCTTTACAATCTCTGTCAATCTCTGGCAAACTCTGTCGATATCTTGCAATCTGTCACTCCTAGTCGATCTCTGTCGATCTCTGTCAAAACCTGTCAATATCTATCAATCTCTGTCAATACCTGTCAATCTCTGTCAATACCAGTCAATCTCTGTCAGTACCTGTCTCTGTCAGTCTGTCAATGTCTGTCAATCTCTGTCAATCTCTGTCAATCTCTGTCAGTCTATGTCAATCTTTGTCAATCTCAATATCTATCGATCTATCTATATCTATTTATATTTCATTTTATTACTTGTTTATTTTATTTTTATTTGTTTTTTATTTGTTTACTGAAAAACAAACCTAACAGTATACAAAAACATTACAAATACAAAACAAAATTCCCTTTTTAATCAGTCAATCAATCAGACAGACAGACCGACAGATAGATAAATAGATAGCTGACTGACTGACTGACTGAAATGACTAAAAAGGGAATTTTGTTTTGTAATTGTATACATGATTATACTCTGCTAAATAACTGGTTTTGTGTATATATCACTTTACAAACAGACAGACAGAAAAATGGAATAAGTCGCGATATGGAACTTAAGCAAATCACAGATAGAAGAATATATACCTAATATTATTTTACACGTGTCTAGGCTTAATTCTTCCCATATTCATGAGAAACCATGTTGAATGTTATTAAAATGTTTTTTATGTGGACTGTGAACGTGTCAATTATGAAGAATAAAGTGAGCAAAAAATAATCGAAAGGCTGATACATTTTTTTACACTTACCGATTTGTAACACGAAATGGCATATTGTCGAATGGCAAAGGGGGCCCTTCGTGATATCTTTTAACAATTAAAGGCGTTTTAGTTCTCGATAGAGCGCTTCTCGCGCATATCGCGTTCACTATAAGCGAGCGTGCCTTATTCATTTCTTCCGTTGCTTTCGATAAATTATTTTCCAAGGCAATTTGAAAATATTTAATGACAATCTAATGTCGCAGTGACGTTGCTCTATGGATCTAAATTCAATTTCAAATGAGTTTTTTTTATATACTTATATCATGAAAAGTAAGTGCAAAAATAGTTTCACTGTGAAACTAGCGACAGGCTTCGCACAGGAGCAATTTTTTCTACGTTAACGTAATCCTTCCTCGTTTAACGCTCATTCCATTAGTGAAAATCGGATCAAAACAATATAATTGTATATTAGTCATCAATATCTTCCATTGGGAAATTTTTCCTACAAAAATATTGATCCTGATCGCCGTAATCAGGATGGTCATGGCGTAGCTAAATAGCCTTGTACAGTTGGCGATTTTGTACCACGTGGTACTAAATGTTACATTACGGATTCTTTCGTCTTGCCCGATATATACAGTTGAAAATCTTTGGTTTATAGGCGAAACTAAAAGCCACCTACCATACACATAAAATACAATAATATTGTGAAGTTGTTAACAAATTGATTGAAGACTAGTCAATTTAGATGCCGAAAAGATTTTTTTTCTAGTCTTTCTAATTATATTTTTTATCATCGTGTTCAGTTATTAACGCTAGATATTGACGCCATCTTAAAAATGAGCATTAAAACATCAAGTAAAATTTACCACAGACATTGTACAACAAGTTCGTTCTTTAAATGTTAGATGTCGCTAGTAGTTGCAATTTGTGACTTCCTAGGCAATAGCAAGTCATGAACGCGTCATGAAAAAAAAACTGCTTTTTTAATTATTATTTTTTGCGATATCTCATCGTATAATAATACTTACATTAGTAAAATGCCTAGAAAAAGAACTCAGCTTTCACGGCAGTCTGATACAGCAAAACGGCTGCGACTTGTCTATATAATACAATCGTTGTTTGCATGCTTTTGTGCACGCTAATCTCAGTAACGGTTTAACCGATTTTCATATGGTTTCCACTGATGTATTGTAGCAAGTTTCCGATAATATTTAGTGTATATTTAATTTCATCTGTTTACAAACAAAAAAGCTACGCGTTATTCCGAATATCGCGCGTACGAAATCGCGGGCACAGCTAGTACGAATATTATTTTCCGCATTTTCAAACATTAACTTGAATTGGCTCGCGAGCCAAAACACTAGCGTCCACATCTTTAAGTACGGTTCGTTTACCGACAACGTAAAGCTCGGGCCTGAAGCACGCTAGGCCGAGCCAATGTGCGCCCGAACAACAACGAAGCACGTCCACACCGACTGAGCATTTGGTTCGCGAGGCTGTCTGGCGAGACCCTGTGGCCGTTGTTGACGTGGCTATTGAATATAGTGTATTAATTTCTCACCTTTTACGTAGGTAAAAATAAATGAAAATAAACGCATATCAGTTAAAAACCGTAGAAGATAGTTCTTTTAGGTTTATTCCGTAGACATTTGCTCCTCACCTACAATTGGACTTACCTTACATCTAGGTACCTCTCGTTGTATTTTATTTTATAAATAGTATCCTCGCAGGAATCACTTAATAAAATAAATTAAAATGTTTTCATTTCTTTTATTTGTTTCAGTTACAATAACATCTATACATTGGTATTCTACGACTAAATGATTTATTTCATTATATCAATCCATGCATTAAATTAAAATAGCAATAAATGAAATAATAACTAAAATTTGTAAATAAACTGTTTCATTAAATTAAATAAATAAAATGGTCGCTATTTAAGATCACAAAGAGGTAACATAGTGTTTGATATAAAATAATTGGTTGTACTAAAATTTTATTTATACTTGCTTATAAAATACAAATTAATTAGTAACAAAAGTATTGCCTGCAAATTATTAACATGTCGAATTTTTTAACAGCGAAATATAAGTATTTGTCTGATAATTGTTTCTGCTGGCCGTACTTAGTTTTGGCTAAGATTTAAAAATTTGTGTTTATGTCTTCAGAACTTTTTTATCGTAAAATTTTCAGAAAGAAAATAACTTAGAACAGTAGCATTTGCTTAAAAATTTTTTTGGACAGGATATATTAAACTCAGTAAGATACCGAGTTTAGTAGTTATTATAATACCAAATATAAATAATATATTTAGTAATTTATTATTTTCATTCACTGCTTTAAGATTGGATTAAAGCAATTTAACTACATTTTCAGACAGGTGAAAGATTCAACTAATTTAATCATGGAAACCGTCGAGTTATCTTTCGTAGTAAAATCGAAGCTTTTTAAATAACAGAATCTAAAAGGAATTAGGTCCCAACGGAAGATCATCCCTGTGTGGCTTGAGTTGAGTTCCTATTTGAGGCGAGGCACTGGTATATGCACTGGTATAGGCACTATATACTATTGGAATAAAAAAATGTACTTATTGAAACTTGTGTGCATTTTGAGTCCGTTTTTGAATAAAATATTTTTCCATTCTAAAATAAATTCCTGAGCCAAATAAATTTAGCATACATACTTCCGGATTCAATGTTTTACTCCAGTTTTTATATTATTATTTATAACCGACTCTCAGTAAAAATTTTAAAATTTTAAAATCTAGCTCACTTAAGATTGTATATAGTTTTTTTTCGTAAAATTCCTCATTCAAAGCGAGTATTTTCAGTTAAATTGTAACCTCTACATAAGAGTTTCATTACATATAAATAATTTAAATATAAACAATCATACCGTCATTACAAATTGCACTTTAAAAAATAAATAACATAATAATAATAAGTATACTATAGACATTTCACAGTCAATTAGAGCCTATCACTTTAATATGTATTGCTAGCTATACAAATTTCTTTAAAAAAAAAAACGAAAATAAAAATAGTGTGGATTTTAATATAAACAAATCAAAATTGAATATCATACAATGAAAATATGAGGTTCCACAAACATGTGGTAATAAAATTCAATGTGGTAATAAAAAATAAAATCTATCAATTAAAATTTGTGCACACGTGGAAAATTATAAATAAATAAATTTTCATTCATGAAATAAATGAAAAGTTCATGAAATTCACGAAAGAAATTTTCTCAATTTTATGAAATCAACCGTTGACTGTTTTGACAAATTCAATTTCGATGCAAAAATAATTATTTGGCATTTATAAAAAAAATACTGAAAAAAGTATATGAAATTCTAAATGAGAGACTAGAAATGGGTAATACATAACAACATATTCGAGATTTTGTTGCGTACAATAAAAATCTTGAGAATAAAAAAATATTCATTACACTTTATAAAAAAATTCAATTAAAAATTTCGTATTTTACAAATATGACAATCATTAAAATCACATTAAATATAACATTAAATTAATAATAAAAATAAATACTGGCAATATTAAACTATATAAATAGGTATCTAATTTAAATTGAAATTACAAATAGGAAATTTATTTAATTTTTCCTTTTAAGTGAGCATGAAAATTGATTCTTTGCAATACTGTTGGTAAATACACGTACATTATTTACATTAATAACATATACAAATATTGATATTAATTTGATATAACTAATTCAATAAAATCAGGTTTGGTTTTCTGCTAAAAGTAGGCAGGTATCGCCAAATCCTTAGGTTTAATGGCACAAAAGTTTCTTCACTCATTTTTGAGCTAAGTATTTAAAATCTCATCATTTACTGTTGCTTTAAACTGCTTTAAGTGCTTTCAATTAAAATTTATTTTACAGATTAGAACTCGCTTATGACCAAGACGCAATAGGAAAACGATTTGGATATTAAATACAGTTACAAAAAAATGTGCAAAAACTTATAAATATATTAATAATTGTGGAAACTACGTGTGGTATAGTGCAGGATAAAAGTGGGCGACTTATCCCAAACCAACAGTAAGTTTGGGATAAGAATCTAACGATTCGCGGAGGGGTATTTGAGTACATGAGTTTTATATTGTTGACCTCAAGAGAATGGCAAGAAATCCATAGATAGTGCCCAATACCGTGGACAGTGAACGCCAGTGGAAAGGTGATGATGATTTCTTATTAGACAGATTTCTTATAAGACAGATTTCTTATTTCTGGCATTCACTACGTAATTTTTGACATTCACTACGTAATATTTTATTGAAAACCTTTATTTTAGCTTATTCTATTTGGCTCTGGTCTGGATCTGGAAATTAGTGACAGGACAGACTGCGTTTTGCACAGCCCGTCTGGCGGCATTAACCACCCCCTTACAGAAGACCACTGTGAAATAACAGCACGTGTGCTTTTGTGTTTCGGTGAGTGAGTGAGGGATATGCCAAAGCCCATTTTCCTATCCAATCCCTTATCCTTAATCCTACTGTGTCGGCAGCGCACATGCAGTTGGCGTTGCTTGTGTTAAAGGCGACTGTAGCCATCTACCATCAGGTGAACCGTCAGCCTGTTTGTCGATGTTGACATAAAAAAAAAAAGAATTCAGTCTCTAGAGGTAACGCGTCGTCGATTATAGAACATTTAGAATTTTGTATCATTTAAATTATTCTTGCGTTATTCAGAGATTGCAACACTACCTTATGTGTACACAACGTTAGATCATTGCGCCCAATGAAATTTTGTTGTTCTAGGCAGAAAAGATAAATTCTTTTTCTTTGGTCATTAAGGAAAAGATAAAATTATCATATTATCGTCATTAAGGAAAAGATAAAATTAGTACGGTAACATTTGTAATCTGTACATAGTACTGATAGTATCTCCCCCATTAGGTTCGATTAAGAATAAGGCTGGCAAGACAACTGAGAGCGTCCCTTTAATTTATTTTTTCTATGCTGCACCTAAATCGTTATCCACAGTTGCGTCTTGAACATTTTCAAGCCTGTAATACTGAATATTATCACCATTCATATATTCATAACGAGTTTGTATCACTGATGTAGTTATATCAGCAAAACTATTGAAAATTGTGTACATATTTTGTGTAGTTGCCATAACATTTCTACCAGATTATAAATGCTATCGCCACGGTCTAACCATACTTAAGTCATACAGTCGGACAACGCTCAATATTCGAGCCTGCAAACTGAAGCGAGTTCGCCGTACGTTGTTTTAAGCTAATACATTCATTGCTTGACTGTATGACGTATGGTTAGACTGTGCTATCGCCAATTCTGCTGTCACGTTCTGACTAAGTTGCTGTCAGCATTATTGGCATGTGACGAAAACAGTTATATTTTTATATAATCTTATGTTATCGTTATTATTGCTGAAAACTAACTCGAAACGGATATCATCGTTACTTTTTATTTATACAGTATTCATACGACCAGTAATTTTTTTATATCCTACATAAATTTATTTATTATACTTAATTCACTATGAGTATCTATTATTTACATTCTTTGATTACGACTAGTCCAATTTTTTTTTTGAGGTCATTTCCAACCTGTCGATTCCTTAACTAAATGAAAAGATTGTGTTTAATTATTTCTGCTATAATTTTGTGTGACTTTTTTTACTAATTGCCGTAAATACTTCAAGATTTAACGGATCAAGAGTTTGCGTCGCTGAACCAAATAAAGAGTCAATCAAAAACTTTGAAAAAAAAAAACTCAAATTTTCTGTGATTTTTTCTGTGATTCAGCTACAAATTTTTACGTCTAAGATATTTAATATATTTGTGTTTATAACAATCGTCTTTGAGTATATTCTCTTAATTTATGCACTGTTTATTGTAAAACATATTTTATGATATCTTCGATATATCCATTATTTAAAATTACAACGTTTAAAAGATAATGTTTTTAATGTCTGTTAAAAATTGTCGTAAAATTTGAATTGTCGTAATACTCGTATTTTGTTTAGCACATAGAAAATATAGGTATTGTAGAATGTGTTCAAGGAGCTAAAATTTTGTGCAGTGTATGGCTGGAATGAGACATAACTTTTTTTAAAAGAAAAATCATAATTGAAACACAGAACATTCTCATTTTAGTTAAGGAATCAGTTTTATTTGTTTAGTAGATAAATTTATACCGACAATCATGGACATCGAATATGGCCATGTGTATGTCGTTCACCTCAATTATGAAGCAGTAAAGTCAATTCAATTCAGAGTTATTTGAAAGCTGTTAGCTCTTTATACAAATATTAAAGTTGTTTGTGGAAATTACAAAATAATTGAGTCAATATAATGGTATGAATAAGTCATTATAACAGCGCAAACGAGACATTTTTGTCGTCATTCCTCTATGGGAGTTACCATGATGATATGAGACGATTAAATATACCGGTTGTGGAACGAACACGGTTAAAAACAAAAGAAAGATTATTAGATTTCCTTTAAGAGAAGAAATAATACTAAATATAGGAAAAACTTCTTTATGTAGGGCAGTAAAAGAAAAATTGGGCACTCTTTCAAATTTTGTTACTCCCATGTCTACATGACAATGTAGTAATACAATCATCATACAAACTTTTACAATGTTATCTATTCTATATATATATAATAAAATGGTGGATGAGCGGTGTCTGTAAATATATACAAAAAAAAATTCTACACGTTTTACTTGTGTTACCAGGGTCAAAAAATAGTTTTTAAATTTTTTTCTGTTTGTATGTGCGTTTATGCACGCTAATCTCAGAAACGACTTAACTAATGGGGTAAAAAACTGACTTTTGCTCACTTCAGATGGCAGCACTGTTGTGTGTTCCCTAAATTTGACAAGTAACTGTCATTTTCCATAGTAATTTTGTAAACAAACAAAAATAACTGAATTTATTTAATTAACATGACGCTTATGTTCAGCTTTGGATTGCAAAAAGACGGGAATCCATATATTCCCTAAAGATTTCAAAAGAAGAAAACAATAGATAAAAGCTTTACGAAGAAAAAATTGGGAGAAGACTAAATATTCGAAGTTATGTGCAGTAGATACTTTTCTTTTCCTCAACTGTTCTTTTAACTGCTTAACACTCTATCTAAAATACATTTTTGTAGAAATAAAGGCAAATTTGCTGGTAAATACAGGGAACCAAAAACGCAATATGGGGGCAAATTAGGATCACTCAACAGTGGCGCCACCTACAATTAGCTTTCAGTTTTTAACCCCATTAGA
The DNA here is from genome assembly GCA_910589475.2 of Bembecia ichneumoniformis. Taxonomy (NCBI): domain Eukaryota; kingdom Metazoa; phylum Arthropoda; class Insecta; order Lepidoptera; family Sesiidae; genus Bembecia; species Bembecia ichneumoniformis. Next base: position 2,865,748 of record OU342530.1, on the reverse strand, counting down.
ATGGGTTTTTCACTGATGCATTGTATCAAGCTTCCTGTAACATTTGTGTTTGTAAATTACAAACAAAAAGATTACGCAAATACACCAAAAACCGTTGCGCACGAAGCGTACGAAGTTGCGGACTCAACCAGTGTTTAACAAATATTTATAAAGAAATACATATTTCTTTCTTCATAATGAGTGACTGCTAAATAATTAAAAGTTATTACACAAGAAAGTTTTCCTAAACTTAAGATTTCAAATAATTTGGAGGGTAGTGTATGCATAATTAAGTGCGTGTCCATTCAGTACACATAATTTTGTTTATAGACTCTTAAAAGTAATAAAATGTTAAAATAAAATTTTATAATAATTATATCGTTTATAACCAAAACCCAGACAATTTAAACTTTCAATGTTAATCTAAGTTAAATTAAAGTTAGCTCTTATTAGTATAACTAACTGAGCCCACAACTTCGTGCGCGTGGTATTCGGTATAACGCATAACTTTTTTATTTGTAAACCGATTGGAATGAAACAAACATTAAATGTTACGAGAATCTAGCTACAATACATCAGTGAAAACTGCATTCAAATCAGCCAAGTCGTTTATGAGATTAGCGTGCACAAACGCACAGACAAAAATTCTAAAAACTATTTTTTTTTCATCTCGGTAACATAAATACAACGTGTACAGAATGTATTTTTTAAAAAAAAAAAAAAAAAAAAAAAACTTTAATAGACACGGCTCGTTTACGATTTTATTATACAAAGATCACTGGTCAATAAAATGACTAGATTTAATTTATAAAATGTCTTAATTAATTATTCATGTTCTACAAAAAGCATAGTTTAAAAAACAAACTAATTCCAGTAATTATATATTGAAGCTAAAAAATTTGAGGAAACATTATTAACTTGAAAAACCAGAACGTCTGTCAAAATTGATCTCTTAACAATTAAAAAAACGAAAAGGTATTTAAAAGTTGTTTGATCTAATAATCTGTTTTGCTTCGATTTCAGATGCTTCGTAAAGTATTTTCAATAATCTTCATAGATTAAAACTACATACCATTTGGTCTCGTTTGCGCTCTTTCTTTTCTTTACAAACAATAACATAATACCAATTTACAAGAGATCAACCCTATGCTGAAAACAACCCGTTGCATTATGTTGCTTCATAGTCAAAATAGTTTGTTTATCACAAACTCAATTATTATATCACACCTTACTTGTGTGTTACAATCACATATCTTAACAACAAAGAAAATACAATAAGGAATGTAATAAGAATATGTTGACTATTCTCTCCTGCGCTTATCCATACAAATATGTTTAAAGAAACTCTACGTACGGTAGGATACTTAAAGGTTTTATAAATAATAAGAGTTTTTAATAGCAATAGTGCTACAAGGATCTTTCAGCGTGCGTCAAAAATTGAACGCCGCCATCTTGTAAAACGTCACAATGTCAGACAAATCAGTTTTATATTATAGATTTTAGTGGGAAAATATCTTGCAATTTGTAATGGGGTTTCATAGATATTTAAATTCAAAGTATTAAAAAATCCAATTGTTCCAATTAAGTAATAAGTTTTTAATTTTCTTGTTGTTGTTATCTCAATTTACAGAATCTGAAATGTTCACAGGAAATTATTAAAATTAAGAAAGACTTTTATTACCAAAACCTCCAAAGTGTAGGTAAGTTAAAAAAATGGCCTGGTTTTGAACGATATCCTTTTTGTGCCTTATTTTAATGAAAGAATAACATGCCAAAAGTAATAAAAGATTTGGCGTCATATGTAGGGTTAAAGGTGAAGGAGTTTTTTTAGACGGAATAACAATTTAATGCCCCGATTAAAGACTTACATTTGAAAGACTAAAAAAGCGAATTGTGAGCCAATTCCCTGAAAGAAAGCACTTTTATTTTAACTGGTAACTCTCATCAAAGTGCCGAATGATCATTGTAGCCCTGTAAAGGCAACCAACCTTATTATTTAATAAGCCTTTGAGTATTCGGCCGAAATAAGTTCAAAATTAAAAGTTCAAGTATTGAACAAATTCTCTAAAATTTATGTCCAATTTATTTTATTTAAAAATCACATCAATCGTAGTATTACGTAGTCGTCGTTGGGTAGATCGTCGTTTTAAATAGCCGGTCATGCGTAGTGCGGGTACGATCCGAGATGTGACGTCACGTGAGGTGGAGCCATTGAGTGGGGGGAATACAAGTTGCTCCCACCTCCACCCCAGTTACTCCACGAAGCTGACGGGAATATTGAAGCTGGAACAATCAAATTGGCTAACCTCAGTTAATAGGGAGAAACAAAAACTAACTCCAGTTAATAAGAAGAGGGCTTCAACTTTATCCAAGTTAGTTGAGGCCGCACTAGTTATTGACAATCGGTTATATAGTTATAAATTTAAATTACCATATGACTAAGTTTATTAATAATTATGACGTATTTAATTACGATTTCTACACCTATATGTGTTACTGTTCTAATCAAACCCTTTTTAATTATTTGAGGGAAAAATCAATCGGTAACCTCTGACAGCCAGTCTGTGCTGGTTCTAAAAGATTTAAAAGATAAACACAACCAGCTAAATTTCACAAATGTCTAATTATTAAATTGAAATTGTTAAAAAAAATGTTTTATAGCAATGCAAAGAAAAAACAAAGAATTAGACATGTATATGTACGTACGAGTTTAATTCATTGCTCATAATTAATATCACCGTCGCAATAATTCGCTAGCTTTTAACAAAATGGCTTCAAAACTCTTCATTTGAAACAACACAAATTGAATTGAAAAATATCTGTTTGTAGCTTTTTTTAGCATCGTAATAAAAGGTTTGTTTGATATAAAATTCACATTCCATTATATCAAGTGCTCGGACGGACGTGACATTGACAACCCGTTTCGAGTAGTGAACTAATATTTGTACAAGCAAGTGTACCCGCTACATTAGCATTGAGAAATGCAGATTACACTGGCGTGCGAGTGAAGGGTGCATTATATTACAACTGTATTTGGCCAGTTAAGGGATAAGTTTTTTTTGTGTGAAATAAATTTTTTAACTTACTTCATAATTTATGTATAAAAAAATATCTAATATACCGTGCAATTTATCACAATAGTTTAGCTAGAAAAAATTGTAATTTGAATTCTCTGATTTTTTTTATTATTTTTTAATATTGTATTATATTCGACGAATTTCAGCCCCCAGAGCCAGGCCTGGTTTCGTTCTAACTTCAACACAGTGGACCACAGCTGAGACAGATTATATAGAAAAAAAATCATAAAATAAAAAATAATACAAAATCATAATATATTTTATGAAAAAAAAAAACATAAAATAAAAATGAAAGACATTATATATTTATATAGAAAAAAAGGCTCTGTGCGTAGCCTTTATGGACTACGATAAAACTTTCGATTCTGTTAAAACCTGGGCTGTTCTAGAACCCTTGCAACGGTGCCAAATGTACGGTCGCTATGTGGAGGTGTTGAGGTATTTGCCAGCAGACGATACCTAGTTCGACGAAGAGGAGTTCGACGAAGGGGTGTGATATCCCCGAAACCGTTTACCAACTCGTTGGAAGATGTAAAACGCTGAACTGGGTAACGCACGGAGTTAATGTTAACGGCGAATATCTGTCTCGCCTCCGTTTTGCTGACGATACTTGTATAATCATTCTAGCACAGTCATTGGAAGAACTCAGCGGGATGTTGGACAGGCTCTCGGTATTTATCTCGGTTTGGAATGAAAGACGAAAGTCATGTTTAACGAGCATATTTTCCCAGGTCCTGTTACCAAATCTGACTCTGATTCTTAAAAAGGTCTGACTCTTGAAGTTATGCGGGATTATATCTATTTGGGACAAACGAACCAGTTAGGCAGAAACTGCATTCGGGAAGCTACGTCTCTTCTCGTCACCACTGCCACAATGTCTGAAGACCAAGGTCTATAATCAGTGCATCCTACCAGTAATGACGTAACATGCTATAGAGAGGGCTATACTCGGAGTTTCTTTGGTGGATAGGATTAGAAATTCAAAATCAAATTGTCAACATCAAACCGAGAGAATTAGCGAGCTGAAGGGCCGGTCACATCTGTTTCAGGGGGAATAACTGATGGACTAGACGAGTTCTCGAATAGGGGCAACGAATCGGAAAACGTGGCGTGGGACCCCCTGCGGCCAGGTGGACACACGACCTGAAAGGCATCGCAGGAAGTGGCTAGATGCGAGGCGCAGAGGACCGTGTGTGGTGGCCAGCCTTGGGCGAGGTCTACATCTAGCAGTGGGGAGACACGGGCTGAAGATGATGATGATGAGTCTATTATAACTATATATGTGATCTTAAAGCACTCATCGAAACGACTTCAAAGAATTCTTTACAATTACAAATCAAACAGTAACATTCTGATGCAAATTTTTTTAATTTCAACTGGGTATTATTTTTAAAATAACGTATAGTAAAGAAGCCATTTTGCAATTTTGATTTCGCTATAGCAAATCCGCGACAACAAAGACAATTACCTGTGGATGTTGGCATAGCTGCGTGTGGGGCCATAAAAGAAGACAGTTTCGCGGAATGATGGTACGAGCTCATGAACAAATCGCTCTGGTACTTGTAAGCGGGGTCGCTTGCCGCTGGTTGAGTGGCCGCCGCCAATCCTTGGAAGTCGAATTTATACGCATATCTTTTCCCATGTACTTTAGTCATGATGTTCTTGTCGTAGTAATATCTGCAGAGATTTCACAGTTTATATAAATAAATAAAAAACACTATCATTTCATATATTTGCAATATAGATTATGAAGACAGTTCATCTAGATAGGAGATGAAACAATTTTTTAATATACCTATGGAAATTAGCAAATTTGTGATACTTTATTTGTTAGTATAAAATTTATTTATTTAATTATTAGTTAGTAATTATTTGATCTCTATCTAATATTAGTTAAAATTTAAGAGGAATCTATTTATGGGTAAATTAATAAATTCGCAATGTCACTTCGCAAGCATAATCGGGTACCCGGATATTCGCAATGCGCGCAAAAAATGGCTTACACATCTTCTAATTTTACCTCAATGCCCGACTCAATTTGTCATAGTTCATGTTAGGTTTGGATTTGCGTTCGCCCCATCGACGGGCGACTTCGTCAGGGTCGGTTAACTTGAATTCTCCATTGGTACCTTCCCATGTAATGCAACCAGCGTTACTTGAGTCACTCAGCAGTTCGAGAAGAAATTGCCACAATTGAATTTGGCCTGAACCTGCAACAATGTCATCGACAATTATTATGATGGTGATACAATTTCACGACCCAGCCACTGACTGGATATAATCTATACATATAAAAAAATCGTAAACGAGCCGTGTCTGTAAATTAAAGATTAAAAAAATTGTACACGTTATACTTATGTTACCAGGATAAAAAAAAGATTTTAAAATTTTTGTCTGTTTGTCTGTGTGTTTGTGCACAATAATCTCTGAAACGGCTAAACCGATTTGAATGCGGTTTTCACTGATTCACTGATAGCAAGCTTCCCGTAACATTTAGTTTTGTTTCATTCCAATCGGTTTACAAACAAAAAAGTTACGCGCTATACCACGCGTACCAAGTTATAATATTTAATATTTACCTATTTATAACTAGCTGAGCCTGCAACTTCGTGCGTTTTTTGTTTGTGAACAGATTGGAATGAAATATACACTAAGTACTACCGGAAGCTTGCTACATTACATCAGTGGAAACCACATGAAAATCGGTTAAGCTGTTCCTGAGATTAGCGTGCACAAAACATAATAGGTAAAGAACGATTTTATATGAAGAAGCACCAGCCTAAGCTGAACCCTACTTAATATGACTGATCATATAGATCTCACTATTTTTAACTTTATATGTATAAACTTTCAATCATGATGATTACAGTTTTACAGTTTACAGATTTACAGATGATAATACATATTTTACAGATGATAATACATAGTTAACTAAAGTTTCAGCCAATTCAAGCGAAGACTTGTGATGGATAAATAATCATTAAACTTGTTTTAAATAAACTTATTTTTAAGTAATATAGTTTACACGTCGAATATCACATACCCTAAAATTTTTAAAGATACACGGACGAAGTCGTCGGCAAAAACTAGTTCCTACAAGTTTTAAAACAAGTGTGCATTATTTTTTCATACTTTGATGTAACACCTACTTTTTAATTCAACTTTTTTGTTTGTGCTTATTTCTCGTAACTCGTATAACATAGAGCGTGTTTGGAGGCAAAGAGGGCATTCAACGTCATTACTAGAGAGTTGACGTTGCAACCTGTTGTTTGAAACTAGTTTTTGTTCACTAAGTATGAACTGGTAAAATGGTGGCGAATAATTCATAATACGCATTTTATACTATGAAGTAAGTTTGCACTTTAAAAAACTTTGGCGTATTTTAGTAATTCCTCCGCATCATAGCTTAAACTGCGTATATATTTGCGTAGATATATTGCTGCGTATTATAACTAGCGTATATATTATAACAATATGAATTACTATAATTATCTTATTCTTTGTTATACATTGTCCGTTTTTCGGCGATACACTTGCTTTGAGCAAATCTAGACCTGACTAAGAACAACTTCTACAAAGGCCGAACAGAATTAAATAGACGGGTTGAGCGGCAAATGATAAAACTTCCTCATACCATTCCCTAAATGCCTCGAGGTGTAGTCTGTAACCAGTTATTATTGTCAGTTCTCGCTTACGGTGTTAAAGATGAACACTGACGAATGTCTTTTCACAAATTAGAAGTCAATCGGTGAGATATGGAGGGGGCAATGTTTGGTATTTCTTTAAAAGATATGGGAGATCCGTCGGAGAACCATGGTGGTTGACATAGCCCAATGAATCAGTCAAGTAAAGTGGTACGGGATATATATTTATAATGCAGTGGATGAACTTTATGGTAGACGAATCTTGGAGTCGAAAAGCTCTGTAATGTCTTGGCAACCTGCTCCCTGGAACGATAACCTAAAGAGTGGCAGTGGATGACGGAAGCCGAGTGATTAAAACTCTCAATTAAGGCTTTTGTTATAAAAAATTAATGTCCAACAGTAGACGCCTATAATGATGGTCTTAATGATGGTAATATGTTATATAGCAATTTTATGAGCCACGTAAGTATGAATAACCTAAGTACTGAATAATATAAGTAAGAGACCTAATTTGTATTAAAAATCTTAATTTGACTTCATTTGCTAAAAACTTAAACTCTTAGGATAAACCGATAAATGTTAGAAACCGAAATAAAATCAGATTCCGAACAAAAAAAAACAAGACCCCAGAAAACGCCCCAATGGAAGCGTAGAATGGTATAGTTTCTCGATCCCTCTACTTGGAATAACATGTTACACTATTGGGTGGCTATGTTGGTGTTCGCACGACTGATCCGAGCCTGTTCGCTCGTGTGCAACCAACCGTATATATACAGTCAGCAAACAAACCGTAAAAATCTCCTATCTTTGCATTCGACTGTATTCATTTAATTATAAATTTTATTATTATTTTATCAAAGTACAATTGTATTGGGAGAAGTCTATTGACACATACAAACTCTTTAAAGCAACTCTTTTGACATAAAACAGCACTAAATTTCATCTACACAAACTAATTAATACTATTATTATTAATTGATTTTATGAATGCTCTGTAAGCAAATATTGTAGTATTTTGGTGCGTAAGTGTGAGACTTGACACCGATTTTATCTTCATCTTGTCCATAAGCCTTTACTCTGCCATCGCATTGGCGGCAGTGCCCCCAGAATCACTCCGTCGGTTGCCTATGTTTAATATAAAGTATAATGTACGACACATTATCAAGGACGTAAGCCTTAAAGCTTATGATGATAATATAAAATCTGTCCATCTCTTTCTGTTTCTCCGCTAAATTCTTCTAAACTACTCAACGGATTTTGATGCGGTTTTTACCAATCGAAAGAACGATAAACGAGGAAGCTGGTTCCGGTATTTTTTTATCTATTAAATAGTAACGTGAATATATATACTTTGCAAAAATATTTATTCTTTAGTGGGCGTTCTTTTTCATTAACCATCAATTTTCTTGCCTCTATCGCACTATGTGCTTATTACTTTCAATTTCTGAGCACAGAAATCACCTCAATGTGAGGAGATCTGGGTTAAATCCAAAAGTAACACCCACATGGCCGTTTAAATTTAGTTTATTAAATATTACGAATATTATTTCATGTCATTTTATGTTTTCCTAATTATTGCAAAACTTATTTAGTGCATTATATGTATATTTAAAAAATTTCTAGTTTCCTAGTTTTTTTTTTTTTTGTTGACTGTACAAACAAGTAAGTGTAGGCGCACACGAGCGTGGCATCCCCGTGATTTATTCCCGGAGCGACTACGTTCATGTCAAAACGTTTGTGCGCGCATCTCGCCTCGATTCGTCTATTGTTCATATGGTTCATCGGTTTTATGGCCTGCAATTAATGCCTTGATCGGCGAAATATTGGCCCTTCGGGGGAATTGGCAAAATACATTTTTTTTTCTACTTCAAATCGCGCAGTGACTATATGTTCGAACATTGTGATCTTCATATGATCCAATGTAGCATTAAATTGGAAAATTATTGAAAATAATTACATATTCATATGAATATGACGATATATTAGTAGGTCTCATTTAATATATTCGCTGTCTCAATCGTTTAACCTCATATCTCAGTCAATAATATGAAAATTAAATTGGAAATCATTGGGAATACAAAAAAATCGTTGGTAATAATGCCAATAAAAAGACACAGTTTACTATTTATGGTCGTAGGCAGTAAGTACATGGTTCTATAATATAGACACTTCTGTACCTAATTTTTATTAATGCCCTAAAAATAAATAACAAAATTTATGATATTATTATGTTAGTATCAATATTAATCATTATTGACGCGCGTATTACGTAATACTTATTAGAATTATGGCGGTTTTACATTGATCCAGGAAATGAATCCAGCGATGGATTGGCGCTAGTGTAAACACGTTTCAAGGCTGATTTTCATTGATCCAGTAGCTGGATCCAGCGTCACTGGATTCCGGCGTTGGATTGCCACTGGCACTGGATCGCGCCGTTTACATTTAATCCAGTAGACATTCCTACTTTGTTGAGGTGACAACAAGTTTGTAGAAAAAATGCGCGATAGGCGGCGACTGATGCCAGCGGGTTTACACGAATCCAGTGCCGCTGGAACGGGGTGCGCGGCGTGCGGGGTGCGGACACTGGATTGAAAAATAGGAACGTGGTCTATTCCGATCCAGTGCTGGATACTAGACGTTGTATTGGATTGAAATATGTATACACTAATCCAGTGGCAATCCAGCGCTGGAATCCAGTGACGCTGGATCCAGCTACTGGATCAATGAAAATCAGTCTTCAATCCAGTTATAACTTCCAGTAGCGCTGGATTGGAATAGAGCACGTTCCTATTTTTCTACTGGAACCCTATAAACGCGACGCGTCATACAACTTTATTAAAATTTAAAATACGTCGCAAAGACTAAACACTACCTGTGTTAACAGCCAAACCAGAGTAGGTATGTAGGTAAGTACACGCATGGTCGGCAGCAGAGCCGCTTGGCAAGCGACTCAATCCTTCTGCGAAGATGTCATCTCGCAGAAGGAGGCGGCGGAAAGAGAGCGGGAGGACGACGTCCTGTCCCATCCCCTCCGTCGCCGACGAACAGGACGCAGGCGGCTGGCGCACGCCCGCCACCTGGACCCCTGACAGGACTAGGGCGGTAGATGGGGACTCTACCGCCCGCTTCATCCTGAGAGGCACGTCGCACCTTGGCAGTTCGGGTGCGCCGTCCAAATGAGCCGTGTCCGGATGCGGACCCCCGCGGTGGAGTTGCGGAAGAGTGCTCGTCCGACCTCGCAACTTCACCAATAGCGGATGAGAAGGACGCCAAGAGGTTTAGTCGGTAGGTCTACCCCACTACCATCTCGGGGCAGGAGTCCGACATAACCCACCGGTCTGTCCTCAGACGGGTGGGTATCCATGATGGATTCCTCTTGTAAAAAAAAAAAAAAAAAAAAATATAAGTACACGCAGTGTGGTCATGAGAACACGCCCATTTTTCACAGGGTCAGTCACGCTTCACTGGGTCAGTGAAGCTGGAAATATTCAACTGTACAGTACGCCCTATTGTCCGCGAGTTAACGTAGTAAAAAATAGGTAAAATACAATTACGTCAAGTCGCGAAGATACGCGAATTAATTGCCCGCGAGTTGACGTATAACCCGGCTAACGTACGTTCACTTCTCAGCAAAACGCGCCTAAAGAAATTATCATTTCAACTAGCGACCCGCCCCCGGCTTCGCACGGAGAAGATATTTTCAAAAATACTTTCTCAGCGGATGCTTACATTATGTTCCAAATTTCAGCTTTCTAGACTTAGCAGTTTTGGCTGTGCGTTGATAGTCATTCAGGACAAGCGATGGTTGGTGTCAATGAATTTTCTTTTATTTTAAACAATATTGAGTGGCGCCCCAACAGTTCATATCATGTGCCAATGAAAGCAATGTAGGTAAGTACATTTAATTCATTACACGTTTCACTATGAAGTACTTAACTTAATATTAATCTATCGGCGCAATCACTTCCCGCGGGTCACATGGGTCACGTAACGTAGGTAGAGGAAGTTTCGGCGTGTGAAAGTTCAGGTAATTATGAGTCAGGGTTGGCACGCGCCCATAATTGTTCCATACGTATTGACAACGCACGGCAATGAACGCCACATAGAGATTTATTATCAGAAATTACACGCCTCTATTTGAAGGTGAAAGGGGGCGGTATCCGTGATATGTTTGAATTAGCTTTACACATTATTGATGCGGTTGTTGGCAAATGTTTTTTAACGATTAAAATTTTAAATGTATTAACAAATAATCCTTTGTATTTTTTTGTAATTATTATTCACTTAGAATTAGTGATATAGTTATGTTACTAATATTATTATAAAACCATTATTTTTGTAATCTAAATTGTTATTTTCAGTAATATAAGTATGTATAAGTATATGTTATGTGAAGTTGTTAAAAAAACATGAAAGTTTATTGAAAATATATAATATTATTTTTTAGAGTTCCGTACGTCCGAATAAAAAAACGGAACCCTTATAGGATCACTCGTGTGTCCGTCTATCCGACCACCCCCCCCCCTATCTCCGAAACTACTGACCCTAAAATTTTGAAAAAATAAAACAGAAATTAGTCTTCTACTTATAGAAACCAATAATAAATCCATGATATTAAAATAAGATGGTAAATGACTCAATATTGTGCGGATAGGTACCATCGTACGGAACCCTCTTCACGCGAGTTCAACTCCCATTTGTCCCGTTTTTTTATGTTAAGATCGGCAGACAGGCTGACGGTCCACTTGATGGTAGGTGGCTACCGTCGCCTATAACACAAGCAACGCCAAAGCTACTGCAAGTGCGCTGCCGACTACAGTAGGATTAAGGATAAGGAATTGTTGAAGAGGTTGGGGAAATGGGCTCTGGCATCCCTTACTCACTCACCGAAACACGACAGCACACGTGCTGTTATTTCACGGTGGTCTTCTGTAAGGTTCTGTTCTGTGTATAAAGCCCCTGTCCACCTCTGTCTGCTTCTCTAACAACTTCTACTAAACAATCCAACGAATTTTGAAGCGGTTTTCGCTACTGGAAAGAGTTTAAGGAAGGCTTTTTTTAATATAACTTCGAGAAAAAAATTATCCATCCATGCAAAACCAGAAGAGGGTCGCTAGCTGATTATAAAGCAAAATCATATTTTTACCTCAGTGGTTGTAAACATAAAAGAATACAATCACAGAAGTTATCTCTTAGTGATTTGGCAAAGGCTTCAAAGGCATCTTCATCGTTTATCAGAATTCTGATTTATCTTTTGTAGTTTTTATTCTGCCTTCCGATATTCCGATCTACATATTATATCGATCGTTTCCTCGCATTATTTTAATACTCAATACATTCGTTCTGTTTCACCTTATTTCTTGTCCCACTTTTGGCATACTTAAAAAAGAAAAAAAATCTGCATTTTATCTATTACTAGCGACCCGCCCCGGCTTCCCCCGGGGTGCAATTTTTATATATTTGAACATTCCCGGTTTATCTCTCTTTCCGGTTTATCTATTAGTGAAAACCGAATTAAAATCGTATACATATTATATCTTGCAAATAATAACTTTATTCCTATCTAACTTTAATTTTCCAAAAGGAGGCACCCTTATAATTCTTTAATTATTTATTTAAAATTGCAACACTAGCAGCAGATTTTTCTTTAGACATAAGAACAGTAAATCTGTGTCTGAAATATTGTGATACACATATCTTTGTAGATGACAATTATTGCTGTAGCTTAGAACTATAATCAAAACCTTTTCCTCTATCCTTAATCCTTATGTCTTATCCTATCAAGGTCGTTGCGTATTTGCAATTCCTATTTTACATAAAAAGATTAAGAAATCGGAACGAAATAAGACTAAGAAAGAATAAGAAAATAAATGTAAAAAATAACTTTGCGTTATTGGCAATTTGTACGGCAGGAGTATTAGCAGTATTTTAAATGGCAAGCTAATAAGCACTTAATATCAATATAATATCGGCAATTTACATGAATCAAGGTGGCTTGATAAGTGAATAGCGTGCCTCGGTTGGACACAACGTTACCCTGTTAACATTTTGACTTTCACAAGGGTTGATGGCAGACAGATAAATGTATGGAGTACCACGCTCAAACTAATAAATGTGTTGCCAAACTGCTCGGTGTAATGTGGACTTTAATAACATTGAGCAAGACACATATTCATTTGGAAGTTACCGCGAATTGCGTACCTCGACGTCAAAGTTTACGTGAAATATTGTGGCCGTTATCATCACCATCTGTAGTTGCGTGTATTTCAGTGCGCGATGTTATTTTCACTTTATCGACAGCACTTAAATATGATTTTCTCACACTCGAGTTACATTTGACTAAAGTGATTTAAGGTATGATATAATTTTATGTTTATTACCTGGATAAACATGTAGGATACCTTTTATCCTGGTAAAATATTAGGTTCCCGAGGAATCCTCTAAAATATAATAAAATCAGCTCCGCCGTCGTCAGGCGATCAGCGTCAGCGATAAAGATGTCAGGAGTTTCTCAGGTGTTATATTTTTCACTTTTCAACGCGGACTAAGTCGCGGAAACCAGCGAGGTGGTTATAAGTCGTTAATTACGAGCTATTGCAACCTCGCAAATACAATCTATTTATTTATTTATTTATTTGATAAGGCTTACCAACTAAATACATACATATTTAGACATAACATATAACAACACACAGAGAGAAACATTACAAATATGAATTTAAATTACAGGAAAGCACGGCATTATTATAACAAAATTATAGGCAACACATCACAGACTCAAAAAAAAAATTTGTTATGAAAAAATTAAATAAATTATGATAATTATTAAGAATCAAACAACAAACAAAAGTTTTTTTTTGAGAAGGTGTAGATAGGCTTTGAGTAAAGATTACCTAGTAGATACCTATCTATCTATAGAGATATCGTTGTATATCGTTATATCTCGAGAAATATAACGACTTTAGACTAAAAAAAACAATAAAATATTATTGAGTTCTGCATCTCTATGAATAGAAAAAAGTTTTATGCGTGAAATTCTTGGTCAAAATAAATATTTTCTTTAAAAAATTTCTGTAATAATTTTACGAGATAATAAAATTTCTTTAATTGCTCCTATTACTTGTAACTTTTTAGTAAAAGTAATCTCAGAAAATCAATCCCAAAACAGGTCAGTTATCGTAACATTGCGTGAGTCAATCACAGTTAGGTCACCCTGTAATGGAGGCAGAGGTCATTTTACCCAAGTTTTAATGTTACAACATTTTTGTATCCACTTAGAACATTGAAACAAACCCAAGAAGTGTTTTAATGGATGTTTAGGTATTTATCTACAATTCATATTACCTAATAATAATAATAATAATCATAATCATAATATTAATTGGAATATATCTACAATATTTAAAATTTGATGGTTGTAAAACAAGAAACCGATACGGTAAGGCAAGAGAAATAAATATCAAATGCGTCTTATATCATGTGGTTCAAGTATTTAATAATTTCATATTTGAAATAAATTTAATATTTATTCCAAGCCTTATGGATTTAGACGTACTTGTAATTACTGGTATATACATTATATTATATCACTATTGTATATTGAGAATTAATAACATAATATTGCCACGCCATACCTGAATTAGCTAGCCGACTGCTTGTAGGTCCAAACATCTGGTAAGGATCTGAAAAAGAAAAAGGAAAATTTAATTGTTTTATTATTATTTCGGAATAAATTTATTTTAAATCAAAATAATACTAGGTCGGGGAAAAAGTATTTTTGCATTTAGTATGTATAAACTTGTAGTAAAATCTCTTTGGCTGTACTATTTGTATCTGGCTGGTTTTGATGGCATTAAAAAGGTTACATTTCAAAAATATGAAACAAATTAGTAAAATGTTGTTTCCAGCTATTTTTCATTTGTTTTTCTTTCTGTCAGAATGAGTGAATCTAATGAAGTAATTCGATACATTTTAAAATTTTCAGGTCGGTCAGGCTTTACAAACTTTTTTTTTTATGTTAAGATCGGCAGACAGGCTGACGGTCCACTTGATGGTAGGTGGCTACCGTCGCCTATAACACAAGCAACGCCTAAACTGCTGCAAGTGCGCTGGCGACTGCAGTAGGATTAAGGATAAGGGATTAGGAGTGTATAGGGAAATGGATAGGGAAACCTGTGCCAAAACCCAGGTTAACTCGCAATAAGGTGATGCTCTGTGTATGGGGTGGGATTGGAAGGGCATTGTTCATTATGAGCTTTTACCGTCGGCCGAACCATCGAGATCTACTGCCAACAGCTGATGAGATTAAAGCAAGAAGTTGAGAGAAAGCGGCCGGAATTGAAAGTCCGGAAAGGGTGTGGTCTTTCATCACGACAACGCTAGATCACACACTCTTTAGCCACTCAGTTTGGTTGAGAGGTGTTAAAGCATCCACCATATAGCCCTGACCTTGCACATTCAGATTTCCACCTGTTTCGGTCTCTTATAGCAACGGGATCATGTCACTACCTACAAGATGGCAAAAAGTCATCGAACAAAATGGCACTCATAAACTGTAATTAAATGTAAATAAACTTTGAAAAAAAAAAAAGTCTTGTGTTTTCATATAAAATCCGAAGAAACCTTTTCCCCTACCTATTATATATAATAGTCAATTTATTTATTCTACATTTAAACACGTAGAAATTGTTTACAGTTAAAAATATTTCTATCTTCAAAAGCTTATAATAATAACAAACAGTCATAAATACCTATAGGAATGAATCTGTAGGATCTTATTTTTTATAATATAATCTTGCTATAAGTAGATGTTGTGGATTATGAACTTAACTAAGTGCTCATAGATTTAAAAAAAACAATATTATATAAATATATAAAGTATTATATAAATTAAATTGATAATGTAATTTTACCGGAAAATTGTAACATTTTTAGTTCACAACAGAAATTTAATTATTCGCAGAGCGGTCGTAGTTAAAATAAATATTTTTCTAAGGAAAGTAAATATTGTTACACCGGGTATTCGAGAGGATAATTCCTATTAATATGGAATTTCACTGTTAAATAAGTATATCAATAATAAAATCAATGTTTATGTAATTATTGCATTTTAATTACATTATATCAAAATAAGACACAGATTTGTCAGAGCTTTAACTTGTTGATGCGAATTGTTGGAAGTTTTAAGGCATTTTCATTATTGCGACCAGAAACATTTTCTATGCATTGACCATACTGAAATCTGGCGCCAGTAGCCAACCCGTTAAAGCAGACCATACTGAAATTAAATCTCGTGTGCTGTGTATTTCGATGAGTCCTACCCTATTCTAATACCTTATCCTTAAATCTACTAAATTCTCAGCGCACTTATGGCACCTCTGTGTCATCGCTTGTGTTAAAAGGTCACGGTAGCCACCCACTATTAAGTGGACCGTCGGCCAGTCTGACGACCTTGACATTAAAAATAACTGATATTTTTTTAAATGTTAAGATCGGTAGACAGGCCGTCGGTCCACTTGATGGTAGGTGGCTACCGTCGCCTATAACACAAGCAACGCCACAGCCGCCGCAAGTGCGTTGCCGACTACAGTAGGATTAAGGATAAAGGATTAGGAGGGGATAGGGAAATGGGCTCTGGCATCCCTTACTCACTCACCGAAACACAACAGCACACGTGCTGTTATTTCACGGTGGTCTTCTGAAAGGGTGTGGTTACTGCCGCCAGACGGGCTGCCCAAATGACTGCGAAACGCAGTGTACCCAGCCACTGCTTTCCAGCTCCAGACCAGAGCCAAATTTGAAAAGTTCACTTTTCAAAGTTGACCCTGCCGGGAATCGAACCCGGGAACCCTAGAACAGAGCGTTCTAACCACTCATCCAACGGGCTCTTTAATTCTTATTATTATACCATAATATATTAATCACAAGCAAAACGTTTACTCGCTGTGAGATGTCTCTGTAAGATAAAGATCTTAGGAAACTGTAAGATGTATCGCGTTTATAGGAGATCGCGCCTCTTTTCCTTAGGTGTTAAAAACATTTATTCAATCTTTATCAATATAATAAAATCGTGAACGAGTTAAATCCGTGTTTAAATACATACTAAACGTTAGAGAAACTCTCTCTCTATCTGCTACAATTTCACGTCTTAACTATTAAACCGATTATCGTTAATTTTTTGCATTCACATTGTCAGGGATACAGAAATGGACTTTTCATCCAGGAAAAAGTACTTGCTAAGTAATGCTTCATATCATATATTTTTCATTTGTCAGGCGTTATATTTTTTACTAGCTGTACTCGGCCACGCTTCGCTGCGGCCCATACGGCGGCGGCGTGCGCATGTAGCGCGCGGTACTGGACACTGCTTGTATATAATACTATTTATCGTAGCGTGATGTTATTAGCCTATAGCCTTCCTCGATAAATGAACTATTCAAAACAAAAAGAATCTAATCTAAAAAAAATTCAAATCTAACCAGTAGTTCCTGAGATTTGCGTGTTCAAACAAAGAAACTCTTCAGCTTTATAATATTAAGTATAGATATAGATTTTTTAACCCAGACGAAGTAACGTTAGTTGCCCATATATTTTTGTCAAGCGTGAAAATTTTATTTTCTTCTTTAGATGAACCCTTAGGAATATGCGTGACAACGTGATCGGTTGAAATTTTAGGATAATTAACAAAGTGTATTCAATCTCAAGCCCTACACGGTAATTTAAATAACCACAAGATTGGTTTTATAAAGATTATTTTTTTCAAAAGCAATAACGTAATATTTATATGAAATCCATGGGGCAAACAAATTTAGACAGGTAAATTCTCGTCACTTTCTTATCTATGTATTAGCCAGCGGTAGATCACGAGGCGGTCGTTGTGAAAGATAGCATGTATCCATGGCAACGCACTAACAACATTGCCGACCGAAAAAACTGTGATGTAGTGCATAGATTGCATTACAAATAGGTATAATGAGACTGGGGGCTGCAGTTATCGAAAATTTACATAGATAACCACCGGTGTGCCAGGTAAGTCGCTGTCGTCACCGGTTTGTCCCTTCCATGGTATTCACTTTAACGCTTAAATCTCAAGATGTCCCTTTCGTTTGCGGCTTGGAACAAAAGCTTAAGAATTATGCGACACTTTACTTAGTTTATTAGTTGACTTAAGGATAGCTTAAGTCAGAGGCGCTCAAACGGCCGACAGCTTTTTGGGTCGATCTCGGGAAATATTGGCCGACATCAGTAGATTTTCAATTTTTGTATTATGACGACATTATTCGTATTTGAGTTGATTCAAAGTTAACCTACATTTCAACTTTTTATATCGGAATAAACCCCTGCTAAAGGCGAAAGGCGGCTTTATCAAATGAACGCGCCGTGTGTATGTCAAAGAAAAGACGGGGCGCGCGACGCATTTGTTTCCCGCCGATCCTTCTGGAAGCTTCTGACAGTGACCTACCTAGGCCATACCTACTTATGTGTGTCCAACCAAGTATATGCATCACACATACCTTTACTTCCGCATCTATCAAGTCGATCGCTTGTCGTAACAGTTTTGAAGTAGATCGACTGCATTTCAAGTCTGAGCACCCCTGACCTAAGCTAAGATATTATAATATAAATAAAATATAAATGTTTAGTTGATAATGCTAATAATGCTCCTCGAAATAAATTTAACTATCCTCGAAATTGATAAATGTGGCATTTTAAGACACTGAAATATTTTATGCTGTCAAATCTCAAAGCAAGCGAAGCCGCGGGCGCAGCTAGAGTTATATAAACGTAATCTATATCTATATCCATACATAATATATCCGATTTTGATACGGTTTTAAGTAATGGAATGAGCGATAAACGAGGAAGCTTTGTGTACATAATTTGTAGGAAAAATTGCATTCGTGCTCAGCCTGGGGTGGGTCGCTGTAGCGACTGGCTAATGTGTCTTAGATATCGGTATTGAGTAAATAGGCGTCGTTAAAAAATCAAGTTTTTGGAAGTTCTCTACACTTTCCGAATGGAGATAGAACATTGTAAAGAGTGAACTCATTACGGTACCCACTTAAGACAAATTTTACACCTAATAGATACTGTATATAATGTAAGACAAGTAAGTAACCACCCACTTACAGAAGACCACCGTGAAATAACAGCACGTGTGCTGTTGTGTTTCGATGAGTGAGTAAAGGGATGCCAGAGCCCATTTCCCTATCCCCTCCTAATCCCTTATCCTTAATCCTACTGTAGTCGACAGCGCACTTGCAGCAGCTTTGGCGTTGCTTGTGTTATAGGCGACGGTAGCCACCTACCATCGAGCGGACCGTCAGCCTGTCTGCCGGTCTTAATATAAAAGAAAAGTATAAACTACACTTCACTTGTATATTATACATTAAATTTCAAAACCATAGAATATCTCACCCTCGCCGTAATTCTATAAAAGCGGCTATGCAAATTGAAGTAATAACTCTCGTCTACATTAAAATTGAAACAATAGCGCCCCCCAACGACAGTTCGCGGCTTTTGTTAATATTGTAATAAAGTAGTAATTTAACTACACTTGAGGCCGTGGACTATAAAAGTGGAGCTCTGTGACGAATTGGACCCTTAACTAAAAATAGTAGCGCAGTCTCCAGTGTGCGCATAACGCACGACAGGACGGATATGCATCGAGGAACGGATATTATCTGCATCCGTTGCAGCTAATATTTTAATGTATTTTCAACCAATAGTTACGGCAAAATACAGGTACAAATATTATAAGATGCATGTACTTATATGACTTTTAAAATTAAACGAAATTTAAAATTAAATTTTTAAATTTAAAATTAGACGAGACCGTTGGATGAGTGGTTAGGGTGCTTGCCTTAACACTCTGTTCGATTCCCGGCAGGGTCAACTTTGAAAATTTGGCTCTGGTCTGGATTTGGAAAGTAGTGGCAGGGCACACTGCGTTTCGCAGTCATTTGGGCAGCCCGTCTGGCGGCAGTAAAATAACAGCACGTGTGCTGTTGTGTTTCGGTGAGTGAGTAAGGGATGCCAGAGCCCATTTCCCTATCCACTCCTAATCCCTTATCCTTAATCCTACTGCAGTCGGCAGCGCACTTGCAGCAGTTTAGGCGTTGCTTGTGTT
This sequence comes from Bembecia ichneumoniformis, assembly GCA_910589475.2. NCBI lineage: Eukaryota > Metazoa > Arthropoda > Insecta > Lepidoptera > Sesiidae > Bembecia > Bembecia ichneumoniformis. Next base: position 2,845,916 of record OU342530.1, on the reverse strand, counting down.
ATAGGCGACGGTAGCCACCTACCATCAAGTGGACCGTCAGCCTGTCTGCCGACCTTAACATAAAAAGAAATTCTGTCATATTACATACATTATGACGTACCACTACGCTAGACCACTACGGATCTCCAGTACTTCAATGACCTTTGAAGTATTTTGACAAACTCTCTTCCTCGTGATTTTTCTGATGTGCAATATCTATAGGCGCGGGTGAAACTGATTGATAGCGTGGCGACTCAGTCCGTGGCGACGCGTCACCACGCTTTACGATGGCATATACATATACAGCCTATGTGTAGTAGTCATTGTTGTTGTTGTTGTGATTGTTGGTGGTTGTTGCAACTTGAAATAAATATTTAAATTTTTGTATTCAATAAAAATAAACGTTAAATAAATAAATAAACAGTCACCATTTTATTTCACTCGATGTTTCACATCTACCAGGCGTCCCGTGACGGCTCAATTTTTTTAATGTAAAATTCGACAGACTGGCTGTCGTTTCACTTGATGGCAGGTGGCTACTTTCATATAACACAAGCAAGGCCATATCTGGTGAATTTAGTAGGATAAAGGATAAGGGTGGGTAAGTAAATAGACTCTGGCATCCCTTACTTACTATTTAATGACGATCCATTCTCACCAAGTCCTATTTCATATACCTACCAGGATCGGCAGAACACATTGCATAAGATTTGCATCAAGTGGACGGTCAGCCTGTGGCGGTCAGCCTATGACGATCCACTTAATGGTCAGCCATCAAGTGGATCGTCATATTCAATATTCAAGCTGTAGGCGTCACTGTTATATCTAAGCCATGCTACAAATTTTCAAATCCCAACGAATTTAAAACATATCTCCCATTATTTAAAAAATAATGTTTACATAGAAAATTTACCATTCTCTGGCCGGTGCGTACTACATTCCGCTAATAAAGGAATTTACATAAAGTAAGAAGGTGACTCGCAACATGGACCGTTAATAACTTCATAATGTGTACACCCATATTGTCGGAAACGGGAAGCGGTACGAACTGTTTTACATATTTTTAAAACATCCACAATAATAAAAAAAAAATCGCACAATGTGTCCAGTGTGTTTGTTTAAATGTTAGGTTATATTTTGACATTTGTTACCATCACACAATAATAAACCATTGGAAGTACTTAGTAAGACTTGGTACGCGTAAATATCATGTCTACAACCGATTGACATAAAAAATTATGTTATCTTATTCTTCTCTATATATAAAAATGAACCCTTATTTCCCTTGGTCACGGCATCACGCGTGAACGGGTGGAGCGATTTTAATTCGGTTCTCACTAATGGAAAGAGGGATAAACGGGGAATGTTCTTATATATAAAAATTGCATCCCGGGCGAAGCCGGGGGCGGAACGCTAGTGTTAGATAAAAATACAAATAGTTTATTTCTTCAACTTAGCCTAGGTACAATACAATACTTGTATCCAGGAGACCCCGCTCCTCCATCAAGTAAAAAATAATATTATAATATAAAAATAATATAAAAATATACTCTTTATCATGGGCAAAAAAGAAAGTTTATTTTAATTTTAACAGTAGCTTAAAATAATTATTTGATTAATTAATCAAGAGAAATAAATACCTTAGTACCTAAGCACTCATTTTTCATTATGTTGGAGTAAATAACTCTTACTATAATGAAATTACGGTATAAATATAAGCAACTGCACCCTCAATACTGCCAGATATTCATTGCCAGACGACAAATTAAAATTAATCTCGAGTGTGATTGTTTTTTATATCCAAATGAAGTGTTATTGGAGGAAATGATTCTAAACAGGTATACAAGTTTGGTGTGATACCAATTAATTTTCCGAGAGAGATTAGACACAATCACACAAATAATGGAAATGGAAGAAATCGAAGAAAGCCAAAGCTAACATCGTGATTCCTAACTTCTCATGAAAAGGTGCCTAATCAAAGTTGTCAAAGCACCATTACGACATGAAAGATGAATTTCCACTAAATATTACAAGTTACAATGACTAAGCTGGATAATAGAAGACACGTACTGAATCAAAAACTGTTCACAATAACAGTTAAATCGAGGGTGGTTAAATGGCCCCAGCTTGGAGGGGTAGGGCGCGATCTAATCGAGATGATTATGATAAATGACTACTCCTCCCGTGTACTGCTGACAGGTACCACTGATAGCGTGGCATTGACGCGATAACAAGCGGAGCGTACTGCTATAAGCGGAACTACGATAAGGTTAACTAATTTCAATCGAGTATTTTATACATACTCATATTTCTTCGATGCAAACAACAAATATTATTATTGTGCATATTTAAAAAATATATTTTGGTTGCTATATAAATAAATAAATAAATATTTATTTGCACATACAACATGTCTACATGATCTTAATTCTTATACAGAGCAGTTACAATACAAAGTATTACAAAAACCCTACCCGATAAGGACATACAAATAGTGTTTAATTCTTTTGATTTATTATCATAATTTCTCTTATTTTTCTAATCTATACATAAAATAAAATCATAAACAAGTGTGTTTATATTATATATTTAAAAAAAATCTATTTCTACACGTTGTACTTATATTACTGAGGTCAAAAAAATAGTTTTTAGAATGTTTGTCAGTGCGTTTGTGCACGCCAAACTCAGAAAGGACTTAACTGATTTGAATGTGGTTTCACTGATGTATTGTAGCAAGCTTCCCGTAACATTTAGTGTTTGTGTCATTTGAATCGGTTTACAAATAAAAAAGTTACGCACTATACCGAATACCAGGCGTACGAAGTTGCGAGCTCAGCATAATGGCTCAAAATTAATGTGTCTTACTATAAAATTCTTTAGTCATACTAACAAAAGTCTAATAACCATTCTGTCAAATTTATGCTTTAGTCATCATAACATACATATACATTTCTGTCATATAGACATAGTCTACATTTTGGTCTTTGCAATAAATTACTTTGCCTAGTTATTTTAGACCCTTTTAACACTTACCTAGTTCTTCACAAAAAAGAATAATAATAATGTAAATATATTATTAATACGTGATGCGAAAACTTTGGTTCCTTTATTAGGACAATTGTGAAATTTGGTATCTGAAAATTTGGTAAATTGTGAAGGAGGAATGTGAAATTTGGTAAACTTAAAGTTTATATGGAGAAGGACTGGAAAATATTTTGTCATGTGCATTAGAAATACTTTAAATTAATTAAAATCAATATTACACACACTTGCGCTTGTTTGACATATGCAGATACGTATGACACTACGTATGGTATACCCATTTTTGTTTATTTATTTATTTATTTATTTATTTAATTTAGGTTACATACAGCCATTATATAAAACTAAATTATGTATTATAATAAAGTACAAATAGGCCTAAAGAATGTTATGTTATGTATGTTTATGTTATGTTATGTTAATGTTTATGTTCAAATTCTGTAGTCAAACTATAGTACATAGAAATTAAATGGATTACGGTAGAATTTCGACCTCTGGGTGAACACTACTACTCTTAAATAAAATAATTGTGTATATGAAGTTTAGTTACGGACTGTCGTCTGTCTCAATTTAAATTTTAATCAATATTGGTGTTTATCTTTATCTTTTTTTTTGGTGTTTAAGTTTGCATCGGGCGGCGCCGTATTTATAGTGATGTTTGATCATATTTTCGCTCGTTCAAAATCAAAAAATCAAAATATTTATTTATCAATTAGGTTTCTCCAAGAAACTCTTACGAGTCTGCTCATAAGAGTCTCTCTTATCTTCTGCTTCATTTCTTATCTCTATTTGTCTGCTCATGAATTCGCTCGCAGTGGGACTGTAAAGTTAAGTGCCTACGCGTTTGACGCTTTAGTCCGCCGCGATTGGCATCAGCATCCGGACGGACGAGCGAAATGATTATATTTATAAGCGAGACAAAAGGCACGAGTCTGCAATTTGCGTATTTGTTGCCGATTATACGACAATTTTCAATCGACCAATATGCGACAATTTTATTCTTATGTCCTTTACATTATTTTTTTTCACGTTTAATGTTAACTCCTCTTACATTTATATTGCACATAGCATCGATATTGTGGTGAGTGTAGGTAATAGGAAAAATATTGTTCAACCTTCGACACCTGACATCACAGATTGAATTACGCTCGTGAACTTCCACAAATAGAATTGTCAAAAAGTGATTACGTTTTCGATTTGCGATCGGAATTGGACCCGCCCGCCCCACTTCTGTTCAAGCTCGTCATATGATTGTTTTCGTTTTGTTTCTATCATTTCAAAATTTCTCATTACAGAATATTTGAAAATATCATGTCTGCGTAGTATGTATTATATAAAAATATATTATAATATATATAATATATTTTTACATAATATAATATATATAATATATTTTTACATAATACGTCTAAATATTTATTTAGTTATGATGTAGTTGTTTTAAAAAAACAGTTATATTTTAGTTAATTAAAATTCATCATCACCACCATCATGAGGAGCTCACAAATGTCAACTTTTGTGGGTCACCATGCTGTCACCATGTCACCATACTGGGTGTCCACCCGCTTCCCGCGCCTATGCTATGGGTGGCAGTAAATCTCATTTGAAAATCCGCCTCAAATTTTACATGTATCATACTAAACTTATTATGGATCCATATTTGCTCGTCCATATTTTTTCGTCAAGAGTCTTTCTGTTTGAATCGTAACCAAAAATATATATACGAAATGGAAGTGTAACTTTCCACGAAAAGTGTTTAACTTTTATATATTTGATTATATTGAAGAAATTTAAAGAAAGAAAGGAAAAAGTTTATCTTTTCATATGATTGACTTTTTATATATTTAAGCCCGGGGTAGGTATACCTACACAAAGATTAGACAAATATCACCAATAGGTTAGTACAGTTTTAAATTTGCGTTTGGCTTCTTACCCATTACACAGCAATTCTTTTGTTTTTTAATTCTACACAGAAAAATATATATTTTTAAATTAAATATCATTTCTACCCTAATGTAAACGTCGTAATACCTATTACCGAATCCGAAAGCCTGACAATCAATCAATTACTAAGTTGAATTTCTTCACCAGACCTGTCAGAATTAATTGTTTTTGTGTAAAACAATATTGTTACAGTAAATGTTTGGCCAACGTTTGATCAGACCCACCCAACACCAACCACATCGGCAAACACGAGAAAAGCAAACAAGGGTAAGTAAAAAGAAGCGATTTCAGCTTTAGTTTTTTAAGGTGCACTTTCGCATACACTATTCGAGTTGTTTGAAAGTTTAACATAACACAAAATGAATTATTTCGACGGAATTATGTGCTAGATGAATTCTACTAAGACGATTTGATGAGATAATGCGTTATGGATATGAACTGGAACCTAGGACAGGTACTATAGTGTTCTTGATCTTATAATAATAATAATAATAATAGACTTTTACCTGTTCTAATATTAATACTTCCCTAGATCTTCACAATACTATTAAAATTATTACTATTAAAATGCTGTTGAAGTGTGTTAATTATCAATGGTACAGAAAAAGCAATGAATATCATAAATGCGAAGGTTTGTAAGAACTACTGAAAATTGCGAAAACTACTGAACAGAGTGGGATGAAATTTGGCACAACCTAGTTTATTACCTAGATTAACATATAGGATACTTTTTATGTTGAAAACTTGTTAGTTTACTGAAGGAATTTCTAATATATAAAAAATTGTTCAACGCAGATTTTTTTAATACCACCAGATCTATTAAGAGTGATAGGACACTGTGTTCCATAGCCACATAGTGGGCATCAGTATGGCAACATCAACATAAGAACACCATCTAATAGCAAAACGTGTTTCGATGCGTCAGTAAGGAATTTTAGAAATTATTCTCCTATCCTCAATCTTGTTCTATGCATTTCATCTTATTTTCGACAAACCTCTTTTGGGGTCTCAGAACCCTGTAGATAGGCAATGTACCTACTAAATACCCGTCTGCCTGTCCGTAGCCCTTAATATTAAAAATAATATATTTAATTCACAGTAAATAAATTAATACCTACTGTAAAAGGGTTTTTATTTGAATATTATTACAACATTGGGCGGGCAGACGACGTAGTTCCTGGCTCAAGAATCGCTATTTCGAGCCGCCCCGCCTCGAGGGTTAAGATAGTCATGATGATAGCTGACTTCCGATAGAAGATGGCAATGAGAGAAGAAAAGAAGACAAATAAAATTGTAAATTAAGAAAAAAAATAGAGTTGCGTAAAGTAGTGATGCCATAGTCAAAAATAATATACGAGTATGTTAATATAGGTTTTTTATTCCTTGGTTTAGCTTTCTTCTATGGGAATTTCTGATTAGGATAGAAGCAGAGCATTCTGTTAACATGACTGTTAATAATTACATTAATTATTTCTAATTAATGTAATTTTTAAAAAGATTGTTTTAGTTAAACGCTTAAGTGACTTTTCTTTTATCAATCAGTAGTTAGATAAAGCGCACACGATTGACCCCACGAAGCAATAATCATGTGTCTTAACAAATAGAAATGTCAAAATATATCTACAGAGAGACTATATTGAATTCGTGATTGGGACAGCGATTCGCCATCAAATATCGAATAAGGTATTTCAAAAAAGCAGTATGGGAACTTTGAGAGTCGTATATTATACATTTATAATATTATATTATATTTATTAAGTACAATGTTGTACTTTACGTAGGTATATTTATTGTCACCATATTTTTAACATTATGCTATATTTATCAAATATTGAAATATAATAAATATACAGCCCTTTAACTGTACAGCGACTAAAGTGAATAAAGTGTTTTTAACTTAACGCTTAGCTGATATCAGTTGAATAAAAAAATAGAAGACTTAATGCAATATTTTGAAAAACAAATGCAGTTCCAGTTCTATTTATTGAAGTAAAATTTAAACTTTCTTTGTCATAAGTTTTTTATCATAAATTCATAAGTTTGAACCCTTGCACGAAGCCTACATGTTATTCCGTTCTGACACAAGCATAATACAGCCTTACACCATAAGCCTTCTTGAGACATTTTTTAATTGCAGTTGCATCTTGAAAGAAAATGTTCACCATATAAAGAAAGAATACGCGCTTAATGACAAGTTTCGCACTTGTGCTAATTGCTAAAGTTAGCAGGCAAACCTATAATACTATAATAAAGCTTAGTACCACATGCATACCTATAATGAAACCGTATTTTGTTATTGTAATAATTATCTTATGCATACAGATCTTATGAACATGCGAAAGTGTTCATGACAATGAAAAAGCAATAGGAATACTACAATTATTATTGTAAAGTGTTGCACAATATTTCGTCCAGTCGTTGTCTATGGAAACAGGTGAAAATGCGCACAATAGGTGACGTGACAGAACTAACAGACACTGCACAAAAAAATTCCGTTAGTTCGTGACAACAACGCAGGGTGACAAGACATGGACAAGACGGTATCTCTGTGTCACTTGACATAGTCAGAGACACCGAAGGAACAATGCATAAGGCCTAGTTCTTAGTTCAGAGAACGTACCAACAAGTTTTTTTTCTAAGGAGTCACAATAAAAATTAATAACATTTCTAACCAGTCACATCTCTTAGAATAAGTCTGGGAATAACGAAAGTGACTTGCTCAAAAAGAAATATTCCTTACGAGTCATACTTTGACTTGGTGATAACACTTCTTGCTGTGTTAAAAAAATAAAACATTCTGCTGGCCACGCAATATGAATGAGATTTTTTTGATGTGAAACATCTATAGATGTTCACATCGATTCACACGCGCGGGTGAAACTGATTGATAGCGTGGCGACGCAGTCCGTGGCGACGCGTCACCACGCTTTACGATGGTATATACATATACAGTCTATGCGTAGTAGTGTGTACGGTATGGCGACGCGTGCCGTGGTGATTGTTGCTGTTGTTGTGATTGTTGGTGGTTGTTGCAACTTGAAATAAATATTTAAATTTTTGTATACAATAAAAATAAACGTTAAATAAATAAATAAACAGTCACCATTTTATTTCACTCGATGTTTCACATCTACCAGGCGTCCCGTGACGACTCACTTTTTTTATAAAATATTCTTATGGAACAAAGACATCTAACTGTCACTGTCACAATTCAAGGCACTTTTTATTTATTGTATTACACTAAACTAACTCAAACGGTTTATAGTCCTTTTTAGTTTTTCACTAAATCTCTATGGTCGAGCACCTGGATCGCTTCGATATTCACATGATGTCGAAGCAAGGTGACGCGATTTAATGTCGTGTTATAAAAGGTTTATATTAAGAGCTGATGCTGCTTCATCTAGGAGATAGAATAAGTATTGCATAATCTACAGAGGCCGACACAGTTTGAAGACGGCAAAGGGCAGGTGACCAACTCGAACAACAGATAATTGTCAGGTAATTGAGTGTAATGATAATTCAAGGTGTTTTATCAGAAAATAATTCTGTAATAATTCAAGGTTTTTTTATGCGTGACTTCGTATGTTATATGTGTACTGTGTAAATTATACAGTGGGGGCAACAAAATTGCAGTAACGACCCCAGAAGGGAGCAGTAATGCACCGAAATCGATTAATTATCCTTTTATTATTACTTTATGGCTCGCAAGGAGAATTGTCTATTGTCTGCCAGTCACATATTTCTTCAAAATGTTGTATTGTTTCGCCTGCACTTTAGATGTTACCTACATTAGTGAATAAAATGTAAGATAAAATTGAAATTATTAATTCTAAAAGACTTTATTTCCTAGTATAAGTATTGATGATGTCAGCAGTGTGGAAAACGTTACAAGATTATGCAAAGAAATGAAAATGGATATGGACTCAACACGTGATGAGGAATAAAATAGAAGAATGGGTAAAAAACATAATATGTTCTTCTATTCATGTGAAAAATAATGAATGGAAATAGAAAAAAAAGAGGAGACAACAAATAGATGGGATAAGAAAAGGATAGAGGAAGAAAGTTGGCGATAGGGATATATGAAGATTCCTACATATAATGGAGGTCTATTTCGAACGACAGCCTGATCACGAAAATATGGATACTGAAGATTTAAAAAATAATAATATGTACGGTATATATTGATTTAAGTGTTTTAAGTAATTTATTTTATATATTCATTTGTTTTTATAATTACCTATATACTTATAGGAGCATTGAATAAAAATAAAGCTTTAATGCTGATATGACTAACTTATGTATTAATGATAATTAAGCAATTTGACAAAGCAAAAGTGACTTCAAAGCAAAGTTCTAGATATGTAAAAGATACAGGACAGGATTAATTTACTTATTCCTTCCCAAAAATATTTCAAAGTTTTCTTTCGCTTGTATATGTAACATAATATGTTTTTTAAAATATACTTTATGGGGCTACGAAAAAGAAAGTGTAACACTTTTATTGTAAAACATTCCGAAATGACCTGTGATATCGATCGACGGGTGTCTGCCGGCATCATAATTGGAATACAAATTCGCTCTTTGACGCGGCCACACGTCGGGAGGGCCGTGATTTAGTCTTTTGTGCGTCACGCATTAACTCCTTCAAGCTAGCTTGCCCCTAAGTGTCAGCGTTTACATCGAAAAATAAACCATAACCCCTTCAAATAAAACACCAGTTCCTTTACCTTCACGCATGACTAGCGATTTTCGATTTACAGCTAACGTAATAAGACTGATTTCGCTCTTAGATGAAATTCCACCTCTGTCCAAGGTGAAGCGATAAACAACCTTAACCCACACACTTACAGACTAATCTTTTTTGTTGGTGTTATAATAGCCACCGGCAAGAGATTAGTGTTTGTAATGGAGGTATAATTACGGTAGAAAAGGCTAACATCGTAAGGTTCATTTGGTACACCAATCACCCGAAATGGGTGAATGGGGTTCTCTTTCAAGTGGAGGGTTAAAGCAGTACCATTTCTAACACCACATACGCCACTTGGCAAAGTAGCGTTTATTGCCTAGGATACCGTTCACTTTGTTTGGTCTTCTCAAGGACTGCCTTGAATAATTGAGTTAAGTTGTTATACTTTGATACACGAGCAAGGGAATCCCGAAGAAAGGGAATCCAATACTCCTCTTAGCCAATTGTTATTTATTTTTTGTTTATTTATTCTTGAAATTTCTACTCTTCGAACTTGGGATTGGATCTGGCCAAGTTTTTGTCAAATTACCGCAAAATTTCATAGCAGTTTTAAAATATAATATAACTCGTATGTATTATAAACATAATGTAAGGCCTTAAAGAGTATTATGTTTTCTTTTTTACGATATATACCTAAAACATAGTTTTAAAGTAAGAAAAAGATATTTTCTTAAGTAACCAGCAACCTGCTCCGGCTTCTCACGGGTACAACTTTATACATATATAAAAACCTTCCAAGCTTATCGATCACTGTTTTCATTACTGTAAACCGTATCAAAATAAGTTTAGTGGTTTAGAAGAAGTTAGAGGAGAAACAACAGAACGACTTCATTTTGTAACATATTTGACTCAGAATAATTTCTCAAATTTGCGTTTAATAATAAAACAAGCGTCTAGAACAGTCTAAGAACTGTCTGTCTTAAAGACTGTCTTGCTAGTTGTCTTATTACCCTAATATCAGAAACGGCTTAACCGATTTGAACGCGATTTTCACTGATATATTGTAGCAAGCTTCCCTTAACATTAGTATATGTTTTAATGCAATCGGTTTTCAAACAAAAAAGTTAATTGAAATAATATTTCGAATACCACGCATACGAAGTCGCGGGTACAGCTAGTTAATGATATGATCACTGACAATTGTTACTTTTCACCTCGCCTTAGTTAATGCAAGAAAGAAAGAAAGAAAGCAACTTTTATTCCTCTAATTTAAACACTATATGAACATATAATGATAAATGTTATACTATTACATTTTCTCGAAAACGAAATCCTATTTTTTATAACTATTCACTCTCGGGTAACAAAATTAAAGTTGTTAATCAAATTCGTGACTTAGGTATTATTCTGGACTCTAAATTGCAATTTAATCTTCACATTGATACTATTGTAGCTAACGGTTTTAAGAAACTTGGTTTAATTCTGCGTCTAGGCAAACCCTTTCAACAGACAAATACTTTAAAAGTATTATACTTCGCATTTGTACGCAGTATTTTGGAATTTGGAAGTGTAATATGGAATCCGCAATATGAGGTGCATATAGCTAGGATTGAAAAAATACATAATAAGTTCATAAAATCGTTAGATTATAAAACAGGAAATGTATTCACCGATTATAAAACAAGCGCTTTGAGACACAAACTGTATTCCTTAAAGGATAGGCGGGCTTATCTTGACGCAGTCTTCCTATATAAAATAATAAATAATCACATTGATTCTTCCTCACTCTTAGAATCTATTTACTTCAAAGTTCCAAAACTCGGGACAAGATCAAGAGACACATTTTACATTCCCTACTGTCGAACTAATTATGCTAAGAATTCCTTCCTACATCGTTCCAAATATCACTATAATAAGGTTCTAAATGATATCGACATATTCTCAATTAATTTAACATCATTCAAAAAGAAAGTTGGCGAATTACTTTTTAAAAAAATAGTTATTTAATTTTTTTTCTTTTATTTTTTTTCTTTCAATATTTATCACTACATACCATTCTAATTTCCTTTTCTTATCTTAGTTTAGTTATCTCTTTAATCAAATTATGGTTCTTTAGGCCTATTTGTACTTTATTATAATACATAATTTAGTTTTATATAATGGCTGTATGTAACCTAAATTAAATAAATAAATAAATATAATAATTACAAACAAAACAGACAAACATATATATAAACAAGTAACAGGAGGAAAAGGAACCCTGGCTCAGTATACAGTTGTGGTGCAGCAGACAACAACACTGATATCCTTATTGCCATTATTTAATCATTATACCTAGCTCAGCTTCAATGGAACAAAGAAATAAACTGACAAAAATATAAGAAGCTTTACGAGTTAATAGAAAACTATGGAATAAGATATATAAATATTTGCGGTGAATTTCAGAAAAAAGGCAAGAAACTAAATGCACCATATATATTATCTGGTACACGTTTGCAGTGGACAAAATGAGCCCCGCGTGTTGACTCAGAAGCGTTCCCCTAGCGCTTGTGCCAACAAACGACATACCACTGTGTCACTTAAATGAATTTCGTTGTCTTACTGGAATGTGCTTTTAATATACTCAGGAGAATATTGTGTACAATGATTCATTTATATCCTCTGTAATATTTCAAAACTCAATACAGCCAATAAGCCATTGGAAGAGTGGTTAGGGTGCTGCCTTAACGCTCTGTTCTAGGGTTCCCGGTCAAATTTGTCTCTGGTCTGGATTTGGAAAGTAGTGGCAGGGCACATTGCGTTCCGCGGTCATTTGGGCAGCCCGTCCGGCGGCTGTAACCACCCCCTTACAGAAGACCACCGTGAAATAACAGCACGTGTGCTGATCTGTTTCGGTGAGTGAAGTAAGGGATGCCAGAGCCCATTTCCCTATCCCTTTCCAATCCCTTATCCTTAATCCTATTGTAGTCGGCAGCGCACTTGCATCAGCAGCTTTGCCGTTGTTTGTGTTATAGGCGACGGTAACCACCTACCGTCAAGTGAACCGTCAGCCTGTCTGCCGATGTTAACATAAAAAAAGCTTACAGAAATGTCTTTATAAATATGAAGTCGATAGAATTATTAATCTCCTGTAGCTAAATAGGTATTTTATGGCTCTAATAAGAAGTGTATTCTTTTTTTCATTTAAATATTTGTCTTAATCCTGATCTATCTTGTCCTGTCCCTTAAATTGCATCCACAGGTGAAATTTTATCGTATTTTTTACAAAAAATAAATAAAATAATTTTTCAACCCCTCAATAATAAATATAAAAAAGGCATTGTCAAACTTATACTGTAGAATTAGTATGTTCACTTATAAGTAATTTGTAAGAAAATCTATATTAATAATTTCGTCAAGGGGTACGGTAGACTCGATTGAAACCTTACCTGAATAATAAAACATGAAAAAATAAAGATTTCGAGTCGACAACATATATCCGCAAAATTCGGATTGTCAAGTATTTTGTTAAATTCTAATGGTGCTGACAGACAAATCGCAGTCGCCATATTGGCCACTCTAGCGAAACGTCACTCACTGACACCTGTGACATCTTGAGTGGTTAATAAACGTTCCGTTTCATTCATACTAGCGCACATACGCCTCGCCACTCAATATGTCGTCGCACCATTCATTTTAAAAACAAAGTGTCCATTAACAAAGAACTGTGACTCACATGACTTTGTAAAACGATACGTCGTGCCGCAAACATTGAGCGAAATCTATGTCGCTTTGCCGTTAATATTCCTTGAGAACCGATAACTACAGAAATATCTACCTACATTTTGTACCTACATGTGTACATATTATGAGTCACATTACACCCGAGCGAAGCCGGGTTTTTATCTAGTATACTTATATTTAGGCCTAGCTGTGCCCGCGATTTCATACCGCGATAAAATAATTTGCGTATTTTAGGAGGAATTGCATGTAACGATTAGTGAACAATTTTTTCTAATATTTAGTAGCTATTGATGAACTTTGGTTTTATCAATGACAGACATGGCTCGTTTATGATTTTATTATATGTATAGATACAAACTAAAGTTAAATTGCAATACACCTACATAATAAAAATACAAATTCCAGAACGGTATCCATCACACACGTGATTAAAATTGAGCAGGGAGACAAATCAAGAGTTGGATAAAGGACTTGATGAATTTAACTTATATACTTTAATTAATCAATCAAATTCGGCTTCGCACGAATGCAGTTTTGTTGACGTTGACACAAACCTTCCTCGTTTATATTAATAAAACCCTGTCGAAGTCCGTTAACTTTTTTATAGGTTTGTTATCTATTCAAGCTTCAAAATATTTTATGATTCCTTAGCTGTGTAATTGTGCAAATACAGCAATTTATAAGTGCTGATGAAATATTATATCATCTTCGTTTAGATTATTTGTATGATACGATTTAATATTTGTAAATCAGCAAAGTTTCCTAGCAATATTGAAAGAAGACTAACGTGTGTGAATTTCAAGCAGACTTATAGAATGTCTTTCCGTTTCTAAGTTATTTCTAAAAAAGGTATATTAAAAACTACTGAAACATATTTTTACAGTTAGCACTTAGACACTTCACTACTTTCATAATACTGTGTACATAGTGTCACTTCTCCATTTTATTAGAAAACATTCGGCGCCATGTTTGCGCTCGTGTCGGTCACGTGGCCGGTTGATAGAACCGTTAGGTCACGGGTTCGAATTACGGCAGGGTTCGCTTTGATTTGTTGTGGTCTGACGGCTGCGCGAAAAGTGAATAGTCATTGACATATTTGTAGCATATTCTTTATCCGGTTGATGCTGTTTTGGACTGAAAAATCGATAAGACTGACGATACATTTCTTCAAGGCAATAATTAAAGGATTCGTCCATAGAAGCCAGCTGTGAGACTTTTTCAAGCATTTATTTCTTTAATTAAAAATAATACGGTATTATTAATTAGAACTTACGTAACTATATTATTTAAATATATAAATGTATACATACAGTTTAACAAAATATCTTACATTTAAAAATGAAAATTTATCTGGTTTTGAACTGAGCAAAATTCAGTTTCTCTGGCGACTGCAAGCTATCTTTCGCTTAAAAGGAACCTGACTCTTCGATTGCTAAGCATCCGACCGGTGAGAACAGCACTCTTCTTAATAGGAGCAGGAATAATGGGGATAAATAAATTTATAATTGTTTCTAATCCACTCACAAAATGGAAAAAATTGTGATGTAGGATCTGAGCGGCAGTCGACCACTGGGCTGTCACCGACATTATTATGTAGTAGTCATTAGATGCTTCATACTTTTTAAGTAAAATGAAAATTACTAAAGACATCATTCACTGATTGATTTAGTTGCAGCTATAAAATTCCCAGCAGAGTGATTGGAGTCCTTCACTCCGGACCGTCTCCACCGAAGCTGAGAGGAGCGGGAGAGAAGATGTGCGTGGAGACAGGGCATTAGTCTTCTCTAGGACACGCATGTTTCACAATGGTTGCCTTCGCCGTTAGAGCATTCGTCATCTATATCTATACATAATATTATAAAATAAAATCGCTGTACGCCTCTGTCTGTTTCTCTGCTAACGTCTTCTAAACTACCTAAAAGATTTTGATCCGGTTTTCACCAATGGAAAGAGCGATAAACGAGGTAGATTTGTCTATACAATTTGTGACAAAATTGCATCCGCTAGTTATTTCTAATCTACAAATAAAAATATCGAAAAACAATGCCAGTGTGCGATCAATGCCAGTGCCAGTGTGCGATCAATGCTTATAGGTACCTACCTATGAATGCATATCAGTGTAGAAGTGTATCATGCTTTATCAATAGTTTCTACTATCTCAGACTTGTGCATCGGTGCATTCAAATGCATTCAAGCGTTGACACACTGTTAACTTAGTGGACCATTGACCAAAGTTATTGATGATTATAACAAATATCAACAAATAATTAATGTACTATTAAATTTTATAAATTGGGCAGAGCTCGTCTGTCAGCATTATTCACCCCCACACCCATTAATATAATATAATATAATATAATATAATATAATATAATATAATATAATATAATATAATATAATATAATATAATATAATATAATATAATATAATATAATATAATATAATATAATATAATATAATATAATATAATATAATATAATATAATATAATCTATATATATAAAAATGAATCCCTATTTCCCTTGGTCATGGCATCACGCGTGAACGGGTAGACCGATTTTAATTCGGTTTTCACTAATGGAAAGAGGGATAAACGGGGAATGTTCATATATTAAATAAAAATTGCACCACGGGCGAAGCCGGGGGCGGGCCGCTAGTATAATATAAAAATTTAATTTGGATAGATTAAATAAATTAAAAAATTTAATCTGTACGAGATTAAATTTTGAAACAACAAAGTATGTGATTGCCTGTCTAATGTGTATATAACTATATATAGTGGGAATTAATACTTCTTTATCGAAGGTTTCTTTTTCTGGTAATTATCAGCTAATAGGGATCTTTATTCCACGTATAATAAACATTGGCACAACGATCACGTAGCGGCAAAGTGGGGACTAGTTACTTCGATAGCTGTTAAGAGTTTCAGATAATGAAAATCCCCTAATTAAGTGAATTGGAAGAGGAATATTTTTATAGAAATGTACGGAATTTTTTTCATGTATATTGGTACTTAATAAAATAATGCTTTTTCGTTGTCGTGGCCTGAAAACACAAGCAAATCTATGTGAAATTCAAATAAGCTTTAAATGCCACAGCATTCCTTACTCATGCGCTTAAAAACAAAATGAGTCATATCACTGTGGTCTTCTGTAAGGGAGTGATTGCTACTGTCAGAAGGGCTACCCAAATTTTAATTGCGAGAAGCAGTCTGTCTGTCTGTCACTATTAACACAACATAGCATAATACTACAGAGATAACCAAGTTCTTAGTCAAAACAAAATAAGTATTCATGAAAAAAATTGCCAATCATCTAATGTAATTTTCATTGTATTTGTATCGAAATCCTTTAGAGACAGGTTTAAAATATGGACACTAATTTTACTAGATTTCTATACATGTACATTACAAACATTAGGTGTGTCCACTGCTGGTCCCAGGCCCATTAATTGTTAGAGAAAATTTAGGCACTAGTGCTTAGTGCACTAGTTTTCTAGTGCAAATTGGTAGGACTTTGCTTATTTTTATAGAATGTTACATCTCATACTTCCTCGGGATATTTTTGGGGATATGGAAAAAGTTTCTTCACATTTTATAAGAAAACACATTTATTTACAGTATATATATATATGTCATTTTGTTCGATGACTTCTTGCCATCTTGTAGGTAGTGACATGATCCCGTTGCTGTAGAAATTTTGGAACTTCTGATCAAAAAAACGCGACAAGTAGTTTTGGCAGTCCTCTCTTGATGTTAACTTGACACTGTCTAAAGAATTCTGAAGAGACCGAAACAGGTGGAAATCTAAAGGTGCAAGATCAGGGCTATAGGGCGACCTCCCAGCCAAACTCTCTTAATTTTTGCTGAGTGGCTAAAGATGTGTGTGGTCTAGCGTTGTCGTGATGGAAGACCACACCCTTTCTATTGATCAATTCCGGCCGCTTTCTCTCAACTTCTTGCTTTAATATCATCAGTTGTTGGCAGTAGAGATCCGAATCGATGGTTCTGCCCGGCGGTAATAGCTCATAAGCTCATAATAAACAATGCCCTTCCAATCCCACCATACACAGAAGCTTGACCGACCTTTGACCACGACTTTTTCGCACATTCACGTCGTGCGCTATTCACTTTCTATCACCAGTTTTCAACCTTTTCAAAAACGGTTCGGTTTCATTACGTCTCAAATGAGTACACGATTCATAAGGTTTCTTTCAGTGAAAGAGCGAAAAACAAGGAAAGTTTGTGTATAATACAGGTACAGGTAGGTAGGTAGGTACCATCGTGCGAAACCGTGAGAAAGTCGTTAGTACATTTATATAATTATAAAATAAAGTACATTATATAATATAAAATATAATATAAATTATATATTATAGTTTATATAATATAAATTTACATAATTATAATTTATATAATTGTAAAATAAAGTCGCTATCCGCTCTGACTGTTTCTCTGCCAATTTGTTCTAAATCACCGAATGGTTTTCCGGTACGTTTTGATGCGATTTTCACTAATGGAATAGGCGCTAAAAGAGTGAGGTTTGTGCATTTAATTTGTAGACAAAAATTATATCCGTGGGCGGGCCACTAAGTTAAATCTCTAGATTGCTTTTTCGGCATTCTAACGTTTTTCTAACTGAGCTGTCATGCCTATTAACTGCCTGTTAACACTAAATTAAACGAAAACTGCATTCAGCAGCTGTGCCTTTAAACTTAGGTTTAAATATGTCAAAGTGAACAAGACATTGACAATGTTTTCCCGGGATTAAACCGCCCTCGTCAACATAGACATATTCCTCGGGTTACGTTGGCTTGGCACCCGGTCACAAATAACCTTTTATGTGTTCAGGGTAACTGACCGTGGACGGCAAACAGTAGGTACGGTACGAATCGGGCCTGCTATCCACACAACTTTATAGTTCATTTATTCTATGACTTGACATGGAAAATTGTATTTGTTCGTGAGATGAAGTCGTTTCGTCTTGTATGTGTACGTACATGCATGTTCCTTTTACAAATGATGCTCAATATATTCGTGTTCATATTTAAGTCTCACAGGTACAACGTCTTAAATTATTTAGCGAGATCCTTAATAATTGAAAACTTAGTTATTTTTACAGATAGCAGTTATTTATATCTTTAATTCTTTCAACAATAGACATACATACTGTGGCGTTTATTACATGTGCATCTGTGTATGTGTACAAAAAATAATATTATTTTTTCACTTGATAATGTTTGCCGAAGCACTGACTGGTTTCATGCAATTATCAGGAAGAAAACGGCGTCGTTGCTAGAGAGGACATGGGCTAGCACCAACAGCATCTTAAAAACTGTGGCTGAAAGATTAACTCTTCGATTTTTAAACATTTTATGAATGTTCTAACATAATAAGTGTTTCAGCATTGTACATGTGTAAATTAAATAATGGTTAAAATAAATAATAGTTAAAAATATTATTTGAAATGTAAATAAAATAAAAAAATAAAAAAATAATCCTTTGTGCTAATTAATTCACATATTTTGTCTTGTTTTTTGTATATATCGATTACCATATTAGTCAAAACATACGTGTGTGCGTGTATTAAGGGAGGTTTAAAAGGGTTTAACCTTTCTGATTGACATAACCTTCATAATCATATTTTAAATTTCTGCAAATATAAAATTCTTCTTCGTTTCTTTTGTTTGTTTTAAGGTTTAGTTTATATTCTGCTCTATTAAAATTTGTTGATTTTGAATAACCCCCGAAGATAAAAATTAAATTTCTCTACAGTAATTTTTTGTAAATAATATTTTAAAGTTTCCCAAGCACCAGTAAGCACCTCTTACAGAAGACCACTCTGAAATAATAGCGTGTGTGCTTTTTATGTTTCGATGAGTGAGTAAGGGATACCAAAGCCCATATCCCTGTCCCATCCTTAATCTTAAATGTTTAAGATAAAATTGTCTGAATATTCATAATTAGATGATTAAAAAGTAATCGTGTATTAATCTTGTAAATTAATTATTAACAATCTTAATAATAAAATAATTAATTTCCATGAGTCTTACCTGGTTGCCGTAGATGCGTATGAGCATCCAGCGTCGACTTCGACATAGCCGATAGTGAGTTAGTGCCATAGCCTGAAACAATAGCAACATAATAGATTTTTTTTTTTTGGAATAGTTATCCTATGACTACAATATACGAGACTAAATATACGAGAGTGTGACTTGGTGGTACATGGAGAAGTTCGCTTCTATCTGTTTCTCCGGTAACTTCTTGCTTCTTGCTGACGTAAAGAGCGATAAACGAAGAAGGTTTATGTATATAATTTGCAGATAAAAATTGCATATTTACGACGCCAAAGGCCGATCGCTAGTTACAAAATGAAAGTAGCTGTCAGCCTCTCTTTCTCCGTTAAATCTAAACTATACAATAGAACTATGCAAAAGAACGATAAAAAAGGTGTATATAATATACAGAAAAAAAATGCATCGCACGAAACCAGGAGCGGATCACTTTTATTTCATATTATTATATATTGTATAGATTACCTATCTTTTTAATAGTTTGAGGCAATACTGGCAATACCAAACATTTGTTCCTTTAGGGATGAGATGTGCCCTCGGCGTTCGTTGCGTAGGAGGGGTATTATTCAATTTTATACCTTACAATGAGAGCATAGAGCATTCTTCTATCAAACTATTCTCGATCCAGGAATTAGATTGTCTTTGATGTTCACAATCAGATTTCACGCGTTGTTAGTGTCGCAGCAACATTGAGGAGATTCCTTTGAATTTTGGTATGTTTTTGATTTCATGTTTTACGCCCTTTGATTTTTAGGGAACCATAAAGATTTTGACGAACAATAACACTGTTCAAATCGATATGTTGTTGTAATAAAAAAAGTACCTATTTATTTGTTACCGTATCTACTGCACTTCTAAGATGCTTGTAGAGCAATTCTTTCTTTATTGAGACATAATTATT
The DNA here is from genome assembly GCA_910589475.2 of Bembecia ichneumoniformis. Lineage (NCBI taxonomy): Eukaryota > Metazoa > Arthropoda > Insecta > Lepidoptera > Sesiidae > Bembecia > Bembecia ichneumoniformis. The sequence goes on along the minus strand of OU342530.1, from coordinate 2,825,566 downwards.
ATCTATATCTAAAAATTATAAAGAGAAAAGTGTTTTTGTATTTTATGTATTTTTGTGGTGGAAAAAGCATATTATTCCCTCAAAGAATTTTTGAGTGATAAAACTATATAGTGCAAACGATGCAAACTATGTCCTTTTAGTTTTTTATTTTTTTATTTTGTCTTGATTTGAATACATACTGCTTGTCGGTAGAATATGTGGACACACAATAAAAACGTATAAAAACGTATAAGTATATGTATAAAAACTTACAACTTGTATACCATATTCAGCAAATAAATTAATTTGAATTTGAATTTGAATTTGTATACACCTATATAAAGCTAAATTATCAGCGAGTAATATTTTATAAAGAGACGCGGACGAAGTATTCAATTGCAGTGTGCAACAGCTAGTTGGTATGTAATAAAGAAGGTTTACCCAGGATATATTTTTTTCTTTTTATCAGAGGATTTAATAGTGGCAAGTCACACCTGCGTTACGCAGTTATCAATTGGGCAAACAATTGAATTGAATGCATGGGATACATGAGAATCTGATCCCGAATATTGTTATTGAAGTGAATTAAGAGTAAATAAAATTGAAGAAGTAGGGATATTTGTAATGCCAAGCTCTCTGTTCGTTTTGTGATATTTTAACAGGACCTTTTTTGAATTTTAATGCATTGCGAAACTAGAGAATTCATGCAAGCATAAATAGAATTTAGGATAAGAAATTGTGAAGGAATAGATTCCTTCACACTTTTTTATCCTAAATTCTATTAATGTTGTTAAACTTTTAATGATAGCTACCTACTATCAAGTGCGCAATCAACTGTCTGCGATCTTTCAGAAAAACTTCTTAGCAAACTTAGACTTCTATAAGACATTTTATTTTATAGAACCAAAGATTGATTGTTTGTGAAGAAACTTGTGAAGGCTTGCCTTAAAAAGTATAACAGAGACTAGCGATGTTCCCCTGGATTTCAATTGACTAAATTACAACTTGAATCCATTAAATGATTATTTTCACTATTTATAATTCACATTTCTCTATGAACTAAGAGTAACTAATTTTTTTTTAAAGAAAGAAAGCAACTTTTATTCCTCTAAAACATTTAATTTTATATGTTTAAAGGAGTAATCCACTCGTGGGTCGGAGCTGACACACACACACTTTTATTTTGTTTGTATTGATGAGCTTTACAATAATTATGAAGAGAATGTCTAAATTTCAATACGTCTATGAAGCAAAATGCCTAAAAAGGAAAATATAGTTCTCAACAAAAAATAATTAGGAACAACAAATAAAAAACATCGAACGCTATTCACCTCATCAAAAGATCAGTTGATTAATTGAACTGGCGATGACAGAACTGGACATTACCATCCAGAGAGGTAGTGCAGCTCGCGTGTTACCTTGCCACCTGGACCTAACTTTAATTACAATAATAATTTATAAAGAGTAAGTTTAATTTTATATTAGGTTTATTTGGTAGTTTTTGTTTTCATAATAATATTGTGATTTCATTGTTTTTCTTTTTTCTTTCTTTTTTTGAATAAAATTAATTTGATTAAAAATACTTAGTTCAATTTCCCTACCTTCGATATGATTATGGTCAAATATGATTATGGCTGCGAGCCTCATATACATCTTTAATACGTCATAATGTACAATATATCTCAACTAATTAACAGTACTATTAGATAGAGAATCAATTTATTTTGCATAATTTAAAAGTATTTTGTAAAAAAAAAGTAAAACCATTGATATTAATGTAAACCCGTAACAATACGATATTTTATAAATATATTTCTTTAGTTAAAGTATTTATAGCAAGCAACCCGTCGTCGTCATCTTGTCGCCCATCACTATCTGGTGTACATCGATCATTGGTAACTCGATATTGTGCTATCAGTCACTAGTGGAGAATAAAAGCACTATCCGTGTTTAGCTATAGGCAGCTACATCCCTAGTGACACAGATAAAACGTTGAATGTGGAATAAGTCGAAGTTATTTCTCAAAAAAGATATGAACGTACCACCTTATATTACGTTATAACTATAAAATTACGACATTTTAAATATTTTTATAGGCAAACGTTTTAAAAATCCTTAAAACAGTTATTGATTTTTAACTAGCCACAAGCCCCCGGCTTGCAAGGATACAATTTATTTTTTCATCTATACCAATATTATAAAGCTGAAGAGTTTGTTTGTTTGAACGCGCTAATCTCAGGAACTACTTGTTCGAATTGAAAAATTCTTTTTGTTTTGAATAGTCCATTTATCGAGGAAGGCTATAGGCTATGTAACATCACGCTACGATAAATAGTATTATATATGTAAGCAGTGTCCAGTACCGCGCGCCCTACGCGCACGTCGCCGCCATTTGGGCGTGGCCGAGTTCAGCTAGAATACTAGCACAAACACAAACCTTTCTCGTTTGACGCTCTTTCTAATAGAGATAACCGTATCAAAATTTGTTGGGTGATGGTTTGATACAGTTAGTGGAACAAACAGAAAAAGGCAGACGGCAACAATTTTTTATATGTATAGAAAATTCGAAATTCAATAAAAAAAAGGTCAAATTTTTGGAACTGTTTTGTTTAAAACTATCTGCTTTTAATCATGCCACAAATATATTGGTTTAAAAGTTAAATAACTATGTGAAACGAACTAATGTCAAGCAAAGGTAAGGGATATAATCTGGTTTGCGCGAGCCACTAAATTCATGTAAGTGTCTAATAAATTACGCAATTTTTTAAATTATTTACATTTCACTAAGAACAAAACTAAAAAATATTGCAAAAAAAATCAGCAAATCTTTGGATGAGTGATTGGGGTGCTTCACTTAACGCTCTGTTCTAGGGTTCCCGGGTTCAATTCGCGGCAGGGTCAACTTTGAAAAGGGAACTTTCAAATTTGGCTCTGGTCCGGATCTGGAAAGTAGTGGCAGGACACACTGCGTTTCGCAGTCATTTGGGCAGCTCGTCTAGTGGCAATAACCACCCTCTTACAGAAGACCACCGTGAAATAACAGCATGTGTGTCAGAGCCCATTTACCTATCCCTTCACAATCCTACTGTCATAGGCAGTGCACTTATAGATGGTAGCCACCTACCATCAAGTGGATCGTCAGCCTGTCTGCCGATCTTAACATAATTCGCACTCATAATTTGGACTGCCGAACTGGTGGAAGCAACTAAAGTCTCTCAAAAGTCTAAAACATCGTGAAATTACAGAATGTTGTGGCTATGTGTTTCAGTGAGTGAGTAAGGGATGCCACTTCTTTATCCCTTACCTTTTGTTCTACAAAGATCTGCAGTGCACTTGCAACACCTATGGCGTTGCTTGTGTTGATAGGCGTAAGCAATCACCTACCACCAAGTGGACCGTCAGCTCGACTGCCGACACTTCATGAAACGTCTTAGAGTAACAAAAAAGTATTTTTTGTAAATAGTATTTTTATATTTTACTTTAAACCAAAAATTGCAGTTAAATTATATTAATTTACACAATAAATTCTCGTTTTCCCAACGAAATGTCTTCTAAGAGAAATCTTCTGAAAACATAAATCCTATTAAATTCCGCTTGAGATCTGACGATAAAAATAATAATTCAAAACGAATTCTCTCCATCGAGCCTAAGGGCATAATCACGCCGAACCGGCATTTGACACTGCGCGTGTTCGTAATGAAGGTTAAAATAACGCAAGTAAATCTCCAGCTTAAGTGAAAGGGACGACACAACCACAAATTAGATATCTCATTACTCGACATCAAAGGATTGGCGCGACTAAACTATTTGTCGACAACCCTAACTCATTGTCAGGGGTGAACAGTAATGAAACGCCTAGTGGTGCCGCCACCGTCACACCGCAGAGATAATTCTTTTTAAAATAAACAGTACTTTTCAATTTTAAATGATACATTGGAGCTATAATAAATTGTCAATATTCTTTAAACTAACTAATTAATATTTTTATTAATAATCTCTGCATATTATATATCACTTGTCTTTATTATACGCCAAATTTATACGCTTCTATATAATATACGTATGTATATTAAGAAAATAAAAACAAAATGTATTTGTACTATTACAAATTTAATGACGGTGAAATTATGTGGAAAAGGCTTTTTTAATACAGTTGCTCAAAAAGTGGCGTATTGCAGGGACGTATAGCGTTCGGAAAGTGGGCTATTACACACTCGTGCTTTTTTTTTACCTTTCCCGCACTCGTGCGTTCTCTTTCCCAACTGTCAAAATAATGTCTATTAAAAAGAAAAACCAACCATGAAGTTTTTACTAAAAAGTTTTTATGATTCATGCAAATACGTATATTTCTAAAAAGAAGCTACGAATTTGTTTCAATATCAGATTTAATGATTTGATTTAATGAGTTAGGTTAGGTTTCATTTCATTTCATCTCATTAAATTTCATTTTCATTTCAAATCAATAAAAAAATTCTACTGAAGACTTGGCTGTATGGGCACATAGTTTCCTTTGCCTACCGGAATGCGTGAAGAAAAAAAATGTCTCTGCTTATATTGTACGGTTGGCGCCATTTTCCAGAAATTCTCTTTGCGAGTTTAGTTGTTTGTTTTATTAAATCGCTTCATTTTTTCGCAACTGTATTAAAAATAGTCGTTCAGTACACGTGCGGAACCGTCATTGCAACTTGTTCCGACTGTCAACCCTCGCCTTCGGCTCGGGTAGACATTTGTCGGAACTCTTTGCAATGACAGCCTTTCCGCACTTGTAATGAAATATACTATTCTTTTATTCATATTATCTATGTATGAATAAAAGTGAATAAAAGGTAACTGATGAAGTTGATGGCTGAATATACAATACCTTTTAATCTCAAGTTTCTATAGATCTATATAGGTTCTATAGGTTCTATAGACCTATCTATAGGTTGTATCACAAATTTATAATCGAAATGAGCATCTGTGCAAGGATTTTTTCGGTTACTTCTTCATGCATTCTGCATTCCACCGGTTATATTTGCAAAATATTAACTATTATAACTGAAATTTGATACTGTCCAATTCTAATACGTGAAATGGCACTAAAAGTTTCCGGAATTAGTAACACAAAATTGCTATGAATGATCAAAAACAAATTTATTGTTTCTTAAAATATTTTCCGTTAGCGTAATTGCTCTCTTTCATACGAATAAACCAATTTTGAAAACATTTATGCCACACTTCGGTTGTGACCTCGGAAACGTGTTTTAATTTTTGGTAACAATAAAAATCAGTTATGACCAAGTTTTATAAACTAGACTAGTTAATATTATGCCATTATTATTAACGCAAGGGACAAAAGACGCAGAGTTGCTTTTCACTGATCCTATAGGAACATTATAAAGGAGACCCACGTCCTGCATCGACTTCCTATGGTTAAGAAAATGTTTATGAGGGCAAAAGTAAGTGATAATTGTAGTATTATCACTAAAAGTAATTCAAGAGTCTGCACTAATATTATAAAGAGGTAAATTTGAATTTATTTTGAATTTGAGATTGAATTTATTTTGAAAATTCTTTCACCGATCTGACATTATCTGTGAATAACATAGCTTAAGATTTATTTCACCATAACTTTGTCGAAATCAATATAACAATTACGCATAAAATGTTACAAAAATATTGGGAGCCATATTTTACCAGATCCGAATGTATTTACATGATTAATTTAAAACAAGTTGCCGCATGATTAAAATATTAAATAAGACATTACGCTACGAATAAAATTGTTCATTTGAGTATGGAATGCCACTTGGCGTCGATATTAATACCTACATGAATTTTCGTTTTAAATTATAATGTCCCGACACCAGTCTATGTCTACGTATAATATGCCTCTTTCTTACGCTTGATAGCATGCAAAACAATAGGGAGCGGAGTTACCCTCCTAACGCCCGGAGCGCTTTTCTTGATCTACCATCTCTTTCACACCAACACAACGGTGTTCGGGAGGAAAACTAGTAGCTAATTTTCACAGGCGACGCCACACGCTCACTTTGTCTCATTTCAACTTTGACAAAGTGTACCTCTACTGCTTTCTGATTCTAATTTTAAAGTTAGACCAATGCTATTGTTTGAATAGACGACTGTGGACTCTAATAGGCTGTATAGTTTAAAATGAAAAAAAAAAATGGTTAATTTTATTTAGTTTTCTTCCTTACTTTATACGTACAAATATTATAAAGAGATAAGGTTTGTATGATTGTATGTAGAAGGTCTTCGAAACTACTAGGCCGATTCACCAATAGTTAGAATTGAATTTCAGTATGGACATATATTATGCCGTAAAATGTAAAAGCTTTTTCGTGGTAATCAAATTTACAATGTAAGTAGACCAAAAATCGGTCGAACGAAAACGTTTCTTTCGAACGCTAATATACTTATATGATTGATTTCTACAGAAAAGTTGTAGTGTTTGATTATGCGTACAAAAAAGTCAGGGACAGCTAAGTCTAACTTATATATAATTAAGCCCAAAAACTACTTTTTGTATTAAAAAAAATAAAATCGTTAGATGATTTTTATTGGTCTTATCAACAAAATATATATCCTTATCAAAATATATAAACAATATTTTTGCGTTTTATTGCATATGTTTTGGAGGTATGATTAAAGAGATAATACGACATATTTAAAGCCCGACCGGGCCGTGAAACCACAGAGGTAATAAAGCCAGATAAAGTTACAATTCACTTGATGGTATGTGGCTTTTATAAACAAACGTGTTTGCTGCGATATTTTCTTGTGGTCTGCTGAAGCTGTAGTGAAAATACCCATCTCATCATCACCTGCCCGCAAGCTTTTACTGTTGGACATAGGTCTTTTTTAATAAGCGCCACCACACTTATATCTTGTGCCTTCCGCATTTGCCATTCCCATTTTTGTTTCCGCTTACAATTTAGTTAGCGATGCATTCTTCAAAACTGACAACATGTTGTAGATGTTCGTCTTAAGGCATTGGGGAATTGGCCATAAAAAACATGAGAAATTATTTTTAATATCCGATATGTTCTTATTCAGTTGTGTGTAGTTCCAAAGGAAAATACATTCTCAAACCATTAACTATATTAATATTTTCAACCAAAATATTCGCCTGTAAAACTTAAATACAAAGCGGTTAGGAATTTATGAGATTATGTCGTCATTTATTTTTTAAGAGATTGAGACCTAGGTTTAAGGTTTCATGACTAGTCATGATATTATGAATGAATAAAGTTGATGATATTCCGACTTTAATGGTTATATTCTAATATTAAAGATACCTACATAATTATTTATTCTAAAATTCACAATTTATGTATATTCCCCAATATAACTTTTTAATTATGCCAAAAAAAAAAAACAAATTAACAATTCCAATTAATATGTAAACAAATTGTTCATATTATGACTTTTCTGATTATTTTCGTCATAATACAGATAGATATTTACGTATAAAAAGCCACGAATTGTTTTTGCTTAGAAGGGGAGAAATAGGAGAGTTTGAATAATTTCCTTATTATTCGACCATAATCTCAATTAAATAATTATAATAAATTATCAGCACCTAACAAATCTAAGCTAATGAATAACGTTTAGTTTAAATAATGCCGTGTAAGTCATTTAAAGTTCATTTCGAACGCTACTAGGGGGAATATAAAAGTTAGGGGTCAAATTGAAAGGGGAGTTATTCTATAATATCTTATCGTAACACTGTTCGCGTATGCGACATTTTTTTGTTACCTAAGTTTGTTTCAAATGAATATATTTGCATTATTTAAGAAAGAAATATTTATCGATTTAACAAATACACTCAAATACACTCAAAAATACCTGAATTTCAAAATGGTAGAAATATTGCCGATGTTTATTATACATACAATTCTCTTTGTAGTGTTTGTGGTTATTAAAGAAACTTCTCTTTGTAGTATTTCTGGATATAATTTATGATTATATAACTTATAATTCATAATTTATGATTATTATTGCAATTGCCAACTGGTATTACAAGCAATTTTTTTAGAATAAATATTTAATAACATTTCGCCAAAAACATACAAACAGCAGACAAAGATTAAAACAATATTAATTATCGAATAATGGTCGTAGACGCATAATTTCTCTAATTATACACAATAAAAAATTACATAGTTACCCCGTCTCAAAAAAATTCTAACATAAATGATCCTATGAGGAGTTGCGAAATCAAAATCATTATTAATAAATCACTATTGATAAATGAATTTAATAATCACGCGTTTTTCCGTAGCCATTAATTTAGCTTCACTATTGACACTCTCAATATTATTGACATATATATTAAACATTATTAAGAAATACATTGTTTTCAACAAGTGCACTCAAAGAACTCTTTACAATTGCAGTTCTTTGAGTAGGTATTTTGTTGTGTTTATATATTATATTTAATTTGGTGGACATGTCTCCGAGAGCTTACCAACTGACGATAACTTGATTTTTTTTATAAGATAAAACTACAAAATGTATATTTTTTGAGATTAAATTAAATAAATAACGCTTTTTTTACAAAAGAGTACAAATCAATACAAAAATTGCAGTAGCGTGCAAACTAACAGTCCACTTCCTTATCAAAATCAGCAAGGAAATGCAGCATTAACAAAGGAAATGCCGTTTCTTTGAGACTTTGAAAGTCTCTTTACCCATTCATGCTAATATTTTGAGTAGTTAGTGCCGACAAACGAAATGCTCAGTTTATAACCTTTGCGATTCAGAGTGTCCTGCCCTGGCACAACTAAAATTATATTAAGTAAAACTAAATTATGTACATTTTTTAACTGTATGTATATTATTTTAAATGTTAGTGCTAAATTAAAATCAAAAACACAAATTTGACACTTTTAAGAACACACTCAGAAAGGATACAAATATCACATTGAGTTTTTAATACACCCCTGATAATGGGCCTCAGGGGAGAGTCGGGTAAATCGGTTGTAACTTTAACTATTGTTGGGGGGTTATTAAGTCGTCTCGGTCCAACGCGACTGTTCCCAGAGGACTCATATATTTTGTTATTATAGTGTCATCGGTTAAATGTCATCACATTATATTTATTATTTGATATATTGCAGCTAATAATTTTACATCTCAAAAGATTATTTAACAAAATATTTCTCGATAAACAATAAGACAGATTTTTTTTAACTATTAAAAGGACTTTTACGGAGCAATGATTTATATAAAAATAACATAAGGTGTTTTATTATAATGTACAACAAACATTATTTCTATATATATACAACAAAAAAAAGGTTATATAGTTATTAATACTTTTCATAAATTCATTAAATGAAAATGAATCGCTAAATATGTTGCTATGCGCCAAACTTTTTTTTAAAATAATCTTTAAAGTACGAGGAAGGTTCTTATGTCGCGAAAAATTGGAAAAATTGCAGAGTCCTACTACATTTAAAAGATCTTCTGATGCAATTTTTTTTATATATTAAGTTCGGCAGACAGGCTAACGGTCCACTTGATGGTAGGTGGCTACCGTCGCCTATAAGACAAGCAACGCCAAAGCTGCTGCAAGTGCGCTGTCGACTACAGTAGGATTAAGGATAAGGGATTAGGAGGAGATAGGGAAATGGGCTCTGGCATCCCTTTACTCACTCACCGAAACACAACAGCACACGTGCTCTTATTTCACGGTGGTCTTCTGTAAGGGGGTGGTTACTGCCGCCAGACGGGCTGCCCAAATGACTGCGAAAACGCAGTTTGCCCTGCCACTACTTTCCAAATCCAGACCAGAGCAAAATTTGAAAAGTTCATTTTTCAAAAAAGAAACCCGGGAACCCTAGAAAAGAGTGTTAAGGCAAACACCCTAACCCAAATAAATTTAATATTATGTTGGTGTTTCTAACATAAATATATTTTTATAAAATAAGTAATTTTAATAGCTCCGATTAATTAATTAATAAAATATTTATGTTTTTTATCCCTTTAAAAATGTGAGTCATTTTTATAGTGCGAGTTTATTCATTAATCACATTAAATTACCGTTAAATCCTCTATAAAGCGACATTGCAAAAATAAATTCTATAATTTCTGTTGGACAAAGTGAAGTCAAGAGAGCTACGATACGCGGACGAGTGAAGCGTACGCCGCGATAATGGCGTCCATCCCCGTCTCCTGATAATCATCAAAATATTGCATCACTTACCGAAATATTGTAAGTGTCAATCAAAGAATTAAGTTCATATTGTTGGGAGTGGAGGCGGCGCGTGCGGGTCGCCCGCCGATCGGATTGCATGCGCTCGCGTGTTACATGTTAGGGGGCATTGTTTTGATTTTCGAACGCGAACTAAAAAAGCCGTGACGTCACAGTCGCCGTGTGAGCTTTGGCTTTTTAATTAACTTTATTCCCGCACACTGCGTTTCCATTTGTTCTATTTTCAAAATGCGATTCGAGATCTTATTTGGGAATGTTCTATTATATCATGATTTTTTTTCACAATAATTCTTAAACGCCGTAATTACAGTGACTGAAACTGAAAATATGATTGAAAATAGATGTAAATAAAAAAAAATTCATATTTCACTGAGAAAAGGCTGTGTTGTGCCTTGCTTTGTAGTTGGTATTATTGTAATAATAAAAAAAAACGGGACAAGTGCGAGCTGAACTCGCGTGAAGAGGGTTCCGTACGATGTTACCTATCCGCACAATATTGAGTGATTTACCATGTTATTTAATATAATAGACTTCTTATAGGTTTTCCTATAATCTATAAGTAGAAAACTAATTTCTGTATTTTTTTTAAATTTTAGGTTCAGTAGTTTCGGAGATAAGGGGGGAATGAATGGCCGGACACACGAGTGATCCTATAAGGGTTCCGTTTTTTTATTCGGACGTACGGAACCCTAAAAATGATTCAGAATTTCTCGGAGCAAAGGCTGTGTTGTGCCTTGCTTTGTAGTTGGTATTAATAAAAATGGCGGTAAATTATCTTGGAAAACACATTAATTTTACAAAAAAATAAATTTATTGTATTACGATACTGGCAGTCTCACTCACGGTAGATTACTTGTAGTTCACATCCGTATATCTGTTAGCCTCTTTGTCTATTTTTTGTTTCTTCGGACCAATCTATCAAACATTTTAGTGGGCAGATCTTTTGGTACTCATAGTTATTTATTTATTTATTTATTATTACATGGCCTCCAACGAGGCAGGCACCGAAAAAAACACACAACAAGGAACAGGAAAAAATAACATGGCAGATGCCGCCGCAATTAAAGGAGGCACAGCCTACGCCATTAAAAGTCGAAGTAGCATCCCGGCAATAAAGTTAGAAAAAAAAAAAAAAAAACAAAAAAAAATGATCAAAAAAATTATGAAAATTTATCAAAAAATTTATCAAAAATTTATCAAAAAAAAAAACATACATAGAAATATAATTAAATCGGAAATTTGGAATAAATGTGAAAAATAAACTAGTGTTAATTATCTGAACCACGGACAAGGATGAGTCTTTTAATTTTGGAAAATGCATCGTTAAACAGGTCAACATCGTGACTCAGGGAGTTGGCAACATCCATAATACGATTTAATGGGGAAAAACGGCCTAAGTTGGTTTTGAAATAATTTAGTCGAAATGGTGTGTATCTGCCCGGTCTGGGCGCTCGACTAGGAACCCGAAAGTTTATACGCGACAAGAGCTCGGGCGAATCAACTCTGCCTCTCAGTAGTTTGCAGAAAAACAAAACATCGAGCATAAGCCTCCGGGACTGTAGTGAATCAACATTGAAGTGATTCATTCTGACTGGGTAGCTAGAAAGTGCCTTAGCTAGACCACACCCGTAAGACAAATGCCAAAGGAATCGCTTTTGCACTGACTCTAGGCGTTTGATGTAAACGTTATAATGTGGATTCCATATAACTGAGCAGTATTCCAGACCAGAGCGTACGTAAGCATTATAAACTATCAATGTGGATGGGTTTTTGAACTCCTTGCAACTTCTGATAATAAAACCAATGTAGGACTATTTCAATTACTTGTAGGAGTAAAACTTCATACAATTTGTCATAGATATTTAAAGTTATCACGTACTATTAATTTCATTGTTTGAATGGCAAATATATAGAAGGGTAAATTAGTACACATTGTAAAATTAATCGGAAACAATTCGCGGGGCGATCACTAGTGTATAATATGCCTAATTTAAATATATTAAATGTTTCATGTTTGATGTTGGTACACCTGCAACAGCATGTCTAACATTTTATGTGCGATGGTAAAATATGATACCAGCCTTGGAATGAAGCTTCCCTTCATAGATGTGTATTCTTATTTCCTAAAGTGTTATGATATTATTTGGTTAATTCAGCTTTGTGAAGATCACCACTCGCAACACCGAGACCGTGCGGCCGCCTCACGGTTGGGTGATTGCGAAGAATTTTAATGTCTAGACAGTAGAATTTAAATTCCGATACTACTTCGAATCGAGTACATCTAACTTGCAGCCTCATTCACTGGCAAATCAATATATATAATAAAATCATAAACGAGTGGTGTTTCTGCATTAAATATAAAAAAAATTGTACACTTTTTACTTATGTGACCGAAGTCAAAAAATAAATTTTAGAATTTTTGTCTCTTTGTCTACGCGTTTGTACTCTCTAATCTCAGAAACGGCTTAGCCGATTTGAATGAGGTTTTCACTGATCTATTGTAGTAAGCTTCCCGTAACATTTAGAGTTTGTTTAATTCCAATAGGTTTATAAACAAAAAAATTAAGTTAATTGAAACAATACGCGCTATTTATATAGAACCACGCGTTCGAAGTCGCAGGCTCAGCTAGTTAGAAATAGTATAACTAATGTTTACAAGCTGGTGCGGAAAGAAAAACTTAACTATTTCCAATTTTCATTGATAAAACTAAAGCTCATCAATAGATACTAAATATTTAAAAAATGTAGGGATGTTCACTAATCCTTACATACCATAAATCTGTCCATATGTCCGTATGCTCTCATCAGTTAGATAATATTTCTCGGAAGGCTTTTATATATTTAATAAAATCTAAATGTATCCGTTCGAATCCGAAGGTGGAACAGTTAGTAAATTAGAAAAAGGGATCCGATTTTTAGCTTCGCCTCTCAATATTTATATTCTAACAACTAATCACAACAATGCCAGCAGCAGGGCGAAGTCAACATCTAGCTATCATAAAAATGTCCAATTTAACCACATTTTTTATTAAAAATAAAGTTCATTTAAAGCTTTAAGACGTTTGTATATATTGTATGAATAAGAACTTTGTAATAAGACTGTGTAATAATTTTCTTCTAAAATCATTTTGCGGAAAAAATTTAAAGACACGTATAATTACAATATTGGTTATTTTTTACCTTGAGAACCCTGTGACGATGCGTGTGTTGACCAAGTACTTTTGTAAGATGCATCTGTAAAAGAAATGTGTTTTTACACTTAATTGAAATCGTTAATTTAAACGTAACTACTTAGTAATATTCAAGTTAATTAATTTTAACTTCATTCAAGTAAATAGCCTGTTGTGAGACTTATAAGGTTGCCACATAGATGTTTGATAGGTCATATCGTCGTTGTCAAATCAAAATTTGTTTGGTGCACTTTTTGAGATTTCAATATTCTGACCTTTGTGAATAGTTCACTGTCTTATCTATCGTATAAAAGAACTGTTAAATGTTTACTTATCGAACTACAACCTCGAGTTAGTTTAGTTAGTTTTAAATACATAATACATAACAATAGTTAATTAATTAGTGATAAATGGTGATTATAAAAATATCAATGATTGCACTAAAAGTTAATTGGTATCAAATAGTGGCTAGATCAAACTGTAGATTTACTCGAACTGTATTTACACGTGATTTAAGCTAATATTGAATGTGTTTTTTTTATGTTAAGATCGACAGACAGGCTGACGGTTCACTTGATGGTAGATGACTACCGTCGCCTCTAACACAAGCAACGCCACAGATGTTGCGAGTATGCTGTAGAACATAGTAGGATTAAGAATAAGAGATATAAGGAAGGGATAGGGTAATGGGATCTGGTATCCCTTACACAACAAACACAACAGCACATGTGCTGTTATTTCACGGTAGTCTTTGTAAGGTGGTGGTTATTGCAGACGGACTGCCCAAATGACTCGAAACGCAGTATGCCCTGCCACTCCTTCCAAATCCAGGCCATAGCCAAACCTAACCACTCATCCAACAGGCTCGTCACTCAAATTAAATAAATACTAAAAATTAAATAAATACTAAAAAAAAATTATATACTAAAAATAAGTAGCTAAAAATACTAAATAAGTTTGCTTATTTATCATTTGTTTATTTACGTCAGAAGAAGCGGTAGCAATGATATTTAGCCATAAAATCTCTTTTATATGGCCTATAACGTTTCCATTTTAATAGAGCTTTAGTCACATGAAGGGAGGTCACTTCAGACGTAGCCTCTAAGGTGTGATAATGCAAGCAAAGCTGGGGCTGGTGACAGAAGGGTTTGTCGCAGCTGGGAAACGCCGCGGGGAGTGATAAGGTATTTCTAGATACTGGCAGTTGGGGTAACATCTAGTTAGGAACAAATAAAACTTGAATTTCTGTACACAAGATTATCACATGTAGATTATTTAATTAATAAAACTCTCAAAAGAGACTGTAGTTGTTTTATTTCCTTCCATAATTACGTATTTTATAAAAAAGTTGTGTGTTTTTGATTGGTGCCTGCCTCGTTGAAGGCCATGTATAAATAAATAAATAAAATAAATTGAACTATTGTTTGTTAATGTGTAATGTGTTGCTAAGCGCAAAACTCTAAAAGGATTGTGCTTTTTTTTTCAAATACTTGAAGTCCGATTAAAGTTCTTATGGAGAGGAAATGTGAAAAAATTGCCCGAAAAATTGCACCAGCAGTGCAAAGCCGGGGCGGTTGTTATATAATTTATGTCACTCTTTTTGGAACAATAAACAATTTCTAAACAAATCGGTTTTAGAAATAATCAATAAATTTCAGTATGCATTGCAGGCTTAATGAATGAGAAATAAAAAATTTAGTTAGTTACATACCTCACTAAACTAACCCTCTGATATGAAAACATTACTTTTAATTATTTATAAATTAATTGGTATTTTATTCGTATTATTACCATCGAAATATAATATAACTTTCTATTATTACAGTTTAATAAATACACGTTGCAAAGAGGAACTATTTATACGCTCATAAATTGTTCACGTTTCAAACTTGACCTGAAAAGCACCCCACAGAGTGCCAATCTAAGAAAAGTTACTAGTTGTACATACATACACAATACATAGTACACCGTATTTTGCCTTATATTTAAAAGTTTTTTAATACTAGTAATTTAAATTACTATCCTTTCAGAGTATCAGGTTGGTAGGTATGTAATAAATAAAAAGAACGCCGTTTCTTTGAAATATCGACTTTAGCCTAATAGTACAGACATTATATGACAAGACCTTTCGATATATATTTCTTATTAAATATAACCTAATATTTTCTGTAATACTGTAACAGAAGCCGTAGGATTAGACGAAAAAATAACATTTATCCTATAAACAATAAAAACTAATAAGTTAACCATAAAAACAAAAATGTAAGAAAAACGAAAATAATGATATCATAATGTATAATATTCATTATGATAATATAATGTTTATATTGTATGAAATTTATTAATCTTTAAAGCAGAACCGAAGCGAAATAAGCTGAGCTTAGTTGGTACAAAAATTCATTGAAAGTCAATTGAAATTATTTTTGCTATTGTTTTGTAATAAATAATTAGGGTATTGAATTAGTTTTTTGAATCTATAATAATAAATTATCATACTTATCTTATACAACTTAAACTTATAAATCTTTTAGCTAATGTTTAAGTTGTACCTAATGAATAAGTATTGTATGATTTAGGCATGTTGAGTTGAACTTGGGTAACAATTTAAGAATTACAATTATTTACTTGAATTACTTGAATTTACAAGTAAATTACATTACATAGGTATTAGATGCAAAATTCAATAACTAAAGAAAACCGTTGAAGTGTTTTACTATTTACTTGGTATTAATTTACATTTTTAGGCTTCATTTTATAATATTTCATACGCGATATAGTTTGCCTTTTCTTGTAAGAGGCGCGTTGAGTTTAATTAGGTTTAAGTCCATATATTCGGGTCAAGCATATCTATGAAACTAAGAAACATTATAGAATCAACTCAATTCAAATTTGCCTGCAATTAATTATTATAGAATAATAGTAATGGGTTTTAAAATTTATCTTTCAACGGTTTTTCCAATGGTTTATTATTCCAAAGGCCGAATTGCAAATGTAGGTAATACCTACTCGCATTGGAAATCACCTTGGAATATATTATGTATAATATTATGTATAATAGGTGCAGGTACCTATATACATATATACCTAATGAAGTCTACATTAGTAACCACGAGCTTTCTATTCTGCGAATTGTTCGATGATACCGCCGACGAAACAATAGCTAGGTTTGATAAATAGCCGTAGAAAAAAGCCTTTTGCATTTAGAGAAGCCACGATCCAACGTCTATGTCTCAATTTTGACAAATTCTACTGTGTTATAATAATTCTTAGTACTACAAACATATATAAATAACAAAACAATAGTTAATGTAAACACAAGCCTACGTTTTTACGCCTTAACTGAGTAGTAATCTATTGAGTAATCGATCGTCACAAAATTTTGCATACACGTTGCCGGCAATTTAGAAAATTACATAGGGTTCCCTTAATCCAAAAAAGGGACTTTTCCCGAGGGATAATCAAAAAATAAGAATACAAAGTTCAAGGTCTGATAAAAAAATATGAGCAATAAAGATTGAATAAATGTTTTAAAACACCTAAGGAACACGAGCGCTAAAAAAGTCGCAGGGCAAAACTAGTAGCATATAAGATTCTTATTTATGAATACTCAGAAGCTCAAGTCGAGAATAATATCGGGGTCGTGGATGGACTTATTTCGAAGATAGATGAAGTAGGTTAAAGCTGTTTAGATACGTTTTGTCAGTATGTCCTCTCCGGGAGCGTCAATTCAATATGCTATATAAACTTCTTTGAAACTTTGAATATCTAGAACGCTTGTTACTTATCGAGCACACCACAAAACACTTTCACATCACAAATAAAGAAATAAGCAATATTCACCCGCAAACAGCATAGAGAAGTTGGTAAAGGTGCCCGACCGACTGAGGTAGTCGGCGGAGCTTTTGATATCGAGCATTGTCCTACGGCGGCCTAACGGACATCACGCTATTGAGGTATACGTCACTCACAGCGCCGCTTCTCCACTCAACTCAGCAGGCGCTATCAGGCCGGAGGCGGGGCTAAAGCACGCTCCGCCCTCTATCAACCCCATACCACCACCCCCGCCAATCGCGAAACACTCCGGCTAATCTTTATCTGAGAAAAATAAACAGGATGGGCGGTAGATAATGACGAGGAGCTCCGACGGCGCCGGTAATCAGGAGGCTTTGTGGTCCGCGACAGCCTGTTAGCGAGCGGCACGCAGTTTGGCAAAAATTGAATGCTTCACCCATCGATTGCGTCAGATGTTTTTTGAAGACGCCCGAAAGGCTTTCATTAAATAGCCATTGATGCCATTGACCGGCGATGAATTGCGCTCAGCCCGGGGCCACTCGTTTGTCACGGTTGCATATTGTTTTTTATATTTTTTGTTTTAATTCGACCATTCAGCCCGCTCGGGACAATGAAGCAACGGGAGCGCTTTTGTGCTCGCCTTTCATTTATTTTTTATAAATTGCTCCACTGTGCCGTACATCTCCTATCTTCATAATTGTCCATATAATTGGCTGAGTTTAGACATACTGTACTCGGAATTTCGTCCAATATTTTCAGGTGTCCATTGTGAAAATTGTCACTTTGTTATGGAAATGTATTTTATGTTACCTGCCATTCAAACAACAATTATTTTTTTAATAATTGCGCAGGAACCTATTCATAATATGAATTATGCATAAAGAGATTGATACACTCAATCTCTTTGATATTGCTTAGTTAGGATTTAAAAGCTTTTACAAAATGTCATGTTGTTCAACAGTTAGAAGGTATCGATTTCAGAAAGCAATATATTTTTTGTAGTAAGAAGGCTCACTGCATTCTGCAGTAATACCTAAACCGGGAAGCTTGTCTGGAGGCAGTAACCACTACCTTATACCTACCTAAAAGATGACCATTACATTACAGCAAGCAAGTAAGGCTAGGGTATTGCCGACCACAATACCCTATACCCTTACTCAAATATTTTCCCTTCAAACTACCTATACTAGGTCGGTGGCGCACTTGCTAATCCTACAGCATAACGATAGATACCTGATAGATAAATACAATATATAAAATTAATTAACATTAATTAATTAAATTAAATTAATTAATTAACAGTTTGCCGACAGAACTTAAAAATGAATTAAATGAAAATAATATTAAATATTAAACTTCGAAAATATTTTTTAGAACAATTATTGAAGTAACACGTATATTTTAATTGTTCGGTAGGTACATAGACAAACTTAGTGTAGTTTATAATGTACCGTATACCTAGTTTCCTCTTTATGTATTTTTTTTAGTAAATAATAAATTTAAAAAAAAAAAGAACCGACTATATTAAAAAAAATTCTATGTTTTATATTTTAAAAAAAAAACGCCCCGTGACTGTTTTACTAACAGTATATGAATCTTAATGGAGGTATTTGTAAAAAAAATTCAGTGCGTATAAAACTTGAACATGTAATTTTGTGTGTATCCATCAATTTTCCTCGAATTTTCACCTCGAAAAGTTTGACAGTTACTGAACATTTCGTGTAACCCGAAATTATTGAGAAATAAAACTAAATTTAAATGAAAGTGCTGAAGATAAGCCATTGGACAAGTTTTTATTAGATTAGGCTTTCGTTATTAGTTTTATCTTCTTAATGGTAAACCTATTAAAGTCTAAAAATTAAAATTAAATTTTAATTTAAAAAAAAAAGACAATATTGACTTGAATACACTCAAAATATTTCTATCCATATTGCCTGGCAAAATATACCTCTGCATAACTTACTCATATAATTGAGAATCAATTAGGTATACAGATTTTTTAACATAATTAACAGAAGACCGCAGTTAAAAAACGGCAGGTGTGCTGTTGTGTTTCGGAGAGTGATTAAGACACGCCACAGCCCATTGCCTAATCTTCTATTATATCCTTCTAATTCTACCTAATCGCTTATCCTTATCCTTCTAATTCTACCTAAACGCTTATCCTTAATCGTATTATGGTCGACAGCGCACTTTCAGCACGCGTGGCTTTGCTTGTGTTTTAGGCGACGCTGGCCACATAACATCAAGTGGATCGTCAGCCTGTCTATCGACTTTAACGTAACTTAATATAATTTTTGACTTGGTAAAATTAGTAGTAAATAAGTAAGATTATGTTGTCTGTGTAATTTTTAGAAAATTTAATATTCCTATTTTTTTTTTTTTTTATTTAATTACACAAAGAAAAATACATTGGGCGGTACACAGTTTAGGTGTACTATAAACTCTAGCGTACACCTGAGCGATCAGCGGAATGTCGAGGCGTTGAAATGCTTAAATAATAAAGCCACTAAGTCGGTTCGAGTACACGAGTAGAACACAGAGAGAGTCAAGTCCGCATGCGAAGAGACGCGAGACAGGCAGATGAATCTCTCCGAAACTGATCACTGCAGTTTTGGGAGATGCATTTATGCTCCAAGAATGGCAAAGACTTGGCATCAAGGTGCCTTTAGTTTAATATGGGTAAAGCGACAGTTATGTCAACGTCATATCCGTGTCGTGCTCATCCCACTAACACCCCAAATTGGAATTCAGCTCAATTCCAGTTAGGAACTCAACTATCGAAATTGCTGACAAATTTGTCTACATGGATTTAACAAGTCTACTAGCAAGATCCAATTACAAGAAGGGGGTAAGTCATTATATCCAGCTCGGATGGCTAGCGTTTGGGAATCTCCGAGACATCTTCTTGTCGAAAATTTGTCAGTGACTTAAATAAAAGTTTTCGACCAACGTGTGTTACCAATCCCTATGACACATGGCGCTGACTCTATAAAGAAAACCTTCGAAAGAAAGCTTAACGTCGCTCTAGGAGCTGTGGAGACGGTACGCTGCCAATAGTTTACTCAGCGAAATTGAATCAGGAATGAAGAGATCAGTAGACAAATGAAAGTAACCGTCCTAACCAGGCGCATCAGCTGAATATTACGCAGAAGTGAGGATGGACAGGATATTTAATATGAGGGAGACCTATGTCCAGCGGTGGATGTCTTACGCCATAATTAATTAATAATTAATTAGTATAATTAAATCAATTTAATCTCTTTCTGTTATAACTGTCTTTCTGATAGAACTGTCGCGTTTTATCTGGTTTTGTATACGAAGTATATATGAAGTAGTAATATAAACATTTGTAACAAAGGAAACTCAGACATACTCACAACTCCGACATAGTTTTAATGAAAGAGTCGATATTGAATCGTTTGCCATTCGTATCTCTGGCGGACACATAGGTATACAGAGTGTACACAAGTTTTGATTAAAAGTGTTGCGGAAAATGCAATAAAGGCACTTTATCTTTTTCATTTTACGTCCATTATATTTTTTTCTCTATAGAATTTGACGTTATGTTTATTTTTTAATATTCTGGTTTTATCTCGGAGTACTGAAAACAGTTATTTTCGCCATCGAAATCGAAATTATTATTATGAACAAGAGATTAACATATTCATATTCATCCATCCATAATTCTCTGGTGTGGGACGCAACATTCGTAGACACCTTCGCTCAGTCCCACATCAGAGCGACTAGCAAACAAGCTGGCGCTGCTGCTGACCAGGCCCAGATTCTCAAGCGCCGCAAATACTCATCGTTACTCAAGGACTACGAGCTTGCGGTGCTCGCAGTAGAGACACTGGGCCTCTGGTCAACTGACATGAAGGCTTTTGTAAGGGCACTGTCGGCACGGCTGGTCGACTCTACAGGGGACCCCAAGGCTGGCACATACTTCTCTCAACGTATCGCCCTAGCGGTACAAAGAGGTAATGCTGCCAGCATAATAGGGTCGATGCCGCAGGCGGACCTGTTAGACGGGGTTTTCCTTTTGTAATCTGTATATATATGTATATAAATTTTTATATAATAGTAAATACATTAAGTTTTTATATATTACTGTAAATATTTAATTTAGTTTAATAAAACACGTTGTACATTTATATTCAATAGGGGATCGGACAGTAATCAGATTAAAATCTAAAATGTACTTAGAAAGAAAATATATAATTTTTTACGATTATTTATGGAATAATAATTTAATATAATTCATTTAAATATTTTTAAATGAAGAAATAAAATTTTATTATTTACAATATTTTTAATCTATACTGAAACACCAGTCACAGTGCGTGACGTCATTTGTGGGCAATCATTGTCTTATGCCAATGCAGCTGTTTTGTTATGATATGACCACAAATGACGTTACGCGCTCTCAGATGAACTATCGTGGCGTTTTGGCGGCATTTTCAAACAAACAATATTAAAACATGATTTTGAGTACCTAAAAGGCTATAAATAAATAAAATAGTATTTTTTATGGGAATAAATATCCATGAAGATTAATTTAAAACACTTTCTGAAAATTTGTCCGATCCCCTATTAGATTCGATAGTTAAAAATACATAAACAGAAAAAAAGTCTTTAAAAGTTGTTCACAACATATCAACGCCTAGATGTCCATCAATATATAATATATATAACGATAATGTATATATAATGTATAATCTCTAATATAAAAGTTTATCTATTCTTTAAAACCATCGACCCACTCGGCTTCGCACGGATGCATTTTTTCTACAAATATATGTGCAAAATTTCATCGTTTATAGATCTTTTCATTCGTGGAAACCGTATCAATATATTTCTAAAGCAGTAGAAGATAGCGGAGAAATAGACATAGACGGAGATCGCCTATATTTTATAAGAATAATAACTACAACAATAATAATAATGGAAGGTTTATATCAGAGGCCATAGGTATTAAAATTATCAATTGTTCCTACATATTATGTTAAAATAAATACAATAAAATTAAAAATAAGTGATTTAATGTATTTATGTAAGAATAAAATATGTCACTTTAGACAGTTAACACGAAAATGAAGAGTTTTCTCGCCATGAGTTTTTTTTTTCTAGTAAAACTGTCAAATAAAATTGCAAAATACAACTGAAAAAGCTTCCTTCAGCAACATACACTCAAGATTAGTTGAAAAATTAACATCTCATTCCATTGAGTAGTGTTGGTGCTGCATATAACACGATTGTGTGAGTGTGGGGGTGTGTGCTTCTATGGCTGTGTGCGTGTAGTCGTGATCGATGAGAGGCGACGCTGCCGCTCTTCCACTTCCGGTTGCGCGACGTTGCCACGTTTACCGTTGGGCGGATTTAAACTGATTTTAAGGATCAGCCTTTTTCAGCTTCTCTTCATTACGGAGTGATATTTGAAAGTAATCGTCTACTTTAAAATCACATAACACACTTCATTACTGTACTCGTAGAACACTTATCCAGTAACAGTGCTATAGTGAATAAATATTTTAGAGTAGGTAGATACTTACTAAAAAAACAACGCACCTATTTTTATAGTACTTCGACTGGACAGGTCAGCATTAACAGACGCCCACTGTAAGACTTCTACTGCAGACCACCAGAGAACGCTACTAGCAGTAAAATATTGTTAATTTGTTTATTAAATAGCAAAATAATTAAATTAAATATTAATTGTATTTTAATCTACATTTTGTTCTTTGCAATAAATTAACTACAGATAAATATAATTTTAACAACAATACAAAAAAAAACAATACAACAATTGCTAAATTAATGATAAAAATAATAAAAAATACAACGGTGATTCAGTGAGAACACGGCGAGGCTCCGGAATCTACACAAACTTAGGAGTTTGGGTAGAATATCTCCTCCAGAGTGACTGAATCGGCTATTGTGCCCATAACGCTCGCCGCGTTCCCTCTTATTAATTAACATTTTCATATACTTTAGTGCTAGATGAACTATGACTTTTAACGACTATATATTTTTTTCAAATGTGTCAATAGATAACGCAGTTTAAATAAAAGTATGCCGCCTAAACTTCATGATTAGGCATCGGAAGCGTAACTAGGTGCATTGTTTATGCCATGACTATTTCAATTTTAAATAAGAAAAAAGAAATGATTTAGTGACTTTACACGAGTAAACATACCGATCCAAGAATCCAAGTAAGTATACAAAAACATTAATTTCTGGTGGTTAAATATTTATTAAAGAAAACCATTTGTGTATTCAATTGAACATAATTGAATACACAAATGGTGATGTGTGTATGCCTATATGAGCCTTTTGAATAGGCATACCTACCTACATTTTTATAATATTCATTTTATACGCTTTATACAATTAAGTGGCTATCTTCACCAAGGAGTGTATTCAGTTTGAACTGAGGCTTTATCAGTTCAAATCAGTATTTATTGGGAAATAGATAATGGGAGAAAAGGGATTTAAAGAGGTACCTAAATAAATAAATATTGGTTTGAATCCAGGACTCACTTTTCAGAAATTTAACTTTTGTAATATTCCAGAACTAGACGCTCGAGAATATTAAGTAGGTAGTTACGCGATGTGTCTCTCTGTGTGTGTTTGTTTTTCTCAAATTCGACGCTTTATCCACACTTAATTTAAAATTAATACTAGCAGGCGGCGCACAGGAAATGAGCTTAGAGTTGCGGGGGTGGCGCGGGGTAGGTGAGAGGGGACAGGGGACAGAGAGGCGACGGGCGAAGGGGAGTGACGAGAGTCGGGGGAGGGGAGTGTTGGAGGCTTCGAATTAGTTCGAATCGTCGATATAATTCGATAAAAGCCGCTCATTGCTCTGCCAACGTTATATTTTCACAAGTTATTGTGAAGTTTTTAATTGTCTCTCGATAAATAGAAATATATCAAATAATAGTCGTCTCATGAAACACTTTTGTGAAAAGGCTGTATTATTATAAATAGCAGTATTTTCAGCTCTATTTTATGCCTCTATATACCTTGTATTTACCTCTACGAGTTATATACCTTATACCTACCTAATGCCCAAACCTTGAACGGTGGAAAGACATGTCTACTGTATGACAATATGTTAAAACAGTTTAAAAGATAGATTATACTGAATTATGAGTCAAATTATGATGATGATATAAATTCAATTAAATATTTTCAATAGTATGTAGGTATCTAGCGTCCCTACTCTATTTCAATTTTACGTATATCGTTTACGAAAACAACTAAATAGTAGAACAAAATTTTTGTAATGACTTTTTAATTAAAATTTTATGTGATTTTTTTAGGTTAAAAAGTAAAAAACAATACAAAAACTAATTATATCATCAGCTTAAGGCACAAAAATGGATAAAATTAAATGCATTTTTGATGACAATTTAAAGTTAAGACACAGTTAACGTATGTGTAGGGCTTACAGTAAAATCGAATAAACACATTAAAATCATTAAAATAAATGCATTTAATTGTTCATTGTACCTATCATTCTTTTTTTTTCATAGGTAAGTCTGTTCATGAAATTGTAATGTACATTCGATCGCGAACACCGCAGAACTATGTGAAGCAATCTCGTTCGTTTATTTAGAAATAAATTGTTCTAATATGAATAGCTATACACTAAAAAAAATCTAATCCATAAGGTGTTGGCACTTAAGATAAAATGCCATCAATAAAAATAATTTCCTAGTAATCTATTTGTCGGTATCGGTGAACACCAAGAAGCTAGAGCGAAAAACTAAAAAAAAACTATAAAACTAGTGTAAAATATGGCAAATTTAAAATCAGAACTGCTATTTATTTTGATCATACAAGACAACACACACAATTTGATTATAACATTTTAATTTACAATTTACTTTAAATTGGTTGATATGGTATTAATTTTAATTTTAATTCCTAAATCCAGCTATTCCTTATCCCTTGTCCTATTGTAGTCCGCAGCGCACTTGCGATCCCAATAGCGTTACTTGCGTTTATTGACGACGATAGCAACCCACCATCAAGTGCACTATCAGCCAAACTGCCAACCGTTACATAAATATATATATATATTAGGTTGGGGGGAAAGTTTCTTCGCATTTTATATGAAAACTAATACTCTTTTTTTTTTAAAGTTTATTTACATTTAATTACAGTATATATGTGCCATTTTATTTGATGACTTTTTGCCATCTTGTAGGTAGTGACATGATCCCGTTACTGTAGAAATTTTGGGACTTCTGACCTTTCTTGATGTTAACCTGATACAAGTAGATTTGGCAGTCCTCTCTTGAATCTGACACTGCCTAAAGAATTCTGAAGAGACCGAATTCTGAAAGTGCAAGGTCAGGGCTATATGGCGGATGCATTAACACCTTCCAGCCAAAGTCTCTTAATTTTTGCTGGGTGGCTAAAATTTAACTCATAGATTGGGCTTACATGTTTTTTTAATTATTCATATGTTTTTCATGATATGAGGATAATTACCTAGTCTAAATTGAAAAGAGATACATCAGAATGGGTGAAGATAAATATTGCATATTTAAAGACGAAAAAACCTTATTTAAGAAGGAAGAAAAAGAAGACTGCGTTGATGGATTGTGTAGCTGTACAGACTGAATGTCATTAATATGACATTGATCAGTTAAACCTGGCATTGTTTATCTATACAGACAATAACGTTTCATTCAAGTAAGATTCCTGGACTTTCAATTTGCATGGGATCCAGTGGTTTATAATATACTCGTAGTTCCGCAACTAGTTTAGCGTCCAATAAGACGGCATGCTTTAAGCGCAATACACACTGGGCGCAAAACGGTCCGGGATCGTCAAAGCGGGAAGCGAATGTTTTTTGGGGCGATTCACACAGAATACCGTTTTACCACGGCGGAAAAGCAGCGCTGTAGCGGAAAAGTAGCGCGGTATTCCCTATAAATTAGTCCGCAAACCACACCGCCCCCGCCCCGACCCCGGTACCCGTCAGCTTGTTTGTGATAGCCGCGCCGCGCCGCGCCGCCTCGCTACGGCTAGCGATTTCTGTATGGCATGCTGCATAAAGCATTATTTATATCAAGTACTTAATCGCTACATGTCTTAACATGTTTGTTTTCACCGAGCGTTCGGAGAATAGATGACGGCGGACTTTACAATACAATATTTGCGATGACCATGGGTAACTGATTACCAGAGATGACATTTAATTTTCTTGTTCCTTCACGACCAAATGGTAAATATTCGGTGTGCAAGTCTTAAAACTCGAAATCTCGAATATTGAATTTTTGACTATTGTTTATTGTCATATCGAATTTACATTATTATTTGATTATTATCTATTATTACGACTTTCATAATTGCTTAAATTTTAAGTCATGCTCCGCTTCTCGCCCTTATCTGTAATTTCATTTGTACCTGGTGACTTGTAGTGAGGTTTTTTATTAAAAATGCTAATTTATGACATGACTCACCCAAAATATTTGGACAGTAAATACAAAACAACTGACAAAATGTAAAATAGTATTAGCAAATTAGTTTTTTAGTTTTATTAGTGTATGTTTTATCAATGTAGTTTTGTTTTGAAAATTTATAGTATATGACAAATAGTATGTACGGCCGGCAAACTTGGAAATGGCAAGGCACGGGCAGGGCCCAGTGTAATTATGAATCATCCTTAACAACTCGTACATTAAAAAATTCCTGCCCCCGGAACGCTCCCGGTACCATTTCAGTGTGTGTTGCGCTTTATTGAGTTTATACCATAACCTCTCAAAGCCTGAGACACACTGTGAACACTGAAGTCACGATATATTCCATGCAATTAAATTAACAACTAATAAAACTTTTTATAACACCCATTGTCTTTCTAAATAAGATGTTTACCACTACGAGTAGATAACTTTTTTTTCTTTTCAATTGCTACACAGATTTTTACTATTGTAAAATATAAATGTTGTTATATGATAAATTTGGATGTTTATGTTTATAGTTACTAATATTGCTGAGTAGGGACCTTTTTGTAACTTTCCTTTCTTGCTGTTACTGTTATTTCTTTTTTCTCTGTGTCTGTTAAATGTATGTTTTATAAGTTACAAATAAATTGATTGATTGATTGATTGATTGATTGATATTGTAAAGAGGTTCTAATATTATAAGTTTGTATGTTTGTTTGTAGGTAGTAGGTAAACTTCTAAACTACTCATGCGATTTAAAAAAATTCTTTCGCCAATAGTTAGAATAGAATTTTAGTATGGACATATGCGGGCGAAGGCACCAGCTTTTCAAAAATAAAGATCCAAGCAAAAGTGTAATGTGAAACGATATATCTTTTATTTTTCAACCCGGATGCAGGCACCAGCTGGTATTTAATAATCACAATCCATTAATTAATGTGGCGTCTAATATTATTTTAAATATTTTTGGACATACAAATGTAATTTTAATTAAAAGTATTTCTGTTCAATTTTGGACAAATTTAAGAGAAATAATAATAAAGTAACATTGTAAGAACGTAGTCGGTAATATAGTAGGATTTTTTTTAGGGTTCCGTACGTCCGAATAAAAAAACGGAACCCTTATAGGATCACTCGTGTGTCCGTCTGTCCGACCATTCCCCCCCCTTATCTCCGAAACTACTGAACCTAAAAATTTGAAAAAAAAAATACAGAAATTATTTTTCTACTTATAGATTATAGGAAAACCTGTAAGAAGTCCATGATATTAAAATAACATGGTAAATCACTCAATATTATGCGGATAGGTAACATCGTACGCGAGTTCAACTCGCACTTGCCCCGTTTTTTTTTTTATTATAGACTAGCTGTGTTCGAGACTTCGTACGCGTGGTATTCGGAACAGCGTGTAACTTCTTTGTTTGTAAACCAATTGGAATGAAGCAAACACTAAATGTTACGGAAAGCTTGCTATAATACATCAGTAAAAACCAAATCCAAATTGGTCAAGCCGCATAGAAAAACAACAATTTTATTATATCTATGATGATATGATTTTTGTTCTAAACAATTCATTCTGGTTATAATTTGAGGATGTCCTCATTCCTTACACAAACCTCTTTACTATTAATTTTATTAATACGAGCTACCTTGTGTAGTCAGGAACATATTCTGATAATTAATTATTGAAGCGACTCTCTCCTTGCTAATTATGTAAATTTTAAGAAAAAATATTTTGTGCCTTGTAAAGAGGCTTATTTCATGTACTCATTGAAATAACTTCGGAATATGAGCGCGTACTTTTAGGACGACGAATAAATTCTGAGAAAAAGTGACGTTTTCGTTTTATGTGTTTTATGTCATACTAGCGGCCCGCCCCCGGCTTCGCCCGGCGTGCAATTTTTATATACCCTAAAACATTCCCCGTTCATCCCTCTTTCCATTGGCGAAAACCGAATTAAAATCGGTCTACCCTTTCGCGCGTGATGCCGTGACCAGGAGAAATGGGGATTCATTTTTATATATAAGACTAGCGACCCGCCCCGGCTTCGCCCGGCGTGCAATTTTTATATATCCTAAAACATTCCCCGTTTATCCCTCTTTCCATTAGCGAAAACCGAATTAAAATCGGTCTACCCGTTCGCGCGTGATGCCGTGACCAGGAGAAATAGGGATTCATTTTTATATATAAGACTAGCGGCCCGCCCCCGGCTTCGCCCGGCGTGCAATTTTTATATACCCTAAAACATTCCCCGTTTATCCCTCTTTCCACTAGCGAAAACCGAATTAAAATCGGTCTACCCGTTCACGCGTGATGCCGTGACCAGGAGAAATAGGGATTCATTTTTATATATAAGAAGAAGAAGATATAAGAAAATAGGTAATTATAATACGGTCAATTTATGAATGCGTTTTTGACTTTTCTTTATGTCCATCGCATAAAGTTCATTTTCGATTAAACGATATAGAAAATGTATGGGGATTGACACTTGTCAAAACGGCAATCATATAATGGTCGGAGTTTAGAATATAATTAGCACCCGGTAGTGCTCGCATATCGGAGTTTTCAGTTTTATGTGTGGATTGAAAATGATAAAGTATTGCTTTTTTGACATCGTTAGAAACCTACATGTACGCGTCCCATCTCTTAAAAGTTTAAAATATCATGCAAATTATTTATAAAAGGGCTTTAATAAATATATGTATATCAACAATTCACGCCTTCTTATGCATAGGTAAATCTTACAAAGGAGCAAACAAATCATATTATCAGAGCCTAGATTAGCTAGTAGGAAGATATAAGGGGAGCATTGTAGTTGCTGCGGGAGATTCAACGGAAGTGTCCCCCCCTCACTCTCCCTTTGACCCCCCCTCCATTGCGGAAATGGCGGCGGGGAGCGGAGACAGCGACATCCGGAGAGGTGAAGCCAGCGGTAGTAAGTTCAGTTGTCGCCCGGCTATTGTGTTGTAAGCACCTAGCCTGGCGCGACCCACTTCTGCTAAATTTGCTCTATTGCACCCGGTGTTCCGACGGATTGGTACATCTTAATTATGCATGTAAAATAGGCCCGCAACTGTACACACTCCATTTATATATATTGATTTTGCAAATGTATACTACAACGGCACCATTGCATTAGGGCGTTGCTTGAAAGAGCTGGGCTATTGTAGGGGGAATATGTTATCTGATGCTGAGAATGGCCTATTTTAAAACAGATTCAGACTCACTTCACCTATAAATGCAGTCATGTGAATATTTATACTTTCCATACTATATTGTGTGGAAATTGTTAAAAATAAATAAATGCTTTAGAAATAAGCAAAGGCTTCGCCTGTTTTAAGGATTTCAGGCTCGATTGCTACAGAAGTCATATGGCAACGACATTTTTAAATAAATTAGCTTTCGTCTGTTTACGATATCACAGACAGTGAGTTTCCGAACAAAATTTGATTATATTGTAGGTATATTACATTATATTATATTATATTTAAATTTCTGTTTCAAGGAAAAATTAGGTATCCCTTATCTTTAATCATAATGTAGTCGGCAGCGCACTTGCAACAGCTTTGTGTTATAGGCGACGGTAGCCGCCTACCATCAAGTGGACCGTCAGCCTGTCTGCCGATCTTAACATTAAAAAAAAGGTGTACGCTACCTTGAGAAATTTAGTTTTTTAAAGTTCTTTATTTGATAAAATTCTTTTTGACAGTATAAAAACCTTCTTCATGAAATTCGTCAATCTTCTTGGTGATCGGGCAGACGCTGTTGGATTTTAATGTAATCAAACATCTATGGTAAGCATTTCAAATTTTATTGTGAAATAACTGCCTGAGGATTCACGCTGGAATGAATGGTCATGATTCATGCCTACTAATTTGAGTATTTCACAGGATAAGTGAGTCTTGATTACCTTACATTTTTATTTTAAATGATAAAAATAGATTAAACTGACAAATTCAGCGTTTTTGTTACGGACAGGAACGATTAATCGATGATATCTTACCAGATTTTTTTTTTTCATTAGACAGGGTGGTATAAAAGCGTGGATAGCTCAAATATAAAAGCGTTACCAGGGGAATGAAACTTATAGCAAAATAAAAACCGGACAAGTGCGAGTTGAACTCGCGTGAAGAGGATTTCGTACGATGTTACCTACCTATCCGCACAATATTGAGTGATTTACCAATTTATTTTAATATCATGGACTTTTTATAGGTTTTCCTATAATCTATAAGTAGAAAACTAATTTTTGTATTTTTTTTTCAAAATTTTAGGTTCGGAGATAAGACGGACAGACGGACACACGAGTGATCCTATAAGGGTTACGTTTTTTTTCTCGGACGTTTCTAAAAAAAAAAAAAAAAACAAACTGTGAACGAATGGACTCTTACATTCATTACTCATGCATAGAAATACATATACTTACTATTATAACATGATGGTATTCAGCAAATGCGCTGAGTGTGACTTCAGAACGCAAATTGGTCTGCTATTAAGTAATGCTAAGTACCTATACTTAAGGGAAGCTTTGTTACAAACCCTGATACAAAAGGGTCAAGGAATTAAACTCGGTACAAAATAAAATAATATATATATGTATATTGCAATCCAAATTTCATTTAAATAAATTTATATTAATAATGATAATATAGATATTTATTGATAAATATCGCTGATATTGAGGAACTGATTAGAGGAATCCAGGATTGCAATGGATACCTATATTATTTTAGATTGTCACTTAGCGACCCGCCCCGGCTTGGCAAGGAGTTGACATTTTCAAAAATCCTTTCTTAGAGGATGCTTACGTTATAAAATTACCCTATGCTCCAAATTTCAGCTTTCTAGACTAAGTAGTTTTGGTCACCAGAGAGTTCTACTTCTGCAATAAAAAAATAAAGACTTAAAATATTTCTTCACGTTGGAGTATTAGGAATTATATTATATATGACTTTACGATGAGAAATTAAACAATTCTTTGAGAACAGTCAGACCTAATTGACTTTACGTTGGTAACAGTCGTGCTCTATTGCTGACTCTCTCATGCTAAACCTCTGGTTAAAAAATTTGTAACTCCTGAAAATAAGACAGACACATGCTATGATCAAGTTAAGTCACATGCCTATTATTTATATCGAGAGGGCGAGGATCGAAAAAGCCTTGTATATTGGGTCAAACCAAGTTTATATATGCCTTAAATGCTAAGCGAGTCTGCCTAATGGAGTATTGTAACTGTTTTATAATTATCATTCAAATGGAGTATTCACTCTTACTTAACGGAGTGATAGATTATGCCAATGTCAGTGCGAAAAGATTTGATTTTCTTTTTTTTTACGTTAAGATCGGCAGACAGGCTGACGGTCCATTTGATGGTAGGTGGCTACCGTCGCCTATAACACAAGCAACGCCAAAGCTGCTACAAGTGCGCTACCGACTACAATAGGATTAAGGATAACGGAAATGCGCTCTGGCATCCCTTACTTCACTCACCGAAACACAACAGCACACGTGCTTTTACGTCACGGTGGTCTTCTGTAAGGGGGTGGTTAATGCCGCCAGAAGGGCTGCCCAAATGACTGCGAAACGCAGTGTGCCCTGCCACTGCTTTCCAGATTCAGACCAGAAACAAATTTGAAAAGTTCATTTTTCAAACTTCAACCCGGGAACCCTAGAACAGAGCGTTAAGGCAAGCACCCTAACCACTCATCCAATGGGCTCGTCTATTTATTTTAAATTGAAATTATTATTTAATTTATTATTTATTTTTTTATTTTAAATAAAGAAATTTCCATTAAGATAAGCATTTGATTTTCTAAAGTTATTTTCAAAGCTACTTGGCAGTGTGCATAATCAGTTACATGGTATAGTAGGTAATTCCAAAACTAATATTATTAGATTTTTTATTTTATGTTTTAGGTGATCATTTATCATTTAAAAAACCCAATATATGAAAGAACTTAAAAAATGCCATCAAAATATCTACGAAATTAAGTTCCACCGGAAAACAAAGCTCTAAGGATCAGTTCATATGGAAATTGGCGAGACATGTCTTTCTTGTAGCGAATAGGCGTTGGCGTAGATGAGTGTTGAAGTGGAGACCTCAGTCGAAATACCTGCTCGCTGAACGGTTCATCTCTAGAGAGCGGCTGGCAGTAGATGTATGCAGAGGACAGTAGATCGAGGGTGAGGGGTCAAATAAAAAGACCTACAGCCTACAGTGGACGCTTGTGAGTTATTAACAGAAACGCTGAGAAAATATGAATTTGAGCAAGATGTATTCCGTAAAAATGTTCCAATCTAAATTGGAAAAATGTTACTGGAAAATAAAACAATGTTAATCTAGCGCCCTCTATCGGTTTGAGGGGTTATTACGAGGCGGTGTTGTAACACTTCAAGTGATAAGGCGCCATCTATTATAATTGCATTGAAGTAACAAATGCTAACTCGGCGAGGTGATGCAGTTAACAACCCTCGTGAAATTAGTGCGTTAGTGCTGCCATAGAAGTAAAATATTTATTTTATTTTTGAAAAATTTCGATTTTTCTTAAAGAATAAATTGACCTAAATATTCTTTTGTCAAAACTTTTCGCTTATGGACGCTTTAAATACTACTCTAATAAAAGTCGCTAGTCAACATCTTTTTCCAAAAACCATTTAAACTTTTTTTAGCTGTTATACAAATTATTATCCATTTACATTTTTTAAAGTAAAATATTAACACTTCTACTATTGTTTCATTTGTTCAAATAACGAATACCTATTCGTAGCTAACTTGCTAGTTATATTTAAGAAAAGGTCTATTTAAACCGTAAACTGAATTTTTAATAATGAACTTTTTCCGTAAACCTAGATAGAAAACTTTGTGAATCACTAGATTTCCCGTTGTTTTCTTTGTAGAATTAGTATTTAGGTAATTCGATAGCTTGACTAATGGGCCCAAAATACTAAGTCGTAATTACACTCTCTTGCGAAGACTACGTACTTTAGAACGGCGAAAGAAAATACATTTACGCAAGATTCTGTATTTCTTTTAGAAAATCGTTAGACCAGTTCAGCCTTGTTTCATGTTCATTCCAATCATTTAATTGATAAAATATATCTAACCGTTCTTCTTTTTCTTATCCGCTTTTAGTTTGTATGCAAGTTGCGACGCATACATCGCCATCAAGTCTAGATACTTCTGGCCATAGGATGTATTTGTTTCGTACCACGTTTTGTAAACATCGTAATCTGTTTCAGTTACGTAATTAACTCCTGGACATTCAATTACAGCAGACACAATTTCCATGGGTTCCAAAGGTTTATAATACAGTTCCGCAACACGTTTAGCGTTTAACAATGTCTTGACGCCACGCTTTATTGAATTTATATCATAACCTCTCAAAGCCTGAGCCACACTGTGAACATTGAACTCACGATCCAAGCCATGATATTCCATTAACATTTTTTTTAATATAAAACTTATACTACCATAGTCTGTTCTAGGTAAGAGAATCTGGGAAGGAAAAACTTTTAACATGGGAGCAGTTTTTGCAAGCCACGGCTCTGTAGCAGTTCCGAGAACTAAAACTTTGTCATTGGGAGCGATCGGCTTATTAACTTCCTTAAAAAAGTCTTTCGAGAGCCTCTGAGGATCGAACATTTTTTCCTCCTTAGGAACTTTCTTGTAAAACATTTTATCAGCATTATCGACCAATATAATCGTAGGTTGCATTAACTTTGATATTTTACTAACAAACTGGAACATTGTTTTCATATTTTTAGGGCCAGGAAATTTATTGTATACGTTAAATGGAGAGAGATCTATAAGAAGCGCGTTCGTTTCCGTAGCTATTGCATATACGAGCGATCTTTTACCTGACCCTTTAGGACCTACAAGAAGTTGTGCTCTTGATGCATTAGGACAATTAGAACAAAGAGCTAAAAGACAACGAACCCTCACCTGTTCTCTTACATCGCCCATGCAAGGCGGTGGGAATGATGGTGTCCATAAAATTGCTCTCATATCGGCAGCTGCGTAATTCTGATCTCCCCAAAAATCTTCTAAGGTTAAATGTGGATATGTTCTGACAATACCTTCGTCAGCTAGTGCTTGAAACATAGCTGCTGGTGAAATCTTATCGGGTTTGGGCGGCTTAACCTTTTTCGGTTTTTTTCTTTTCTGTGTCAACGGTAAAGGCGCACCTGCGGCAGCATAGTCATTTTTGAGTGAAGTTTGCAACAACTTCAACTCCAACCTCATCATTTCATCTACAATTGGTCTCAGTTGTAAATATACGTCCTGATAGGCTGTTTCTGTTAATAGCTCTTTAATGAAGCCCTTCAATACAGTCATAGGAGCGTCTGGAACATCAATGTATTTCCACTGATTTTGATATCCAAACCAAGCTTCCTCCAATGGTCCAAAATTTTGACCAATGGATATGTAAACACCAGGGTCGTTATCTGGGTTAAGGCGAGATTTTTTATAATCTAGTAAACGTTTCTTTTCTCTTTCTCTTGCTTCTGCTTCTATTCTTTTTTTCTCTTCTCGAGCAGCTATTTTTTCTGCTTTAATTTGTTCTTTACTCTTTGGATTTCCAGCTTCGGCTTTAAGCCTCTTCTCTTCTGCAGTTCGCCATTCTATATATTCTTCGATAGTAAATGTTTCGCCCTTTACAACTAAAATAGATCCTCCTTCATCGGGCCAAGGGTATTCATCAAAAACACGAACTTTACTGTACCAAACTCTGAACCACTCTCTGATTTCATCTGAAATATCTTCCATCATGTCTCCTTGACGAAGTTTCAATACACGACTGTTTTCTTTAACATTTTCTTCAAACCACTGTTCGTAATACTTACGTCTGAAATCACGACGAATCGATTTTACTTTTTCTAATTGCAGTTTTGCTGACGGTGGGGCCCAAGATGGTATGATCATTCCAAGTTTTTCTTTGTAACTATATTCTCTCAAGTGTTCCCTCTTGATTTCCATAAATCGTCTATATATCTTCTTTATTAGAGCACTGGCTCTTTTTCTAATTTCTTCCCTAGCAGGTGGCTTTTTTAAGCCAGATAACTCTAGATACAAATTGTTATCTTTATATGATTTATGATGCATTTCTCTTATCACTATACGTGATCGTTCCATGCGTTGAATATTAGAAATATGCATATTGTACTCTGCCTCAAGTCTCATTTGTTCCAATTCCTCAGGAGTATATACTACTTCTTCTTCAGATTCTTCTATCTCTTCACCCATTGCTAACTT
Organism: Bembecia ichneumoniformis; assembly: GCA_910589475.2. Taxonomy (NCBI): domain Eukaryota; kingdom Metazoa; phylum Arthropoda; class Insecta; order Lepidoptera; family Sesiidae; genus Bembecia; species Bembecia ichneumoniformis. The sequence goes on along the minus strand of OU342530.1, from coordinate 2,789,694 downwards.
CCTTTTTATCTCTGCCTCCTTTTCTTCTTGTTTTCTTCTCTCTTCTTCGAGACGTTCTTCTTCACGACGCTCAAGTTCAGAAGGTGTTGGCTCTGGATCACCGATACGATTACCGGCGAAAATTTGATCGATTACGTATTGCATTTCCGCTTGACGAATTTCAAATGAATAAAAAAAGGGACATAGAATTTGGATATCATGAGGAATCATAATCATTTGTTGCAAAGCGTTATCAGTATATGTGAACTCAAAAGACTCTACCTCTTCTAGTGTCCATTTTAGTTCCAATATTCGACAGGTGAGTGCATCTATGATTTTTTTAATATACGGACGTCTTTGCACTTGTTCCATTTGATCATAACAGTCACAAAGTTTGTTGTACAGCTCACAATACTTAGCGTATACTCTTGCAACGATTTCGACAACGGTACCTTGTGGTTTGATACCCACATAAGCTTTCGCTAACTCCTGAAGCCGGGCATCTTCAGTTACGGTTGTTTGTAATTGTTTCTTGATTTTTAACCATCGATCATAATAATCTTTGTTTGACATTTTGTAGGCTTTTTATATTAATTTGGTATAGACCTAATGTAAAACTAATTTTGTACGAAAATTTCTATGAACACATTTCTCATTTTATTGAAAAATTAAACAAGATTTAACAAAAATGTATGACCAATGTTCACATGACGATTAATTTCTTCATGTCAACGTAAAACATGTCCATTGACTCTTTGTGATATATAGCGTTCTGTGCTCATCACTCAATCATAGAGCTCATAATCTAAACTACTTTTATCAATTATTTAACTGGATTGTAGAAATCAACATTGACTTATGTATTGCGAGTTACAAATAATTCTAAACTTAATTCAGATGTTAATAGCCATTCACAGTCTTATGTCACTCAGCTTGATGACTAATCGTAACGGGACTTAGTCCTGCCACACATTAGAAACCTTTTTCAAGAGTCAAAAATTATGGACGTAACAGAATTAAGATTCTGTTTTCAGACAAAAACAAGCAAGAACCTTTGAACCGGTTTAACTTACAAGACTTTACTAAAATTTGATTGATCATTCTTTTGTTTTTTTATGATGTACTATTTCATCCATTTTGTTATTGTTCCATATATTATTTTCTCATAAAAACAATTAGAAACGAAACATAGGTAGATATTATCTTGTTTCATCAGGAAATTGTAGCGATTCGGTCAAAATAAACTAATGACTCGAGCTGAAATTTGTTAATATAAAAATGTATAAAATTAAAGCATAAAATTGTTAGCAAACTTGAACTTATAAGTTCTCTTTTAACATATAAGATTAAATAAGAATTTAATAAAATAATTACCACAATAACATAGACAATTTATTGTCTTTAGACATGAATGAATACAACTCTGGTGTTTATTTAAAAGAAGACTCCAGAATTAACTTTAATGCTTTTTAAAAATGTTGGGGACACTTTACCTTCACCTTGCGAAAAGAATTTGTCTTACAGTGATATTGAACATCACTATCCTACCACAACACATTACATGTGAAACCTACTGAAACAGCACAGCAATGTAACCTTGAATCGTTATTAATATTTGACGAGCCCGTTGGATGAGTGGTTAGGGTGCTTGCCTTAACGCTCTGTTCTAGGGTTCCCGGGTTCGATTCCCGGCAGGGTCAACTTTGAACAATCAACTTTTCAAATTTGGCTCTGGTCTAGATTTGGAAAGCAGTGGCAGGGCACACTGCGTTTCGCAGTCATTTGGGCAACCCGTCCGGCGGCAGTATAACCACCCCCTTAGAGAAGACCACCGTGCAATAACAGCACGTGTGCTGTTGTGTTTCGGTGAGTGAGTAAGGAATGCCAGAGCCCATTTTCCCTATCCACTCCTAATCCCTTATCCTTAATCCTACTGCAGTAGACAGCGCAATTGCAGCAGCTTATTAGGCGTTGCTTGTGTTATAGGCGACGGTAGCCACCTACCATCAAGTGGACCGTCAGCCTGTCTGCCGACCTTAACATAAGAAAAAACTCAATCTAAATTTTTGCTAGAAAAGCAAACGTTAGGTATAATATACATATAAACTAATAAAATGTCATATCAACGGAAATGCATCCCATCCACCTAATCATACCTCATAAAAGGTCTCTGATTATTGTTAATAATAATAAAAGAAATGCAGGGTTACTTGCGTAAAAATGGTGCATGTTTGATTTAGTGTAATTTTTTTTTTCATTTTAATGTAATACTTTTTGTACGTATGTATGTTTTGTATGTTTGTAATGAATAAACTCAAAAACTACTGGACCGATTATAAAAATACTTTCACTTGTAGAAAGCTACATTATCAGCGAGTAACATAGGTACTCACCCTTCCCCCATCTTCCCCTTCCCCATCTTCCCCCCTCCTCAATACAAAATTGCAGTTTTCCACGAATAAACTCAAAAACCACTGGACCGATTTTAAAACTTATTTCACCTATAGAAAGCTACATTATCAGCGAGTAACATAGGCTACTCCCATCTCCCTTTTACCCCCCACCCCCTCCATACAATAATGCCGTTTTCCACGAATATTTTTTATAAATAAAGAGACGCGTACGAAGTCGAATGCAACAGTTAGTCTATACATATTGTAAAGTGTAGCCGGCTGTGTCTCCGCTAACTTATTCTAAACCAACCAATAGTGTTTGATACGGTTTTCATTAATGAAAAGAGCGATAAGCGAGAAAGTTTTATGTATATAATATTAAATCAGTGCGAAGCCGGGATGGGTCGTTAATATTAAATATTAAAAAAAAATGTATTTTAATACATAAGAATCGTTTCATGAATTGTCTCAAAACAAGATAAAAGGCCTTTTCATCGCCTTTTTATTCTGCGATTTGTAAATAGAGTGTAACATAAAGTGACTTATAAAGTGTATCAGGAGTAAGTTGTTAAAATCTTTAACACCAAATCTGCATACGTTATTTCAGGGAAATAAATAATAATAATAAATAGTTTTTAAAAGTACAAGGGAGAAGTTCGACAATGACCACCCCCAAAGCGGTACAATAAAAATGTTATAAGTGCGCCTCCGTATGTGCCATTGAACAGTGAACAGAGCCGTCGCTAGCGCACGCGTCCCTTAGTTCCGGTGATGCCGCGTGCCGCTTGCCTTTCTACTGTCAGCGTGGCACAATTTACAAGCGGAGCGGGGAGACGTACTAACATCATTACCCACGTGTTGAAAATAAATATGTTTTTTTTTTAAATTGTATTGTAATTGTCATTGGCAATCTTAATTTCGACATTGCCAGTGAATTTTTATTCCTAGTCTAAGTTATAGAACTAGGTAAACCTAAATTCTGAAAACCGGACAACAGATGAATTCAAACGTGGCAGAAATTACAAAGCCCCTTCCAGGCCGACATACCTCAGATATAGTCTTTAAAATATAAAATAAATAATTAAAAATACCTCAGAACCTCCGCGACAGAGTCTAACTACGAAAATAGTTATAGCTCATATACCTAATTAGCAAGCGGAAGTGGCTGTGAGCAGATCACATCGTTTGGGTGACAACTGTCAAAAGATTTGAGACTATATCCCAAGTGACGGAGGCCCCCAGCAGGTGGTCTAATGAAATAGTAAGAGTAGAGAGACAATGGACAATGGGCCCAGGCTGCAGATAGTGACTGCAGACAGATAGGCTGCAGATCGCAGTGGTTTTTTTTAACAAAATATTATGTATCTTAGTCTCTTTGTTATGTGAGATTATTCGATTTGTGTTATACTGTGCTGTCGATCCATTTTTTGAGGGCATAGATTTTTTTAAGACTTGTCGAGCTATTAGAAAACGTGTATTGAACCCGGAGGAGTTCACGGAACAACTTTGGAGGAGAATATGTTAAAAAATAAATTATTTCTTTTAATTTTAATGGTTAGGATACGAACCTTTCAAATGCCTCTAGTATTAATGTAATGTTTTTTTTTTTTTTTTCATTACAACCTCTGCTTATAATTTTACGCTTTCATCTTATAACTTGTTCGATTGTTTACAACAGTATCGTCCGATGTACAAGCTAAGGATGATTTATACAGTTTCCCTTCTATGTATTCATTACGGGTGTAGAAATTTAAGTCATTTATTTTGTTAACTCTGTTTCGGTCGATAAACTTTGCTAGGGTTGGATTAAAGGGATCGTAAGGCTGATTATAATCTTAAAGTCTTCTATGCAATCTTATTTCATTTTAACGTATGAATTTATTTGCATTAATTCAGTAGTCTCGTCTCTCTTTCTCTGCATATTTATGTAACGTTAATTTATTCAGATGATTGTTTATTTCTAGCTACCTAAGATCTAAGATTTCTATACTTGGTTGACAAGAATATACCTATTTGTTTGAAAATGTAACTATCAATTTTAAAAATTTACAAAACGTTTTCTTCAATATTGAATAAGTATTCCATATAAAATATTTTTTCTAATTTTCGTTTCGCCAGGCTCTTAACCCGTATAAAATTCATCTCAAGTGTTATTGAGACTCAAGAGGTGTTACTTTTTCAGTCAAAATCATTCAGTTAGTCAATATAATGTCAAAATCTTACCCCTGTTATATTTCGCTGAAAGGTTTCAGATTTCTTCATTCCATTATTCCATATAATTTGTTTCAATGAAAATAAATATCATTGAAGAAATTCAATCACAATTGCTTAATGAGCAGAATTAAATTATTGTTTGTTAAAGCAGCAATAATTAAAATATCTCTGTCCCATTATAAATTTGAAATGGAAACATTCTCACACGTGAATCTTCGCTGTCGATTTATTCCGTTCACAAAAGGGATAATCTATGGTTGAGGTCCATGACAAATTATCAGGATTGAGGCACCACCCAACAGTTATATGGGGACGCACCGGAACTAAATGGCATTATGATTGACTGGCTAATAGAGTGGGGAATCATTTGTTTAAAAAGTAGTTAATCAATTGTGTCGTCAATCAATTAATAATGAAAATATTCACCGGCCTTTAATCTCTATGAAAGTGTTTGAATAAAATTCGGTACACAAATAAACCACAGATAAACACTACTTTTAATTCCAATAATACTTTCATAGTAATCACTTATCTATTTCATCGTTATAACCATAACAGCTATATTACACGTGCCCACTACTGGGACACAGGTGGTTTATGGTCCATCACGCAGGCCCAATGCGGGTTTGTGGACTTCACATGCGCCTTAGAAATTCTTATTGGGCGTATGCAGTTTTCTCGCGATGTTTCCTTTCACCGTTTGAGAGCAGACAGTAAAGTTTTTAGAAAAAACCCATTGGCATGATTGGGAATCGAACTTGGACCTCTCGACATGATAGGCCGCGTCTTTTCCACTGGGCCACCTCGCTCTCAATATATCTATATATTTACAAATGAACAGATTTCCTAACTAATTCTAACAAGCCAAAAGTAACAAAAGACCTAACATTCGAAACTGGAGAATTCTAGTGAGATCAACTTTAAACGAGCAATAGGGAATCGGACAAATTTTCAGAAAGTGTTTTAAATTAATCTTCATGGATATTTATTCCCATAAAAAATACTATTTTACTTATTTATAGCCTTTTAGGTACTGAAAATCATGTTTTAATATTGTTTGTTTGAAAATGCCGCCAAAACGCCACGATAGTTCATCTGAGAGCGCGTAACGTCATTTGTGGTCATATCATAACAAAACAGCTGCATTGGCATAAGACAATGATTGCCCACAAATGACGTCACGCACTGTGATTGGTGTTTCAGTGTAGATTAAAAATATTGTAAATAATAAAATTTTATTTCTTCATTTAAAAATATTTAAATGAATTATATTAAATTATTATTCGATAAATAATCGTAAAAAAATATATATTTTCTTTCTAAGTACATTTTAGATTTTAATCTGATTACTGTCCGATCCCCTATTCATGGGAGTATGTTTTATAAATATGTTTCGCTTATCTCGGGAACGGCTCTAACGATTTGGATGAAGTTTTGTAATTAGATATAACTCTGCCTAAATACCTATTTGCATTTTTGTAAAAACGAATTTTGAACAAAAAAAAACTTTTAAACGTTAAAAAAATACCTAGCATGGCTCGGTCTCTAAGCTAACACCAAATAACATTTTATGATATATAATAAATGGTTGAGTACGATGGCCGATCTGAGATCTTTTATTTTCATAGGCATCCTCGTGATACTCGCTTGCTGACCTAAGATTGCTGACGCTTATGCCGGTATGCATAAGCGTCAGCAATCTTGCACGGGACGCCTGGTAGATGTGAAAAATCGAGTGAAATAAAATGATGACTGTTTATTTATTTATTTAACGTTTATTTTTATTGAATACAAAAATCTAAATATTTATTTCAAATTGCAACAACCAAACCACCAATAATCACAACAACAACAACAATCACCACGGCACGCGTCGCCACACCGTACACACTACTACGCATAGACTGTATGTATATGTATATACCATGATAGCGTGGCGACGCGTCACCACGCTATCAATCAGTTTCACCCGCGCCTATAGATGTTTCACATTAAAAAAGAGTGTAAATGTTATATATGTATACATACCTACTTCACTAATTCTTCGCAAGCAAACAATATTCAAGTGTTTCTGTCAAAGAGGCCCTACGCTTTTTTTATAACCTAAATAATTAGAAAAATTAATGGGATAAAGGATAAAACGACAATTAACGAGTTATTTCAACCCTAAATATCTATTGTATAATTTGTATGAGAAAAACACACCAGTGAATGGTTGTCACCGCAAATTTGTTGTTTAATTGTAGGGAAGAGACGCACGCGCAAGTATTCGATACGGCGCGTGTGATTGGAGCCCGCCCCTACTATCAGTGTTTCCGATACGAAGTACGTTTTGCAAAATAATAGGAATGCCTTGCGTTTTGCGTTATGCCTATTATTTTTGAAATTACTTATTAATAATTAAATTATTTATTATTTTGAAATATGTTTTGCATCGCAAACTACATATAATTATTACGAAGTAATAAATAACAATGCAAAACATTCCTTATTACTTCGTATCTTAATTATATGTCGTTTGTACATATATACGTTGTTATATGCGCTATTTATTATATTGTTATATGCGCTTTTTACTTGCACATTGATTTGTTAAAAACAAAAAACTTATTGTTAATTGATTTAGACAAGTACCTACATAAAAGTGTTTATGGAATTTAAGTTACCTATATAAGATATTCGAATGTAATATCGAACGCCAAATACATAGTTGATAAATATCATATAATGTTCTTGCCTGTTTTCTCTTATTATTATTACAATTCTCTATTTATCTTTACAATTTGCTCGTTAAGAAACAATCACTTCTGAAAATTTCATGTTATTTTTCCTTACATTTATAAAACATAGTTATGTTTTTAAGATTTTGCACAAAATAAAATAATATGTAATTTGCAATAGAAATAATTTTAAATGATTTCAGAACAAAGTTAGACAGTTAAAACAGATTGTTGTTCGAAAAATTCCAAACCTAGATTAATACAAGAACTTCTGCGGCGGTTACATTTATGTAAGGTCAATTAATAACATTATTAGAAATGTTGTGACTTGAGTTCTATTTACATTAGGCGATAAAACGAAATGAATAATTGCCTAAGACATATAGAGAGTTAATATGTATTTAGAGACATAAAATCTCGAATATTTATTGATTCGAGAATTTATAGTAGTGGACATCGTTGCATTAGTTCGATGTGAAGCACTCTCGAAACACGGAGCTCTTAATTAAGGGGTGCATGTGGCGACGCGTGTCGGAATTTAGTTACGGACCTTTATTATGCATCATCGAGAATGCATTGTTAGGTAAAACTCCTCATTCGAACACTGCTTCAAATGCGTGTGTGCGTTTAGACAATATTTTTAAAGGTTTCCAATTAGTTTCTATTTTTACTGTATTCCTAGAGGCCTCCAAAGAGATTTCTTAGCATCCATTTTAAATTTAAATAAAAAACTGGACAAGTGCGAGTTGAACTCGCATGAAGAGGGTTCCGTACGATGGTACCTATCCGCGCAATATTGAGTGATTTTCCATGTTATTTTAATATCATGGACTTCTTATAGGTTTTCCTATAATAGATGCGTAGAAAACTAATTTCTGTATTTTTTTCAAAATTTTAGGTTCAGTAGTTTCGGAGATAAGGACGGACACACGAGTGATCCTATAAATGTTCCGTTTTTTTATTCGGACCTACGGAACCCTAAAAAAAGCCTGGCGTCACCTTATGTTGAGCCAATGGAATCAACTGACATTAATTCCGTGTACAATTAATCATCTATAGGAATATGATAAAAAAAATATAAATATTATAAACATGTCTAAAATGGTCTTTTGGCACCGAAAATGATGTAATGATATATAAATCCGGAAAGGTTTATTGTCGTTAATAAGCCTGATAATATTCCAAAACCGGATAATGTTTGTCGATATCGTAACCCACATGAAGAAAATCTTGTGAAAGCCGGGATGGATAAGTAAGTACTTAGTAAAAGCTAAGTACTTATTTATACTTATGTTCGGCATTATCCCGGTCTCTTAGCGAGGATATAGTCAAGAGACTCTCGGTAGATGACTGGATAAAGGGAGATAATATCCACTTCTTGACACGACACCTATCGTCAGGAGGTTCTTCACTCTAACTTCATTTAATATGTGGATAAGAAATTACAAAATCTATTTAATATATAATAAATATATAGGCTGGAACAAGCTGTTTCACTAATTCATTATTAACCTTTTTTATAAAGATATAAAGTTGAAAAACTTCAAATGTGACATTCTTAGTAAATGCTGAACTATGTTGTGTAAGTTCAATGCCTTCTGTGCAACTATTTAACTGCAGACGAAGCGTAACGAGTGCCCCTATAACAAAAGTAACGTTTTAATTGCGCTCTCTCTCTCTCAGACCTTTGATCCATTCCTTTGACTGTGCTCATCGTTTCACCCAATTGACTTTGCAAAGATTTGTAACTTAAATTGTTGCCAAGTGTAATAATTATATCTGACGCAGAGATGTTCCATTTACCATTTTGTGGGCAATTTTAAATCATGACGGGTTATTGTCAAGCGATAGATGAAACGTTTGATGTAAACTATAATTCACGTGCCTAAGTTACATTTAAATTGCCACGTAATTGCTAGTATTTTTCTTATGTAAGAAAATGGACGGTTCATTTGATGGTGGGTGGTCACAGTCTCCTAAAATTAAATAAAGGGATAGGAACAAAGCTATAGAAGGTTTGGGTGTTGTTCTGAGGAAGTTAAAATCCCATTATCTAAGACCTGCCTATTGCCTTCTTTTTATTCATGTAATGTAACCTGTGGGTTAACTAGATTCAGAAACTGTTTATGTTCGATACAATAACACCTTCAGGGTGTCGTAAGGCTGTCTCTCTCCCGTAGTGCAACGGGTATGTTCTGTACTGCGTATGAAAATAGCATCTCTGATCTAGAGGGCGGGGCAACGCTGACACGCTGTTGATAAAAGTAACGTCACATGTCACTCTCAATAGAGTGATAAGCTTCAGCTTATCTTATAGTAATTGTATATGCATTTGTATATTTAATATATGTACAGCTGATAACTCTAACATGGACAAGTTTCTGAAATAAAGTTTTATTATTATATATTAATAATGTTATTTCGAGTGGATACTGCTACAAGACTGGATGTCCTGTTAGAGACTGCATTGTGCGGTGTGCCTTGTATTTTATCGATAATTTAGATGTAAAGTCAGGGTAAGAAAAGGTTCGTCACCTTAAAGTCGATATACCCGGACAATAATTTATCAGTCATGTCAATTCAAACGTCTTTCAGTTGTCTGCTTAGTGCTTTAGTTTCAAAAGGTACTAAGAGTCAACGACTTGATAAAGTAATTAATTTGAAAACTGACGAAGGTTTTCGTACCCCGACTGTACATTGGATTAGAAATGCCATAAATACTCGAAGTAATGGGACTATTACATATAGACTGTTTTGGATACGTTATTTTACCATGAAAATGAAGTCACAAAACACGCTTTTGGTTAATTGAAGTAGTGGCAACACTGCGTGTGCACTGCGTTGGCCAGCCCGTCTGATGGAAGTAACGAACTACCCCCTTACAGAAGACCACCGTGAAATAAGAGCATAATATGTGCTCTTATTTATTTCATTCTACTCATAAAAGTAATTAAATTGAATTTAACCGAACTTGCTATGTTCAAATAACTAAAAATACTTACTAACTAATAGTTAGTAATACCTATATTGAAATTGACATAATTCTTATTGTCTCTGTTATAGAGATACACATTTGTTTGTTATTTATAAGGAGCTCTAATTTCATTGTCTATCACTGACTAGCTGAATTCGACCACGCTTCATTGCGGCCCATACGGCCGGCGGCGGCGCGGACGCGTGCGCATGGGGCGCGCGGTACTGGACACTGCTTATACATATATAATACTATTTATCGTAGCGTGATATTATACAAATGGACTATACAAAACAAAAAGAATTTTTCAATTCGAACCAGTAGTTCCTGAGATTAGCGCGTTCACACAAACAAACAAACTCTTCAGCTTTATTGTGGATAATTTTTATTGTGAAACTACATTTTTTTAATATTGCAAAAGGTGCAGACATTCTGTCTGACGTTACAGTTGATGGCAGGCGCCTACTTACCGTCGCTTAAGGACACAAGAAATTCTGCAGGATTGACTGTAGGTGTACTGTCAATCCTGCAAGTAGAAGTATATGCAAATATACCTACTAGAATTTGTTCCAAAACGTCGTTCTATATGTTGTGTCTGTTTCTTCTATCTTAATGATATAAAATCACCTTCTTGGAGATTTGTAGTATATAGAAGGGAATGTAATTCATATAATTTAATTCTGTGATAATGAAATAAATTCATATAATTTAATTCTGTGATACATATATCCACACTCTGTAGGACTTTATGCGTAGGGCGGTGCACACATTAATCAAGTTGGCGCGGTGATGACGTCATCGCAGTGAGATAACTGAAAGCGGGGACCTGCCCTAAACAACCCCAGCACCCTCCCAATTTACATTTATGGTGCAGATATCTCTAAGGTATAAGTAATAACCTAAGAGATATAAGTAACAATTCTTCATATACTTTATGGATCATATTTCGTTATTCGTTCAGTGTGTTTATTTGTTATTACTTAAAATCGCTACCGTAAATGGAATTTACACTGGTATAAGATAATTCCAGATACAAAAATTAAAAAATAAAATAAAAAATCAAGAATTATTTTTTAGCTGCCTACTACTAGGTTATGAGAGAATAGCATTTCTGATTATTATTAAAATAATAATAATCAGAAATGTGTAACCCAGATAGTTAATCTCTAGTTAATATAGTAGAGAAGGCCTTCCCTATTTATTTTGTAGAAAAAATTATAATTTATTTTTTTCAACTTACTTTTTAATAATAATAATAAAATTTATTTACCATTTTACCTTTAAACCACAGACACAAAAATAAAGTCACAAAAAATTTTCGGAGACAACTATACATATTAGATTTATTTTTTATTTTTTTCTTCACAGAAAATAAGCATGGATTCAAATTTGACTAGTGGGCGAACATTAGTTTATGTTAATATACAGATATACAATGTGAAGTCATTCAAACGGTTGCTTTATAGACGACTAACATTTGCCAGAGACTTAATCCGCGCCCTTTTCTCATATGTGAGCCACTTCCCTATCCCCCTCCTAATCCCTTATCCTTAATCCTGCTGTAGTCGGCAGCGCTCTTGCTGCAGCTTTGGCGTTGCATGTGTTATAGGCGACGGTAGCCACCTACCATCAAGTGGATCGTCAGCCTGTCTGTCTATCTTAACATTTAAAAAAATGTGAGACAGGTACCCTGTGTCCTTTTCTGGATCTCTGATGTGTGTGCAAAATCACTTGAGTTTCAATATAAGTACGAGTATATTACATGAAGAAATATGAGTTTAAATGATACATAATATTAATGATAAGTCCGCAGGTTACATTGAAATGAGATTGCTACAAAGAGATTTTAAAAAATGAAAGCATTTATTCGCAGCCGAGTTAGGATTGAAAGACACGAACACTCATATTCGATATTGTGTGGAAAATAAACACGTTATAACGTTTAGTAAATACAGAAATTGAACAAACATAACACACGTCGGCTGACGCTTCCTTCCTAGTAAACCAATGTTAAATTGTGTATCTACCAAACACACGCCAGAACATCCCAAAGTATACAGAAAAAAATGCTAGCTTTACAAGTTTTAGGTACGAGTATTTTTTTTTGTTTCTGTCATACAAGGTAAGTTTCGATTTGGAATGGTTAAACTTTTCTCCAGACTACATTTTCATGTAAGATTCATTTACTTCGTTACCGTTATGTTGGACAAATATTTCAGCCTATTACAAAATATTATACAAGCCTATTATAATTTCAATAGTACGAATACAGATGGTAGAACTGCCAAGGAACCTCATAGGTTTTTCAAAATCAATCTGTGTAACAACTACCAATTTCAATGAACATTCAGGCATTAGTTGCAAGCAGCAAACCGTTAAAGGGATAAATAATAAAAAATATAAATATATTTTAAAATATAAAAATATACTCAATATTGATATAAATACTTACTAATATTTCTCAGTATTGATACATCACCATTCTTAAATTACTCTGAAAGTTTTAAGTTGGTAAGTCGAGGCTAGTAGAAAACTTTAGTGTTTTCTACATAGCTTCGCCTAGTAATAAGTTCAACAAGCTATAACTAACACCCTCATTCTATTGAGAACATTCAAATTTCAAATCAATCGAACCTGTGTAAGTTAGTGAGATATCTTCGTCAACTAGCAAATGAGCTGATAATCTTCAGATCTTCATAAATTATAGCTAAGAACCATCTCGATTACGTCAGCTTTCAAACAAAGAAAAATTGGGTCAAAATCGTTTCGGTTTGGATACATATATATATCAAAATCGGAGCCACATATTATGCCACAGATAAACACACAGATACACAGATACACAGGTCAATCTTGTAACACCCCTTTTTTGCGTCGGGCATCGGGATTTAAAAAAATTAAATATTTCAACACAGCGGATATTTTATCCAAGTTTTATAATTTGGATAAATTATATATTATTATAATAAATTTTTTTTTGCGATATACATATAAGTGATATCGCAAAATACAAATGAAAAAATAAGATATAATTAAATCTCGGACGTCTATCTCTATTATTTATAATTTTAATTTTTTTTCTTAAAAGGTAATCTTATTTTATATTTCAATTGCTTCGTTCCAATTTAAACGATTTTATCTATTATCCTTTCTTTTTACATCTGTAATGCTGCTACTATAATATATTTATTTAACATAGAATTATAAAATAAATGAATTTAGAATAATTAAATTGTATTACAATATGGATAACATAATATATGTTTATTATGTCTATCTATCATGTGTACATACCTGTACATTTGGAAGCCCGTAGTGTCTCTGATAGGGTCGGTGTGGAGTAACCTTTAGCGAGACTGCTGGACAACTTGTCTGAACCTGGTAAAATTTGGAATAAATTATTTCATTTATTTTCTTTCAGAAATAAAATTTCTTCAAAAATAGCCTATGTATTTACCATTTTACCATTAGTGAGACTCAAATGTAAATAACTTCCAAATAAATATAATATTCGGAAAATAAAAAAAAGCCTAGATTCGTTATCGTCATATTATCATTAGCTTAATAAGTAATAATAGCATATTTAACTATAGTTATTGTTTGGATTTTCCAATGATTTAAACATTATAACCCATAATAAAAAAAATATTGAAACAATTTATTACCATGACTACATAATATATTTAGTACCTAATCTGATATTCTGAACTATTATGGATAAAATAAATAAATTAGTAAAAGCAAAAATTAAATAAAAAAAAAAAAGTTTCTGATAACAAAAATGTTCTAACTCCCACGCTAAAAAAGCTAATGTATCACTTCTAAATTGCTCCATACAATATGTTTGATGCTATTTTATTATCCAAATAAATATGTCGGGGTACTTTCGGACTGTCATGGTTATAAATCTTCCTGTGTAAGGGAGACTATCATCATTACTGGTGATCCACTCGCACAATTAACACGGCATTGTCTGGAGTACGGTTCCCATGAAATGTGACGTAACAAACAAAAGTGGGGTGCGCGAGCGCCGCGCGAAGCCGCATCGCCGACGCGCGCCATCTATTGTCACAATAATGCAACTAAAATGTCACTGTGAACCAGCACCATTATCTAACTGATTTATATTGTAATCTTTGCATGAACGCACATTGATTGTGTAATAATTGTTTGTTTCGGTTACAGTGGGGCTATGAGAACTGAAGTGCCTCGATATAGCATCGGATTAGCTTTGGTGTTAATAAAGTGTGCGATATTTTATTTGATTTTACAATTATGGGGTGCAGTGCCATTTGACTTTTAAAACTTGATTTAAGGTTCTCATTTTTTAATCTACAGTACCCAATACCATATAATATTATTTATTAGGATTTACTTAAATTTAAATAATAATTTCTATATTTTATAATTAACCAGCAATGATTTCAGAAAAGATCATGTTTCAGCAATGATTTAAACAAGCCTGTTACCTCGAAATATTTAAAAAAAGACCCACCAGAGGCAGTAACATATTATTGCTATCAATTATATTATTATTGCAGTAACTTACTCGTATTATTATTATTATTTTTATGTTAAGGTCGACAGACAGGCTAACGGTCCACTTGATGGTAGGTGGATACCGTCGCCTATAACACTTGGTTTGGATAAGGGATTAAGAGGGGATAAGGAAATGGGCTCTAGCATCCCTTACTCACCGAAACACAACAACAAGTATATGCTGTTATTTCACGGTTGTATTCTGTAAGGTTACTGCCGCCAGACGGGATGCCCGAATGACTGCGAAACGCAGTGTGGCCAATTAATAGGTACCAATTGCTAGTGGGTATGTTATTCATTATAGAACTCAGAATATTGATTTCAAAAACACAACTGATTTGACTGGTATGTATTGCTGCATACATACCTATGTATACATACATGTACATACATACATACATATATATGTAGGTATGAATGCACGAATGTATTCACTATAGAATCGCAGAATCGACTTATTGTTTTCAAAAACAGAACAAAATTGTCTTCAACAGAAGTGTAGGGGTTGTAAGTCCCTACATAAGATTTTTGTATTGTCAAAATATCTGTTGTTAACCCATCTGTTGACAAGTGTGCTTGAGGGATGCAAATTAAACCATTTTTAGTGTTGGACCTAATTTACTAATGACACTCATAGTTAACCGGACCTATAACAATATGATACTATGAGTGTCACTTAGTAGCAAGGAACCGCTTACTACTACTAGTCTTAAGAAGACCACAAACTGTTGCCGGTTATAATCAACCCGGTTGTCTGGTGAACATTGATTTATTTGCACATGTTTTTTGATAATAATGTATAATCTTAGTTGACCTTGCTAGTGACATACAATGTGGGCTCTAGCTGCTACAAAGCTTCGCTTTCCTCATACAAACATGCATTTTTGTTCTACGTGCTTGAAACTGCTGAGCAGCTAAAATTTATCTAGGTGATTGATTGCGTTGACTTATTTTAACCATTGTTTTATTTCTATATGATAAACAAATTATTGACATTATTAACAAATTTAATAATTGCATGTACGTAACAGCGTACAAGAAGGTATCTAATGCTAAACGTATCATGCCTATTGCTAGTAAGTAGAATTAATTATAGAAGCGCATCTGACTTATTGATATTTTAATATTGACTTCTTGACTTATTAATTTCAAAAATAGGACAGAATCGATTTCATCAGTAGGTATGTGTTGCTGGTATGTTCAGCAATACATTGCTGTTAACTGTATTATATTGATTATATTTATAGAGTGTATATATTATATATTAATTCACTGAGAGCATTATATTGATTTATTAATTATAGTGTGATTATTAATTAAGATTGTTTTATTAATTTCAAAAATAGGACAGAATCGATTTCATCAGTAGGTATGTGTTGCTGGTATGTTCAGCAATACATTGCTGTTAACTGTATTATATTGATTATATGTATAGAGTGTATATATTATATATTAATTCACTGAGAGCATTATATTGATTTATTAATTATAGTGTGATTATTAATTAAGATTGTTTTATTAATTTCAAAAATAGGACAGAATCGATTTCATCAGTAGGTATGTGTTGCTGGTATGTTCAGCAATACATTGCTGTTAACTGTATTATATTGATTATATGTATAGAGTGTATATATTATATATTAATTCACTGAGAGCATTATATTGATTTATTAATTATAGTGTGATTATTAATTAAGATTGTTTTATTAATTTCAAAAATAGGACAGAATCGATTTCATCAGTAGGTATGTGTTGCTGGTATGTTCAGCAATACATTGCTGTTAACTGTATTATATTGATTATATGTATAGAGTGTATATATTATATATTAATTCACTGAGAGCATTATATTGATTTATTAATTATAGTGTGATTATTAATTAAGATTGTTTTATTAATTTCAAAAAGAGGACAGAATCGATTTCATCAGTAGGTATGTGTTGCTGGTATGTTCAGCAATACATTGCTGTTAACTGTATTATATTGATTATATGTATAGAGTGTATATATTATATATTAATTCACTGAGAGCATTATATTGATTTATTAATTATAGTGTGATTATTAATTAAGATTGTTTTATTAATTTCAAAAATAGGACAGAATCGATTTCATCAGTAGGTATGTGTTGCTGGTATGTTCAGCAATACATTGCTGTTAACTGTATTATATTGATTATATTTATAGAGTGTATATATTATATATTAATTCACTGAGAGCATTATATTGATTTATTAATTATAGTGTGATTATTAATTAAGATTGTTTTATTAATTTCAAAAATAGGACAGAATCGATTTCATCAGTAGGTATGTGTTGCTGGTATGTTCAGCAATACATTGCTGTTAACTGTATTATATTGATTATATGTATAGAGTGTATATATTATATATTAATTCACTGAGAGCATTATATTGATTTATTAATTATAGTGTGATTATTAATTAAGATTGTTTTATTAATTTCAAAAATAGGACAGAATCGATTTCATCAGTAGGTATGTGTTGCTGGTATGTTCAGCAATACATTGCTGTTAACTGTATTATATTGATTATATTTATAGAGTGTATATATTATATATTAATTCACTGAGAGCATTATATTGATTTATTAATTATAGTGTGATTATTAATTAAGATTGTTTTATTAATTTCAAAAATAGGACAGAATCGATTTCATCAGTAGGTATGTGTTGCTGGTATGTTCAGCAATACATTGCTGTTAACTGTATTATATTGATTATATGTATAGAGTGTATATATTATATATTAATTCACTGAGAGCATTATATTGATTTATTAATTATAGTGTGATTATTAATTAAGATTGTTTTATTAATTTAAAAAATAGGACAGAATCGATTTCATCAGTAGGTATGTGTTGCTGGTATGTTCAGCAATACATTGCTGTTAACTGTATTATATTGATTATATGTATAGAGTGTATATATTATATATTAATTCACTGAGAGCATTATATTGATTTATTAATTATAGTGTGATTATTAATTAAGATTGTTTTATTAATTTCAAAAATAGGACAGAATCGATTTCATCAGTAGGTATGTGTTGCTGGTATGTTCAGCAATACATTGCTGTTAACTGTATTATATTGATTATATGTATAGAGTGTATATATTATATATTAATTCACTGAGAGCATTATATTGATTTATTAATTATAGTGTGATTATTAATTAAGATTGTTTTATTAATTTCAAAAAGAGGACAGAATCGATTTCATCAGTAGGTATGTGTTGCTGGTATGTTCAGCAATACATTGCTGTTAACTGTATTATATTGATTATATGTATAGAGTGTATATATTATATATTAATTCACTGAGAGCATTATATTGATTTATTAATTATAGTGTGATTATTAATTAAGATTGTTTTATTAATTTCAAAAATAGGACAGAATCGATTTCATCAGTAGGTATGTGTTGCTGGTATGTTCAGCAATACATTGCTGTTAACTGTATTATATTGATTATATTTATAGAGTGTATATATTATATATTAATTCACTGAGAGCATTATATTGATTTATTAATTATAGTGTGATTATTAATTAAGATTGTTTTATTAATTTCAAAAATAGGACAGAATCGATTTCATCAGTAGGTATGTGTTGCTGGTATGTTCAGCAATACATTGCTGTTAACTGTATTATATTGATTATATGTATAGAGTGTATATATTATATATTAATTCACTGAGAGCATTATATTGATTTATTAATTATAGTGTGATTATTAATTAAGATTGTTTTATTAATTTCAAAAATAGGACAGAATCGATTTCATCAGTAGGTATGTGTTGCTGGTATGTTCAGCAATACATTGCTGTTAACTGTATTATATTGATTATATGTATAGAGTGTATATATTATATATTAATTCACTGAGAGCATTATATTGATTTATTAATTATAGTGTGATTATTAATTAAGATTGTTTTATTAATTTCAAAAATAGGACAGAATCGATTTCATCAGTAGGTATGTGTTGCTGGTATGTTCAGCAATACATTGCTGTTAACTGTATTATATTGATTATATGTATAGAGTGTATATATTATATATTAATTCACTGAGAGCATTATATTGATTTATTAATTATAGTGTGATTATTAATTAAGATTGTTTTATTAATTTCAAAAAGAGGACAGAATCGATTTCATCAGTAGGTATGTGTTGCTGGTATGTTCAGCAATACATTGCTGTTAACTGTATTATATTGATTATATGTATAGAGTGTATATATTATATATTAATTCACTGAGAGCATTATATTGATTTATTAATTATAGTGTGATTATTAATTAAGATTGTTTTATTAATTTCAAAAATAGGACAGAATCGATTTCATCAGTAGGTATGTGTTGCTGGTATGTTCAGCAATACATTGCTGTTAACTGTATTATATTGATTATATTTATAGAGTGTATATATTATATATTAATTCACTGAGAGCATTATATTGATTTATTAATTATAGTGTGATTATTAATTAAGATTGTTTTATTAATTTCAAAAATAGGACAGAATCGATTTCATCAGTAGGTATGTGTTGCTGGTATGTTCAGCAATACATTGCTGTTAACTGTATTATATTGATTATATGTATAGAGTGTATATATTATATATTAATTCACTGAGAGCATTATATTGATTTATTAATTATAGTGTGATTATTAATTAAGATTGTTTTATTAATTTCAAAAATAGGACAGAATCGATTTCATCAGTAGGTATGTGTTGCTGGTATGTTCAGCAATACATTGCTGTTAACTGTATTATATTGATTATATTTATAGAGTGTATATATTATATATTAATTCACTGAGAGCATTATATTGATTTATTAATTATAGTGTGATTATTAATTAAGATTGTTTTATTAATTTCAAAAATAGGACAGAATCGATTTCATCAGTAGGTATGTGTTGCTGGTATGTTCAGCAATACATTGCTGTTAACTGTATTATATTGATTATATGTATAGAGTGTATATATTATATATTAATTCACTGAGAGCATTATATTGATTTATTAATTATAGTGTGATTATTAATTAAGATTGTTTTATTAATTTCAAAAATAGGACAGAATCGATTTCATCAGTAGGTATGTGTTGCTGGTATGTTCAGCAATACATTGCTGTTAACTGTATTATATTGATTATATGTATAGAGTGTATATATTATATATTAATTCACTGAGAGCATTATATTGATTTATTAATTATAGTGTGATTATTAATTAAGATTGTTTTATTAATTTCAAAAATAGGACAGAATCGATTTCATCAGTAGGTATGTGTTGCTGGTATGTTCAGCAATACATTGCTGTTAACTGTATTATATTGATTATATGTATAGAGTGTATATATTATATATTAATTCACTGAGAGCATTATATTGATTTATTAATTATAGTGTGATTATTAATTAAGATTGTTTTATTAATTTCAAAAAGAGGACAGAATCGATTTCATCAGTAGGTATGTGTTGCTGGTATGTTCAGCAATACATTGCTGTTAACTGTATTATATTGATTATATGTATAGAGTGTATATATTATATATTAATTCACTGAGAGCATTATATTGATTTATTAATTATAGTGTGATTATTAATTAAGATTGTTTTATTAATTTCAAAAATAGGACAGAATCGATTTCATCAGTAGGTATGTGTTGCTGGTATGTTCAGCAATACATTGCTGTTAACTGTATTATATTGATTATATGTATAGAGTGTATATATTATATATTAATTCACTGAGAGCATTATATTGATTTATTAATTATAGTGTGATTATTAATTAAGATTGTTTTATTAATTTCAAAAATAGGACAGAATCGATTTCATCAGTAGGTATGTGTTGCTGGTATGTTCAGCAATACATTGCTGTTAACTGTATTATATTGATTATATTTATAGAGTGTATATATTATATATTAATTCACTGAGAGCATTATATTGATTTATTAATTATAGTGTGATTATTAATTAAGATTGTTTTATTAATTTCAAAAATAGGACAGAATCGATTTCATCAGTAGGTATGTGTTGCTGGTATGTTCAGCAATACATTGCTGTTAACTGTATTATATTGGTTATATGTATAGAGTGTATATATTATATATTATATATTAATTCACTGAGAGCATTATATTGATTTATTAATTATAGTGTGACTATTAATTAAGATTGTTTTATTAATTTCAAAAATAGAATAGAATTATCGGTAATAATAGTTATGTATTTGGCATAGACGCTGCTGATTGTAGGTTCGAATTTTAATAGAACTATATAAGCGTTTATTGCAATAATCGTTCGAAATAATTTAATAGGTATTATTGACGATTGGGAAGATAGTGACCGCCGTCAAAGCCGTCTGCTAACTTAGACGGGCCTCCGTCGACTAATGAATATAAATTGTGAAACAAGGCCGTACCCCAGCCCTTTCGTTTATGCAATAAACATTAAAAAAATCAATATACGCTCACCTATCAGGCCCGTTGTAAACATGATTTATTGATATATATTTTATCACGATACGATCTAAAGTACGGCGTCGTAATTGATGACAATTGCAGTGTATAAGCTATACTCACTGTAAAATTATTGAAGCAGTGGTAAAATTGAGAGGTTCGCTTAAAAAACAATTAAATACTGGTCCAGTCCAGAGAATTAAAGGTAATGTTCAATAAATTCAAGGGGATAAGCGTTTAAAAAATTTGGTTGATTATTGTCAAGGAATAAAGTATACTTACTTATACCGTTTTTTTTTTAATTAAAAACAACCACAACACTAATTAGTCGTTGCGTTTATAATTCAACGAAGGTAAAGCGTTTTATGGAAAATGAGTCTAAACAAAATATTTTATATTTTTTAAAAACTTGAACCTTGTTATTAATAAATATGTTTTAGGTATACACTACATATAGAAGACAAATATAGAAAAATGAAATTATTAACAAAACTGATTTTTAAAAATTTATTTATTCGAGTTACATTTTAGTCTTTTACGAATCTTTTAAAATTTTATTAAGTGATTATTTTATAGGTACCTAGTAGTTATTAATTTAATACAATGCCAGACAGGTTTACGCCTCTCCAGATGGGTTATCGTTTATCAACCGAAGGTTCTTAAATGTTCAAAAAAAATATGTTTAATTGTATGTTACATTTATTTTATACAAACCTATTATTAATTTATTAAATAATATATTTACAAATTATATACTAAATTAAGCTTTGGTCCCCTAGGCAGGGTGCCAAGCATGCTGGCTGCATTACCTCGTTGTATTGCAAGACTGATTTGCTGACCGAGGTAATGGCCAGCTCTGGGATCGCCAGTTATGTCGACTAAACGTTTTGATAAAATGTTGAAGAATTTTAGCGCGTTGGGACCCCACGGACCCAAAGATTCGACCCAATGTTTAATTATTTTTTGACTCAAAACACACTCCATACCCGTTTAATGTTTCGAGGTATGTTTAAGAAAACATATTCCCTCGAAACTTTCTACCTGCTCTGCTCCAGGATTAAATTAACCTTTCGTAATTATTATATTGGCATAGTCTCCGTATGTAAAACGCGTACATTACAATACTATACGAAGTACCCTAAAATACACGCTTACACAGTTTCATTACTGCCTCCTAATTTATTATAACCATTTGTAGATTCCAATGTCGATAGCCCAGCTAAATGTTGGTAAGCGTTCGCAGAGGGTGTTCCACAATCATTTTCGTGTTAACAACTCTTTAGCTAAGCTCCCGGACTCTTATAAATTTTTATATATTGCTCTTAATGACTGAAAGATTAGGGGCAGTTCGCTGGGAGCGTGAGTTTTTGCACTTATTTGAATTTTATGTAAATATACTTAACGCTCGGCTTACTTTGTTTATTACTTATTCTGTGAACGTACTTCGGCTCGTCTATCCATCAAGTCCAGCGGGGAGGCTCTTGCAGAATGAAGCGTTTGTATTCATTATTACAACTAGCTTTTGTTCACGGATTCGTGTGGATGGATTAATTGAGAAACAGTATTTAAAACAGCTGAATATTGAATTTTAGCAAAAAAAATCCTTAATGATATATATGTAAATATCCTTCAAACAAACGTCTACATTTTTAAAATCAGACAGTAAACATTCTTTTATTACATTTTAATATGTATTTTTAAATTTATTATATTAGGCTGGGTACCTAACGTACTATAATTTATATAGCTTTGATATGTTTCAACACTGCCTAGAAGGACCGGTAGAAATATGTTTCTGAAAACCGACTTTTCGTTAGGTATATATGTAGGTTCTAGTTGCGTGGCAGATAAACAACTAAAGCGACCCTATTATTCTATTTTATCAAAGGTAGATAGAACGCCGAAGGCGTTGAATAAAAGAGAACGAATAAAATGCAACCGGCAAAAATACTCTCGGCGGCTTTAAATATGAAAATACACGACTGTATTACTGTATAATAACTTCATAACGCCGGTAAAAACAAGATAAGAGGGGGAATCGTAGCGAAATTCAACTCGCAAAACATCCAAATTTGTTTTTACAGAGTTACATCGCTAACCATAAATTCAAACCTGCACAAATGCACAACCGAGAATTTTCAACTGCAAAATTTCCATCGAAAGGCCCGCTCGTTAAAACCCGGGAAACCGGTCCGCTTACCCCCGGCTAAGTTTCGAAATAATGAACTCGACGGAGATAATAAAATTTTATTTTTGCGTCACAACTAGTATTTATTAAGGCTGTGTGCAGATGATCTCCTGGTAGCGGAGGGGAGCGCGGGGCAACAGGGTTGGGCGGGTTGCGTTGCCATGGCGACGGCTGAGTAAAATATCCCGCACGCCCCCGTTATGCTCCCTTGAGAGCGATTGTTATCTATGTGGAAGATGCTCGCTCCCCACCTTGCCTTCCGCCGCTTTATACCTACGCAGAATCTCCGCATCTAATCTGAAAGGGTTCAAAGTTGCTATGTGGCCGCCGCAAAAAGAACTTTAATGTCGTGTATGAAAAACCTTT
Source organism: Bembecia ichneumoniformis (assembly GCA_910589475.2). Taxonomy (NCBI): domain Eukaryota; kingdom Metazoa; phylum Arthropoda; class Insecta; order Lepidoptera; family Sesiidae; genus Bembecia; species Bembecia ichneumoniformis. The sequence goes on along the minus strand of OU342530.1, from coordinate 2,765,820 downwards.
TTTTACTATCGCTACTGTTCGTATAGCACGTGAGGTGATCGATAACATTCTTTGTGAGCGACAGTCGTTGTATGTCATTTTATAGGTATTTCACGGAAATAGCGGACCTTAAAAATAGAGATATCGGGGTATTGATACAGCAAACCGATGATGATGTATGTATACCTTTATTGTGTTAAAATCTACAGACATGCTGACGGTCCACTTGATGATAGGTGGCGCTTATAACACAGAAACGCCATAGGTGCTGCAAGTGCGCTGGCGACTATAGTAGGATTAAGGACAAGGGATTGGGAAATGAGTTCTAGCATCCCTTACTCACTCACCGAAACACAACAGCACACATGCTGTTGTGTCTTCTGTAAGGGGGTGGTTACAGCAGCCACACGGTCCGACCAAATGACACAGTGTGCCCCTGCTACTACTTTTCAAATCCAAACTCCTGAGGCAGGAACCAGGACTCTTGAGGCTGAGCGTTAAGACAGACACCCTAACTTCCTCATACTTAGAAAACACTATAGGAAATATTATAATGGTATTTCTTACCAAGCCCCTTGTTCTTCTCTAACGACCCCAACATAGATTCTTCTGTACGAGAGGTCCTTCCGAATCCTAGGGTTGTGCTTGTCGCATCTTGGCCCAGTTGTCCGCCGTAAAAATCACCGAATGCAGTCGCGCTCCCTAGGAGCCCTGACCTGTCCTGTAGTGCTGCTTTCGCTTTCTCCACGCTCTGTTTCAACTGCTCGAATGTCGACTGATGTAACCTGTACGGGGGCCATTCTGTGGACGGCCATGGCTCTTCTTTGAGAGCGCTCCGTTTTAGTTCCAAAGCTCCACCGTAGGAGCAACTGCTTTCGTACATTGCAGCTTTGATGCCGGCACGGAGTGCGGTAGCACACTTCAGTCCGCGAAGATCCACCCTGGAAATAATAATATTGTATTATATAGTGTAAACACAATTTATTTGTAACCGTATACAAGCATATTAACACGACTGTTTTCCAATCAATCAATATATAATAAAATCGGGACCGAGCTGTGTCTTTACATTAAATATTTTTTCAAAAAAACAATTTGTACACGTATGTACTTATGTTATCGAGGTTAAAAAAATAGTTTTTAGGATTTTTGTCTGTTTGTCTATGCGTTTGTGCACGCTAATCTCAGAAACGGCATAACCGATTTGAAAGCGGTTTTCACTGGTGTATTATAACAAGCTTCCCATAACATTTAGTGTTTGTTTCATTCAAATAGATTTAAAAACAAAAAAGTTACGCGCCATACCCGAATACCACGCGTACGAAGTTGCGAGCACAGCTAGTACCTACATAATAAAATCATAAATGAGCCCTGTCTGAAATAAATTCGTAACATTAAATACTTTTTCAATAAAACAATTATTTATGCTACTTTTAGTTTAAAAACTATTTTTTTGAACTCAGTAACATAAAAAATTAGTAGGTACATGTTACGGAGGTCAAAAAATAGTTTTTAGAATTATTTTCAGTTTGTTGCTAATCTTAGAAAGGGTGTATTTCTCAGATGTCCTGTAACATTTAATGTTTGTTTCATTCCAATCGGTATAAAAACAAAAAGCTAATTTTATTGAAATAATACTCGCCATTCTATAGTTAGAAACGCGCTTCGATCGATTCGATGTTATTCCTAATATCACTCGTACCAAGTCACGGGCCAAGCTAGTATACATATTTATTGTGATACGATCTGAATAGTAGGCTGATGGTCTACTCGATATAAGTGGCTTCCGTCGCCTAGTTATACCTAAGTCTAGGAATAATACATAAGCAACACCAGACGGGATGAGTGTGTGTAGCTGTCCACAATAAGTCAAAGATAAGAGACAAGAGAAAAGAATTGGTAGGCTCAATTTTCATTTATTTGTGCAATATTAATTAAAAGCACATGTAAAAGTGCGTGTTATTTATTTATAAGTGTTGTGTTTTGGTAAGTGAATCTAGGATGCCGGAGACCATTTCCCTATCCCATCCTACTATGATACTATGATCAGCAGCACACTTGCAGCACCCTGTGGTTTCAAGATTATTTGATGATGCCGCTGGATTTAGCACAGCAGTGATTAATGTGCCTGCAGTCCAGCCTACTTGCGACCATATTTAGAATGTTGTTGGTACTTCCCCATACCCTACGCACCAGGATGCGCTGCAGAATCGAGGTAATCCCAACACCACCCTAAAAGCATTATTGTCTTGTACCCTGAGAGCGTTGTAAGCGCTTTGAGTATATCTAGACCACAAATTGCACGTGTAAAAACAAGAACAAAATGCTCTGAACAAAAAAGTGATCTTCACTTTTCTAGAGCAACGTGACAGCGCTCTCCTTCATCGTATTTGAGGTAGGGAGTCAATATGTAACCGAAATATTTAATTTTTGGACCTTTTGTATTTCGCAATTATTTATAAATACAGGTGGAGGTTTACTGAATTGCTTGCATGTGATTTTCATATAATGAAAAAAAAAAAGTTTTGACTTTTGAAAAAAATTTAATTAAAATCAATTTTCCATCTAAGAATTTTTCTTAGTTCAAAATGTAGGATAAACTCTGAATAGAAGTTTCTTAAAGTAGAATAGGAACATAGCTATTTAGGCATTTGTGTACAATTAAAAAAAGAGAAAAATCTCAAGACATGTGTGTTTAATTGGATATAAATATGGTATAATATTATATATCATATTTGATATAATATATAGTGTCTATATGTAAAATTCCATAATTTTAATTGTGTTAGTTTCTCTACCAATTATATACGTATTATCATACAAGTAGGTAAATTACAAATTGGTATCTACTTATAAGTGCCCAGTAGTGAACACTGCGTTTCGCAGTGATTTGGGCAACCCGTCGGGCGGTAGTCCCTTACAGAAGACCACCGTGAATTAACAGCTCGTGTGCTGTTGTATTTCGGTGAGTGAGTGAGGGATGCCAGGAACCATTTCCCTAATCCTTCCCAATCCCTTATCCTTAATCCTACTGTAGTTGGCAGCGCACTTGTAGCAGGCGTCGTCTATAACAAAGCGTTGCTTATGTTATAAACGAGCCACCTCAGCCTGTCTGCCGACTTTGTTAAAAAAAAACTACTTATTATTGTGTTACTGAAACATACTCATGTAGAAATATCCATTCAAAAATTGTGTTAGCATACTGAATAAGGAAACAACAAATTTGTCAAGCAACTTATAAAGTGGCAATGTAAAGATGATTAACAGCAATCTTTTGCTAACGTTCGTTGCTTGTTAAGGGATTCCTTAATTTAAACTTCCGTCTTATTTACTTAATATATTAATCTTAGATTTAATAAAAATTGCTACGTGTATACACTCGAACTAATAGAAGTCAAGCAGAAACTTAGTAACTTTCTCCAATATGCATATTTTACTATAATTATGTCTGTTATTGACATATGTTAATATGCACGGAATAGAAAAAACAAGTATGTATATGAATATGTATCAAATATATATATAAGTATGTATTAATACAAGATAATACAAGATCTTAAAGAGTATCTACTCAAATTTTCTTTATCATGCCATGGGAATGAATTCTGATCCACTGTTCAGGAACAGAAACAATTATTTATTCATTAAATAGGTTTTAAAAGAAACACTTTTTAACGTCAATTTACCCAGAGAAAAATAGCGAAGATTACCCAGAAAACAGAAACCCCGAAGGAAACTAAGAATTATTTTTGTTGTCTTTAAAATATAATGTAAAACAATTAAAATTAACAGTTTTTATACAGAAATCACAGTATAAGTATACAATATTAAACATTGTATGAGCTCAGAATCGCTTAAATCCTGGCTTCCTTATCGCTTAAATAACTTCGAACAAAGTTTGGTTTTGATTACACTTTTAAATTTACTTATAGATGAGGCTCTAATTATCTCAGGATGATTTAAGTAAAATAATTAATTAATATGATTCGCTTGGTTGCATGTGCCTTTTAAATGACTAAAATGCACATATTTATATTAGCATGCCATCTTTCGCCAATAGAATTCTAACAATTAGTGAAGTGATAGATTTAATTATTTAAGTGATAAATTAAGGATTTTGTCACTCGTCAGCATCATTACCTCATATCGGATATTCTTTTCCTTTTCAATGGCCTTTTCTCTTTCCTGGGCTTTTCCGTGGTGACAGATATCATGTGGTATCACATGACAGTGATACCACTTTAGTTTAAACACAAAACATTCACTTCAACTGATGACTGCACTGATATTAGACCGCAATTTTTGTTCATCACTTAGGAGGATGTTGGGATCTTCGAAGCGGAACTCTATCACACCACTTGGGTCGTTTACATTGAATCTTCTTATTGAGTTATAATAAGGGCTGCATTGAAAATCCCAACCAGTGATGATCGCTTAACAGTAGCGATTCGTCGACTGTACTGCTGAGCCGTGCGCGCCAACGGTTAAATTGATTGCATCCGGCATAAGGGAAATGTGTCGTATAACCAATTTATATTTACTGCTCGATTTGACCACGGACGTGAATTGTCCTTTTCAAGTGTTTTATTTTAATATTTTAATTACCTCGTTACACAAATGAAGCTTGTTCAATATGTTTATCAGCAATCTTTAACACACAAGTCAAATTTTATTGTACCCTTACTCGCTTAGTTGTAATATATATTTAAATTGTTAAACTCAAAACAATTTTTATTGATGTTTTAATAACGTATCATTGTAGAAATAGGAACTAGCCATTTGCGTTGATTGTCGTCATGTAAGCCACTTTATCGCAGGAAGTCAGTACATTACCTTATTATATGCGGTAAAAAGTGGCATCCGTTGAGCCACACAGTGTTCTCAGGTGATTTAACCTTGACTACTCACATATTCGATGTTGGACATATTAAAAATTTCATTTGAATTTTTATACATACAGGAAGCGACAACAATTTATTTCCTTGAGTGTCGAATCACTGGTTCCGTGGGGTCTCAACTTAATTTCTTTAACATTTTATCAAAACTCTTAGTCGACATAACTGGCGACTCCAAAGCTAGGCTATTACCTCGGTCAGCAAATCAGCCTTGCAATACAACGAGGTAATGCAGTCAGCAAGCTTGAAACCCGCCTAAGGAATCCAAGCTTGATATGATGCAAAATCTTTATATATAAAAATGAATCCCCATTTCTCCTGGTCACGGCATCACGCGTGAACGGGTAGACCGATTTTAATTCGGTTTTCGCCAATGGAAAGAGGTATAAACGGGGAATGTTTTATGGTATATAAAAATTGCACGCCGGGCGAAGCCGGGGGCGGGCCGCTAGTTTGTAAATATATTTAAATCATTAATTAATTTTTTTTTTTCATAATTTTTTCTGTGATCTTGAACTTTTAACGTTAGACATAATTTTTGTTTATATATTTTACAGAGACTATAACGAAAAGGTGTGCGGAAAGAACCGCTTTATCTATACCGACTTCGCATTCAAGAAGACATCATGCATGATGTTTGCTGCATGCCCTAACAGCAGCTTAACCATGCACTATGCTTTAATTTGCAGAACGTCATGAAAGCACAGTTCTATAAAAACTATATATGCGTTGCTTACTCGGGTCATGTATTTGGACTAAATCCTCGATTTGGGGCAAGTGATCGATTTGATACGATTTCGATAATCTATATCGATACAAAAAGAAGTCTACTCACTGACATATCAAAAGATTTTATTCCAAACAGAGCACTGCTGTACGTATATAGAGAATATTAGAATAGAGACATGTATATTAAATGAAAAAAGAATTTTTCAAATTCCTATAAAACTCAGATATTTCCAGAGATTAGAGCCGGAGTCTACCAAAGCGGAGCGGAGATGCGTATGGAATGCATATGGACTAGAGCGGAGACATGTGCGGCAAGCCAAACTCAATATCAAGGGTTATTGCTAATGCAACTGAAAATATGCTAAATTGCTATTTCCAAATATAGGTATATAGTGTTAATATTATAAAATTGCAAATTGTTGAAGAAGAAATAGACTTAAAAATAATTATTTGTAAATTGTATCTATCTTGTCATAGCCATCTTTACTGTCATCTATCGCAACCAGTCATGATGATGTACCAAGTTTTTCGATAGGTTTTCGATTCCGAATATCGCTAAATTTCAAATTTTTTGGTTTTAGTTTTTATTTGCAAAATATTAGCCGTAGATATAATGATAAATTTGTAATATCTTTGAAGTAATAGTATTTGGCTACCATTGTACTCTTAACAGTTTATTCGGCGAAGTAGATCCCGTAATGTTAGTGGTCACTTATCACGAGGCAAATCGACCGCGAAATTAGGTATTTCGCAGACCTCCGAGGGTTGAGGTCTGGTCAAGCGCAGTTTTAAAATAATATTCTATAACATTTCTGATTTTATACAATAGATTTATTAACCACATTTAAAGTTAACAGACACTATGTTTATATTTTAATAATTGATCCAGATATTATGCCCAATATGTCTAAACAATAACAAAAAATATATTTAAAGCTTATACTTAAGCCGTACAAGTAAGAAGTGCTAACAGCTTTTGATGACATTTACACCCGGCGGCATCATCGCGTCGGTCGCGTTTCGGGGTTACGAAGGAAAGCTTATCCATACTAGTCCATACTAATATTATAAATGTGAAAGTAACTCTGTCTGTCTGTCTGTTATCTTTTCACGCCTAAACCGCTGAACCGATCATCACGAAATTTTGCATATACGTTGTAAGAGATGCAGGAAAGGACATAGGTTACCTTTTGTCCAGAAAAAAAAGTACTGTTCCCTAGGGATCATCTAACGCCTGGAAAAGCTATAACTGCAATAAAGATGTTAGACGTTACACTGCTCATATATTTAGTGGGGCGTTATTTTTTATTTTTCAACGCGGGCGAAGCCGCTGGCAGCAGCTAGTTCTCTATAATAATAGGCATGATGACAGATTTTGAAATTCCCTTCCATAATGTAGATATACGTCTACCATATCCGAAAAAAACAAAATATTTCAGCAAAAAACTAAACTTCAACGCCAATTATTGAATGTTTTTAAATCTATTTTGAATTACTCGCGAAAACGCTCTTAGGTGTCATGGCGTCGCGTCCGATGACCCGTGACGTCACCGACACCTCATCAAATTTTTCATTCTGTCAAAGCAAAGTCAAGCAACGCGATGGCACTTACCTGGGCGTGACGTCATTGGAAGTTTGCGCGTAAATTTTACAAAAAAACATTTTTCAATATTCAGCCACATGCCGTTCCAGTCGCACCATGCAATCAATCTGTCAATGTCACTCTGCAACAGTGAAACATCACTGGTCTCATTTATTATGCGTGAGAATTTTAAGTCATCAGCGAACAAATATGGAGTGGAAAATTCAAAACAGTCTGGAACATCGTTTATAAATATATTAAACAAGACTGGTCCCAAATGCGATCCCTGAGGAACGCCAGAAGCAACATTCGACAAATTTGACTGGTAACCATTTAGCACCACATAGAACGAGCGACCAATAAGGTATGACCTAGCCCATTCAAGCAAATTTCCCGTGAATCCATATACCGAAAGTTTCCAGAGCAAAATGTTATGCTGAACCCTGTCAAACGCCTTACTAAAATCAGTGTACACAACATCGACTTCTTTATGAGTATCCATAGCCTCAATCAAATTTTCCGTGAAAGTCATGAGGTTAGTGCATGTTGATCTAGCAGGGACAAATCCATACTGATTATCAGTAATAAATTGTTTAAAATGACTCTGAAAGATCGGGCACAATAAAGATTCAAACACTTTGGCAACTGCTGATAAAATAGAAATTGGTCTATAGTTACTGATTAAAGTTTCATCACCGCTTTTATGAATAGGAATAACTTTTGCTGTTTTCCACAAATCTGGAAAGATGCCTGAACTTAGTGATTTGTTAAAAATTAAAGATAGAGGTAAGGCTAAGGTTGAGGCACACGACCTCAGGAAAATAGCTGGAATATTATCTGGTCCAGCACCCTTTGTTGCATCTAGGGTCCGCAACTTCCTCATAACACACTCTGGATTCAAAACTATCGACGACAAACACGGGCTATTAATTTTTAGGTATTTTAACCTGTTTGACCTAGGTTCGAATATTCCTTGACTGACAGAATTATAGGTAGAAGAGAAATGTGCTAGAAACATGTTGCAAATGTCAATACCATTAGATGAAGTATGTATTTCATTTCTCATGGAAGACGGGTAAGAACCAGTTCCACCCCGCCTGGATTTAATATATGACCAAAAAACCTTTGCATTTGAAGCTACAGATAAGGATACAGATAAGGACATAGGGCACCTTTGAATAGGATTTGAATTCGGTTTTCAATTTTGTATTGTGGCAAGCTTCTCGTGACATTTAGTTTATGTTTCATTCCAATCGGTTTAGAAACTAAAAAGTTACGCGCTATACCAGCTATACCGAATACCACGCATACGAAGTTGCGGACTCAGCTGTATTTAATATATCTTTAAAGCTATTGAGTAAATCACAATACCTGCCTAAGACCAATACATAAGTCGCCAGGCAATCCTATTATGATTTGACTAATAGAAAGTTGAACATATGTAATTGCATTATTAACCCCATAACTATAAAAAAAAAATATTTTTTAAAACATCTTAAATTATGGTAATAAAGGATATATTTGCTTATAACAAACATTTACCCAGAAGCATGGTTTGGCACAGACCGCCGAAACGCATAACAAATGCAAACGATTGCTTTAATGTTTTCATATCTGTAACCAGTTCTAACATTCATTTTCTTATATATATTTTTTTTTATTAGATCAGGGTAGCGCTTGACCACCATCTCACCTGATGTGAGGTGTAGATGTGGCCGAAGGTGGACCACGCTTACCCAGTAAATGCCCATTTACCCTTGTTTTGAAGACCCCGAGGTTGTAGTTCTGTGGGAACACAGACGCAGGCAATGAGTTCCACTCCTTAGCAGTCCGAACAAGGAAGGTGGAACTTTGAAAATATTTTAACACTATAATGATTCCAATAATTTACACAAATATTATAAACCTATACGAGTATATAAAAATGAATCCCCATTTCCCTTGGTCACGGCACCACGCGTGAACGGGTAGACCGATTTTAATTCGGTTTTCACTAATGGAAAGAGGGATAAACGGGGAATGTTCTTATATATAAAAATTGCACGCCGGGCGAAGCCGGGGGCGGGTCGCTAGTGATATATAATAAATATTATGACAAGGACTAACATCGGACCGAACACATTTTTTTATCAAAATGAGCGCAACCTAATAACGTATGAATTAAGCTTCTGGGAGATAGATATTCGAACAGATTTTGGAAGGTTTTTTTTTTAAATATTGTGTAAAATATGAAAAAAGAAATAAAAATAGTAGATTAAAACTTTAGTACAGAACTAAAATTAATTAATAAGCTTTAAAAATAATTTAGTTGTCGATGAAAATTTTTATTACTGTGACGAGAAAGTTTTTTTATGGGCAGTAATTTACTATTTTTTTTTTCTCAGAAAATATAAATTTATTGTATAAATCTGCCATATTCAAACTTTTTTAAATATAGTCTAATATGCTCTGTATGAAAATAAAGCCTTAATCACGCTACCGTAAAAGTACCTACTGGAAATTGTATTTTGAATTTTAACTTGATAAGCTTTGAAATATTAGTTTAGTTTGATAGTTTGATGAGAGGTTTTCGATTGTATAAATTTTATAAAGTGAACGTGATTTCATTAAATCTCTTAATTCTAAGTCTAACATGTTCAGATTTATTTATTTCTAGATTATCTTATGTTTTTAATTATACTTTTTAGGTGATATCATAATCGAGTATATCATAATGAAATTGAAGTATTATTTTTTAAAGTAGCGTTCCTGGACTCTTATTAACCTACTTAAAATTCTCAATAAAGTATTTACAATTTACGAAGGTCGTTAACCATAAAACGTATATAACTCGCACGAGGTAAGTAAAACAAGATTACTTTGTTTTACTATATCTACAATAGATACAATCCCAAGCGACAGCAAACAATCATTAAATTATATTATGCATATAAATAAACAAACATACATTATTTTTATTATACTTTTGAGATAGTTTCATTGACGTGTCGTGTCAAATATCTTATAATTTGTAACAATGCGGCTATACTTGATGTTATAAATTTGTCGTGTCTAAATTACAAATCAAGATTGTTTATTTATTTTTAAATACAAATTCAATGACTTTCTAAAATGTACATATTATTATAAAATAAATATTATGACAATCAATTATTATAAAATTATAATATATAATCATATTATTATAAAATAATATTAGACTATATTATTATGGTTATCCGCCTCCGACTCTTTTTCTGCTAACTTCTCACCGACTTCTAATTTTGATACATTTTTACTAATGGAAACAGCGATAAACGTGGAAAGGTTATTGTTTGCACAAAAAAATGGTTTGTTCGCATAAGGACAGATTCGCAAAAAGACAGATTCTTTCATCCTTGCGAAGTCGTTGGGGGGTCGATAGTGAAATATAATTCACTTTAAAGCTGTATTATGTATAAAATTATTTATTTATGTTATTATTTTTTGATCACCCAAGTAACAAATCGACTCATTCTATTCGTGGTCCCTTCCCAATCTCTTATCCTTAATCCTACCTATTTTGTCGGCAGCGCACTTACAGCAGCTTTGGCGTTGCTTGTGTTATAGGCGACGGAAGCCACCTACCATTAAGTGGACCGTCAGCCTGTTAGCCGATCTTAACGTAAAAAAAATACATTCTTTCTTCTATAGGTAAGCTTCATTCAATGATAATTTTTAACACTAGAAATGTTTAACTAGCTCTTAGGACTAGCTGTGCCCGCGACTTTGTACGAGTTGAAGTGCGCCGAATTTTTTATACTTTAGACTTAACTAAAGTATAAAAAAATTTTTATACTTTATACTTTAACTAACATTTACTCAGATTAAATAATAATATTCTATATGATAATCCAGGTAATATACTATTTGTGTGATAAATTTCATCAATATCTGTTCAGCCGTTTTTGCGTTATTGAGGCACAAACATCCAAATATACAAACTTTCGCATTTATAACTTTATTAAGATTAGCATAACTTGCGCGCGTATCAAACTTTTATTCAGAAATTACTTTATCGCATTAAAAATCAGGCAGAGTTATGTTGGAACAATATTTAAAAGTACAATTAGAACTCTAAAAAGATAGACGATTTATTTTGCAGTCGCTTGTTAGATACGCAAATGTATTCTAAGTAACATCAACATGTATTAGCATGCAGGCATAAATCTAGGCTGTATGTAGCACAGTATAACTAATGAAGCAGTGAGGGAGAAGATACGAATATTTTGTAGGGGAAAAAATGTTTTGTTCCATTGAGATAAACTGTTTCAAACTTTGTAATACAAAAATCTTTATTTGTTATATTAAACCCCGGCTTCGCCCGGGTGCAGTTGAGGGAGTTGGTATACATAATATGTAGTCTATGTTCATTTGAAATATGTACCTTTAAAATAGTAAAAGAATTTTTCAAATATGGGCAGTTCTGTACTCCAGACTCCAGGGATAAACCAATTTACAAAATCCGTTCTCTAACTCTCTTTATAACATAACATAAAGAGAGTTATAACATAACGCGTCAATCCACATAGGATTGACGCGCCCCATCTTCAGTCAATTATCAATTACAGAAGACCATCGTGAAATAACAGCACGCGTGCTGTTGTGTTTCGGTGAGTGAGTAAGGGATGGCAGAGTCCATTTCCCTATCTCCTTGCCCTTGATCCTAGTAGTCGGCAGTGCACTTGCAGCTGCTTTGGCGTTGCTTGTGTTATAGGCGACGGTAGCCTGTCTGCCGATCTTAACGTAAAAAAAAATGTACCTACGTTTGAAATAGTGAAATAATTTTTCAAATAGATGCAGTGGTCCACAAATAAACAAACAAAATTCGCACTTTATATATCTTTTTAAAATTACTAGCAACGATTTTAACCGGGTGCAATTGAGGTGGGAGTTGGTAGTTTGTATACATATAGGGAGTTTGGTTACATTATATTAATTTGAAATTAAATTTGGAAATAGTTAAGCTCTGTCCATATCTCTCTCTATTAATATAGATTTGTATTTTCGTACAATGCTTACTGTGATCGCATACTATGGCTCATGTAAAGTTTCAGCGGCCGTGTAGGTACACTAAGTGACTGCATAATATTCGCATGAATCAGTTTTGAATTAATTATTGCTTTGTGATTGTGATTGTGCTAGTTTTGCATATGTTATACGTAGATATAAGTTTGTGCAATGTATCTACATATGTACAAGTGAATTGGGCATGTGACAGAGACTGGACTAATTAAACTTTTCCAAAGGTTCACACTAAAACAATCCTATTATGATTATTCAAAAGGAGAAAATATATGAAATATTGCCAATGATTACTCTATGACTATATTTGGCACTACTTTCTTAACAATTTCGGCGTTATCATATAGGACTGGGATAGAAAAACAATAATAATAAAAATACAAAAACTAAAGCACAAAACCTGATTTACATTCAACACTATTTAAAATAATCCTTCCCATTAAATCACGAGCACTGATCTTCCGTTAGACCATCAATATATTGATTAACAAGAATATTAGGTATAACATATGCTCTATTGTAAAATATAAAAACATTATGCTATTATCTAAGCGACGGACACCTCCGCCTAAAGATTTCCACGGCAAAAAACAATTATTGCATAGTTTTATATAATTCCTATTTATATTTCAATAGAATATGTTATAAAGAATCTACATTCCATAGAAATATATAGAAATAGTTCCATAGAAATAGTTACACCTACTAAAGTGGACTAAAATAATAGAACTGGGTAAATAATCTTAATATGAGTGTGCGTAATTAAGATTGAGTGATCTTGATTAAAGATTGAGATTATCCGATTGATCAAATCTCAATAAAGCTGTATTTTGCAGATGCAGGTCATACAGAAGAGACAATGTCAGACAGACGTGTCAATGTCAGTGTCAGACCACTAAGGCCTTATCGAGTTAGTATAGGCACCAAAGTCCCTTCTCATCACTCACCTTCACTTAAATAGCTCCATTTTAAGACACAGATTAGTTCACTGTTAAGACACTGTTCATTTTGGCGGACGCCCGGCACCGGTTACGTATCGTGACGGCACACGGAAGGGCCACGTCCGATCTATTTGTCGTAGCGCGGGAAAAATAAACAAATCGATATCGGTGAAGCAGGCGAGCGTTCGCGGACAGGAAGCCGGGATAATAGCGAGGTGCCTCGTCCGGTCGTCAGAGACGCGGCGCGAGGGGGGTAGATTCCACAGGGTGGTTGCTGAAAGGTGGTAGCCACGCCCCTGGGCGGGGTCTCAGCTCGCCTGCGCGAGATGATCACTTCACCCTGGGGGTGAAGTGGTGATACTGGGTGGCTTCACAATCGCACACACAGAATTTACTAAATTTGACACTCGAGACTTTTGCGCTGTCCCCGTGTCTTTATCTTTTTGTGTTGTTAAGCCTATTTAAGCCCGTACTTTGGAACTAAGTTAAAAACAATTACAGATAATTTTATATGATTTTTCTATAAAATATAAGAAATAATAGAATTTAAGATCAAATTATTTCAGACACGCCTTTGATATAGATATGTTAAAAAGTCTTCCTTAGATAAGTGTTCTCTTCAATATATTTGCAATTGATCCATAGTCATTTTTTATCACCATAACAATTGCATTGCTAATTCCTCTCCTGCTTTTGAATGTGACATTCTAGTGTAAATTCTAGTTCTACCTTACCTACGAGTATATCTGTGCTAGAGATTCGTTTTAAAACGTAAAAAAAAAAGAATTAAGTGTTATCCAAATAGAGGCGTTAAGGGGTCACGCCCCGCCCCCACTCAACCCCCCGATTAGCGGGTAGCTTTTCATTGAGCATCACTAATTACCTACAAGTGTTAATGCTCGCCTAATACTTTAGGGGACGGATCTAATGAGCGCTGAAAATCGCTTGATTGTGGTTCCCTTTAGAGACCGTTTGCTATTAAAAGTGATATATTTCAAGCAACACAAGTAATATTTACTTTAAAAACAACCTTGCATAACATAAGAATTTGTTTACGGAGTGCAAAATCTCATAACAGTGATTCTTAAATTTGTCTAATTGTGACAATGATATACTAATTAGAAACATTGGCTATTTTCAACCTACAAAATGCATTTTAAAAGTTTCTTGTAATGGATTTGCGCACCTAACAATGTCATTCGAAAATGATTTCATTAAAATATTAAAACTATACTAAAAAGCACAAAACCAATGTGAGAAAATTGGATTGTAACTATTTTAATTGGGCTATGGGCATATGTCTCCCACATAGAAACCCGAATGATATGTAGATAGTTCTAGCAATACATACCTAATTGTTTCATTTCGTAGTAGTAAAAGATTCTGTATTTAATCAAAGTAACGTTTCATAAACTGAAAATACATTGCTCAATAACTTAATATGTAATACTTAGGTTCACCTGGCATTACTATTGAAAAGGTTGTCTTTTTTAACATAACCTCAATTATAGCATTTATTATTTTTCGGAATTACCAGTCATGTGGCGACCGTGCCATTGGAGAATCGTAGGATGATCAATTCTACATGGTATACACGACCATTTGTTTGTTAGAAGTCTTCGGAGAAATCCGAAAAATTCGAAACGGAGAAGAATCATTCTTCATCATGACAGTACGAGCCCTGACACATCGGATCAAACAAACGATTTTTTGTAAGGTCAAAGCATAGAATTGATATGTCCTCCGTACAGCCCTCTGTCTTGGCACCTAATGACTTCTTTTTGTTCCAAAACAACAAGAAGCTGTTGAAAAGTTCAAAAACTATGTTTTACAGGTACCTAAATCGTAGTGGAAAAAGTGCTTCGAAAATTGGTTCCAACTCAAGCAACAATGCAAAAATCATGGAGTGTAAAAGTGCAATCTTTGAAAAACAATTAGATCAATTTCAATAATCAACATTTGTGTTTTTATTAGTAGATTCAATGTATAGATAAGTAACAACCCTTTGCAAGTTGTAAGTTCTTTGCAATTTTTCGAAAACTCTCTAACAGAAGAGAATATAAACGATTCCAAAAATGTTTTATAAATGTGATATGTAGAATGATCTATATTATTTTACCGTTTGCTAGAATTTTGCAAAGTTTTTTTTAGTTAATGCAGCTAATATTTAAATAAAAATACCACATTGAAAGCACATAATACTATCCTATAAGAGAGACGAGTTTTGGACTTGAAAATGCTATTAATCACACCTAGCATTCTTGGATTACTTATTCTCTTTTTGAATAAACACGCACAATACTCAAATATTGTGTCAGTTTGTCAAAAATCAATTTTTTACACTAAAATTATCCATTGAATAAAAAAAAGATACGAGGTGGAATACGGGCAATAAATACAGGCAATGAATACGGCAACCAAAATCTGCAGCTGTCAAGGCTAGCTTTCTCCCATTTGAATTTATCCATAACATTCTTCATAAGAAAACGGTAATTATTTAATTAGTAGGAATACAAATAGATGAGTTACTCATAATTATGTACAATAGGGGATCGGACAAATTTTCAGAAAGTGTTTTAAATTAATCTTCATGGATATTTATTCCCATAAAAAATACTATTTTATTGATTTATAGCCTTTTAGGTACTCAAAATCATGTTTTAATATTGTTTGTTTGAAAATGCCGCCAAAACGCCACGATAGTTCATCTGAGAGCGCGTAAGCGTAACGTCATTTGTGGTCATATCATAACAAAACAGCTGCATTGGCAAAGACAATGATTGCTCACAAATGACGTCACGCACTGTGATTGGTGTTTCAGTGTAGATTAAAAATATTGTAAAAAATAAAATTTTATTTCTTCATTTAAAAATATTTAAATGAATTATATTAAATTATTATTCGATAAATAATCGTAAAAAATTATATATTTTCTTTCTAAGTACATTTTAGATTTTAATCTGATTACTGTCCGATCCCCTATTCCTTATTTGCTAAGAAATACATATTTCCATACAAAATTTATTGATTTGCTCTTGTTTTCAGTAATCGGAAACACAATGCATGTCAGTAGTTCAAATAATCAAAAAATGTTGTTATTCTATACATGAAATAATACAAAGACAATTAAGACCAAATTATAACAAAACGATAAAGGCAATTTTCTACAGTCAAAAACGAACGGCATTGTGTTTTCGTTTCTCGGTTCTTTTCGGAAATTCTTGAATAAATAAAAATAAACTTAATAGAAAACAATAGGTATCTTTCAAGCGTTGCGTGTTGTGCGATGAGTAAAACAGAAAGGAGTGATACCCCATCAATGTTTGCCGATCGATAAACGGTTTAGATTTAACACCTGGCAGTTTGGATGAGCCGACGAAAGGTGTGGTTTCTTTATCTAATTGTCCATAATAACATGTTAAAAATGAATTGTCAGATTTTTAGAAGTGTAGTTATACTAATCGTAGTTTTGTTTAGATTTTGGATGTGTGGACTTCTAAAACTCATGTATTCGAACCAAATATATCTCAAAATAGATATCTCTTCAAATGTTCAGCATTTCCAGTAATCTTCCAATTACACGAATTTACACTAATTGGATTATGAAATGATTTATTACCCAAAAAAACTACTAAGTTTAGAAATATGGAACAAAAATTTAGTTTATAACATAGGCATCCGTTATGAAAGAATGCCAAGTCGGAGGCGGGTCGCTGTTTTTTATAAGACTGTATGACATATGACATTAGGTGACCATAAAAAAATGTGTAACCTGGTAAATGTGAAACATCGAGTGAAATAAAATGATGACTGTTTATTTATTTATTTAACGTTTATTTTCATTGAATACAAAAATTTCAATATTTATTTCAAGTTGCAACAACCACCAACAATCACAACAACAACAACAACAATCACCGTACACACTACTACGCATAGTCTGTATATATTTATATACCATCGCCACGGACTGCGTCGCGTCGCCACGGACTGCGTCGCCACGCTATCAATCAGTTTCACCCGCGCCTATAGATGTTTCACATCAAAAACCAATCGACAATAAATCAGTGTATTAATTAATCTATCTATGTGCTATTGCCACATAGATAGATAACTACTCATCCAACGGCCTTTGTATGAGTGGTTAGGGTGCTTACCGTTAAGGCTCTGTTCTGTTGTTGTGTTTCGGTGAGTGAGTAAGGGATGCCTAAAGAACTATAAGAACTAGTCATGTCTTCCAGGTAAAACATAAATTAATAACTCAAGGTGTCTTTTGGTCACCTTTACATATAGGCGAAATAAAATTGTAAGCCCATTTCCCTATCATCAATTAGTCTCTTACCTAGCCACGTATTTACATCATCGTTGTTTGCATTTACATCATCGTTGTGTAAGCCAGGTAGGCTTACACGAATTTCAAAAAATAAAAACAGCATTGAGAGATTTTAAAAATACCTATGCAAATTTATTCAATTATAAACAAGAATAATGGGTCCAATGCAATAAACATGAGAACCTTTTTCTCTCAATAGTTATGATTGCTATTACTTAATTGTGCTGTTGCACAGTAAATTTATTCGCATGTGACAAAACATTTTGTTTTTATCATCAGACGCAAACCTTCCAAACTTAATTAGTAACAGTATAAAGACTCCATTGGTTAAACATACCATTTATTTTGTGCTTTAAAATCTTGTTAGTAAAATATTTTTTGACAAAATAAGTAAAAACAAGCATGAATTATTCCACTTCCTCAATAAACTCTTGGTACTGGCGGTATAGTCTGCACTTCCGTATTTAGAGTCGTATCGATCACTGGTCGGTAGGAGAGAGTTACTTTGCCGGTACCTAAATCAACCACTGATAAAGTGTGTTTCCTCCAGTGTTGATCGAACGGCTTCTTAGTCTAGAATAAAAGTTTATTTAATAGTTAAGTATATATAGTTAAGGTATAATTTATTTATTTAAAGTATACATAACTTAAATTATCATTTAAAACAAATTGCTTTACTACATTTTTGAATCTCATAATTTATCAATGGATGTTTTACATAAAGATATAAAGTCCGAAAAAGTTCAAATACATATTAAAAAAAAGCTAATTTAAGTTTCACAACGTGTATCATGGGGACTAGCATTGTGTAAGGTTCGCAATCATTGATTGCGCAGTGTGCTAGATCCAGACCAGAGCAAACTATGAAAAATTCATTACGAAATTTGACTCTGCCAGAATCGAACCCGGAATTGAGCTGAACAAGTTTTACTGGTCCAAATTTTATCTATACACTTACACGGATATTTGAAAATTAAAATATCGACAAAATGATTTGAATAACTTAATTTTAACCATAATGTAAATTATATCAGCTATTAAACAATGATGTGCAATAAACAATGACTGTCGACAATTTAGGTATGTTTATAAATAACAGACATATGGACAACAGTCACCTAAAACTAAGTTCAATTAAATAAACCTGATCGCAATGATAGTGTTACATCTTAAGTATTTGAGGAATATTAAGGAAATTTGATTACAAGGCAAATAGAAAAATTTCGAAACCTGAAAAGTACATCACCTGGCCTTTTGTATCCTTACTATAATCCATTTCGTCAAGTCTCTTCGGGAAATCGTCTCTAAAGTGTGCCCCTCTGCTTTCCACTCTGTTCCTGGCGCTTGCCACAACTTGAACAGCCAACACAAGCATGTTCTGCAGTTCTAATGTTTCAAATAAATCGCTGTTCCAATTCAAACGCTTGTCCGTGACGCGAATTTGATCGAATGCCTTATACCACTTCTGAATCTCGGTGTGTGCTGAAAATATTATGTTGACAGAGTTCGCAAGTCACTAACTTATATCACACTGCATACGTTCGAAATTTGTATGTTATATACTGTTAAATCTCGCTGCTGGATACGGACCTCATTGTACGCTAGTTAATGATGAATTAGCAAAACTTCACAAGAAAGAAGGCTTTCATTTCATAATAACATCAAGTTATATCCAAAGATCCTCTTTTTTATGTTAAGATCGGCAGACAGGCTATCGGCCCACGTGATGGTAGGTGGCTACCGTCACCTATAACACAAACAACGCCACAGCTTCTGCAAGTGCGCTGCCGACTACAGTAGGATTGAAGATAAGGGATTGGATAGGAAAATTCAGCTCTGGCATCCCCTTACTCACTCACCGAAACGCAACAGCACAAGTGATGTTATTTCACGGTGGTATTCTTTGAAATACAAATGTTCAATTGCGATTTGAATCTAAGCTTTCTGTGCGTGAACGAACATAGTGCACAAATATAGCCCCTTTTATATGGACTAATTATAATATTTTTTTAAATGATAAAGGTGTTCAGACAGAGTAATGCAATGTCTTTATACCATAGGTATCCCGTATGGGTGGGTTTAGGGTATCCGACCGTTTCGGCGATTACTAGGTAACCCGAAAACGGTTACCCTATTAATGATTGTGGTACGCAGTGTGTGCTGCAACATTGCTAATAAATGGGGAATTCCCCAAAATGCAGAGAATTTCAAGTATTTAAGGAAAATTAGAATAGAATATAGATGCAGGTTATATGCGAAGAATCAACGGTTTCACAATTTATCAAGCATTTAAATTATCCGTAGCCAGTTAATCTGGAGAACTTGTACAAAAGTTTGAACAAATATATTTTGAACCATAAATTTTGAAAAATTTTCCATTATGACATTGGCAATGTTGGTAAGAGTTGCAACTTTTAATAATTAATATTAAAATCGAACTTAATGTATCAATAACGAAAATATGGAGCGTTCTACCTTCAATAGTGCAGTGCCACCTATGATATTGATTGCTACTGACTATACGTAGTTACAGTTACTTTAAACAAAGGGAGAAAAGTAAACCTTCGTCCAAAAGGGTAGCAGTTCTAAAAACTCCGCACTTATGTTGCATTGTGTTCCTCATTTCAGCTCTCAAGTCATGAGGTAAAACGCAACCGTGGCCAGCTCTTATCTTTTCAAAATTATCAACAGCAGCGTCGCAAATGTTCTAAAAAAAATTCAATTAATAAAATCCATCAGTGTTAGCAGACGAGCGTTCGTTTATTTTTTTATTCAAATGCTCACATCTTTTAGATTCTTTTGCGTTTCACCAGGTTTTGAGATATTTTTAATATTGTGACCGATAGCCCTACCAAAGACCACAATGTCCAAAATGGAATTTGCTCCAAGTCTGTTCGCTCCATGGCAATTGCTGACCGCCTCGCCTGCTGCATGTAATCCCGGAAACACAACATCACAGCCGTCTATATGAACTACTACCTGAAAACGAAAACAATATTTTACTACTTAAAATAAGCTTTAACTAATGATGTTTATAGCTTGATAATGTTTTTTTTTATCATTATTATTTTTTATGAAAGGCCTAAATATTGACTTATTGGCGTATACTATCAACTAATATCTACCTGGGAAAGGAAATATGGACAAGGGGGATGGGTTCTGCCATCACTTAGTCATGCACCGAAATTCAAAAATAAAGATTGTTCAATTATAATACATTAATTCATTTCATTTAATTATTAAAGGACTTTATAACATATAGAATGTTTTTATAACATACAGGACTTCTGTAAAATGTATTTAGATCAGTTTTCTCAGCGATTTCACAACTAATTCACAACTAATTCAGAATTCACAACTAATAAAAGATCGATAAAAAGAAATTATACTGCAAGGTGTTTACTTATTAAGTTTTTCTTGCAATCTTGCAGAATTTAAATTTAAAAATCTTGCAGAATTTTATATCGCATATACATACACACAGTAACTACATTAGCTGTGTCCCGCAATTTCATTCGCCGTTTATTTTAAATCTTCTAAGGCGCGATTACAAATAGCATATAAGCTTCGTCAATCCTCAAGAATTAGGCAAAAACTGTCTATTTGTTCCAGAGTTTAAAACAAACTTACAATTGTTACTTATTTATAATATTACTTCGATCTATACGAATAAGTAAGATCATTATTGATATTAATATATTAATATCTATGGGTAGGATAATGTAATTGAAAAAACATACCTCTCCTTTGTAATTGATAGGCACTCCTCCCATTGTGTAATGGACAGTGGGCAAGACGGGCACTGGCTGGGTGTAAACGTCCACTCCCGCGAATGTGTGTGCCGTCTCCGAGATTCCTGGAAGTCTTTTCTTTATTACATCCGGACTGAGATGGTGCAGTTGCAGGTATATATGATCCTTCTTCGGGCCGACTCCTCGACCTGTCATTAAGCAATCTCTTAAAATTTTCTCCCGTAGATTATCATAAATATACTACTAGATTTTTTTTATCTGAAGCTCGCCAGACAGGCTAACAGTCCACTTGATGATACGTGTTTACCGTCGCCTACGCCATAAGTTCTGCAAATCGGCCTTAGTAGGCGAAAAGACAAAGAGAGAATAGGAAAATGGGCTTAGGCATCTGCTCATTCACCGGAAATACAACAGCCGACATGCTGTTATTTCAGCATAGACAAATCATAAAAAAAATACTAAAAGTTTTATAGTTTTAGATTATCTTTAGACCTATTGTGAGTTTTATTTTGCAAACATTGAATCTTATTATATTATTATTATACATAGTTTTTTATTTATAAGAAAACTATGTAGAATCTTAAGAAAAGTAATCACAACTACTTAAAATAATAATATCACAAATCCTATTATTTTAAGTATTTAATAATAATTGTTATACGCATAAATTATTTATGACGAAACACTGCAAAACTAACGCTGGTGAACGTGCGTCTTTGTATCGTGTTATGCATGCATATAATAGTTTCTTTACACAAATTGACCTGTTTGCAACTAATCAACAAAAATATAGAAAAGATATTATGAAATCAATGCATTAGCTTAATGAGTTTTTGTTGTTCTTTTCTTATTGATTTTTCTTTCTTGGTTTTTTATTGGTGTGTATTTATATGTCCTCTTTGTATAAAATTTATTTACTACTTTGTGGAAAATGTTGTTGATTGCACTATTATTTAAGTTTATGTATGTATGGTGTAATTGTTTGTTTTCCTTAATAAAATAAAATAATAAAATTTTAATAATCATCTCGGTAAAATCACGAGTATATCTGTTAACTTTACGTAAATATAACTTCGACATCGATGCAGAATAAAATTGACTTTTATTTAGTAAAAGTCGATTACTAGTAGATTTTACAGTATTGTAGATCGAGTAATAGTAGATTTTACAACAAGTGCACAAAACGAACCATTTTTATCCGAGACTTTTAGCAGCCCGAGCCGAAGGCGAGGGCTGATAGTAATGTCGAGGATAAAAATGGTTTTGTGGACGAGTTATAAACTCTGCTTTTCACTTCGATTGCGAGGAAATAAAACAATAGTATAAGGAAATAAAACAGTAGTATAACATAACATTTCTTTAAACGCACGAAAAAATATAAGAGCTGTTTCCCGCCGCTTTATTTTTTTTTTAAATCTTACGACTTTGACATTGACATCTTATGACATTGGCTTGGGCTGCAGACCTATACAGCCTACTATTAAATTAATTTTGTAATAATATTTTCCTTAAATTAATTAAATAACCTACCGTACTTGAATTTAAATTTTAATATCTTTTATGTCTTTAAAAACACATAAGGCAAATAAATTTAAGTAAATATTATAAAATAACAAATTCTATCTATGAACTTCTTAATGTGCTTGGCTGTATGGCTCATTTTCTTTGCGTTATTATAGATACATTTATGAGTGGATACGTTAATGCACTTGTGCACAAAATTCGATTTTGTGCAGCCTATATCCTGCACAAATAAGCACTTTCAGAGCATGAGAAGTGAAAAAAGAATTTATAAACTCATAACCTTCACGTATTTCCGTAGCTATCGATCTAGACACAACGTCTCTGCTCGCCAAATCCTTTGCTTTAGGTGCATATTTTTCCATGAACCTAACACCTTCACTATTCACTAGATAACCTCCTTCGCCGCGACTTCCTTCGGTCATGAGACAACCTGATCCGTATATACCTATAATTTTATATAAAAAAAGGTTTTTTTATATTAAACTCGGCAAACAAGCTGACGGTCCACTTGTTGTTAGGTGGCTACCGTCGCCTATAACACAAGCAACGCCATACGCGCTGCAAACTATAATAAGATTAAGGATAAGGGATTGGGAAGGGTAAGAGAAATGGACTCTGGCATTCCTTACTCACCCACGGAAACACAAAAGTATACATATGCTCTTATTTCACGGCGGTCTTATGTAAGGGGGTGGTTACTGCCGCCAGACAGACTACCCAAATGACTGCGAAACGCAGTGTGCCCTGCCACTACTTTCCAGACCAGAGCCAAATTTGAAAGTTTATTTTCAAAGCTGACACAGCCGGGAATCGAACACGGTAACCCTAGATCAGAGCATCCAACGGGCTCGACAAAAAATCGAGCTATAAAATCAATTTTAACTAAACGTCTCCAAAATGTTACGGTAAACCTGAACAAACTTTTGTGCAATTGAATCGATGTGTCATCATGTTGATTCGAATTCGCATTTCCGCCAAAAGAGCGTTCCGCACAATATACATTTTTTTTTTAATGAAAAAAGTGAGACAACTCTGTCAGTGTCCACGCTGCAATGCAATCGTAGAGATGTACGACAAAATTGAGGCCTCACCTATAGAATACTCTTCCCTTTGGAACTTTAGGTGCTGGGCTAACAGTTTTTTTTAAAATAAGTACTGTTTAAAAATGGAGATACGAGGGCGGAGTGATAAGTATGGTAAAAAGTAAAGTAGGAGTAAAATTAATTAAATTATTATTATTTATTTTTCAACGTAGCCTCCGTGTAGCTCAATGCACTTCACCCAGCGTTTCTCTAGCTTTTCGATCCCTTCCATAAAATACGGCCTGGGCAACCCTTCAAAATAGGCATTGGTTTTTTAATTATTTAAATCGACGGAGTAGAGTCCCCATAATATTTATCAAGTTTTTTTTTTTCGTTTCCGTAATAGTTTTTCTGCGCAAAAAATAATGTTTAACCAAGACACGAAATTCACTTTTCTCCATATGTGCAAAAATTTGTTCTATTATTTTTCTTTAATGGCTGTTACAAAAAAACTAACCTGCGGTACTGGCTGAAAATTTTAATTGAGTCCTTCAAAAGAGTTGGGAACAAGGAGGTTCCATGCTATTTGCGATAATTTTAATTTATATTTTTACCAGACTTATCACTCCGCCCTAGTATTCTAAGTTGCTTCAAAACCGAAGTGATGCAGTAATTTGTTGGGGGTTGATAACGAAAAAAAAACCTTTCAAACTCCTCTTAAGGGGGAGACAAACTCTAAATACTAAAAATATCCATTGTTGTAAGAACAAGACAATTGCTTTGAAAAAAATATATATTATACTTAAACATGTGAAGAACCAATTGTCGTTTAGAATTTTCGTTAAAGTAATAGAAACTCCACAAAAAAAGTTAGAACACAAGAAGAATTTGACTTTTATTGAAAATTCTCTCGAAAACGGCTTATTGCACGTATATGAATCCTGTTAATAAGTTAATATCAGATTAAAAAATTGTATTATTAAAAATATTTATTTTGTGTATTGTTCTAATGGTAAAAACAGAAAAACACCATTTCTAGGCCTGTTGAATTGGATCCGCCGCCAGCGAGTTCTATAGTAAATGTCATTTGCCTCAGTGAAGCCCTTAAGTACATACACGTACTATCCTTGAGAAAAACGTTTTAGTGTTTACGAGAAAGACATTTTAGGTTTTATTGATACGAATATGTATACCGGTAGGATGGAACTGTATAAACTCCATATCTTGTAGTGGAATCCCTGCCCTAGTGACCATAGCGCATCCATCCCCAGTGCAGGTGTGGGCTGCCGTGCAAGAGAAGAACATTCTTGGATAACCACCTGTGGCTATAATTGTATTCTTAGCTTGAAACCTGAAAATTGAGTTCATGGTTTTTTTTTACAGTTACTGATGTGTTTTTTACAGTAGTCTCTCAATGTACTATTCTGTCAAGGTAATTTTGGCGCGCTCCATTCAGAAAATCCATATGACGAAAGCGAGGAAGCGAGCAGGGTTGTTGGTTCGCATTCAAACAAAATGAGGAGAAATTTCATAGAAATATACAGTCAATGAGTTTTAACAATAATTGTACAAAACGATGGTGGATTCTATATTTTTCTACTCACCTGTGCAAACTTCCGTCATCCATATCTACGGCTAGTGCGCCGACCACCTCGCAATCTTGCACAAGTAAGTCTAGAGCGAAAAATTCAGTGAAGAAATCTATATTTTTATACTTTGTGCTGTATCCGTACAAAGTATGGAGAAGAGCGTGACCGGTCCTAAAAAGAAAATATCATGTTTTATATTTACATATTATTAGAGTTAAATATTATCTCTTAAAATATTTTAATGTGTTTGCGGTTTTTAGTTGCTTTGAGTCTCTTTCTAGAAAGCTGTCTGCCTTCAATGTAGTTAAAATGTAATCCCTTTTTGTTGTGCTATTTGACCATAACCAAAAACCATTCATGTCATACCAAGGTTTACACAGCAACTACCCTGAAACGATATGAATTGCCGACTTTAAACGGAGGCTTAATTCTTGTTATAAACGCATTCGATAGTAAGGTAATAATCGATCTGACTACGTCCACCAATCTAAGGACATTGTAATTTAATTAGTCTGACCAGGAACACTAAAAAGCGGCCGTGGTCAGATTGATCTAACAAACCGATCTGAACGGGCACAAAGGCTTTCTCTATAAACGTATTTGTTCATCTATGGTCGACCGCATAGTAAGTACATTTCCAACTGCTTACATTTCCAACTAAGCGCATAACATCTTAAAGTCAGAATAACAACGTAGTGTCTACAACTACAACATTTTGCACTGGTTACCCACGCGAATTAGAATTAGGGAACTTATACTATAAATCACCTACCTATCTTCGACAGCACACGTTCTCTTAGCAACATTTTTGCCATTGTGTGTAGAACCCCCGCCGAAAGGTCGCTGGTAAATTTTTCCATCTGTTGTCCTCGAGAAGGGCATTCCCATATTTTCCAATTCAAATACCACGTTCGGTGCTTCTCGGGTCATATAGTGAATTGAATCCTAATAAATGAAAAATTCGACAAGATCACTTCATTAACTAAAATAATAAGTGAAGTTAGAGTCTATGTACCTGGTCTCCCAGCCAATCGGAACCTTTGACGGTATCATAGAAATGCCAACGCCAGTCGTCTTCGTGCATGCTGCCTGTTTGCAACAAATTTATTTATTTATTTATTTATATATGAGGTACACAAAACAGGATGCTGTCGTTGAAGATTAATTGTAAAAAGAATTATTCATTAAGATGTACTAGACAGCAACCCAAAACATGTGCACACAGCACGTCCAAACCAAACAGTGTTACAGTTGAAATAACAGAAGAGAGACATTTTATCCAAAGACAAGCTTAGCTGTATTTTAAGATGAAAGCAGGTCTCTACAAGGCTGCAGTAAAAATAGACATTGCAATATACATAGTGCAATGAAATATTATGAATTAAGATTAATTGTTAATTGACAATGTTGATGACCACAAAATCTTAATATGGTTGTTTTTCTGATGACACGCTATTGTGGTGCAACGTCATGCGCAGTTACTATGGCCATGATGTTCTTTTTGAATTTATTTAAGCCTTGTGATTTTTGCCTTGTGATGATATTTATCTACACTTTACCTTGGTTACTCTTGATTTACTCATTATTATAAATAGTACAAATGTCTTGTAAATATATAAATATTTAAATATTTTTACTGTATATAAACGGTACAAAATAAATTTAAATATATATATTTTCTCTTTCAATGGTTGGAATCTTCAGAACTAAAAATGGCACTGCGTTTTGTATGGCAGGTCGGCAGTACAACAACAACCCTCTTACAGAAGACCATCATGAAATAACAGCGTGTATAATGGTTATGTTTCGGTGAGTGAGTATGGAAGCCAGAGCAAATTTCCCCGTCTTCTCCTATAGTATCTTATGCTCTAGCTTAGTAAGGCCGGCAGTCGCCAGGACACTTGCTGCACCTATGGTGTTGCTTGTGTTAATGGAGAGTTAATGTTAACCTTGGTACTACCCACCATAAAATTTAGCGTCAACTTGCCCGGCGATCCTATTTAAAAAAAAAAGATTCGTATTAATTATGACAAATAGGAATGATGTTATTGTTATGTAGGTACCTATTGCCGCGTTCATTCCACCTTGCGCTGCAATGGTATGAGATCTGGTCGGAAACAGCTTGGAAACAATTGCTACACTAAAGTTCTCCTGAGCTAAGCCTATCGCAGCTCTCAGGCCAGCACCGCCGGCTCCAATCACCAGGCAGTCATGGACATGATGTTGAATCACGATTGAACTCTGGTTCGCCTTTGCCACTAAAATCAAAATAATGATTTCATTCATTATACGCATGCAGTGGCCATATTAGAATTAAAAAAAACATATTAGTACAACCTTTTTCTCGTGGTAATTTTTTTTTCATAGAAAAAATTACAAAAAAAAAATAACCATGAAAACAGAAGAGTTTAAAACATTAGCAGTTTTTATTAGTCCAATCATAATGACAGTAATCACCCTCTTACAAGAGGGAACATCAGCACGAGTGCTGCTATATGTCAAAGTGTGATTAATCATCAAAGCCAAAGCCCAAATTATTATTACCATCGCGTCTCTTTTAAAACATCGTCAGGATCTGCATCATATATACATCCCCCTACTTTAGTTAGTGAAAGTACCTATATCAAGTAGATTGTCAATATTTCCACCGTCCTTTCTAAATACAACTATACAAATATTACCTAACTTAAACTTTTACCTAGCGTAAAACTAACTTGAAACTTGAAAATTGGTAAAGATCGTTACCCAATAAGGTGTATAGATACTCAACTTCGAAATGGTTTTTTACTAGTTCTAGTAACTATCTTCATGAAGTCTAAACATTTCTGTGAACATAATAAAAAATTACGGAGATTGTTAATTCCACTTATCTCTCTATATTTAGTAAATTTCAGATTTAGCAGGTACAGTTCACTTACTGTAGCTAGAAGAAACATAATTGTCAATAAATATTTAGAAAATGTTCAATATAATAATATTTGATTCAAATATAATCCTTCTTGACAGTTTATGAAAAGTCAAAATTCATTTTTTTTTAAATATACTATTCTGATTAGTTTTAAGAGCACTTTTTAAATAGGTTTAATGTCATTTTCAATACATTACCGGGGTTCATACAATTTTTATTCGCAATGATCTCCCTTATTTTTAAAAATAGAACAAAAAAACGAAATAAAGTAAAATGATCTTACTTTAGTTCGTAGATTTTAAAATGACACGCATCTGGCCGCCTAGTGCGCATGTACACTATGTCGGACTCGTACATTATGCCGTGGCATTTGGATTTTTGTCGCAAAATAAGAAAACAGTTACTAAAATCATGATTTTTTTTTATAATACCACATAACTATAGTTTATATACAACCAAAATAATACGATTTGAAAATATAAATAATTATTACTAAGCCATTTCGAGCTTTTGAACAAGTCCTAAGTCCTAACGAGAATTAAACTTAGGTAAAGTTTAATTAATAAATTTATGAAATTTGTATATTCTTTAACACACTTAAATTTTTGTTGCTTCAAAATATGTGCTGCGTACATAGCATGTAATTACGTAATATGATTCCCGGAATTATGCTCGAGGTTTCATAAAATAAGGATTTATTCTATAAATTAAAGGCTACGACGTAAAATAATGTTCTACATCTACAGTCTACAAAATAAAATATTTCCATTAGTAGCACCTTTCTATTTTTTATAAAAATTATTCTCACAGTAGAAAATGCCTTAATATGGTAAAAGTGGCATAATATGGTAGATTTGCTCTTTTTACACCAATTAATTTAAAATATCCCTAGACCATTTTGATTTGTGTATATCAAAATCACCACATAGGCTCCATACAGGTTTATCAATAAGTTCATGAGAATGGCAGTACGAATGCATAAAAAAAATATCGCCTTTATGACAGTTCACCTAAATTTCAATATGAACTGTCAGCGCCACTTCAAATTTAATATAATGTATCCGCAATTATTTTACTAAGTCATTCATTAAGTCGGAAAAAAAATTAAAAAAAAAATGGTATAGTAAGAAATAATACTTAACATTCACCAGAAAATCTGATTTGGAAAATTAACACGAACACATTTTTGGTTCATTCACAATGGCGAAGTAAGTGTCATTTAAGTCATAAAGTAGTCCATGATGTTAAATAGTGCCCTCCTATGGAATCATGCAAGACCTTTGCATGAGTCCATGGATTTCGGTTCAGGATGACGGTCCACATAATTATAGGTTGTTACCGTTGCCCAATGACACAAGCAAAACCAGAGGAAATGGAGGTGAGCTACGGATACTGCAAAAACCCCCTAATACCACATCATAAAGTATTTATCAATTACTAAAAATAACATTTAAACTCGTAACCACTACCAACGACCACCTCACTTAGGTAAGTTATTAATACCAATTGCAGGTATTTTATACAAATATGCAATGAGTGGTTAGGGTGCTTGCTTTAACGCTCTGTTCTAGGGTATCGGGTTCGATTCCCAGCAGGGTCAATTTTGAAAAATTACCTTTTCAAATTTTACTCTGGCAGGCTTTTGGGCAGTCCGTCTGGCGGCAGTAACCACTCCCTTACAGAAGACCACTGTGAAATAACAGCACGTGTGCTGTTGTGTTTCGATGAGTGAGTAAGGGATGCCAGAGCCCATTTGCCTATCCAATCCCTTCTTGCTACAGCTGTAGCGTTTCTTGTGTTATAGGTGACGTTAGCCATCAAGTGGACCGTCATCCATCCTGTCTGTCGATCTTAACCACTTTTATGCCAGACGCCAGTGAGCCGAATTTCCCTTGTGTGCCGGCGGCGCTTAAATTTATCATTTCACAAGTGCCATTTGCCATGATATATACAGGTTGTTCAAATTTCAACCGTTTTTACCGATTTAGCTACTGACTCTGACTGACCTAATTGTTCTCCCAGAAGGAGTCATCTAGGGTCGACCATGATTTATTAATAACGTGGATCCACGTTCCGGCACATAAATGGTTAATATATAAAAAATCTACAAATTTTATACACAAACCTTCCTCGTAATCTCCACTTTCTATTAGTGAAAACCGTATCAAATTCCGTTAGGTAGCTTAGAGGAATATAACGGAGAAAAAGACGGAGACGGACCTCAACTTTATTTCATAAAGGTATATTAGGTATATTACACCGTTATAGTCCGTTAGAGAAAATTATCATAGTTTCTTAATATCCAAAAAAAGAGTTATGGCGCTGGCCTGCCCGAGCTGATTGGAACTCATATATTTTAATTATGGTTTTAGTAATTGTTGCACCTGTCCCGGCATGAGGCCTGGAAGTGCTTCCGCGAAAGACTTAAAATCTAGCTTGCCTCTAATATGCTTGGTACCCCGCGACGTTGGTGGTTCAGCCACGGGGAAGGGAAGCGCTCAAAACAAACCACGACCGGCTTCAGCTGGCGCTGCTTCTTCATCTCTTCCGTTCTTGGATGAAGACTACATTAAGAAGCATTTTAAATTGGCACCAAGGGCATTATACTTAGATCCATACAGGTAAGTATGATTATATCATAACATGAATTGTTCACACTCCCCTCGGGACGTGTGTAAGCAAAAATTCGTAAAATGGTATCTACAATGTCATTTAAATTTTAAAAAACTCTGAAATCCAAAGTTTAGCGCACGGCCTATTTTAGTATTTAGATTTTATGAGACCGAAAACATACGAGCTTTTTTTGTTTCTTTTGTAAAAAAATCATTACCATCCATTTGGTTTTCATCGGTCAAATAGCAGGGGCCCTGCTAATTTGATATAGGATCCATCCCTGTATCCTTTGCCTTTAAAAAATTGTAGATCGATAGGTATATACAAATAATTTTCTTTACAGGAGACCACTGATCACATTTCCCATGACACAAGAAATTACTAAAAACTTTAATCAGTTTCGTAAGTCCAAAATTAACCAACAGATTTTGGATGGCTTCCTCGACTCCAGTGAAGCTATATCCGCTCCTAGCGTGTTTGTAAGTAGCAATTCTCAACATCTTAAACTCTGAATCAAGTCTTCTTTATAAATTTTGTTCACATGTTCATAATAGATTTATAGAAACGTTTTCAGCATTCATTAAGAATTGGTGTGGGTGCAATAAAATAAATTATTTACAATAATTAATTTATCGTAAGACATTCACTAGGTTCATGATTCTCTTCAATGTGGGTAAAATTCACGAGAAATATGTCTTTGGGTGTTCAGAGATTTTCGTACCCTTTTGTGGACAAATAAGACATCGCGATTTTGAATGATCGAACCCTGCAAGAAAATTTCTTTAGTTTCAAAACAATATCGAAATGTTTATCGGAAAAGAATTTTTGTGAATATTTCAAACAAAACATACGAAAACGATCTTGGGCAACATACCAAAACCAAAGTTACTTGACTGAAACTATTACCGACTATGAAAACAAGCGCATGGTAGTAGTATGGCGGTCAATACATAAGTAATCCAAACTTCAGTAGCGGCAGGACGCCCTGCGTTTCGTAGTCAATTAATTGGGGAACCTCTGGCGGCAGTATCCACCCCCTTACAGAACACAACCGTGAAATAGCAGCAATATGTGCTTTGGGTATTTGGGTAAGTATTTGGGTGAGTGAATAAGGGATGCCAGAAACCATAGCCAGAGCCAAGATAGAATTCTTAATACCTTATCCCTAACCCTACTAAAGTCGACAGGGCAATTTGGAGTATTTGTGGCGTTGCTTGCATCAAGTGGATCGTCAGCTTGTCTGGCTACCTTTGCATGAAAGAAAACTTACAATGCAAAAAACGTAAAAAAAATCCTTTTCTGATATCCTTTTCTGCTCCTTCCTTCTACTTTGTATTAGGACAAAAAAGGAGAGATTATAAATAATAATAATAATAATATAAAAATTGCTCATATGCAAAATTCATACATTTTGAAGTTGAAGTAAGTTTTTGATTCTCTTAGAAAAGGAAAAATCTTTGGACGCAAACAAAACATTTTATTATTATAATAGTATATTTATATACTACTAGCGTTCTGCCCCCGACTTTGCCCGGCGTACGATTTTTATATACCCTAAAACATTCCCCGTTTATCCCTCTTTCCATTAGTGAAAACCGAATTAAAATCAGTCTACCCGTACACGCGTGATGCCGTGATAAAGGGAAATGGGGATTCATTTTTATATATAGAGATTATACTTACAAATAGTAACCGAATCTCACAGAAAATGATTGATTAAAACATGTTAGGTTAACGAGAATGAAATAATTAAATTTTCGACCGGCGGAAAGTGCTTACAATGCCATATGAATTCACGATTGGCGAAGAATTACTTTTCCTTATTCATATAATATTGTTTAAAAAGTCTTATATTTTGTTTTATGGAGAAGTTACTTCTTTTGTACACACTTTGTCAAACTTATTACTTACCTATGTGTCGATTGCAATAATAATTACGAAGTAAAGAACATGAGAAGT
Source organism: Bembecia ichneumoniformis (assembly GCA_910589475.2). NCBI lineage: Eukaryota > Metazoa > Arthropoda > Insecta > Lepidoptera > Sesiidae > Bembecia > Bembecia ichneumoniformis. Next base: position 2,732,951 of record OU342530.1, on the reverse strand, counting down.
GAATATTTAACGGCATAGGTTTTTGCATTGTAAGTATGGACTAACCGCCGTACCCCATGGTAACACCTTTAAAATGCTACATATATATGACATATTTTTTTGTTTACATTCACGACTTTTTACGCCAGACGAAATATGTAAAGCAATATAGCTATTATTGCTGTTACATTTGCTAGGCGATGAATCTTTATTTTCAGATAGCTGGTACCCGCGGCTTTAACTGCGTGATACCTGTATATAGCCTATGTCCATCCTGAAATTCTATTCTAACTATGAGTGAAAGAATTTTTTAAATCGGACGAGTAGTTTCGGAGATTACCTCCTACATGGAAGCAAACAAACGTAGAAACTTTAACTCTTTATAATATTTATTTATTTATTTATTATTACATGGCCTCCAACTAGGCAGGCACCAAAAAAAAAACATACAGCAAGGGACGGAAAAAAAATAACATGGCAGATGCCGCCGCAGTTATAGGAGGCACAGCCTACGCCAATAAATGAATACTTAAATATTATATTTATAATATTTAAGTATTTGTGCTTCCATAGTGGGAGGCAATTCAAGAAATTGATGATAAAAAATCTTGCTGTAGCTTCTGCATTCAAAATTAAATTACACCACTCGATAGCTAAAGGATTTTGAATATGATACGGTTTTCACTAATGGAAAGAGCGATAAACGGAGAAGGTTTGTACATACATATATTTGTAGGGGGCGAGCCGCTAATACATATTATAAAACGATCACTGTCCGCCTTTGTCTGTCTTTCACTGATGAAAAATACGATAAATGAGGGAATAATATATTTTCCAGAAAAATAAATATGGGTATGCAGGTGTCTATTTAATACGCCCCACATTATACTTACTGCTCGAACACATTTCTTTTGAGCTTATAAACTCTATCTACATCTGTAGACTTCCCCACAAAAGTAAACCATATGATAAAATGGAATGAACATGACCATTTAGTAGCACTTCTTTTGAGATTATTAGTCGCAGGCATCGTAACACAAAAACAAATTAGTCCATGCGATTAATGTTATTTATGTGTGATTTCTAAGGTATTTTGTATACCCTATAAATTGAATAATATACTTGAAGCTTTATACCTATGTTTTACTAGCTGAGCCAGCAACTTCGTACGTGTGGTATGGGTTTAGTGCGTAACTTTTTTGTTTGTAAACCGTCCGGAATGAAACAAACGCTAAATGTTACGGGAAGCCTGCTACAATCATCACTGAAAACCGTATTTAAATCGGTCAAGTAGTTTCTAAGATTGGCGTGCACAAACGCACAGACGAATAGACAAACAGACAAAAATTCCAAAAACTATTTTTCTAGCCTCGGTAACATATGTACAACGTGTACAAATAGTTTTTTTTTAATGTTTAATGTACAGACAGGGTTTCTTTACGATTTTATTATATGTATAGATTTGGGTTTATTTTTAAATTATTGATTTGTTAAAATTATAATTAAATTATTTATTTATTTAATAAAATCACATAGCAACATTATTTGGAACATTTTTAATTTCATGTACAAAATATTTGACATTTAAAGGATGAGTCTTTTAAATGTTACTACAATTTGTAGTGTCATCTGCAAATAATATTAATTTATTATGCCAGAAAGAGGACCAACGAATTTGCATACATTTCTTAAATTTAAATTGTGAAAAAGAAAACTATTATTCTTAGCAATTTTCAATTTTTAATTCGTAAAAAACATAAACTATGTAGTTATGTTTTTAAAATGCTTGCAATTTTTACATACCTATACCTAATACCAATGACCACACCCTTCGCTCGATAACCGTTGGTAATATGATCCGTTGCTACACTGTTTCTTGGAAGCCTCTCTTGCCACTGTAAAAGGCTGAATTGACTATTGTTATAGTTATAGTTTATATATTGATGACGAACAAAAGCTCATTTGAGTTTATACGTTTGAAGCGAACTGGGCTTAATTCGGCTTCAGACTGATTTTAAATTAAAATTTTATCTCTAATAGTGTAACGCGTGTTTTATTAACTTTTACTTTAAAATTCTATTTAAACTGCAGCTTCGCTCCGCTTAAAATTGTACAGCCTGAAAGCTTTAATGACAATTTAAGATTTTACATCTTAAAAAGTGATCATCTTGGAAGAGTTTTAGCGGTTCAACATATTGCCTTTTTTATAGTGTATATTTGGTGTTGGCTCAAAGGGATGTTTATAAAATTTTGTGAAGTGTAGTGAAAATAGTGCTAGTGCTAAAACATGTGTGCCTCGATAGGCTCAAATCGTTGGCTGAAATATATATGTAACGATAGCATACTGACTAAATCCAGTGCTATCATGTGCGATGTTGAAGCACGTGCAGCTTCACTTGCACACTCCCCCACAGGAGATAACTGGAATTCACCAGAAGACCATCCCAGTCTTTTCGTTTCAACGACAAATTTAATTATGTGAGTTATTTTTTGTAATCTGTACTTGATTTGAACTCTATTTAAACTTACCAATTTAAAAGGATATCGTGAAAAGCATTTTTTTTTCAAACTAGCGACCCACCCCAGCGTAGCACGGATGCAGTTCTTCTGCAATTGGGTTTATTTTTAAATTATTGATTTGTAACCACATAGCGACATTATTTAGGACATTGTTAATTTCATGTTCCAAATATATCTTCCTTTAAATGTTACTATAATAATCTTTTAAATGTATCATCTGCAAATAATATTAATCAATGCAATGCAATTATTTAATACTAGCGGCCCGCCCCCGGCTTCGCCCGTGGTGCAATTTTATATACATAAACATTCCCCGTTTATCCCCCTTTCCATTAGTCAAAACCGAATTAAAATCGGTCTACCCGTTCGAAAGTTATGAGCGTACATACATTTCGAAGATCCATTTTTATTTATATAGATTAATTAATTGCAAAATTAATATTAACTAATTAATTAATTGCAGTTAATGCTATAAATTAATATTAATAAATCCAATAATATGCAATGTCTGCAAATTATATACTTACACAAAACTTTAACGTTTATCGTTTTTTCATAAGTGAAAACCATATCAAAATCTATTAATGATTTAGAAGAAGTAAGCGGCTAAACAGACAAAGGCGGACAGTGATCATTTTATATGTATGTACTAGCTGAACTCGGCCACGCTTCGCTGCGACCCATATAGCGGCGGCCGGCGGCGTGCGCGTGGCGCGCGCGGTACTGGACCACTGCTTATATATAATACTATTATTGATCGTAGCGTGATTTTATATAGCCTATAGCCTTCCTCGATTAATGAACTATTAGATGAAAAAAGAATTTTTGAATTCGAACCAGTGGTTTCTGAGATTAGCGCGTTCAACCAAACAAACAGTCTCCTCAGCTTTATATATTAAGTATAGATTAGCGACTCGCCCCCTACCAATTATAAAGGTATTGTATTTTCTGTGAATCAGGAAAATCAAATCAAATATTGGATCTGATTACCAAATTTTCTTTAAAAGAAAGTTTTTTTTTTAAGAAACATTTCGCCGTATCGCATGTTAGTGAAAACTGCATTTTTGCTTAAATTTAAATGATAAATTGACGAATTGTTACTCCGATCAATTGGAAGCATACAAAAGTAACGTTTACCAACTTAGAAAACAAAATTAAATTTTAAGCTAAACTTTTTTTTAAGCCGTATGCGAAAACTGAAGCGGAAAAACGAAGAGACGCGGAAGATGATGAAGAGATAATATATATTTTACAACTGCCAGATTGGGAGTATAAATGTCCCGTACACAATGAAACGATAAGGACACCGAGGTTCATTTTATCATTTTTTTTTAATTATTATTTTATTTACATTCACGTTACATGCTACTGCTGCCATCTACCAACACGTGTGTTAACCTAAAATATTTCAATTTCAACGCCATACTGATTCAACTTTTCTATCATTTAGAAGAATTTCTTTATAGACTAGTTTTAATTTTATTGTCATTTTATTTTTTAATTATAATTACACTTTTATTCACGATAATATTAGTAAATTTTGATAACACAAAATGTATTTAGTAAATCCACATTCCATTTTCATTTTCTTTATTTGCTCGTGTTGGTATGTTAAATTATTAATAAATCTAATTAAAAACATAGTTTATATTAATAAATAAATAAATTATAAATAAGCATAGGCAATCCAAAACTATTTTATTTAAAATAGATAATTATTTTGCAATGATTTACTAAAACAATAAATTTTGAAGTCTACTTAAGTTGCTATTAAATTAAATTAAATTAAATTAGTCACTTTTAAACTGAATGAAGATTAAGTATTGATATAGATATTATTTTATCAAGTTTATTTAGAAGAATATTTTCGGGAGGTTTTAATGTAATCAATATTGGCGAATTTGTTAAAGGGAATAAATGTAACACTTATGAATGTTCATTTTTGTCTGCCCACTAAGGCTTATTACACATAGAAGGGCATTAATATCGTATGTGTATCATACGAAACTTCATTTTACTATTTAGAAAGTCTTTTATAAAAGTTTTAATCCCTAAATCATGTTTCTATATGCCTACAACAAATAAGAAAAACAAGCTTAGGCCAAACATAATTAGCGACTAGCTGAGCCCGCAACTTCTTACGCGTGGTATACGGTATAGCGGTAATATTTTTGTTTGTAAACCGTTTGGAATGAAACAAACACTAAATGTTAGGAGAAGCTTGCATCAGTGAAAACCGTTACTAAACCGCACTAAATGTACGTACTAAAAAACTGTACTAAACGTTACATCAGTGATAACCGCATTCAATTCGGTTAAGCCGTTTCTAAGATTAGCGTGCACAAACGTACAGATAAAAATTCTAAAAACTATTTTTTTTTGACCTCCATAACATAAGTACAACGTGTACATTTTTTTAATTTTTTTTAATATTTAATATACAGACATATATGGCCCGTTTACGATTTTATTATATGTATAAATATAGAGGGGAATGTAATATATTGTAACTGTCTTTGTTGCTCTAAGGGTATAGAAAGTTTCCTTATCTCGCTCATTTGGAGTATTATTATAACCATGAAATATCTCTATAAATTACATTTATTCCTTTTAATTTTTAATAATGATACATCATCATCATAATCTCAGCTGTAGGACTGTTGGACATGGGCCTTTCCCATAATTTTCGAAAAGGGCCGGCTAGCTGACCCAGCAGCCGTTGTCCTGCAAGAACCGGAAAATAATTCCGTAAACCGATTGTGGCGCCACCTATCGGATCAAAATTTATTTTCAAACCTTATGTTAAAGTCATAGAAAAATAAAAGTGACGCGTCACTTCACGTCAATGAACAACGACGGTTAAATTATTTGAATATTCTTCATACAAAAATACTAAAATCGAGATTAAAAAATGGGGGTGGGGGTAGGAGGGTGAAAAATACTTTACGACCTTAAATACTTTCAAAATATTCTCATGCCTACCAAATATACAAAAAAAAATCATAAAAATCGGTCAAGCCGTTTCAGAGGAGTTTTGTTACAAACACTGTGACACAAGATTCCGCAGCCACACCAGCAAACAAGTCCCACAGGTGTGGCGCTATCATCGCATTGCCAATTGTTGTTTTCTAGACAAGTTCTTGTTGTGCCATTTCTAACTCATGACTTGTTTAGTGGTGTGGCCCTTTCAAGTATCTATACTACAAAATAAATGTTTTCCAATCGGCAGTTGTCTAAAGAGATTTATAATTTGAAATGAAGTTTAATTTTGTTTCATTTTTTATTCAAGGTTTATATGGCATTCATGCAAAAAGGTTAAAAAAGATTCTGGAGGTGAACTGAAACGTGGTGGTGGACCGTTGAATAAACCAAAGCCTTGGTTACTTAGCAGGCATACCGATTTTGACTTGCTGTCTCAGTGGTAGTCTATGGGTTTTCATATACAAATTCGTCTGCATCCATTGAAATAGCCAAACCTGTTAATAAAGGGAAATCTAGTAATTCTTTGGTATTTTTATTGTAGTTACAAGAAATTAAGTGTAATTTTAAAGACTTGAAATTTAATTTTTCGTTATAAGTTTCATGTTAGATGATCATTTATTTATTTAATTTTTTGTCAAAGATTCTTTAAAAATATGGTAATGTTCAAAAGTAAATGTAATCATACAAGTTCACTTTGACAGAATATTAAGTGGAATAGTGGATGGATTCTCAAATGGATGGAAGTGGACTTTATGAGTCTACTTGAGAATCTGTCCAAGTGAGCTTTTGATAGGTTTTTAAAAGAAATTTTTTGAAGAGTTGTCATTATTCTCACATTTATTATTGTGAATGTGTCACAGTAGTTTCCCATTTGTTTAATTCAAAATGGTATTATGTAACTTATCCCGTCCATTAGAACTATTAAGTACATAAAAATTGTTAATTTGACATTAATATCCTGTTTATTGACAATTGTTAAACCATGTTTAATAAAGATTCTGATCAAATTTGGATTTTTAAGAACACAACTTGTGAATTTAAAAATAGAGTGACATTAGTTCCGTTAAATCTTGTATTATTTTATCAAATTGACATTTTTGTTAATTACTAATATAGAATTAAAGTGGTTTTTTTTTTGTTATATTAAAAAGGCAACTTAGCAGTTAGACTTCACGTAAAGCTGAATTAAATTAACAGGATACGAACTATATTTGCTTCTATCTGAGACTCTGCACTAACTGTACCGCAGAACTAACTATACTAGTACTATATAGAAACAGACAATGTTCTGACACATGTTAATGTTTCAAAAATTTTATAGAGGAAAAGAATGGGATGCAATAATATAATAGATATTCCATAATTTAATTTATAATATGAAATTACGTTTATTTGAATTACTATAAAAATTGTTCTTATTCGAACAATGGTGGATCACATCACCAGCGAATAGGATCTCTGAACGGCTATGTCGCTGTGCCACAAAACACTTGATATTTCTAAAGTTTTAGAGCCATAATATAGTGGTTTTTTTTTCAACTGTCAAGTGACGCTATTCAAAAACAGCCATTTACCTCCACGCGGGCTCTGTATGGTCAAAGCGGCTTGTCAAGCCTGTGAATTTTTCATGCTTGTCAAGCAATTTTGATCTTTTAATACTAAGCTTGCAATTCTTGTCAAGCACACTCCATCATGCTTGATTTGATATGCTTGTCAAGCAAATCGCATCACTGCACGAAACGACGTGACACTTTATTGGAAACAATTCCAATAATGTTTCAAATTATTCATTAACCATTATTAAAAAGTTTTTGAAGGTTTTGAAATTTTGTGTTACTTGAAGGTTTTTTTTGACTTAACAAATGCTACTGCTCAGACCAGTGTTTTGGCCAAAGTTTTGGCTGGTTCTTTTTTGTTTTTTTAATTATAAGACATTGTGGTCTTTTGATTACACCGCACTCCGAATATAGCACCGTTTCTGTTGTTACTAAAATACAAAAAAATGAGTGTAAATGCTTGAATGTTGCATCAAGCCACAAAAAGTACTTATATAAAATTTGCTTGTCAAGCAAATAGACCGCTTTGTACGTTCCACGTAGTACGTTCGTGCTGAGATAAGTTTATGTATATTATAATTGACGTGAAGATGCAATACATTGTTGGCTTGCTACATCAGTCTGCAAATTTAGGAGAAATAAAAAAAATTACAAGCCTACGTATTTTTTTAATAGCTTCGTCCCACGCATTAATTTTAATAGCTTCATTATTTAAGCTGCGACAAAAGAACTGTACCTACACGCATTTGCAATGCATATTTCTTGCATTGCATGCAAGAACGTCTAAATGTTCACATATTTTGTATGGATAAATAAATAATGTACCATAAGATGATAAGACAAAATTTCAATTTAGCTCTGTTCGCTAGAAAGTGTTGATTATGTTTAAAATATTCCTTTTTTTTTTTAAAAGCCAACTAAATTTATCGAAGTTGAAAAAAAAACAATATTATAACTTTAATAAAGCAGACATATAAACAATAACAATATACCATATCAAAGATGTTGTATTAGTTGTACCCAAAGATAATTGTATTAGTGTATAGATGGAACAATAAAAATTGAAGATTCCTTCGATACTCGATACCCGTCTTTCTAATGGCTGCATGTCGTATGTTAAAAAGAGATAACAATAGCCGAATATGACGTCTTAAAACGCTGCGCGCCATAAAAAAGGCAACGTCATATTTGTTTATATCATGCTGGTTAACAAGCGCGTTTAGCTTTATGTGATTTAAAATACATAAAAATCTGAAAGTGTGATTTCATAAATCTGTTGCTTGCCAAGAATGGCTTGTACTGTTCCCGTTTGTCCAAGTAGAGTGGGTGGTTTGAAGGAGAATAATGGAAACATATCATTTCACCGGTAAGTCGCACAGCTCGCACTCATTAATTTTGGTGTTTTGTAAACAAATTTTTATAATTATTCACTAAAAATGAATCATTGTACATGCATACACAGCTCTAAGGTTGATTTATTTAAAGAAAAGCTGGTGTTTATAACTAAAATTTACAAAAACCAAAATTAATCGGAATATTTGACATTTGTCTTGCTTTATAGTGCTGTAGTCTGATCTTGATAAGTTTATCGATATCGATAACTAATTTATTTTTAGTAGTGTTGACAATTTCTAGCATTCACTGCAAGTTGAAAGTAATTTTTATCAATTTATAACAGATTTCCCACCGACATCGATTTAAAAAAAAATGTGGACAAAAAATGTAAGAAAAGCCGACGATTGGAGAGCTTCGCAATATACAAGAATATGCTCAATGAACTTTGAAGATTCTTGCTTTCGCCAAGGATATCAGCGTAAAATTCTACACTCGTATGCAGTGCCGACAATATTCCCAAAATTACCACCATCGTGTAAACCAGTAAGTAATATCTATAAGTTATAAAGAAGTTATGCTTCAATCTATGAAAATTATGAAAATCTTTTGAATCATTAATAACCAAAAACTATTTCTTTTCAGAAATTACCCAGAAAAAGAAAACTTACTAATAAATACGTGGATACCCAAGCGTCAACAAAGTCTTAAAATTAAAATGTTGACGAATCACAGATGAACGATATCACAGATTAAAATGAAACGATATCACAGATTATCCAATTTGTGATATCGTTTCTAAAAATAAAACTTTAAGATTATCGAGTTTTTTTTCTCTCGTAATAAAAACCTACTCCCGTTCTACCCCTTAAGGATGGATTCTAAATATTTCTACTCAAAAAATAACTATTCTTTTGAAATATTTTGGTGAAATAAATGCGAGAAGTTGCATACAATCTCATACAACCGATTAGCAATGCGGCGAGTACCAGTACGCACCCAAATTTTATTTATATTGAATAACCAAACAGTACACCGAAACGCATTTAGCCATACTGTTTATCCGTCATATATTTAAAATCTATATCAACGATATCTAGTTATCAATAAAAATGCACAGCACTATTATAGGCTATAACTTTAGCTTGCATTGTATAGTCAAAATGGAGACATTCACTCAACTTCGACCCGACAGATTATATATGTATGTCTCTTTCAATCTTATGACAATTTGAAGGTGTTAGAAAGAATAAAATATTGCTGCATTTTGTGATCCATCTATAGGTACAGACTAATACAACATCTTTGGTTGTACCATATAAACATAGACTCTGTTGACTGACGCTCACGTTTAATGACTTTGACGTTTAATGGTGTGTTGTATTTATTTAGGTTAACTAAACTAATACAACATCTTTGATTTAGGTTGTATTGCGACATGCGACGTCCACGGTAAATGACATTAACAGAACCCCTATCTTCACCATAATATTTTATATTGACAAATACATAATGTATCACAAAACGAAATTTTAAATTTGCTATGTTCACTAGAAAGTATTAATTATATTTAACATTCCTTCTTTTTTTTAAATGGCATCTTGAGATTTTCGAAAAAAAAAAATTTCATTTAACATAATCTGTGTATTAAAATACCATATACATGTAAAATTTGCTTTCAAAGTAAAATCAATATTAAATCTTGTATAGGTTTTTCTTTATATTAAGGTAGACAGATAGGCTGACAGATATTGCCTATTTCTATAATCAAGTGTTGCAAGTGCGCTGCCACAGTAAAATAAAGAGTACTAGCGTAGCGCTGCCGACTATAGTGAAAATGAAAATAAAGGATTGGAATAGGGGAATGCGTAGGTATATAAAGTCGTATACAGTGTGTATTACATATAAAATCATATTGCTATGGTCACAGTCCAAATCGAAACCAACTACAAAATACTAACAAAATATATTTTGTAATGACAAAATTGTCTTCAATACGTCAATATAAAGTGCTCTGTAAGCAAGACACACGTAATTATGGCACAGAACCATCAAGGTAATTTACCGAAAATATGTCACATCGTATCATCATCATCTCGCTAGAGAGTATATATGTTCTGTGATCATCATCATCGTACCTTTAAAAAAATATACGTGACAATACATAACAACTAACAAGTGACAATTCATTATGAAACCTTAAATAGAACCACTATAGAGTTATTGAATTTGAATATACCGATGATACTGCTATTGCTCTTTTACGGAAAATCGTAGACTGAAGCTCGAACTCAGACCGAGTTTGAATTAAAAATAATAGCCGATTAGTTAAACATAAATCTACTTAGCTTAATGTCAATAAAACAAAATTTATGAAAATTTAAAAATAAGTAATATTAAATTAACAAACAAATCAAAAACGACAAAAATGTTATTTAGTACTTGAAAGTTTGGATTTCTTTTAGTAATATTTAATATCAGTCGGTGACGGCTCTTCGCTACGCCACGCCGCCGATGTAATCTACATTAATGTAATCCATGCCAAGCCTACAGCAGCTTTTGCTGGCGGTGCAATTTGTACGCGTGTTCTGGGGCGATTCTACATTTAGCCGTACAAATATCACCTTTTTATTATCCAATGGCATCATCATCGATCTGAAATAAATAACAAAACACCAATGTATATTATGAAAGGTTCCTTCTTAACATGTACACAAATAGATAAATCGTTTCGGAGGACTTGGTACTTGTGTGTACTTTAGCCGTCAATAAAAAAAAAAATCTCTAAAGGTAGATCTAAAGGTACACCTGTAAACATGACAACACATACATATATTCTTAGCATTAACCTTTTTAAAAATACTAACAAAATGTGGGTAATGTAATCTGTAAATCAAATCATACACATATGTCTCTAAAACACAATAATATTATTAAGCTCTTCGCCCTTTATACATGCTTTCGCAGTACCTACCAAAGTGGGTTTTTGACCTGGAGACCCTACACATTTCCTAGTCAATTAAATCGCGACAATTAATGTTTTCTGGTTTTGCTGTGCTAATAATTGCTTCGAAATGTATAAATTGCAATTTATTTTTGATGATTTTCTCCCAAGTTTCTTGCGGCGCGGCGTATTCTTCTTGGCTATGATGGTCCTTCCGAAGCGCGGGTAGACTTAAGGCATGTAATAGAGCCCCCTGCGGCCTATTTGCAAAATAAACTTTTGAATTTTTATTCCTGGTATTTCGGCGGCAACGAAATCACAGTTTTGTGATAAACAAAGGGAAACCATAAACCCGTATATTTTTGGCAAATGGATTGACCTTTTTCGAATCCTTCAGCCATTGTATAATATACAGTGTGATATATATTAATGATAAATAAGCATGAAACAATTAAACCAAACACTTATTTAAATTATTTAATGTAAACGAAAAGGAGATTAAACCGATACGGTGCGGTATCATATTTTTAATTTATTAACGCTGACGAAGTCACCAGCTGGTATGATTACAAAACATTTATTATAAAACCTATATATTTTTTGGCTAACTCATCGTTTTGTAGTATTTTGCTTTTGAGCATGGTCACATTAATTACCACGGGATACCATAGAGAATGCGTTTTTTTCCATGTGAATTGTGAAGTCGATTAGTTGGTTGGTTTGGTGCTTTGGTGGTGAACTTTTTTTTGCTCAATCCACATTTTAGTAACATTGTCGTTATGAAGTTAATGTAATTATCGGACAATAATTCAGAATCATAGGTGAGTTTTTGTAACAGTGCACAAAACTGCTCGATTACTTGAGTTGATAAACATCGTCTTTAATTCTTTTTTTACTTGCGGATCGCTTCAAAACCCTGGACCTAAATTTACTTCGATGCGTTTACTGCGCATGCAGTTTGACTCGCGTTTATTTCTGTCAAAAACAACTTAACGGAGTGTTTTAACAAAAAATATATCTTAAAAAGAAGTCACCAGTGTATTTCGTCACTATAAACAATTGGCGTGAACAATTTTTTTTTCTATATTTTTCACTTCGATCCATGTGAATCGCGATTTATTTACCCACATAAAAAAAAGGTTCTCACGATCCGATCCATTTCGTGTGCAATGAATGTGAGGGAATTTTCGACATGTGTTTTACTTCCTGCGCCTGTTTAATCGTGATAGAAAACTAACATTGATGACTTGGTTGACATTGACGCCATTAAGAAGAGATTGGCGTTTGAAATATTTTACTTGTATGGTGTTTTTCAGAGATTTTGTATTCATTGTTAATGAAATATTAAGTTAAAAAAATGTTTAATGATTTAGTGTCTCGTGTTTTGTGAGAGAAGTTCGTTTGTTACATTGTTTTTTGTCAAGAAATTTTCATTGGACTTAAGTGTTGTTTATTAGCTTTGAATAATGGCCTTGTGATTTGTGGAGTGTTTTCTTCAAGTGTTTGACGCGATTTCCATACACACTGTTCATTCCGCTCTCTATCAAGTGTATAGCAACAATTTGGGAAAATAAGCAGTAAGATTTTTTGAATATATTTTGTAACCTAACTTCCACATGCATAAATAATTTGCATTGTATGGGTAGAGATATCTCTTTTTTGTTTGTTAACTTTGGAAAAAGAATTCTTAATTTGGCCTTTTTTAGTATAAAATGTTTTTAAATGATAGGGGATTCTGATTTTCCTTTTTAAAAAAAAAAATTTTCTAACCTCAAATAATAATGAGTTTTATTTGTAGTAAAGTAATATTTATCCAAGTAGGCAACCTACTAAATTTTCAATAAACTGTCTCCAAATAATGTATACTTTTTTCCAAATGTAATATTATAGGTGCACTTCCTTCGCATTTTGATATACAGTAGAATCCCGATTATCCTGACTCGTTCATCTCGGCTCTAATTGTTAATTAAAAGTTTGTTCGTGCGTACCGCGTGTACTCCCGCTCTCATTTGTTTGCGGTATAGTGTTTGTTATTGTTTCATTTTCTTAGATAGCGTTTAACTGAAAGGTTGTCTTTTATTTTTGTCTACATTTTGTGTTGGAAATTTAAAATGTCCAACCGAAAAAGAGTAGTGTTGTCTCTTAATGACAACGTCAAGATAATCGAGAGTATAAAAAATGGTGAATCTAGCAGTAAGTTGGCACAAATATATGGTGTAGGAACTGCTACGATATCAGACATTAAAAAGAAATCTGATTCCATAATAAAATTCACCTACGTGCTTGAGAAAGAAGATGGAAGTTCGCAACATAAAGTCATGAAAAAATCTCAAAATGAAATTCTGGAGAATGCAGTTTTTAAATTATTACATTACATTACAACAAATTACTTGCTACAATTACATTATTAAAATTTAAATATTATTTGATGTGCTTTGAAATCGATTATCCAGATTTTCGATTATACGGAATACCCTTGATTTTATTTGATCCTGATAATCGGGATTCTACTGTACATTGGAAAACCTAACATAAACTGAAACAAAGGTGATAACCCGTTTCCCATACAAGCTTTAGCTATGACTGTACAGGACTGGAAATTGGCATATAAAAGAGAAACAATCCCACAGGATACATGTTTTGCTATATATCTCAAATGGATTACGCAGCATTTTCGATGAAAACTCCCGAATGGGTTGATTTTTTCCAACATCTTTAACAATTGTCATATTTCAACCAATTTACACAAAACATCAACAAATTATGTACCTATCTTCCTCGGGAATCACTCTGTTGATAAATTAATACCATATAAAAATCCGTTCAGTAGGTTTTGAGATCATCGTGAACATACATATTATAGACAGTTTATTTAGTAGTGATAAATCTATACAACATATAATAAAATCTGAGGTCAAGAAAGATAGTTTTTAGAATTTTTGTATATTTGTCTATGCATTTGTGCATGTTAACCTCAGAAACGCCTTAACAGCGGTTTTCACTTACATATTGTACCAAGCTTACAATAACATCTAGCTTGTTTCATTACAATCGGTTTACAAACAAAAAAGTTACGCACTCTATTACATAGTGGATCATGAGCTGATTGTGCTTAATTGGATATCATGATCCAATAAATTTTAATATTGTAGGTATTTTTAGTAAAGAACTGCTGAGCCTGCAATTTCATATGCGTAGTATTTGGTGCAGCGTGTAACTTTTTTGTTTGTATACCGATTGGAATGAAACTAGGACTAAATGTTACTGGGAAGCTTGCTACAATATATTAGTGAAATTTCAAACTATAAACTGTATTTTTTTATAATATAGTCTGTGTTGCAGCTAGTCTTATCTATCCATGAAATATTTGCATATTAACAAACAATGAATATGAAACAAACCTATTATATAAACAGAGGGTTTCCTGTTTATAATATCTGTGTTGATAAAAATGTATCATAATCCTTTTGTTTTGACAAGTTAGAAAAATGAAAGTATTTCTTCAATGCTTTTAGTTTTTATTGCATAATTAGTGACTCCCTGAAGGACAGGCACAAACCTTCCTTATTTATCGCTTTTTATATTAGTGTATCTAAATATGTTGGTGGTTTAGGAGACTAGCGGCGAAACAGATGGAGGTGGACAGTGACTGCAATGTATGCTATGTAAGGATTCCTTTGCAAATTATAGAAATGTTTTAATATTTCTTTTCTTATTTGTCATTAGGTGCCCCTCTAATGAATTGGTGTGTTCAAGCTTAAGGAAAACTGTAAGTACCTTTGTATTTCTTTAAGATTTATTGAAATATTAGACATGCAGAAGGTCTGTTTGATGGGTGATGGCAACAGTCACAAGCAATGCTAGGGGCTGACGAAGGGTTAGGAAAAATTGGCTCTGGCATTCCTTACTCACTCACCGGAACATACTTAGTCCAGACATTTTAGGCATTTTAAACCCCAATCTGCGGAAAAATTCCTAGTGGGCTGAATTTTTCTATAAACCTTTATTACAGCGTTGTAATGAAGATGTGAAAAATCGACATTGATATTGTGCCGGCTAAAAAAGTTATAAAGGTCAAAAGGTCACGAAAATCATTTTTTCACAAATATCTCGCGATCTATTGCTCAGAGGTCAATAAAGGTCATTATAAAAATTGTTTATCGTGAATTTATCTACAAAAAATGCCAGTTGCATTTTTCTGTAAAATTTACCATTTTCAGAGTAGAGCGCTGAGAAAGCGATTATATTATGACAATGCACTCGTTTCCCCCGTAGGCATAATCCATGATATGTAATAATAGGTTTTTTTTTATTTAAGAGCGAATAATTTTTTATTTGAATACAGAAAAATTAACTTTAGTATATTATTTTTTTATCATTCATTTATAGTCGATATCTTCAGTTTCTGTGTCATTAACAATTGCTGACAAAACGTCGAGACGCAGAGTCATCATTAGTTGACTCTGCGTTTAAGCATGACTGGCTACGGCAATGGCCACAAACTTTTGAAAATCTTAATCCAATGTTTTTGCATCCACATTTGCCACCACAACCTTTTGTACAAGAAGATTGTGTTTAGTAGATTATTGGGTGCTGGTGGTAATAAAGTTGTTATTGGTTGTAGTATACTATTTTTTAACTCCCAACCCCACTGTTGTGGATCAATTTCTCTTCCTAGCCAGGTTTGTATTTGATAATACACTCGATAAATATACTGTTGAGCTGCTGAAGAAGTAGGTGGTAATGATGAAAATTTCACAGCCGTGCTTTGCCTTCTTAGTTTAGCAAAGCTACAGTATCTGTAATTATCTATCGAAAGTTCTGATTTTGGAGCACCGTACATTGCTAGTAGAAAATGTATTCCAGCATTGACAATGACATCTCGAGAGCAATTTTCTTGTTGGAGTATTTCTGCAGAATAGTTTAAATGGGGTCTTTTCTCAAATCTTTACTAAAGTTAATATATAAGTTAATACTAAAAGATAAGTTAGTAAAGTTACTATACTAAAGTTAAGTATATATATACTAAAGTTATTTTTTCTGTATTCAAATAAAAAAATATTCACTCTTAAATAAAAAAAAAACCTCTTGTAACATAATAAGAACATAAATAAGAATATAAAATAAATGAAGGTCCAAATGTTTAGAACTTCTGTATTACAGTTATATTTTTTCTTGCATCATAGTTTACGTCATCTGAAACCTGGTAACTGTGTATTATATTCTACCTGTTTAGGATATATGTACAATTTTAACACGATATTACAGTACTTTTCGATAAACACAGTTACTGTTTACGATTTTGGTCACGAATTTCAAATCAAAACCCTATTAATTTACACTTCGTATTGAATAAACATTAGTTACATTAATAAATGCCATTCAATATGTTCAAATACATTGTTCGTGTTTCTATAACTCTGGAACTCGTTCGTTGGCACTCTGGAATGTTTTTATTTTTTATGGCCCGAATACAATATACCTACTTGGTTACTCTGTTAATGTTTGTCTAAATCGCTATCTAGTCCCTTAGATACGGAAACACAACAGCACTACTAATGCTGTAATTCCATAGGGGCTTTCTGGTTTGTAATTTATTGTATAAATTAATCTTAGATCATGATGGGGTGTACAACTATTTGTTGTGCACCCTGTCATGGGTGATTTGTTGTGCACCCTTTCATGGCCGAAAATTTGATTTTTATTTTTCTCCTTAGAACTCGCAATGCACTCAATATTTACAATATCCAAAGGTCGTGAAAACGATGATGAGAACCTCATTTCTGATACAAATGAAAACTCAGAGAACAAGACTGATGAACAAAACGGCTCTGATGGGGTGAAAGATCGAAATAGTCCCGGTGGAAGCAAAGCTGAGGCAGAAGCACACACGGAAGCGAAAAAAGACCAGGATAGTTCGGGTGACGAGGTTCCAATAGACGACCTTGAACGTAAGGACTTTGAAACTGAGAAAAAATTATTGAAAAATTGCAATAATATTATTAGGGAATGTAGAAAAACCCCTAATAAGGAGTCGAGACCTGATGACGATGATGGTCCTCCTGGTTCGAGAACACCTTTGTTTTCTGGCATCCCCAGATTCGACCTGCCTGGATGTAGTAACAGCAACGACACAATAAGGAACATGATGCGTCGGAAACCACTGTATCCAGTTGAGGCACCAACAAAAAAGAAACCAGCGATCTCACCAGATGGAACACCTCCAAAGAAACTAGAAAGACCAATAGTAAGACCTACCTTCATGCAAAGGTTTTTAAGTAATAATGTAGTAGAGGCCAAGGATATTCCGAGGGGAAAACTGTATAAAGCTGAAACTGTTGATTGTATTTGTGAAGGCAAAGACACATTGGAGTCTTCTTATAGCCTGAAAGGGAGGACAAGTTCTGATGCTTCTAGCAGTTCCGATAATAGTAAGGACTATTCAGTTCCCTCAACATCTAATGCTGATAAACTTCTCGGTTTGGATAAGAGAGATGAGCCATCGGGGAAGTCTGCTATGTCTGAGGTAAAACATTATATAACACATTTTTTTTAAGTTAACTGTTTCATTTATTTATTTATTTATTTACACATTCACTCAAAATCCAGCTTGAGTGAATGTGTAAATAATAAATGCCCCTGAGGCATCATGGCGGATGATGCCTCAGGGGCATCATATTTAGATTCATGGAATCTGTGAAATTGTCTCTTGGAAGGTTAAAACTAAGTAAAATTACTAGTAGAAGTCTCCGCGCTCCGAACAATACCGAAACAATAAATAAACGAAAATTTTACGTTGATGACTGATGATGCCCGAGAGGCGTCACTATCGTCTATGGCGGATGATGCCATAGACGCCATGAAAAATTTTTTAGCCGCCACGAGCGTAAGTTTGTGTAAAAGGCCGCCGCATTGAATCGGTTAAGGTCTGCAGACAGGCTGACGGTCCACTTGATGGTAGGTGGCTACTGTCGCCTATAACACAAGCAACGCTAAAGCTGCTGCAAGTGCGCTGCCGACTGTAGTAGGTTTAAGGATGAGGGATTAGGAGGGGGATAGGAAAATGGGCTCTGGAATCCCTTACTCACTCACCGAAACACAACAGCATACATGCTGTTATTTCACAGTGGTCTTCTGTAAGGGGGTGGTTATTGCCACCAGATGGGCTGCCCAAATGACTGCGAAAACGCAGTGTGCCCTGCCACTACTAAGTGCAAATATAATTTAGTTTAATAATAGTAGTAATTCACATGATTCACAATAGTCCCAATGCACACAAGGCAAATTCAAAATAAAAATATGTACACATCCAATTTAAATGTTCATAAATTATAATTAAAAAACCATTGTTCCTAACAGTTGGGACCGAGAGATATTCATGTATCTCTGAATTCCTTACAAACCATGGTGCAGATGACCATTAAAATGTTATTTTGAAAGCTTTGCAAGATCTCGATATTCAAGTACTTATGGTGTGCAACCCCAGAGTTGCACACCATAAATTCACACAGGTTTAATGACACTTTTGTAGATGTAAAGCTTATTCTCCAGGCTTAGTGAGGACTGCCTGCATATCAGCCAGTACATATCCCTCAGTCTTCTATTAGCTTGATCTCTTTTTGCTTTTATATGATCCCTCCAAGACAACCGTCTGTCCAAGATTCCAAGATATTTCATTGTTGTTTGATGCGGTAAGGTGGCTCCAACAAATTTGATCTGCGCGCACTTTCCACACTTTAAAGAGATTTTTTTATGTACCGACTTGGCAGCACAAATTCTCCATTTTTTAATACTCTAGAGGCCAACTCAGGGTTTTTGTTGAGTGCAAGCATTGCCGTATCATCAGCATTATGTCACAGTCATAACATCTTTCGATGTTGGAAGATCAGTATATACAATGCTGTATACAGTATATACTGATATACTGTATACATACAAAACAGGATCTAGTATGGAACCTTGGGGCATCTATGGAAAGATGACAAGCCATACCCACATTTTACTTGAAATATCCTGTATACCAAGTAGGGTCCTAAAATCATGTAAGCTGGATTTGGTAAACAAAGCTTGGGTTTATACAAATTTCCTTTGTGCCACACACAATTGAAGGCCACAATTGAACGCCCAGAAAAATAGCGGAGCAATATAAACATATACAATATATATGTTTGTATATAAAGATATATACAATATGTATATGAGATTGAGAGACAATCTCATATATATTGTGTGTACAAGTGTATACTACTTATATCACTGTTCATCAGAGAGAGGTGAATAGGTGGATGGCATTATTTAATTGGTTGGAAACTTGTTGACTGAAGCCCTTGTTAGACAGACTACATAAGAGGTTTTTACAAGCATGAGAGATCCTTTTTATATGAAATAATAAAATAATCCTTCTAAATTATTTAAAATTATAAATATTTAACCATTTCGTTAGTTTCTCTAATTAAATTAATTAATTATAATCATAAAACTCTTTATAATATCTTCATCAAAGATATACCTAAAAAGCATTATGATTATAATATTATTTTATATTATTGGTATTTATATGTCACTGCAACATAACATGATTGTATTTTTCTTAGGAATACAAGTACTACAAGGATGATGAATCGGATGACGACAGTAGTGACGTACATTGCTGTACTTGCCTTTCGTCTCATGAGGTAATTGTGGACCATTTTTTTTTATATAATCAAAAAGGTAAACAAATAAGGCGTCGCCATGGTCATTAAGCTGTTTTAGAGATGGGATTTGTTCAATAGGCATATTAATAGAATTGACTCATTGAGTAACTCATTTTGAACTCGTTTGTATTGTTTAATGAGGAGTATTTCTTGTTTTTTGACTTGTTATTTGTCACAATAAAACAATATTAACTTAGTTTAATGTCTTAAATAAGTATTATTAGGAGTAATTTTAAGTAATCTAATTAATAAATGCCATTTAATCAGAATCTCTATATATAAAAATGAATCCCCATTTCCCTTGGTCACGGCATCACGCGTGAAAGGGTAGACCGATTTTAATTCGGTTTTCACTAATGGAAAGAGGGATAAACGGGGAATGTTCATATATATAAAAATTGCACGCCGGGCGAAGCCGGGGGCGGGTCGCTAGTAATTCAAAAAGTTTGTTCGTTTGTGGTTAAAATGTATGTAGAATTGTGAATTTGATAATTTATGTAGGAATCAAAACCTCATTTTGACTGAAGTCGTGAAGGTGTCCCTTCTCTAAAACCAAAGAAAAAAATTTTGAACACCTCATTGTGACGTCCATTAATAACGTAGGTTAAGTGACGATTTTATCGAGTTTTATACATTTTACTGTGAAAATATGCAATAATTTTTAATAGAAATCGTAATTATTTACTTGTTTCACAATGTCCAAATAAAGTTACAATTAGGCTATTTGTCGATTAACTGTCCAGTAAACGCTTTGTGTGCGTTTCACAATCGTTGATTAGCGCTATTCAGCTATTAACAGTTGACATATTATTTTTACGTTTTGCTATTATTCAATAAGTTTTCAATTAAAATGGAAGAAACGTTCCGTTACCTGCAAAATATGCTTCGCACCAAAGTATTCTTTTAGTGTTCATGTAGCAAAAATATTCTTTATATAGATTGAAACGATGAAACCGGTAACATTAATAATTATTTTATCAGAAAAAATACAGTTATTTAATTTGTAATAAAATTATGGCATAATAATTCGCATAACATTAATCAACGCGCGAAACGGAACCAAAGAATAAGACGTGGCCAACTCGCACTTGGTCGACTACCAAATCAGCAGATTTAGTTATAAGCTGGATGACTGTGAAGCGCAATGGAAGTTAATGAAAGGATTTATCTGGTAAGTATTTTATTCGGCACTTTATTAGCACATTGTGAAACAAGGCCTTAGTGTTTGTAAATGAATACATGTATGTATAAAATAAATAAATAAATAAATATCTAAATGTGTGATTAAGGTTAAAATTTAAAAGTTGTTTGTAATAATTTAAATAATTTAATTCTTTTTAATAATTTAAATATACCTAATTATATCTACTGTTTTGGTACTGCCCAGTGAACTATTAAAAAGTGCCATATAACATTATAGTATTGTGGACTCAATGATTTTTTTAACAGTTGATTTCTTGGGAACTTGTTTCCTATAATCGTATAATTT
This sequence comes from Bembecia ichneumoniformis, assembly GCA_910589475.2. Classification (NCBI taxonomy): domain Eukaryota; kingdom Metazoa; phylum Arthropoda; class Insecta; order Lepidoptera; family Sesiidae; genus Bembecia; species Bembecia ichneumoniformis. Next base: position 2,711,453 of record OU342530.1, on the reverse strand, counting down.
TTTTTATTGTAATATGTTTGTGTTAATGTACTTTTTAATAACACGAAAATGTGTATATTCTGCACTTGATAAATGTGGTATTTTCTTCATATTTTTTTAAAAGTAATAATTGCGTAAAATTCTTTTAGGATGAGGATGATGAAGACGAGGAAGAACCGGGGGTTGATGAAAGACTTTGGGTAAGACTTGAAATTTATTATTATTTGCTTAAAATAAATGCATAAATATCTTCCCTCTCTATGCATAAATGCAGTATATATCCTCGCTGATGTCCATATCAGCTATCTTCATACAAAATGAAGGCTTATCTACATTCTGGTGGCCTTTGACTAAATTCCTAAAAAAAATAGTTCCTTCAGGGGCCCAAGTGCAGTTTGATTTTCAATTCTGTTATAAAGTTTCACATAGCGTTCTATCGACCCCGCTCCGCTTCATACGGATGCAATGTTATACTGACATACCGAACTTGGTTATCGCTTTTCCATTAGTGAAAGCCTTATCAACATCGGTTGTGTGGTTTTGAAGAAGTAACAGACAAAGGCCGATAGTGACTTTATTTTATATTATGTATAGATATACTCGACTTTATTTTACATAATGAATTGAAAAAAAAAAAAATATGTTGGTGTCAAACTTGGGCATAATATTTAAAAAATGTGTTGATTCAACAATTCATTTAATTGTACGTCCATTTTTAACATTGAATGTAAAGCACTAAACGGATGATGAAATGCAGTCTCATCTCACTCCCAGTGCCTCTTCAGTCTTTAAAGTTGGTCGTCAACTCCTTGAACCTGTCTCTATTAAAAGCCAACTGGAACAGTTGCTCGACTGAGGCAATTCCAATCCACACCGCGATGTTTAGTAACCACGAATGTATACTTAGTCGAGTGTATCTCTTCCCTTCCACCTTACCCATCATGATTAATATATCTGTCGTATCCAAGTACGTGGCCAACATATTAATAGTTATTTGTGTAAAGTGTGCAAAGTTGTTTCTTTGCTGCGAGTGCCATGATTCTAACATAGACTACTGAGCACAGTGAGTGATTTAAAAGCACGAGACATAAAAAAAAATTTGCTCTCTTGTGAAACATACAACTTTTCACCTCTACCAGTGAGAAAAGTGTTAATAGGTTTTAAATGTTAATAGGATTTTAGTTATTTTTTAGATGTTGCGTTCGGAAATTGTATTGGTTGACATTTTCATGAAAACCAAACATGATATTTTTAATTAGTTGAAATTAATGTTTACTATTATTTTAAATATTACGATTTAAAAATAGGAAATAAAAACAAAATTTTATTCCTGTAAGTCAAATCACTAGGCCAAAATGAGTGTCTGAACGCACCATTTATTTTTTTTGCACCAAATAATTCCAATAGGTGGTGTTCGAAATTTGAATAACTTTCCTTACGCGCGCAGCCAGTAATCAATTTTGCTGCGAGTTTTTAGACATCAGAAGCACCCTTTTCGTGCTGGAGAGATGAAAAAAAGATTACTTTATGCTATGTACTGGTTTACAGTGACTTGAATGAGTGAGTTTTATGTTAATATTAAAATATTGCAGAGAAAGAGAAGGTGTGAGCCACCGTCTCCGCAAGACCTAAAGAAATTCTGCGCAGATGGATCTCCGGCTCCTTGCGAAGAAGAGAACTACTCGGGTAGCAATCCTGGCTCTAATTTCTCGTCTCCTGGATCTTCCTCCACTATGTACAGACTTCCAGAAGTAAAACAGTGGCTCCAAAAGTAAGAATAAAATTGATTTATCTTGTCATTTTCATGTAATATTTTTATACTTTTATACAATTTTGCGTATAAATTATATTTATACCCAAAATTGTCCAGAGGGGTTTGCACAATCCCACTTGAAGATCAAAGAAGTGTTCATGTTGAGTGGTTAGTTTAATCATATCAATCTTATGTTTCAGATTCTTGTCGTGGCCAGATAATGAAAAAGACGAAGCTTTAGATATGTTGATCGGCCGTTGTTCAGTAGGACAAGTGCGTTACATGATGAAGTCGATTGAGCCTCTACTGCAACGAGATTTCATCAGCCTACTGCCAAAAGAGTTGGCGTTGACTGTCTTGGGTTATCTGGAACCCAAAGATCTCGCAAGGGCCGCACGGACATGTCGGTACTGGAGGTGAGTAACTTTTTTTTTACCATTTATCTGAAATGATGGCAGGCAAACTGACAATCCAGTTATGAGGAACTGCAGGTTCGTTATCAATTATAATGAACTTTCGTAAGGCTTGTTTTTACGTAAAGGTAGGTGCTGCATGTGAGCTGCCTGAATTATAGGAGGGGATAGCGAATTAAACTTTGTACCTTATTCATTAAATCGCACAGCAAACATGTTGTTCGTTCACCATGGTTTTCTGCCATCAGACGGACCGCCCAATTTGTGACTCTGAAACGCAGGGTGCCCTGCCATCACTAAATGTACAAAATGAAACGGTAGCAATAATTTGTTACTTTATTGCGTTCTGTTCTTCAGTAGTTAATGTTACATAGTTATATTTTATGTAACTTGGCAAAATAGAACACACCATAATATAAATTGGCTAAGTTGTAAGTGTTGTTACTGCTAAAACCATTCAAATTCTGAAATATTAGCTAAAAGCTTAATTGTTTTATTATTTAAAACAAAACTGGATACAGAGTAGGTTGATTTAAAAAAAAAAGGTTTTTTTATTCAGGTCTAATTATATCTTTAAAGCTTGAATAAATCATAATCACAAAATTAAGTTGGCGGTTTCAATGAAAGCGACGAAGACACTTGGAAAATGATTTTATTAGGACTCGATCCCACGGCCTGTTGACTAACAAGCCGCGCCGCGCCGTACCTGTGGAGGCGCCGCGCCTGTGCTGTGCGTGTGTATACCGGGCGCGGGGCGAGTCATTATTGTAGTTTTAGTGCCGCGCCTTTAAGCTTACCGACTCCCGATGAATCATGACGGGCGACAACAGGCCACCCCAGGCCTCATCGGGTACAACAGATTCCCAAACCTGTCGGTCGACTAGGCGCGATCAGGCTGGCGACAAAGCAAGACATGTTACCATGGCATTAGAAATTTGATTTGTACGTCATTATCTGACCCCTCGCTCGCAATTATTAGTTCAATTGATCTTTAGTAGTGATGGATGTATCTGTGAACCCGTCTACCTGCACGTATATATATATATGTACACATATACATATGCCGACAGCATTAATGACGGAATGCCAAACCCCTAAAAGGTGTTGCTAGTATTTATAAGCGCATCCACCTTCCATCAAGTGGATTGTCAACTTGGCTGGTTCGACATAACCAAATTGCTTGTTTTGTGTTTAACTAAAAAGAAATAATTGTTGATTGATGTGTTTTTAATTTGATCCAGATTCTTGGCCGATGACAACTTGCTGTGGAAAGACCAGTGTCGCCGTATCGGCATTACCACTCTAGACAAGAAGGCTCGAAAGGGCATATCTTCCGTCAGTCCATGGAAGGCTGCCTACATGCGTCAATACCTCATTGAGAACAACTGGCTCCACAAACCAGTATCCAACGCCAAAGTGATGAGAGGTCACGACGACCATGTTATCACATGCCTCCAGTTTTGCGGCAACCGTATTCTAAGCGGCAGCGATGACACCACTCTTAAGATTTGGTCATCGGTCACAGGAAAGGTATTCATGTTTTAATTGACTATGCACTAAAAAAAGTTCATTTCAATTCAAGTGAATTTTATTATAAAATAACACTATTGTACGGTTCAAAGTACATTATTTTGTATTACTTAAAAATGCCTAGTTAACAACCTACTTATCGAACGCCGACCTTTTGCGAAACACCTAAATTGGTACAAATCAAACTCGTTGCAAATATGCGCTCGTAACATTATTTAATTGTGCAGTTATAATAAACGCAGAGTTTTAAATATTATATCTCTTAATCCACATGTAAGACCATCAACATACTTGTAGTGTTAAGGACTTGCTCCTTACCAATACAACTATAATAGACGCATTATCAACAGACTTATTAGGTAATAAATCAGTCTATCTCGCTCGCACTTACAGGTCTCATGTTAGACTAATTTGTTTTTTTATAATTACTAAAATAGATTGTTAACTTTTTATTGAGAAATGAAGGCAAGTTGACGGTCGAGCTTTAGTATACAAGGTAGTCATGTACATCAGCTATAAAAACACATAAGCCATACTTTGCGATATCTCAATTTTTTAATGAATTAAAAAATCTATTATTTTTCCCATACAAAAAATAATTGAAATGGGCACAACTATGTAAAAACTAGCTTTATGGAAAAAATTTACTTAACAAAAAAGGATAGCATTAGGCAGTAAAGTTCGAGTACATGATTAATACACTACACTCTGTCCAATACGGCTGGTTTTCGTACCACTCATTCGCTTTCTTAATATTATAATAAAAAAAATATGAAGGATCCCAGTTACCCGGCATACGTTTATTTATTATTATTTATTTATTATAAATGAAATAATTAGAAAAATATTTACAATGTCCCATAAAACTGGAAAGCAGTTTGTCTATGGGATCAAACTAATGTTATCAAAAATAAAACTGAATTTAAAATAAATGTAACCTAAATTAAAAACCTAAACCTAAATCTAAATTTGATTAATTAACTTAAAGAAAGAAAACAGATAATATTTCATTAATTTATTTTTAAATACAGTTGCAATGCATGCCGTAAAGTAAAAGTAACTTGTATAATCTGTTTATTATTGAAGTGCTTTTGGATACACAATCTTTTTGGTTTTTCCATCATTGCCACATACAGTTGTCCATGTGAGAAGTATGGATTTTCCAAATGTAATCCACACACTTGATTGCAAGCGTTTGAACTCGAATGGCAATGAGATGCGTGGCAACAGTGGCTCTAGCATGAGTTTACGATACTACACTCGCTAGCGAGAGCGTAAAACATTTATATGGAAAATTGACAATTGAACATTGACAGTTCACGATTTTCCATACAAAAATTTTACGTTCTCGCTAGCGAGTGTAGTATTGGTGTAGTATCGTAAACTCATACTAGAGCCTCAGTACATATATAGTCTCATTTAAATTTTCTGTTTAAATTTGTATCTTCGATGGTATTATTTATCATCTTTTTCATGTGATCGTCGCAATTATGAATTCTAATTAATAAGTAATGAACTCTAATTAATAAGTAATACATTTGACAGCAAATATTACAAATCCTGGTGTTATCAAGATATTTTGTCTATGGTGTATAATGCGATTAGGAAAATGAAAGAAAAATAAAAAAAAAAAAATTCTGCAGAATCAACTTTGGACATAGTTATAGTATAGACATTAGTATATTACAAATTCTTTCTTACTCATACTTCATTTACATTAGACTTATTTAATAGGTATTTAATTTATAGAGGATAAACATTGATTTTTATGTATAAAGATTAGGATTAGTATAGCGTCTAGAATACAATCTCAATATTTCTATACACATGTTATTTTTTTTATTCAGTGCCTACGTACTCTAAGGGGTCACACTGGGGGTGTGTGGTCATCTCAAATGGTTGGAGACCTGGTGATTAGTGGTTCAACTGATAGGACATTACGCATTTGGAATGCGAACACGGGCCGATGCCTTAATGTTCTCATGGGACACTCATCCACTGTTCGCTGTATGCATCTATACAAAAAGAGGTAAACAATAACTTTTAATATTCTAAAGCATTGACAGAGTTCGGAAAGCTCCGAGATAATTTTTCGTCCAAAATTCGGTAATATTTTAAATCAGAAGTTTTCGACCAATGTAACATAGTTATATGTATAAAGTTTTTTTAAATAATATTCAATGCATTAAAGGAAAATTTTAATTCAAAAATGTAATGATATATTTAAAGAAAGCATGAAGGAATTAAAAGTTTACTCACTGAAAGCTTTAAAAGAAAAACTGTGCAATATAGAATATTTACATTTATTTCAATATTTTGTTTTAAACGATTTGAGTTCACTTTAATGTACCGTACCTCTTCCCCAGAGTTGTGTCTGGATCTCGCGACACCACCCTCCGCGTGTGGTCCATTCCTGGTGGAAAATGTCTGAGTGTCCTGTCTGGCCACCTGGCGGCAGTTCGTTGCGTGCAGTACGACGGTAATGTGGTGGTGTCTGGGGCCTACGACTATTTTGTTAAAGTGTGGAACCCGGATACGGGCGAGTGTTTGCATACTCTCGCCGGACACAAGAACAGAGTGTATAGTCTGCAAGTGAGTACAATACAATCTTCTTTTATTTATAACAGAATTTCTTTTAATTTATAACAGAATAAAATGTTTCAGTCGGTTAATTAGGCCATTGCTTGAGTGATGTGAAATTAGTACTTTAGTACTACAATACGTACTACAATGTTCCTACAACTTATAGCAAATGGCTAATTTTATCTCAAGAGCTGTTTCCCGCTGCTTTATTTTTTTTTAAATCTTACAACATTGACATCTTATGACATTGGCTTGGGCTGCAGACCTATACAGCCTACTATTAAATTAATTTTGTAATAATATATTTTTTAAATTAATTAAATAACCTACCGTACTTGAATTTAAATTTTAATATCTTTTATGTCTTAAAAAACACATAAGGCAAATAAATTTAAGTAAATATTATAAGATAACAAATTCTATCTAAGTAGATACGTTAATGCACTTGTGCACAAAATTCGATTTTGTGCAGCCTATATCCTGCACAAATAAGCACTTTGAGAGCATGAGAAGTGAAAACTTTGTTAAATTATTTTTCTTATTATTATTTTTTAAACATGAAAGCTGTGGCTTAAATAAAAAGAATTGGATAAATTAACTGTCATGGTTTTTATGGATCTCCTTGATTCTGATGTTTTTGTGATTTATTATCTTTACATTTCGTCTGCATACGCTGATAAAACAACTACCACATCATTACTTTCTCAGAGAAGTCACTTCTCTGACTCGATTTACATTCTATCGTGATTTCGTATATATCACTATTCCCATTCAAAAGGATTTTTGAATCAGATGTTAGATTACCTCTTACTTTCAAAGTTATGAACTTTATATGTTCAATTTTCGCCGTGTACTTGCCTAAACACCTTCCTGATTTTTTAAATAAAATTACAGTTTGACGGAGTGCACGCTGTCAGCGGTTCCCTAGACACGACAATATGTGTGTGGGACGTGGCATCTGGCAAACTGAAACGCACGTTGACCGGACATCAGTCGCTCACATCCGGCATGGAATTGCAGTCCAACATATTGGTTTCTGGAAATGCAGATTCCACTGTCAAAGTTTGGAACATTGCCACCGGCCACTGTCTTCACACGTTATCTGGTGAGTTAAATAACGCAACAGCTCAAACTCACGCAAGAAAAATTGGGCTCTGTAAAGCTGCTGTTTCAATTAGAATACTCAAGTATTGGCCTTAACGGCGGAAAGGCACACGTAATGTGCGTAGACTTCACGATTGGGCGCGGTTAACTCTGACGACGACCTGAAGGCTATTTCCGACGAGGAACCGAGGCCAACAGCACGATGATGCGGAAATAATGTCTGAATGAGTTACTCATATCAAACGACGACAATTGGTGGGCACGTGATCAAATAGGGACAGAAGACGCAGGCGCCGCCCGCGCTAAAACGGCGCAAACATACAAAAGAAATATTGCAATATAGTGTAATTTAAGTGAACTCAAAATGTGTATAAAATATTTAGATGTGTTTTATTAGTGACATTATGGTTTTTCTATATTTCTGTATCCTTCAAATGTCATTCTATCAAGATCGACAGCATGAAATGCTAATACATAAATATAACCTTAAACCTTCGATTAATTATATAGTGCGATGGGAAGATGCTTGAAGAAGTCAGTTGTCATGTGCTGCGATGCCGCCTTTTGTGTATTTAATAAACTGTGTACCTTTTTGTATAGTGAATAAGTTCTATATTATATTGCTTATTGAAATATTCCCCAAACTATAAAAGCACTTACACATTGACCATTCCTTCAGCTTTCCCCCTTAGAGTTGCCTTCTAATATTTGAAATTCAACTCCTAGTTGTAACTATAATTGTGATTGCAGGACCAAACAAACACCAGTCCGCCGTTACTTGCCTGCAAACGAGCAATCGTTTCGTGATAACGTCCTCCGATGATGGCACCGTGAAACTGTGGGATATTCGTACCGGTGAGTTTTTACGGAACCTTGTCGAACTGGGTTCCGGTGGATCCGGAGGCGTCGTGTGGCGGATAAGAGCTTCGGCGACCAAACTGATATGCGCTGTTGGTTCGAGGAATGGCACCGAAGAAACCAAACTGTTGCTACTCAACTTCGACGTGCCCGGCGTTTGCGAAAAGTGCAAGAAATAGCAACGACTAAACCGACGCATGTTGCGTCATTACGCGAATTTGTACGCGCCATGGCAGTAGGTGATTTTTTAATGCCAACTTTTCATTCACTTTTTTTACTGTATATCATAATATAAGCAACGTTGTTTAATAATGTATAACGGTGCGGTCAGTTTCAATCGAATTTAACATTTCCTTAACACGAGGTCCCTTAACACTGAACGTTATTATCAGAAGGATTTAATTAATTTAGTTTCTTTTAATTGCTAACATTTCTCATTTGATAAGGTGTAAATAAAAAAAAGTTAGAAATCTCATCATTTTTCACAAGGTTAAGATTTCTAAATTTTTTTTTCAGTTTCAATCGAATTTAACATTTCCTTAACACGAGGTCCCTTAACACTGAACGTTATTATCAGAAGGATTTAATTAATTTAGTTTCTTTTAATTGGTAACATTTCTCATTTGATAAGGTGTAAATAAAAAAAAGTTAGAAATCTCATCATTTTTCACAAGGTTAAGATTTCTAAATTTTTTTTTCAGTTTCAATCGAATTTAACATTTCCTTAACACGAGGTCCCTTAACACTGAACGTTATATCAAAAGGATTTAATTAATTTAGTTTTTTTTAATGGGGTAAAAAACTGACTTTTGCTCACTTCAGATGGCAGCACTGTTGTGTGTTCCCTCAAATTTGACAAGTAACTGTCATTTTCCATAGTACTTTTGTAAACAAACAAAAATAACTGAATTTATTTAATTAACATGACGCTTATGTTCAGCTTTGGATTGCAAAAAGACGGGAATCCATATATTCCCTAAAGATTTCAAAAGAAGAAAACAATAGATAAAAGCTTTACGAAGAAAAAATTGGAAGCAGACTAAATATTCGAAGTTATGTGCAGTAGATGCTTTTCTTTTCCTCAACTGTTCTTTTAACTGCTTAACACTCTATCTCAAATACATTTTTGTAGAAATAAAGGCAAATTCGCTGGTAAATACAGGGAACCAAAAACGCAATATGGGGGCGAATTAGGATCACTCAACAGTGGCGCCACCTACAATTAGCTTTCAGTTTTTAACCCCATTGGTAACATTTCTCATTTAATAAGGTGTAAATAAAAAAAAGTTAGAAATCTCATCATTTTTCACAAGGTTAAGATTTCTAAATTTTTTTTTCAGTTTCAATCGAATTTAACATTTCCTTAACACGAGGTCCCTTAACACTGAACGTTATATCAGAAGGATTTAATTAATTTAGTTTCTTTTAATTGATAACATTTCTCATTTAATAAGGTGTAAATAAAAAAAGTTAGAAATCTCACCATTTTTCACAAGGTTAAGATTTCTAAATTTTTTTTTTAGTTTCAATCGAATTTAACATTTCCTTAACACGAGGTCCCTTAACACTGAACGTTATATCAGAAGGATTTAATTAATTTAGTTTCTTTTAATTGGTAACATTTCTCATTTAATAAGGTGTAAATAAAAAAAAGTTAGAAATCTCATCATTTTACACAAGGTTTTTCTATATTTCTCTTAATGTCAATTTATTTCTTATTTTTAATTAATTTTTGCATTACCACATCTCGGTTCAGAGACATTATCAGACCTCATAATTTTACACGAGGATACGATTTCTAGATGTAACAGTTAAAAAAAAAATGTTTATTTAGTGTAAATTTTTTTTTATTAATTTTGTGCATAAACACATCTAGGTTCAGAAACATTACCGTCTTATTGCACATTTCGAATGTCGAATGTGAATATTTTTTCATCTTGCTTTGTTTATTTCCTTCTTAATAATTATTTTATTTATTGACATATTGTATTTTATAATTTACTAATAGAGCGAAATCATTTAAGAAAGAACGTTACTTCTTTTGAAAGAACATTTTTTTATTATTAATTTCTCGTCGCGTTGATTTTTATTATTTTTGTTCAACTACTAGTTATACTATACTAGTGTTCAAATTTAAAGATTAATTAACGAGACGAGGAAATGAAATTTATTATTAGAACACAATCAAATGGTATACATTTAAAAAAATATAAATGTCATGTAAAATCGTATATAAATATCATGTAAAATCATGTATGTACGTAGTCACATATAGTAATTTTTGTTGAGGGATCATTGAGAAATCATGAGTTTATATTTTTGTAATTCATAGTTAACAGTACTTACCAATGTTTTAGCATTGGTGTTGATTTTATTGATTAACGAATGTTTGTTTTCTTTTTTGTTTATATTTAGTGTAATTTGAAGGCCAGCTTTTTAAACATATAGTGAATAGTTCTAGTTTGTTAAAATTAATGTTTACGTAATGAACGATTCACACACCTAGTTGGAGACTGCAATGACGTGCTAACTATTATTTGCGGGACTATAAATATAAGACGCAAACGAGCATTCAAAAAGCTCAGTCCCGTAAATACCGGCGTTGATATTGTACCACAGGATTGCATTCTCCACTCGTAATAGTACCGAATACATAAAGTTTTACTATTAATATATTCTCGGTTAACGATCGGCGGTAGTTGTCTTGTTAAACGATCCTCGTAACTTAACAATTACATCTTATTAATAAGTAGTTGTAAGTATGTGGTGAGTTACACTTGCCTTGGCAATTTATCGTGTAAATATCGTTGTATGTAACGTTTATCATTCATATTTCTTAATCAGTGAAGGGATGCAACCTCTCGTCTGATGGCTGATTTAAGTGTTAATTAAATGAAGACTGAAGAATAGGTATAGTTTGTATTTAATTAAAGTAAATGAACTTTGGTTATTGTGCTAATTAAATTGTAATATTTGAAGGCACTCTTTTGTCGATTATGTTCGCTGTTTTTTTTGTCCTATTCGCTAATGAATGTTGCATTTTTCGTGCCTCGTTATTTATTTTTTTTGTCTGTCTACTTGTATATGGTGTTGAAAACTCGAACAGTAAATAATATTAATTTGTAATGACACTTTCCTTGACAATTCTAGTCTAATAATTATTAGAAGTACTGTTTATCACATTTACAGTTCACAGAGACAAAATGTATGTTTATCTGAGAAATGTTTATATATACCTAATTGTTACACGTTTAATTAACTTGAAAATGAAGCGCCGTTTAATTAAACTCCAATTTAGTTTTTTAATATTGCCCGCCATTCATTGGGTGGTATAAAATGGTTGTATAGTTAAAAAAAAGCGTGGTTGTGTCGTTTTATAAGGACATCAATTTAATAGATCCATTTTTAAAGGAATCAGTCTTAAAAGCGCCATTCTGTCCCATGTATTTTTTTCATATGTCTAGCTTTACATTATAAAGTCCCCGGAAACGCATTTTGTTCAATTAATAATAATATATCAAATCCGACATAGACTTCATACTAATAACTCAAATGCTTCTCGAAATATAGAAGTTGAGAAATATTATTTCAGGTAGTTTTTTTTTATTCTCGGCCGGTTAGCCCTGCATTTCCTTGAACACTAACATTCCACCAAAAATGTGCAGATATTTTTTATTTCTACAGAGATTAAACAGTTCTCATTTATGAAACGATAGCTTTGAAGACAATAGACGTTGTTTAAAATTTATTATACAAATAGATTACACGACAAATACATTATATTTAACTGATATTTCCGAAGAATTGAAACTTATGAAAGTGTCATTACATATTATTTAACATGCCATCAGTTTCAAAGCGATGGTATTCTTATTTTTTTTTAGGGAATAGTTTTTAAACCTATTATTATTTAAAATACAATATACGAGTTTAATTATTTAGGTAGGTACGAATTAATGGGATATACTATAGTTAGTTTAGTCATCGTCACTCAAATGTCACGCATTGTGGTAATTTGGTATCGGGTCTCCCTGAATACAAAAATACCATTTGTTGCGAATAATTACCAAATCAGCACAACAAAAAAAATTTTTTTTTCATAAAATATGTATAACAGCAACGGAAGTGTTAATCTGTCTTTAAACCTATTAGGAATCTAGTTTGATTTTCGTGAAACTCTTACTTGCATTGGAAAGTCGATTACAATTTTCGAATTGATTTTTCAAAAACAATAACTGTATCTTCTATTTGTCGAAATATTGACATTTTAATACAAACCTAGTTTATTTTCTGATTCAAATAAAAGAAAGTGCACATGCTAATACACATTGCCAACCGAACCAATTCTTGTTTTTATTTTTATTTTTATTTAGGGAAATGTGCAATTTTACAATAATCCAAGATCAAGAGAGCTAATCCCGTCTCAACGCAATTTGTCATATCTACCATAATTTTAAGGTTTGACTTAATGATCGTTTGTATTAAATATGTCAATATTTGTGCAGTGCACTTTAAAAACAAAGAATCAAGCGATCACTCTGTAAAGACTAAACTTCGCGTATTTGTTTTATTTTATTCTTTGTGACATTCTTATTAATTTGCTTTACTTGTATACTTTAATTAATAAACTTATTTGTTTTCAATAACTGTTGTTATGTCTTTTTAGTAGTGGCAGCCCGTCTGGCGGCAGTAACCACCTGGAGCCGCTGGTAGGCGACTCCAGGCGGGTTTGCGATAATGCGAATGCGTATCAAACACACCACTTACCTTTTCGTCAGCGGCTGCTACGACGATTTTGTACAGTGTTATGTTTGTATGTATTAATGTGGTGTACCTAGCTAATTTTATAATTGCGAAGTGTAAAAGCTGCAGCAACTCACTTAGTTTACGGTTTATTTTATATGCGGAAAGTCACTGGGACGCGGAACATTTAATTTCACCTTTTTAAATACTAAATTTAACTGTCTGCTTCTATCACAAGAAAACTGTCGCGCGGTACTGACGCGGATTCTTGATCATATCGAGATACCGCCACACGATAAATGAAAACTTATAAAATAAAATCTTAATAAGCGCCACCTAGCGGACAAGAACGATATCTCCGCGCTATGCCAAGTGGCGCGTTCATAGCCCGGGGCTTGAAAGGATCCCTTTCAAAACACTTAAAAATATTTTCAATATAAAGGTGCGAGAAAACAAAATTATTAGTTAAATGGCAAACTATAACAAATATACAAATTCTTTTATGCGATAAATATGATAATTAAATTTATTATGATTAAGTCCTATAAACTACAATTAACATAATTACTAATTGAACAAATTACTATTGCGTTGGTAAAGGACATAGGCGTACTACGGGTCTTTTAAAAAGACCCTTAGCGGTTTTTAAAGTAACAACCCGGATTATGCCGTCCTTACCAGGATGAACCTGCGTGACCACTCCCAACTCCCAATGTAATGGTGGTACCCTATCTTCCTGTATAATAATGACTACTGTGCCTATTTTAATGCTGTCAGATGGTACGTTCCATTTGTCACGCGTTTGCAATGTGTTTAGGTATTCCAATGACCATCTGTCCCAGAAAGATTGTACCATTTTATCAATTAATTGGTAACGTTCTAGTAAATGCGTGGGCTGATCATCTATAGACGCGGCGGGAAGGAATTTCAGCGGTGTTAGCGTCAAAAAGTGTGCCGGGGTAATGGCGAGTGGTTCGCTAGGATCCGAAGACAAGGTTGTACAAAGCGGCCGTGAATTGATTACATTTTCTATCTGACAAAGAACCGTACTCAATTCCTCGAATGTTAGTATTTGCGAACCAATCACTCGAAATAAATGCAATTTAACAGATTTTATCATTGATTCCCATGCTCCAAAATGAGGAGCGCTGGGTGGTATGAAATGCCATTTAATCCTATATTCGGATAATTCATATGTTAAGGCGGATTTAAATTTACTTGATACTAAAAATTTATATAAATCATCTAAGTAGGATTTGGCCCCTATGAAGTTAGTGCCGTTGTCTGAATACATTTCTGACACTGGACCTCGTCTAGAAATAAATCGCTTAAAGGCTGACATAAAGGCAATCGTACTCAGATCCGATGCGAGTTCTATGTGTATAGCGCGTGTGGTCATACAGACAAACAGACATATATATGCCTTTTGGCTCTTAATACCGCGTCCTCGTTTTAAAGTGATATTTAGAGGACCGGCAAAGTCGCAGCCTGTTCTTATAAAGGCCTTTAGTGTTACCTTCACACGCGACGGGGGCAAATCCGCCATCATAGGAAATACTGGCTTTGGTTTAAGGCGAAAACAAAAGTTACACTTATTTATGCGGGTTCTAATAATTCTACGACCAGAAATAATCCAAAATTTCTGTCTAAGTAAGCTAAATAACAAATTGGGTCCCGTATGACAATATTTGCGATGAAAATAATCTATTATCAGATTCACAATATGATCACTTTTAGGTAACAAAATAGGATGTTGTTGATCAAAGGTTAAGTCAGCGTTTATTAAACGTCCGCCTACACGTATAAGTCCCTCGTGCATAAACGGCTTTAATCTTTGAATATATTTTTGACACGGTTTACTTGAATTTAGGTTTTCAATTTCATTTTTAAAGTAATGTGATTGTAAAGATTTTAAAACATTTAATTCGGCAAACGTCAAATCCGTGGCACTTATGTCATTTGAGCGAGGTAAAATGTTAACAAACTTATAGATATATACAATGACGCGTAGAAGTTTACTCCAAGAGGAGCAGCGCTCAGCGACCTGACATAGCAAGGGACTATTGTTCGCAACTGTACAAGAAAGTGTCACTGATTTTGGTTTAAGTTCGGGAATTTCATTAATAGAATCGCGTTTAAATTTACTAACAGGCCAATCCTTTTCCTCGAGATGTGCCCATGATGGGCCATGAAACCATAGGGGATGCTTAACTAGTTGCGATGGTGTTAATCCGCGAGATAAACAATCTGACGGATTATCACTTCCAGGTATATGATAAAAACAAGATGCGGGTAAAAGATTTTGTATTTTAGCGATGCGATTTGCTACAAATATTTGGAATCTATGTGGCGAAGAATGTATCCAATT
This sequence comes from Bembecia ichneumoniformis, assembly GCA_910589475.2. Classification (NCBI taxonomy): domain Eukaryota; kingdom Metazoa; phylum Arthropoda; class Insecta; order Lepidoptera; family Sesiidae; genus Bembecia; species Bembecia ichneumoniformis. The sequence goes on along the minus strand of OU342530.1, from coordinate 2,696,122 downwards.
AAGAGCCACGGTTGAATCCGAAAATGCGTAAATATTTTTTATATTATGACGAGAGGAGTACCTGTCCTTAACCAAACGGATTAACTTTGAAAGTAGTAGCGCGGCACAAAGTTCTAAACGCGCGAGTGTAACCACCTTTACCGGAGACACCTTTGATTTAGAACAAACTAAAGTAATTTTTTTATCTTCTTCATTTCGAATATGCAAATAAACGACAGCGCCAAAGGCTTTCTCACTCGCATCACAAAAGCCTAAAATATTAATTTCACTGTTTGTGAAAACGCCGATATGTCGCGGGATTAATAAATTTGTTAACTGCGGAAGTTCAGACTGGAAGAGGTTCCAGGCTTGTACTATGTGCGGGGGTGGAGTGGAATCCCAATCTACATTTAAGGACCATAGTTCCTTTATAAGAATCTTAGCATATACAATAACAGGTCCCACTAGACCTAAAATGTCCCATAGTCGGGCGATGGTAGAAAGCATGTTTCTCTTAGTACAGGGGCGGTTTAAATCATTAATTGTAATTTTAAAAACATCTGTTGTTGGTAACCATTGTAATCCTAGTACCTTTAAGTAATCGTCCTTATCAAAATTAATAGGATCAGTCAGACGGTGGGAGCGCGGTATACTACTTAGTACGTGATTTGAGTTACTCGACCACTTAACTAACTCAAAGCCGCCCGACTTAAACATGCGAATCAATTGGTCAGAGGCCGTCATAGCTGACTCGACGCTTTCGAAGCTACTGGCTATGTCGTCAACGTACTGGTCACGTGACGCAACCCTTGCAGCCACGGGATAGTGAGTTTCCTCTTCCTTTACAAGCTGTTTAACAGTGCGGTTAGCCAGATACGGACTACACGATAATCCAAAACAGACGCGTTGAAATATAAAATATCTGAGCGGTTCTTTATTATTAAATCTGTATATAATTTGTTGATAATGCTGATCTTGATCTCGCACCAATAATTGCAAAAACATTTGACGAATGTCAGCGGTTAAAGCGATGGGATAAAGTCTAAAATTAATTAAAATATCTAACAAATCATTTTGAAGCGGGGGACCAGTATGAAGTAAATCATTCAAGGCTACTCCAGTATCGGTCTTGGCACTAGCGTCCAACACTATACGTAGCTTAGATGAGACCTTATCTTCACGGACTACGCCGTGGTGCGGGAGGACGAAACCTTCACCATTGGTTTTAGGTTGAGGAATCTCCTTTATATAATTTTTGTTTATATATTCTTGAATAATTGCGTCATACATAATTTTAAAATCTTTATTTTTATTTAATTTGCGCTCTAACTGGTAGAATCGCTTAGTAGCGCTCTTAAGCGAGTCTCCGAGACGCTCAGTCGTGTCTAGGAAGGGCAACGCTACTGTAAACCTGCCGCTAGAATCGCGAGTAGTGGTAGAAGCATAGATTTCCTCACACTGCTTTTCCAACGGACATAAAACGGTACTTTCCTTAATATCATCCAATTCAAAAAACCTACTTAATTGATCGTGGACTACGTCGTCCGATAAGGTGACATAAGAATAAATTTCTTCAGGTTCTGAATTAATATCGGATGCACCAGTCACTACATAACCAAGAGTTGTTAAGTATGCGGAAGGTTGGTCAGGAGAACTGCTAATTTTACCGGGCAATAATAAGTCGACAAATAATTCAGCCCCTATTAAAATATCTATGGCGTCCGGTCGTCCGAACGTATCATCTGCGAGCGGTAATCCTTGTAAATAAGGAAGACAATTTATATTAACATTATAAGCGGGTAATTTATCCGTGATATTATTTAAAACTAATGGTTCTATAGTATAGGATATATTGGGTTGAATGCGGGAAGCAAAGGTAAGGGAAACCCTTCCCTTTGCTTTACTAAAACATCCTCCTAGTCCTTTAATAATCGTATTGCGAGATAACTGATTTATAGGCAAACCCAATTTTTTACAGCAATCGAAAGTAATAAAATGGTTTTGAGAACCAGGATCAATAATGCAACGACAAATTTGCGTAATTCCATTGCGATCTAAAACATTAATACGCGCGGTTCCTAATAAGACTTGCTCACCAGAAGCGGCCATCAATGCAACACCATCATTCGATACGTTCGCATCACTATTCCTATTAGATAATGTTTGTTTACATTGGACGGCAGCGGAGGCTACTCCTAGCGCCGCCGTCGACTCTTGCGACGCATGCGATGTACTTGTCGTAGGTATATTATTGTTTTTCGAAAAATGTAACAAACTGTGGTGTTTCATTCCACAGACACGACATGAACTTTCACTTTTGCACACTTTATATTTATGTTTCGAACTTAAACAATTCGAACAAAAGTTATTTTCTTTAATAAATTCGTATCTTTGAAACGGCAACATTTTTTTTACAAATACTTCACAGTTATAAACATGGTCGTGAGTAGAATTACATAAAGTACAAAGAAACGATTTGTTTACACTATGAGGAGCACTCGCGGTTAAATATGAGTGCATCATTTTAGGACGACGAGGCATGTCCATTGTATTTAATTGCGACGGATGCGGCTTGTTAATTGGAGTTGTTCTTTGCATTATTTTTGTTTGCGTTCTAAGAAAATTGATAAAGTTATCATAATTTGGCATTTCGACATTTCGGATCGACATTTCGAATGCCTTTGCGGTGTCCTTATCGAGACGTTTCATTGCGAAATGTATTAGAATAAAATCACTAAGATTTTCTAATTGTAAACTGCGGAGAGATGCTACAGAAGCGGCGAATCTATCAACAAACGATTCTAATTGATTGCAATTTGCGGGGTTGGGGAGCGATTTAATTTCAAAAATTTGATCTAAGAAGGTACATGCTAATAAACGCTTATCTTGGTATTTTTGTACTAGCATGTCCCAAATGACGTCATAATTACCCTCACAGGGCGTTATGCCCGAATAAATAGTTTGCGCCTTACCCTTCAATTTACCTAAAAGATAATACAATTTTTCAGAGTTTGTGAGATCTGAATTATTATGAATTGTATTTTTAAATGTCTCGTAAAACATATTCCATTGATTGGCGTCACCATTAAATACAGGAATTTCTATAGGAGGCAATTTAGATAATATGCGGCTAAAATTAGAGTTACCTACATTTTTAACGTTATCGATCTGCGAATCTTTTAATAATTTATTTTTAAGGCGACGAACTTTGCAATATAAATCTTCGAAAGCATGATAGGGCTGATAATCAGGAATGTAATCAGGATTCAATTTCATATTTAATGCATTCACTTCATGCAAACTATGCATGAATTTTTCTTGAATATCATCAATGTTTTCTGACATATCCAGAAATCTTTCGCGTGAGGGCTCTGAAGAAACATCTTTACTTAAATCATAAATAGTTTGCATGCGTTGAAAATAAGTTTGGCGACAGTTTTGTTCAATTTGCAATCGTGAAGTTATTTTATCAGCTGACGACATATTGTCTAAGTAACAAAGATACCGTATATAATTTTGTAAATATTTAAAAATAATATACGGGCGCGGGAAATATATAAATAATATGTAGAATAATTATAAGTAATGCGGATAATTCAACTAATTTGCCACTTAACTGTACGACAAATCAATTAACTTTAAATAAGTGTTTTGAAGGTTACCACAGAAATACGCGGAAAAATATAAATTACGTTAAAGAAGTGAGATTAAAATCCTCACAGGAGGCACCAATTTTACTATGGAGCCGCTGGTAGGCGACTCCATGGCGGGTTTGCGATAATGCGAATGCGTATCAAACACACCACTTACCTTTTCGTCAGCGGCTGCTACGACGATTTTGTACAGTGTTATGTTTGTATGTATTAATGTGGTGTACCTAGCTAATTTTATAATTGCGAAGTGTAAAAGCTGCAGCAACTCACTTAGTTTACGGTTTATTTTATATGCGGAAAGTCACTGGGACGCGGAACATTTAATTTCACCTTTTTAAATACTAAATTTAACTGTCTGCTTCTATCACAAGAAAACTGTCGCGCGGTACTGACGCGGATTCTTGATCATATCGAGATACCGCCACACGATAAATGAAAACTTATAAAATAAAATCTTAATAAGCGCCACCTAGCGGACAAGAACGATATCTCCGCGCTATGCCAAGTGGCGCGTTCACCACCACTTTACAGAAGACTATCGTGAAATATAAGCGTGTGTGCTCTTGTCTTTCCATGAGTGAGTAAGGGTTGCCGTAGCCTGTTGCCCTGTTCCTTCGTATTCCTATAATGCGACAACGCACTGCAGCACGTGTGGCCTTGCTTGTGTCATAGACGACGGTAACCACCTACCATCAAGTGGACTGTCAGCCTCCCAGACGACCTTCACACATAAATAAAACAATTCCTCCGATAAAACTAATTTACATTGTGAAGAAGTTGCATGGAGTAACGAGTAATGAGACTTTCAAAGGATATTTCAAAGAAACGAAAGAGGTACATTTAAAAATACGTTTACATTTTTTATTAGGTGCAATATTGTCCTATGCTCCCATGGGATATTACTGAAATAAAGTCTCCTAAAGTTTTAATAATTGATCCAGTGTCTATCAATATGGGAATAGATGCAGCGCCTCTAGAGGATAAATGAGGTACTAAAAGCCGCACCATAGATTCATCTAATGAAGATACTTAAAAAGCAAGTCTGCGCAAAGATGTTGTATTAGTCTTGAGTCTGCGAAACAACATCATCGTTTCCCTATAATTTTGGCAGCGTGAGTAACAGCATAGGTAGAATCCTATACATAAATGAATCGCTGTATAGAATCGTATGATCGAAAGTACCAAAATGAAACACGTTACTTTGTTGTGCTTCTTTGAAATAAAAAAAAATACAGAAATTAATAAAATTATCTTATTACTTAAAATTTAATTTGCACTTATTAGTGATAGGTACAAATTTTTGTTAAATCATTGTCAACTTCTAGGCTATAGAAAGATTTTTCACGATTAAAGAAAATTTTAGTTTATGCAATCTCATTTTTTCCAATAGCTGTTCTGTCGCAACAGATAACTTTTGCAATTTGTGAATGCGGACCTGAGTGCGTAGTGCGAGTTTGTCTCTGAGTACGCACTCAGAGTGCGAAGTGCGAGTTTGTCTCGATCGAACGCGTAAAAGTGAATTTGTATGGAATGAAGCAGTGCCATCTAGTGGCTAACTCTTTAATCCCATATAAAGTCACGTTTACGCGTTCGATGCGTTTGATCGAGGCAAACTCGCACTTCGCACACAGACTTATTTTTCAACTGTGCAAGTGTTCCATAACGTTCATGGGTATTATTATGATGAGGTTTGTTTGTTTAGGTTAGATTTTCGCATATACTATTTAAATTACCTATTATATGAAAATGCGAGCGAAAGAGAAGCGAGCACACCCAAAATCACAGAATACTAACTCACAAGGCACCCAAAATACTACGATTGGTAAATCTTATCAAAGGAATAATACGAAATTAAAAAGTTAACGGGTGTACGTTAATTTTCCATAAAAATAAAAACTAAAAAATATTACAAAAAAATAAACTAAACAGCTCCGCACAATATAATCACCAGTGTCTAAGTTCATACGACCGCTAATCGTTAATGCTAACTGTATCCACATACATAAACGAATGTCAATAATTAGTTTGCGATAGAAAAGGGGTAAAAAAACTAGGAAAGCAAGCTGTTGGAGAAACATTGTTTATTGTATGACAAACATAACTTAAACGTTTATTTAATCTCTCGTAAGCAGGCACCTAATATAACAAAATAGAACTTTTATAAGATTTAAATGAAAATGAATTGTTTATAGAATATTATTTATATCAATAATAACTTATGGCCAGGAAGGTGGATCGCCATCTTTAATTTTTCCACCGTACAAGCACGATCGATCTCTAAAGTAGGTCATCCTTAACGTCTCCTTGTCATCAAAATATTTTCCTAAGAAATATCCACACATTGGTACCCCAGCCCAGACATATCTGGTCGTTATTCCAAAAATAGCCATTTAAAATATAAACACTTTATTGTAAATTTTCACTTTTACATGTAGGTACCTATGGTCTCTTCAGTGCGATGAAATCAATCAAATCAAATTTGTCACTATACTTTGGTGACTTGATTAATTATTATTAAATACCTGCCTAGTTATAATTTATTTATACTAGACTTGAAATATTCAGAAAGGAATGTGAATTTTTAAGCAATGTGAATGAAGTCTGCAAAAACAAATATTGACATGACATATTAAAATCAAAAAGTTTCAATGCCCTTTTTAGGTTTTAAATGGTTTATAGTACGGTCAACGGTCATTTCTTTATGTCCATTACATAAAGTTCATTTCCGAATAAACGATACAGAAAATGTATGGAATTGACACCTGTCAGAACAGAGGCTCTAGTATGAGTATGAGCATAGATTGGTATGAGTTTACGATACTACACCATTACTACACTCTATTTCCATATAAATGTTTTACGCTCTCGCTAGCGAGTGTAGTATCGTAAACTCATGCTAGAGCCACAGCACTCTTATAATGGCCGGAGTATAGTAAGTAATAAGGTAATAAGCATATATGTAATAAGCATGTAATAAGTTCTTTGTGAGTATATAGTGTTCTGTGTTTTATAGTTATTTTTGACGTTTATTTTTACAAGGCTGTCCCTATCCATAGAAAACTAAAAAACGCTGTCATATGTCGCCTATCGATGTAGGCACAAACTAAATATGTAGGTACCATTCATGGCTTTCCGAAGGCTAAGTTACTACTTTTATTTAATACCCTATACTATGTTAGTTTTACATTTTCACTCTCTTTTTCATTTTATATATCATATTTAATTATTATAAATATATTACTCTTATCAATAATATTAATTGTATTATCGAGTACCTAATGTTTAAATAAGATGTATTTAAACATTAGGTACTCTCTCTTTCTGGGGCAGTCTAGTTATAATGAAGATACCTATAGTTCATAAAATGTAGCTTGATCTCTGTGACCGTTACTTTGAAACCACGCCTGTGAAGTTTTTTGTTTCATGTTGCGGAATGTCATAGGGGGTCATCGGGGATTACCACACCCATCCCCATCCCGTTCATACATTTTTTTACACTCCATACAACGTTTTTGAAATTTCTAATCGTCATAACTCCCGAACGGTGTGAACTATCCCAGCGGTCACTTTGGAGGATAACGATCTCTCCCCGAGGTCCATTGCAAAAGTGGGACTTTTGCCTATAGGGATGGGGAAATCTCCTAAACCATCGGGGATAGGGAGGTGGTTTAGTCATATACACGACTCAATCAAGTTAATACTCTGATCAATTTAATAAAAAATATTAATTTCTCTACTCCATTTGCTTCCCTTCAGAGTAAATTTTTAAAATTATTTGTTAGATTTCGCATTTATGCTGCTATTAAATTTAATAACTGTTATTTTAGAGAAGGGAAGAAATATAGGAGACTTTATATCAAAGTATCATTTATCATTTATTTACATTAAAATATGTACAAAAATTTTGGTAGTTTTCTTATTTTTAGTACTTGTGGCAGCCCTATCGATTGACCATTAAGCAGCGAGACGACGAATAATATACGCTAATGCCTGGCGTCAAGGCACAATTTAGATCGCGCTCGGTCGGGCTCGCCAAGTTTAGGTATTTAAAATGTCTGCTTTCTTCAAGATCCAAGGAGTGCAACTTCTGTACGCTAGTACTATTGTTTATTCTGTGCTATTAGTCTATGCTAGGTACCGGAAAATATAATAGTTTTTGATTTGATTTTATATATTCTGTACTCTTTGGGGCCTTTCCGATTCCGACTCGAGTTTTGTGAGCAGTGAGCCAGTGAGCTGTGTGCAATTGCAATTCTGCATCGCCATTAACATAAGTGGTTTTTGAATAAAATCCGGTGATTAAGTCAATGTTTATGTTGGTTTGGTGATGTTGCCTTTAGGCTTTTTATTATTGGTTGAATTCGTTTATTGTAGTAAACGGTCAAAATTGGAGGAAGTTTCGAATCATTTTGAAGCTTTCGTTTTTGCATTAATGGAACTATGAACCTGGACCCTTTGACATTAGGTTTATTGAAAATCAATTACCTAGTTGTAAATCTAAACAAGAAGAACTTCAAGCAGACGAGTCAGGATCTGTTACAGGTGAGAAATAAACACCTACATTTTATTTAAAGGTCGCCATATTGTTTCTGAAACGCGTTCTAATAGCAATATTTCTTTTTGTGAATGTTTCCATGAAAATCGTCTAATTTTTTATCCACTCGAATTGAGTACAATTTGTATTTCCTTTTAAGATAATTTGTATTATCTTTTAGTGCAAAATACAAATTATGATATTCCTTCTATTTATTTTTCATCAATGGAACCTTTTATTAGTTTCATATTTTGTCATTTCTCCAAATCTGTATTCTCAAATGCTTCATAAATAATACATATCTAATAAGTATTTATGGGATGTCGTTTTGAATATCCTGGCACCCATAGATGACGCTATAGCAAGGGTGTCGCCAGTTGATGATACAGGCGGGCTAGCTGATATAAATGGAGGATTGTGGGTAAAATGAGAAGATATGAGCCCAGCACCAGGAGCTTTTGACTTTATCAATAGTAATGTAATAGAGGGCCGGTTTTGTATGTTTGTTTATATGTGGAGGTAGGATTGTCAGGTGTCTGGCTTTTTACAATCTTGTCCGGCTAAATTTACAAGGTTAAAAGTTAAGTCGACCTATTCCCGTTAAGGGCGTGTAGTTTACACAGTTTCTGACTGATTTAACTATTAAACCCCTTGTGGGGTAGAGGTCTTGCTGTATCAAATCGCAAAGAGACCTCTGCCCCCTCGAACTAGCGTTACAAATTCAACTCTGCGATAAACTTAAGGAAAATTATGTGTTTTAACTGACAATATACTCCCCGCGGAGGCGGTGTAACCCCCGCGGGAAATCATAAAAAAAAAAAAAAAAAAACTATTAAACCCCTATCCTAAATCTAACCGTTTTTGAGATATTTGAATTTAATTGGTTTTTATATTTAATATCTACGTTTCATCAGCTATCCATCGAGGTATACTGATATGTATGTATACTGATCCCCCAATTGCTCCCTGGCTAGATGGGGTGCATTAGTCTACTAATAAATAAAACTTCTAGCTAAACAAAGTTATTATTTTTAATAGAAAAATGAAATAAAAAGAATTTAGTACTTTATTGCCTTAAATGGATGGCTCAGCAAAATACCAACTTGCCGCACTCGACTCTGTGGATCGCAGAGCTAGGAGGCTCATTGGCAATGATACACTAATAAGAACTAAGCTGCAGAGACTGGCACATAGACGCAAAGTTGCCTGTCTGTGTGTATTCTATAAGATGTACTTCGGAGAGTGTGCTCGAGAGCTGCATAAGATCATTTCTTCCATCGGACATGCAGACGCATGGCTGGTTACCATCCTCACCTTGTCGAAATCCCTCTAATTCGGACCAAGTGCTATAAAACATCTTTTGTGATGCTAAGCATTGGAACTCCCTGCCGGTCCCTGCACTGCTAAGCATTAGTGAATTTAAGTAAGTCATGTGAATATAATGGACTAAGGACTTTTGTTGCATTTGCCAATATTTTTTTTTAATATTGGGTGAGGGTACTTTTTTAACATAATAAACATTCATCATTGTTTAATATCGATAAGTAACTATTAGTATTGTAGATCATTTTCTAATAAGAATATAAAATGAATTGTTTAAACATCCCTGAGGGCCTCGCTCAATTGACTATGCACAAGTCTCCAAGACAATATTTATGGAATGAACTTGACTTACTTGTAATCGATGTCTTTGTCAGGTTCCCATACTTTACCAATAACTAGGCTAATAATTTTTTGTTCTTGGATTAGTTGTCTGCAACTATAGATCAAAAAAAGCGAAAGGGACCCGCAATTAAAAAATGTTTTTTTAGTGTTCGAAGAAAAACGGCAGTTCAATCTAGATGCACTGAATTATGGAATTATTTTTAATTTAAGTATAACAGACCCCGTTAACAGACCATCTGTCATTGAAAAAAGCATAAAAGATAATTAGTTCCTGAAAATAATTAATAAATGAACATACTGTAGAAAATATAAACTGTAAATAAAAAATAAAATCTTAAGAGGCTCTACACCATCAATAAGAAAAAAATCACTGCTTTCTCCTCCGATTCAACTCCTTCAAACATAAAGCCAATGTAACAAAAAAAAAATGTGATATGTAACTTCTTAGTCTATATTTCTCACGAGGCATTTTTGTTTTAAGTATTATGGTTTACGAGAAATTAAATAAAATTTTAATGTATTGCTTTGTTACAAAAATCAATTCAACTTAATTGTTTCAAGAAGTAATGCAATGTGTATATAATCAAATAATAGAGTTTTATCTACACTATAAATGACATGAACAGTTTTTCATTTAATTCAATAGTTTCAGAAAATAAAGGTTTTTTTGATATTTTTGAGTAGCGGATGTCCCTAGAGAGGGCCCTTTATAGAGAGCACAGTTGTCCATTCGCGTAGTAGAGGACGTTAAACACTGATTTAAGGAGTTAAATTCATGTATAAATTATTATTTTTATAAAACTGCAAATATTTACTTCAAATATTTGGCAAAAATAAATTCTGCAAAGGTTTTGAATTTTACATCCTAATAAAAACAAAATAGAGGCCACTAAGTATTTTTGATGTAGCAAAAAAACTATAAAAACAAATGTGGATGCCTCTTCTCTTAGCTATGTACTCCCGAAGATTGGATTGCGTGCTCTCGATCAAATACCTCACATTTACAGCTAGGATATCTTTCCAGGAAGTTTTTATTGCAATGATCAGCTGCTTCTGGTTTTGGACCTCTTACTCACTCTCTCTAATCCTTCGTTTCAATTGATCCTATATGCTCTATTGTAAGTCCGGAATGTACGCTGGCCACATTAACACTTGAATGAGAGTCTTCTAGTACACACTGGGTTGCTAGAGCTCTATGTGCACTGGCAATATCTTGCATCAGAATGAACCTAGGACCCATTCACTGTGCAAATGGGATCACATGGGGGCTGATGACATCCCGATGTAACGCAGTGCAAGTTACACTTCCTTCATTCAGAATTGCGAGCTCAGTTTTGGCATGTAAACTAATCCCACCTTAAATAATTGATTTGTGACCACCGAAACGGTCAACTTTGTGGATACTGTCATTAGTAATTCGCTTTGCCAGTCGTCTCCACATCCTAATATGCTGAACGTCACTAAACAATTTTACTTTGAACTCCTCTGTGAAGAGCACTATGCCCCACTGGCTTATTCCTCAGTCCAAATGTTGACGAGAGAACCTTCAGATTGCATGTTGACCCCTGGTCAAATGAATTTGAACTACAAGTCGAATTGTTTTTGTGGATTTATCATGACAGTAAATGCCCCTTAGTACACTAAGAATTACGAAATAAGATAAGCCGGTTTAAAAAGCTAAATACGGATTGGTTAACATTATAACATTCCTCCTGAACACCCTTGCTGTAGAGTTACTTAATGGTGCAGATAATGTTGAGAGAATGACGCAAAGCATTATTTTATAGGGATATTAAGGCGATGGCTTTTTTTTGGCAGGTTATAATTCCCGGTACCCATCCAATTATGGTTAAGCGTACTGTATTGTATTGTGGGTATAAAAAAAGGGACAAGTGCGAGTTGAACTCGCATAAAGAGGGTTCCGTACGATGTTACCTATCCACACAATATTGAGTGATTTACCATGTTATTTTAATATCATGGACTTCTTATAGGTTTTCCTATAATCTATAAGTAGAAAACTAATTTCTGTATTTTTTTCAAAATTTTAGGTTTAGTAGTTTCGGAGATAAGGTTCTTTTTTTAATTTTCCACCTTCCCCCAAAAATGACCTCCCATATTATACAATTTCATCTATTCACGTAACACCTCTGCGTTTGGGTGACAGAAATTGATATGTGTACCAAATTTCAACTTAATCGGTCTAGTAGATACCGAGATAATTGACTGTGAGCGACGGACAGACAGAAACACGAGTGATCCTATAAGTGAAAACCAAATTAAAATTAATTCGGTTTTCACTAATGGAAAGAGGGATAAATGGGGAATGTTCTTATATATAAAAATTGCACCCCAGGCGAAGCAGAGTAAATTATAAAATCCATCCACCTCTGACCCAAAGTGGATTAATTAAGTTTTAATTCTGAAAACCAAATCAACATTTATTTTAATATTTATAATAGGAAATTATTTTGTAAATTGTTTATTATGTTTCTTTCATACTAGCCATGTCCTGCGGCTTTGTCCACATTGATATTTCTCAATATAAAATCTGTGTGGTGTAATTAATGCTTAATTTAAATGGTCATATTAATAAAAAGATTTGCCATTTACCATAGCGTTATCAAACATATTGAATTCGTCTGCAATAAGAAATGCTAAGAAGTTTATTCCTTAAAACCAATTATAAAAAGATGAAATATTTTTCACTTTAAAATAAGTTTAAGTGGCTTGTCACTATTATTTTATAAAATTGCCAAAGGAGAACCCCCGTTTTGGGCTATGAATATACAAGCCAAATATATATACCAAAAAAATCCCCTTTTTATCCAGCTTAAAACTTAGCCTCATCAACGATGGCCAAATGCTGAAAATACATGAATTTTGTTTTTCCATAAACGCACCTTGCTATACTTTGTGGTGTGGTGTGAACATTGGATTCAAAATAAAATAACTTTATTTTGTTTCCATAAAAAAAAAAAATTGTCAATTGGCATAAATGGCACATCGATAAGCTGGACGTAAATAAAATGCGATAATCATATAATAGTGTTGAAGATATTTACCAACTTATTCTTGTTTTAGCTCTGCCCGGAGGTAAGTCAACCTCTGGGTGGTGCCAATAATGTAATCTCAAATATTATGCCTTTTAATAATTTTAAACCTAAATAAAATTCACTGGTAAAGCGTATGAGATAAAATAAAATATATTTACATTTTTATGTTATAATCATTAATGTCAATAGTTTTTGACCTAGAACATCTAATTTAAAACAATTTATCCACTGTTGGTTCTAGAATACATATCTACCTACTTATGAATGCAAAATAATACATATTTTGTATGATAAGAGGCATGTAATGTAATTATATGACATAAAATATGTCATATGTGACATAAACATGTCATATAATGTATTTATATGACACATTTTATGACATTAAGTCATTACAAATTTGTTATGATTCCCATCATATCACAAAACGTAACATGCATCCACAATATAACCTCAAATGTGCATATTATATGATTCATTTACATACTTGTGCATTGCTGATAATTGTGAAGATTGGGTTCATGGAATCTTTTTCAATTTGCTAACTACAGGCCAATTTCCAGACCTGTACAGTCATAGTCATAGCCTAGGTTTGTGTGGGAAACGGGGACTCTCCTTTAATTTAATAAAAAATACTTTTTATTTGACTTAAAATTGTTAAATTCTAAATTAATTTTATTTATTTCACAGCTTATCAGTGATTATGGGCTAGAAGCTGAAAATCAAACGTTGAGATATCTTCTCACTGAGGCGGCGAAGACTGCGTGGGACAGTGACCGTTCTTCAACGGTAGCTGTTAACAGCATCCATGCTACACTCCTAGCTCAACACCTCACTTCGGTGTTAAACCATCCAGCTAAATCAACTGTTATCTGTCGTACAGTCGATAATCCCACCAGATTCGTTCTGAAAGTAAGTAGCTTTCAAATTTGTGCTAATTAGCAATATTTGTGTGCAGTTAAATGCAGTAAGTAACTAGCTTTACCCAAAATTTTAAATACAAGGCCCTGAATTGTCTGTTCTTTATCATAAACTATTAATTTAATTTATACACAGCTGAAAATTAATAATTAAAATTAATTAGAAATTCGACTAAGGAATTTTCTACAACCTTATATGTAATTTTGATTAAATTTGATTAAATATTGCATGTTTTCACATTAATTTCTACAAATAAAAATGACACATTTAGTGTTGCTACTAAGGGCAAAACTCATACATTACAATTATTTTAACAATAAACTAACTTTTGACATGGCACATGAGATTTAACCATATTTGACATAATAATGCGATGTTATGTCAGATTTGTGGTAGCCTATTTTTTCAGATTTGTACATTATATTCATTTAATTACATTTATTCTTTTTTCTATTATAAGGTTTCCATTTTAACATTAGTTTTTTTTTTTAAATTTACTATTGCCGGTCTGCTCTTTGGCAAAGACCTCGTTCAAATATTAAATATCCAATATTCTCCAAGTAGCTTAATATAGTTTTAATGTAAAATACATGGCAAACTCTTTGTCCACACAGATACTAAAGACAACAAGTACATTACTTAATAGACTTTCAAGATTGTTAAAGTTGACCACTGTTGAAGATGTTGCTTTCTCACTATCTTTGAAAAAGCATTCATCAAAACCAGAAATAGTAGCATTAGCCAAAGCTCATTTGAAAAAGCGTTTCTTGGATCTCGTGCAGTGCTATCTGGATGCAGGTGAGCTATTTATTTTTCCACTTCTCCAGTGAGTGAACACGGGCTAATAATCTAAAAGTAATTGATAGACTAGGTACTAGTGAAAGGCATTATTATTGTAATGGTTATATATTTGTTGATATTAGTAAGTAGTATATATAATAATATTGAACAAATCTCTCGATTATAATACTCATTGTATAATTTTTTTTTTATATAATATTAAACGGAAGTAGTAAATTATGCTTCCGTTGCCACCAATAAGTTGTTTTTCCTTTGTTAATAGACCACATAAGATTGATCCTTATACTTTAAACCATTGTGCTATTGTGAGTTTATTAACGAGTGTTAAAAGTATCAGAAATGAAAACTTGATTGAAAATTAAAAAATTGTATTCTTGAATTGGTTAAATAATTATTAATTATTGGGTATATATTATTATGCTGAAAGCAATTTAACTCAGTTTAGTCCCTTTTAATGTAGTATTTTTTTTTAGAACGAGGGCATAATGTAGAACGTGCAGGTCTTCAGGATTGCAGCCCAGAAGTCTTACAAACTCTTCTAACGAACCTCACTCAAGATGGTTTTGGATTAGCTAATGTTACCAAGGAATTATTTTTAGATCGGCTAAGAATTGATTTTCCACGTGAGGTTGTGCCTATAGTGTTAGCGCCACTTCTTTACCAAGACGATACAAGAACTCCTCTCAAAGAGATGACAACAGTGAACGACATGGCTACCGCAATGGTTGACACGTCATTAGCCGAAGCCTTACGTGACATTGGTTATGCGTTCACAGCCTCTGTTGAGGATTGTAAAAGCCATATGTTAAATTTCGGCTCTGGCGAGCCGACAACCTTAGATATCGCCAGAATTTTAACTGTGATGATGAATTATCATAACATGGTCCAAGAAGGTCCTGCTGTGCAAACACCTGGAAATTTTTGGACTAGACCGGATATTAAAAAAAATCCGATAACACATCAACATCACAACCATTGGAACTTGGAGGTTTTCGTGCAAACCCTCAAAGAGTTGGCACCAAAGTTGAATTGGAAGGAAGTGATTCTACAATTAGACCATCCAGAATTCAATTGTTCTGATCGCGAAGCATTAACAATACTAATCACTTCACTAAAGTTGGGATTACAAAAGGCTAGTTACCCACCAGAGATGTTCCCTGCAGACTATTTTTGTGGAAGATGGAAAAATTTGGAAGGACAGATGAGTCTAATTACACACATTTTGAAAAATTCAGATGTTTTCAGCTTTGGCGATCATTTATACCTGGTTTCTATTGATTTATTGAAATCACCACCAGATGTAGACAACAAAGACATATCAATGTGGCGTAGTATTTATTTAGTGGAGCTTTTGTTGTATGCAGCAGATCATGGATATTACTTGCAAGTTCATGACTTATTCAAATTTCCATTGCAGCATTGTCCAGATATTCTGGCTCTTGTTCTACTTCAAATTAATCCACCAATAACAGGAGTAAGGCAGGAATTGTTAACCTTGCTCGTTGTTACTTTTTTGGGGAATCATCCGAATTCTACTGTTATTCTACACCTCACCTGGGACTCGCACCATTCCACAACTAAATCTATTATGATGCACGCCATGGCTGAATGGTATTTGCGAGGTGAACATGATCAAACCAAGTTATCCCGAATATTAGACATAGCACAAGACTTAAAATCATTGTCGCTATTGCTGAATGTAAGCGCATTCCCGTTTGTCATTGATTTAGCGTGTTTAGCTTCCCGCAGGGACTACCTCAAACTGGACAAATGGCTTACAGATAAAATACGAGATCACGGTGAAACTTTCATTACTGCTCTTGTGAAGTTTCTTCAAAGAAGATGCCCCGGTGTCGTCGGAAAAGTATCCGAAGAACAACGGTTAAAAACAACAAAATTGCCCCGTGAAACTGTTTTTACAATGATGTCATGTCTACAACCATGCATTACAAATGTACAACCTGAGTTACAAGAGGCTATTTGTAATGTCATTACAAGCTACCAAACTTTCCTATCGAACAAGAGACCCTTAGGAGGATTAGCGCGGCCACATTCTAGATTATTGGATACTCAATTGAATCCAGCTCTCATTGGACATGTAATGACTCCACAGCCAAGCTTCGCTGAATCAATGACAAGTTTGACTACAAATACTGCGAATCTAAATCTAGGTGCTTCTTCAAATACAGCTTTTGCTATGCCCTCGACACTTGGATCGCTAGTAAATCCAGCATCGCCATCTCGCTTAATGGGAGCCGGGCTTAGTCCCTTCGCAATGATGCCGATGGTGCATAATTCTAACATAAATCTAAGCGCTTTGGCTAGAATGCCTCCAACTCCATTAATGGATAAACCAAGAATGCCAGAGCAATCACAATATCCAGAAATGATGCAGAGCGTGGCTAAAGAAATTGAAGACGAAGTAAATGGTTACTTCCAAAGAATATATAATCATCCACCTCATCCGACACTTTCTATAGACGAAGTACTTGAGATGCTAAAAAAGTTTCAAGTTTCACCAAATAAACGGGAGCGAGAAGTGTTTTCTTGCATGCTGCGTAATCTTTTCGAAGAATACAAGTTCTTCCCTCAGTATCCTGACAAAGAATTGTATATAACGGCACAATTGTTAGGAGGCATAATTGACAAGGATTTGGTGCCCAGTTACGTCTCATTTGGGCTAGCTCTCAGATTTGTACTTGATGCCCTGAGAAAACCAGAGGGCTCCAAAATGTATTATTTCGGTGTCGCTGCTCTGGATAGATTCAAATCTCGTTTGAAAGAGTATAGTCAATATTGCGAGCACGTAAGAGGCATACCGCATTTCGGTGACTTTCCACCCCATTTGATAGAATACGTAGAATATGGTTTGCAAAGCCAAGAGCCACCGACCAAGCCGCAAGGACCTGTACTACCAACAAGTTTGGCTAATATTTTGAATCAAAACACACATACAGTGCCACCACCATTCAGGTAAAAATATAAACGTGTTAATATTTGTATTGCTTGTTTGATTATTTTTTATTAATTGTTTGATTTTTATTTCAGGAGTGTTCCACCTTCTCTTCCTGTAGCAAAAGTAAGTAACACGGCCGGTGCTTTAGGAAGCCGCCCTTCAATTGCTATCGCAACCAATATTGATACGTTGCTAACAGCCACTGAAGAAGAAAAGATTAATACGCCTCCTGAGTCAATACAAGATAAAACAGCCTTCATATTCAATAATCTTAGTCAACTCAACCTTCAAATAAAATGTGATGAATTAAAAGAAATTATAACAGAAGAATACTATCCATGGCTTTCCCAATATTTAGTAATGAAGCGAGCCTCAATAGAGCTTAATTTTCATACATTGTATTCAAATTTTTTGGATGTTCTGAAAATTCAAGTCATCAACAAAATGGTAACAAAAGAGACTTTCCGAAATATAAAGGTATTATTGCGTTCAGATAAAGGAATTGCAAATTTTTCTGACAGATCCCTTTTAAAGAATCTTGGTCATTGGCTTGGCATGCTGACACTGGCCCGCAATTTGCCAATACTTCATTTAGACATTGATCTCAAGGGGTTAATCTTAGAAGCATATTATAAAGGACCACAGGAACTACTGTATGTGGTTCCGTTTGTTGCAAAAATATTGCAGTCTTGCGCAAAAAGTAATGTCTTTAAACCACCGAACCCATGGACTATGGCCCTAATGAATGTATTGGCCGAATTACATCAGGAACCAGATTTGAAATTGAATTTAAAATTCGAGATTGAGGTACTGTGCAAAAACCTCAGTTTAGATATAGTTCTTCTGAAACCTACATTATATTTAAAGGATCCAGAGAAATTGAAACATATAGACTTTTACCTCTCTCAGCCAAAATCGAATTTGGAAACTGCGAGTGCAATGCTTGTAAGCCAGCCATTAGTACCGAATGCCCAATTGCAATCATTCCCAGCACAGGCGCAGTTACTGCTACCGGAAGAATTCGGTGCGAACGTTTCCAGTAATATGCTACAAGGTGAAACTAGTTTCATGTGTGGCATTACATTGCCAGAGCCACGATTTAATTATGCCGAGGTCAACGTAAACTCCACGTCCAGTTTCAGCCAAAAGATTTGCGTCAACCCGCATATACTTTTACTGCAATCATACCCCCATTTGAAGGATTTCGTTAAAACGGCCGTTGAGCGCTCTATCCAAGAGTGGATCCACCCCGTGGTTGACAGATCTATAAAGTACTCGCTTACCACATGCGAACAAATAATTAGGAAAGATTTTGCGCTCGACGCTGATGAAGTACGCATGCGCGTGTGTGCACATCACATGATGAGGAATCTGACCGCTGCAGTGGCCATGATTACCTGCAGGGAACAGATAATCACCACTATTCATACACATCTGAAAGCAGCTTTTATCAATGCAACTGTGCCAACAAATATTCAGGTAATTTATGTTGCCAGATTTGTGATTGTTTTCCTTGATTACTTTGTTAATATGATAAAATGCCAAGTTTTTTTTTAAATATAAAGGAAGTTTTATGAATTTAAATAAATTTTATTCTTACAGCAAGATATAATTGATAATGCTGCTGCAGTGCTTTCTGCCGAAAATATGGAGCTGGCTTGCTCCTTCATACAGAAAACCGCTGTTGAAAAAGCTCTTCCAGAATTAGACAAGAGACTGGCGACCGACTACGAATTGAGAAGGCTTAGTAGACTAGAGGGCAGGAGATATTATGATCCCATGGTTTTGAAGGTGGTGCGGACGAAAGTTGACGAAAGAATTTGTCAAACATTGGGTGAACTAACTCATAATCAGCTGTCTGTATACAATGAGTTTGCTTGCAATATACCCGGTTTCACTCCTGTACGAGACGCAGGCCTCTTTGCTCCGAAACCGCAGATACAAGAGACTGTTTTGACTGACCCAACACTGACCTCAACACAAGTGTTTGCAACTGCTGAGATGATGAGTATCATCAGTGCTGCCGAAATGTTTATAAACACAACCATGGGCATCAACTCTTTGTTGGCGCAAACGACAAATATGCACCTCCTACTGGATTGCTTATTGGTGGCAAGAAGAAATTCCGATATCAACTCTGGATGCACACTTTTACGGAGGGTAATATTAAAAATTCAAATTAATTCCAATATCCAGATAATTTTTATATTTATATTCTAAATATAAAAATTGATGTGTGTATATATTCCAAAACCGCTCAACCTTTATTGATGAAATTTCTGTTCTAGGGTTCCCGGGTTCGATTCCCGGCAGGGTCAACTTTGAAAAATTAACTTTTCAAATTTGTCTCTGGTCTGGATCTGGAAAGTAGTGGCAGGGCACACTGTTTTTCGCAGTCATTTGGACAGCCCGTCTGGCGTCAGTAACCACCCCCTTACAGAAGATCACCGTGAAATAACAGCACGTGTGCTGTTGTGTTTCGGTGAGTGAAGTAGGGAAATCCCTATCCCTTCCCAATCCCTTATCCTTAATCCTTAAGTCTGCAACGCACTTGCAGCAGCTTTGGCGTTGCTTGTGTTATAGGCGACGGTAGCCACCTACCATCAAGTGGACTGTCAGCCTGTCTGTCGATCATAACATAAAAAAAATTCAGGCAAATTTCATCCAGTATAGCCAGTCTTCAGATCCTGTGAAGTTTAGTAGATAAATAACAACGATTGGTTTATAGAAATTAGATTTTTTTATATTAAAAATGAATTATTTAGTGCCTGACAAAATATATGAGCAATAAAAACTGAATAAATTTTAATAAATTAGTAATTGTTTAAAAGGGTTACGGCCAAAAGCTAGTTTTATATGTTGTGTATAATAAAGATAATGTCTAAATCGTAAATATAGGTTTTAGTTATTTTTATACAGGTTTTATACAGGGTGTCCGGTAATTAATTGATAAGCATGGAATCCAACTTAGGTCTATCTATAATGACACCATATATTTTCGCTTTAGTAAAAGTTGCACATAGATAGGTCATGACTAGACATATCTTGGATACCAAAATTTTTCATTAATTATCAGACTCTGTATAAAATAAGTATTTGCCCACTGGTTTATAGTAATTTTATGTGTGTTGTAGGCCGTGGAAGGAATACTGGAAATTCGATTGTTTCAACCGGCCGGTGAACACAGTAACTTTGAGACAATGTCGAGATATAGAGACCTTCACCTTCGCGTACTGAGACTGTTCGATGATCCACGTGTATGTGGCCACCTGTGGACTACTAAGCAAATCACATGCTACATCGTCAAGGCCAGGGAAGAGCTGAGATTCAATTTCGAGGCCATAGATTTTCTAATACGGAATCACCTCGTGAATTTGCCACAGGTATGTGTGTTAACTGTATGATAATTATTGTATCTTTTACTCCAAAACTCCAAAAACGCTCATCCGATTTTGATGAAATTTTCAGGCAATCTTCATTTTTGCTCAGCGGGTGATCCCGTGAAGTAAGTGAAGTAGCGGTCGGATAAACATTTTTTTTTATTTTGTGCCTACAAATTGTTACAAAAAATTTTTTTTTTCTATTTCAAAATAAAAATGAAATATTTAATGTGGGACAAAAATATATGAGCAATAAAGACTGAATAAATGTTTTAACTCATAAGATAAAGAGGCCCGGACGAAGTCGCGGGAAAAAAAGAAAAAAAATTAGGAATTTAGTCAGCTATTCGTAAAAATGTAAAAATACCTTTAAACATAAAAATATTCATCCAAGTACGATTGGAGCATTACTATAACACCAAAAATGATTTTATGCAATTTTCTTTCATTCTACCACCTATAAGGTTAAAATCGCTATTTGATTCAATGGTAAACAATTGAATGAGATAGTTTTATAAACGTTCTAATTGTTTTTGTACCTACGCCTGTATTTGAAATTGTAATTCACTATAAAATAAAAAACATAAGAATTGATTGAATGACGGAGTGAAAACAAGGTCATATGTGCCACTATTTTACGGTTGTTTTCTGTTAAATGGGGTGGTTAACAATAGTGGCTGTTTACTGTGCAGCTTTGTAGTTATGTACAGCTGTGTATCAAAGGTGCATAGTAGTAGAAATATACAATTTACGAAATTACTTATTTTTTTAATGCAATTTCCTTTATCTTCCACAGTTTGATATTGCATTGATGCATTTGATGGAAAATGGAAACAATTTCAAAGCGATTACATTTGCTATGCAATTGGTGCAAGTGTATTTTATCGATGACAGAAGCTTCCTTTATGTTGACGAAGCTGATTTACATCATACCACCGAAATGCTATTCCACATAGCCTCACTTAGTAGGCCTATGGTGCCCGAAGGTCTAGGCACATTAATGGCAACACTCAGAACTTACCAAGAGCCTGCGTGTCTCGGTGAAGGGTTACCTGTTGGCCCCACTACCCATTTCCATGCTGGAATGATGTTTGTTTGTGTAAGTATAAATAAAAAATGTATAACTTTCTCATCACATTGACTTTAATATTAAAGATATTAATACATATGTGTAGGTTGTATAAAATTATCGATTAATGGCAGAAGTAGCAATTTTTTCAAAAAACCAACAAATTAATTAAATTATTTGTTGGTTAATTAATTGGTTAATTATTTTATTTGTCTCTAACTTTACCCAATTTTGAATGGAGGCTAGAAATTTCTAGCCAAATGTGTACCTATGTAGATATTCGACATTATTTCTGGGCAATTGACAATGCAAATAAGCTAACAAATGTTTTATTCATAGTTTTATTCACACGGACATTATGTAGCGCATGTTTAGATTGGTTAAAACAATATTTTTTTCAATTGTTTATAGGATAGGAAGCTGGACGATCCACCCGGTCTCCAAGAAAGAACAAAGACTATACTCAGAGAGTGGCGAAACTTGGAGCTCCATCCTATAGCCGAGTTGGACCTTTCACAAAATTTCACTTTATTTGTGAACAATATGAAAATGAATCCGATATTGAAGACTGATGACTTATTATTTAGGTTCTTCCGAAATGCGACCCAATTTTGCATTCAGGATGTGTACATGCTGTTAAAAGAGAATCCAAAGGCTGCAGACAGGGAGAAATACTATGCTCTGTGTGATTCACTTACAAGACTGACTACGCTGATAATAAAAAATGCAGGCGATGAAGCAAATCCCTTATTGAAACTTAACGTGCTCAACAAGGTGCCTATTTTCAATATATTGTCAAGATCAACAGTGAGGCTGGCATACCACATGATGGTCGGTGGCTATCGTCGTGTCGTGTCGCTTATGAACACAAGCAACCCATACTGGTTGTAAATAAGGAGGGGGTAGAGGGAGGGATAGATCCTGACATCTTTAACTCACCGAAACACAACAGTAGACCAGCCGTATATCTACTGCCATCAGATTTCCACTTATAGTATATGTTTAAGCATAACAACATCAGCATGCATGGTGAAGTAAATAAGAAAGAAAATTACAGAATTGTTATTTTTGTTATAATTTTTTTATTTTTTTAATGATTAAGTATTTATTACAATAATAATTGAGAAAAAAAAAACAAATTTTAAAGAGCTATTAAAAGAAATCGTTGCCTAGAATTTTTCTAGCTTTAACTATACAACTGTGGAACTCATCCAATAACATTTCGTTAAAAAGTTTATACAAGAACGAAGCAAATAGATGTTTATTTCTGTAATTTTTTTTTACCGAGAGCTACATGTAAAAAGTGGTGATCAAATAATAATCTGTTTTTATATTGCAGGTATTGGGTGTAATTGCTGGCCATATACTTGTAGATCAGCAGGACCAAAAGACGAAATTTCACCAGCTGCCCTATCATAGACTAATCATAATCCTATTTCTTGATATGACAGAGCCAGCCCTGGATTCTATGAGCTTACAGGTAAGTAGTTCTTATGTAGTTGTCCATACTAATGATACTTTTGAGAACTGTATGAAATTCTTCCCTTTTGAAACATTTATTTTATGCACCATAGAAAATGACTTACATTTGTTATTTTTAGGAATTTATTAAATACTTTAATTTCATTAAAAACATTCATACAAAACATTTCGTTTTGTTTTCTCTATTTTGTGAACAATATTTTGGTCTGAGGCAAAGGAAATAGTAATATAAATTAAAATCATTATCATTTTAGTATCCATAACAAATCATGTCAATATTTTATAAAAAAAGAC
This sequence comes from Bembecia ichneumoniformis, assembly GCA_910589475.2. Lineage (NCBI taxonomy): Eukaryota > Metazoa > Arthropoda > Insecta > Lepidoptera > Sesiidae > Bembecia > Bembecia ichneumoniformis. The sequence goes on along the minus strand of OU342530.1, from coordinate 2,672,332 downwards.
AAATGAGTCTTAGTAAGTTTTATTTGTGTGGTTGGTTTAGCTGACTGTACAAGCGTAATAAGTAAAATTTAAATAAAAAGTCACTGCATGGCAAGTTGTTTTGGGACTGCATTTATTGTTGAGAAATAAATCTATGACTAATAAAATTTGTCGATTCGTTGTAGTCCTAATGTTGATAACGTTTGCTTTGAACAGATAGCCACGGCCTTTTGTCAAACACTCCATTCAGTTCGTCCGAGTTTAGCTCCTGGCTTCTGTTACGCGTGGTTGGAGATCATCAGTCATAGGGCTTTCTTGACCAAAATAATGCTTTCGCCAACACATCAGAAGGTAAGAAAAACTAATGACTCCTATTATTACAAAAAATATTCAAAATATAAATAACTTGAAATATTATTTCTGCTGTTTTCTTTTTTTTCTTGTGTTTGAAAAGTGCCTTGGACATAGACTACTTTTTACTTTTCATGTGGGCGAAACAGCCAGCAAATTCTGTTGGAGATATCTCTAAATTGCTCTTATATCTGTTTACAGACATGGAGTATGTTTAGTACATTGCTAATCGACCTATTTAAGTTTGTCAATCCGTTCTTGCGAAACACTGAAATGGCACCGCCGGTCCAGGCGTTCTACAAGGGCATAATGAAGTTGTTGTTGGTTCTACTGCACGACTTCCCGGGATTCCTGTGCGACTACCACTACGGGTTCTGCGATGAAATCGCACCGAATTGCATACAAATGCGCAATCTAATCCTGAGCGCTTTCCCGAACAACATGAGATTGCCGGATCCGTTCACGCCCAACTTGAAGGTGGATCTGTTGCCGGAGATAGCGTTGCCTCCGCGCGGTTATCTCAACTTCTCTGTCTTGATACCGTCTGCGCAGTTCAAAAAGGATTTGGAAACTTATCTGACGACCAGAGCGCCCGCTACCTTCTTGGCCGAGTTGAAGGAGAATTTACAAGTAAGTTTTTAAAAATAAACTAACATTTCTTACATAATTTAAACTTTATTAATAAATAGTGGCTAAGGCTTTCCTCTCACTGGTTGTGTTGCTTTGGGGAGGTCAGCACGCTCGCAGTACCAAATCATAAACTGGTAAAATCAAATTAAACAAAAGAATCTAGCACCAGTTATAACCTAAGGGACCTAAATACTGCATTGGTTGAAGAATGGAACCTAATACCACAAAGTATATCCAGATGGATCCAGGTTACAACAAGAGGAGGCAACTCTGAATACTGATTGTATCACTCACTATGAAAAAAAAAACATTGTTTAGAACAATTAGGTCAAAACTCTTCACAATTAAGGCACTAACCTTACTGCCTCTAATTACGGTTTTTTTCGTTGTGTATTTTTTTATGTACAAAAATTCAAAAATGTTAATTTTGAAATTTTTATGTTCAAAAACAAATTTGAAAAGCTTCTATTGAGTTTCTCTAAATATGTGTGTATTTTGGCCTCAAAAAATATAGTCGCCGTCATGAGAAGCTGTAAACTATGTAAACAAACATTTAGGGGTTAACAACATTTGGATCGAATAATAATATGCAACACAACAATTAACCAAAACGACGCTGATTTCTAACTAATATAAACAAAATGAAATAAAAACCTTAATCCGAAAAAACAACAAGCAATACCATAAGCATTTTAAATTCGAATGACGTGTGTGAGTATGACTTTTCAAAATTGTTTTCTATTCCAAATGTTTACTTTCGATTCTTTATAACCCAGTCAAATTAAGTTGCTCGCGAGTGTCGAAGTATGTACTATACAAATACTTTATTTGATAATTGCCCATGTGGCATGGTTTGTTTACATAATTTACAGCTTCTCGTGGCGGGGACTATAGTTTGTTTAATGAATTTCTCTTCTAATATAGTTATTATTTTTGTAGGTTAAGAACGATCCGAGTTGCCATTATAACATCAAACTAATAAATGCTGTTGTACTGTTCGTCGGAACGCGGGCTATTTCACACATTAGATCGAATGGACAAACGCCCAGCAAGGTGACAATAGCTAATTCTGCCCACATGGACATTTTCCAAAAGCTGATGGAAGACTTGGATAGCGAAGGAAGGTAAAAAATCCGTACTACGGAAAGACTGGATTTACTGTTTCAATGACTGGTTCGAGAGGATGCAAAAATGCATTGATTACAAGGGGGAATAGTTCGAAAAACATATTTTATGTATAATCTGCAATTAGTTTTTCATTCCTGGACATTTCGGTATGTCCGTCGTAAAGAGAGAGAGAGAGGGAGAGGATTTTGTAATGTTTATATGTGGAGGGTGATAATGATAATGCAACTGTTTGAAGAAGTCTTTAGATATAATATATTACTAATTCTATTCTATTAATTACTATTCCTCCAAGTGTCAGTCTAATTTACTTATATAATATCTCATGCATGTTCCCAGGACGATTCACGAGTTATCAGATAAAATGAAACTGTGTCCTGGGGCCTTAGACAAAGTAGCATTCGCTCCGTAGCGATGCGATATCGAAGTTCGTTATCGTCTCAGAGACAAAGAAATCATGACAAGGTATCACGTGTTACAGTGTCGATTCCTTTGTCTCTGAGACGATAACGAACTTCGATATCGCATCGCTACGGAGCGAATGCTACTTTGTCTAAGGCCCCAGAGTCATTTAATTAATGTTAACAAAGATTTAAATGGAATTGCATTGGGTTTCACTTGGAAAGAAAGAAATATTTTATTTCAGATAATTGTTTTTTTTTTCAGATATTTGTTTTTAAACGCGATTGCGAACCAGTTGCGTTATCCGAACAGTCACACGCATTACTTTAGTTGCTGTGTTTTGTATTTGTTCGGTGAAGCGAACAGCGAGGCAGTGCAGGAGCAAATAACTCGGACATTGTTGGAGCGTCTGATTGTAAACCGTCCCCATCCATGGGGTCTCTTGGTGACCTTTATAGAGCTCATTAAGAACCCCGTCTATAAGTTCTGGTCGCACGACTTCGTCCACTGTGCACCAGAAATTGAAAAGTGAGTTGACGCATTCGTATATTTTATTGTATAATAAAAATCGGGTCTGTATTTCTACTTTTTGCTAATTAAAATCAAATTAAGATTTTCTGATCGATTGGTTAGTGATAGTGACTTAAAGGTCTCTATAAATTAAAAGTTTATTCGAAGACGTTTTAGTACCATTTCTATAACCTTTTGAATTTAAAGAAGTAGTTAAATGTGTAAATTTTGTTACCAGAATACAAGATCTTAACCTACGCTATTTGTAAATTATGCATAGTTATTTATTGATAAGTAAATTTAAAGAAATGTTCATTATTAGAACAAAAAAGAACATATTGTTTGTTAAGGTTGGTAATTTTCATGATATAATAGTTAAATAAGTAGATTAGATGAAAATGAAAACTAAGAAAATGAACTGTTGCAATACTAAAAGCAATTACTCATATAATGATATTTGCTATTGGCTATGATTGGGCTAATAGCTGCAATTTTCGATTCAAGTCATCAAAAAAGTCCAATAATAAGTTTGTTTTTCTTTTCTTTTTTTTAAACTAGATTATAACAGCAATCAAATAAAAAAAGACTCAATGTTCCATCTCTTCCACAATGATTTTAGCGATGCATCAAGTAAGGACCATGCCACAAACATTAGCTATGAAGGGTAAGGTGTAAGATCCTGGATTAAAAAATTAAAGAAGCAAAAAAAATTAACTTATTGTAACATAATCTTAATATAAATAATTAATTATGTAATTGATTGATTAAATTTTTAAAATTTCCACCAGCCACACTCTCAAAGAAATTTCAAATTTTTTTGTCATTCAAAATAAATTTGCTATTCCCGAGGGATCATCTAAAAATAAAAAAACTGGTTACAATTTACGAAAGCCATTGACTACAATTTTATTTGTGAATTGTTTGACTGCAGATTGTTCACGTCTGTAGCGCGATCGTGCATGGCTAACAAGAGCGGTGTTGAAGGTGAGGATAAGCAAATGCTTGAGTAGCGTCAAGCCATTTGGGAATCTTGTCGCTGGAAACAGTTCGTCGTGGACTTTCTTGACAAGGGTAATTCATATTTTATTTCATCTTAACCTATTATAATAAGGAAATTATGCACCCGATTAAAATACATTCTTTCTGTCTGTAACATGAAAGAAAATGTACTAATTTTAAGAAACTATTGACAACTCGCAGCCCACGTGACAATATGTTCGTTAGCACTTGGAATAACATTCGACATCCGTAACACATGATAATGTCAGCATATTCTTCATTCGAATACACTGCCATGGCGGATAAGGAATAAAAATGAAGAAATTTTAACACAGAAAACGCATCTACGCACGAATTACGAAAGCACACTAAATTTGCCTCTATTCTGTTAGTAGAATTAACAATTTAGTTATTCAACAGTTGTTAACAATTAAGTGGTCATTATGTTTGACCAATCACAGCTTTCCTTACCGCTACCTGGATCCCTTTTGTGACGCCTTTTTCTAAATTTCACCTAACCATTGTACCATTTTGGATAGCTAGAGAAACAAAGAAGTTTTAAAGTATCATTTGCACATACAGTTTCATACATTTTTTCTTAAACAGAGATAGCTCTATAGTCAATTCGCGTTAAGAATGCAGTGAGTCATCGTTGTTAATCAGCCCTGCCACGCCCCCTAACCAATCAGGTCGCTGAAAAATTTACAACGACTAGTTGAAGGCAGACCTATGAACGAAACGGTTGTATCGTTTGTGCGTTACCTTCAATTTTAAAATTTAAAAATGAATACCTCACACATTCGTAAGAATAAAAGTGGCGTCATAATTCATAGTGGAGAATGACGAGTAATTTACAATATTTTTAAATAACGACTACCAGACATTGAATAAAATTATGACATTTTGTGAAGCTGATGAAGATATTCCGACATTCAAACGTACCACACTCCATAAAATACTGCTCGAGCTAGGATTCGATTTTAATAAACGAGACAGCAGAGCATTATTATTAGAAAGAGAAGGAAGACATTGTTTTAAAAACTTAAAATATAATTAACTTAAATATAACTTAACTCTACTGTGAATACACCTTTATCCTACAGTTGCACTGATGTCTCACTGCATTCTTAACGCGAATAGACTATAAAGTCTTAAAAGTGTTAGAAAGATTTTAAAGTAAAATATCAATTATTAAGATGGATCGTCTATTTTGTTGTAGAAATTTCTAGTTTTATTAACAAATTAGTTAAACCTAAGCAGCTTTTAAACAAAAACGGCAAAAAAACTGGGCAGGATTGTTAACAAAAGAAAATACAACCCGAAAACTATGAAAAAGTGACTTTTATCTGAAAAAAACCTAAAATGTTAAATATTTCGAGAACGGTTAATTTTTGGCAATACTAACACCTCTCAATGTATGTACGACCACTTACAAATAACCCTGTATAATATACTTTTAAAGTAAATGTGCCTTCTAGTTGTACATTTCTATCATCAACTAGCGACCCGCCCCCGGCTTCGCCTGGGGTCCAATTTTTATATATATGAACATTCCCCGTTTATCCCTACTTTTCATTAGTGAAAACCGAATTAAAATCGGTCTACCCGTTCACGCGTGATGCCGTGACCAAGGGAAATAGGGATTCATTTTTATATTTATAGATAAACATTAAATTAAAGATTATGTTTGTTTGAAACTATACACATTTATCTCCAAATAATAGCCTAAAACAACATTTAAAAAACGTATATGTCTGATTTCATGTTTGCGACATATAGTAGTAAATACAATTTTTTTTATTTTTATTTCAGATTCTCAGAAGGCTGAGATGCTACAGCCTCAACCGTCAACATCCAAAGAGCCATTCCAATGGAGCCACCTATTTAAGAAGTAAAATTGTAGTAACCCATTTTGTATAAAAGTCTGATTTTTATAAATTGATGGAATCTGGCACATTTATTATTTCGTGAGATTTTTTATTTATTAAAAGTGTTTTTTTTTTTAAATCGTGTTTTTAAGAGTTGAACTTGCTCTGATTCGTTATTCGTGTATGTGTAATTGTGTATTCGTTATTTTTCTTCATATTATAGTTTATAAGTCATTCTTGGAATCTTTTATTATTATTATTTTATGTAGTTTCTCATATCTCACAAGTTTTTTATTGCACTTCACTTACTTAAATTCAAATTTATTTCATGTTTTGTTTTCACAATAAATTATTACAGAAAATACAAAATATTTTAAATTCGGTTCTATTTTTCAATTTGGTGCCATTATAAATTACATAAATTTTGTGTTGCAAAAGAAAGTGTTGTGTTGATAAGTCACTACGAAAGATTGTCACTTTTGATATTATTTTAATGTTGCTTTTAATATTAATTTTAATTTAAGAATGTTGGTCGAACGCTGAAAGAATTTACAAATGATAGAAATGTGATAGAAATGAGAATATAACCTGTTTTCATCTATTTGCCGCTAAATTTTCTTAACATTTGAGTTACTGTAATTATATAATATATTTTATTTATTACGATTTAATTTTATTTTTTTATGATTTTTGTCACATGTCTGTCAATTAAAAATCAAACTTGTTTACTACAGACGTTACGTCTATTATAGAAGACCATGACAGGGTTTGTTTAGATTTTAAATGATATTGTGTAAGAATATGAAACCAATAGTTGTAGGATATTAATGGTAATTACCAAATAATTCACTCAAAAATCGGGCACTGCATGCTTTTCTATTAATTGTTTTAAATTTACTCTTAACAAAATTTTGATAAAATTGTTTACTATATTTATTTTTTGTAACATGTTTCTATTGTTTTTAATAGATTTTTGTAGAGTTATATTTGTGTAAGGGTATCTTTTTATTATCTCGTACAATTTTAACTTGCCCATGATGAAACTTTAGCGTTACCAGTACGCATTCAAGTACATTGCTCTTCCCCACCATTTTCGGTAGGGTATAGAAAGCTGAAAGGTTTGAAATCAATGTGTATATGACCCCCCACAAATATGTGCCAAGTAAAAGTTCTAGTTCAGAAAATAGGAATTATAGGCCTCAGAATGTGTCTAATAAGATCCACTCACCTACTGAATGTCAGAGCCCTTAGGGTATTTATTTTCCATGGAACTAGTCTTGATATCTGACATTTTCTCTTACTTAAATGTATTTTGCAGTTCATAATTAACCATAGGACCTATAGTAATTAAGTCGTTGTCAATTCTCTGTGGCAGTTAGTAGTATGAAGTTTTTCATACTTGTTCATTTGAAAATATAAAAAGATACGAAGTTCAAAATCATGAATTAACTTTGCTTTATTAAGAATACGAGTATTTATCACAACAATTACAGTTAATTACAAAGATTAAAGAACATTGCATCCCCAATTAATTCAACATTTTATATCAAATGCTCAAAATGTGAAGTGCTCAAAGTGTTGATTTTTTAATTTGTCAATCGTTGATTGACGAGCTCGTACTAGTCGTTCTTCATCAGCGGTTTAATTTTTGTGGTCTGATAATTTTTACATTTGATCAAACTGTTTAAAATTGTTGAAAATGATTAATCACAGACGTAATGAATTACTAGAGCTTATTAATTTTAATGAAGAGTGGATTTTTTATGCTTGTGTCAGAAACGATACTTTTTTCACAACCCGAGATTAGGTTTTCTTAGAACTGGTCAATATTAACTTTGCTTTCTAATTATGTACTTGCAACCTAGTTTGGTCGGATTCAGTTTTAGTCTCATAAATAGTCGTTAGTATTTAATAATGTTGCCGACTCTGAAGGCAGATTCTCTTTAGGAAGGGATCCTACATACCGCATTCTTTCTTTATGGTATCAAGTGATAAAATATAATCAGTTGTAGGCTATGAACGATATAAAATTGAATCGCATTTTCCTGGAAGATTTTTTTTTGTTAAAATATGTATGTGGTTATTTTGACCGGAGTCAAGGAAATACCCATCTTATATATGCTTTATTTCTATGTGTAAATAAACTCTCATTGGTATATTATATAGAGATTGTGTGTCTCAGCTGGCTGTATGCCCCCCTAGGTTAAGTAAATGTTATCCTTCGACGTTTGAACAGCGATTATAAGCGTAGGAGAGCTATGTCGTGCAATCACTAAACTGTTTTGTCGGTCGTACACTCTGTGCTGCAATTTAACAATATGCACCTTTAAACAGTAAATCTCAGAATTAATATTCTCTCTCAGACTTAAGTGGATGTATACTGTCCCTCTCTGGAATATTTTAAGGTGGTTTTTGCGTCGTAGTAGTTCTAAAATGACTGATTATAATTAATAATCGCTTTCGTCGAGACTAAAATATTTAAAATATGATTATATAAACTCGTTGGATAAAAAAAAACACTTGATGTATATGCTGTACGAACGATGCGTTCGCTGTTTGCTGTGAAATAATATAGATTTTTTTTGTGTTAATGTAAAAAACAGTAATATTCTATTCTGATGATTGAATTCTCTATGTACCTATTTTTAAGTTAAACTTCTATGCTTGTTAAGGTTGCGACTGACATGAGAACTTCGATGGTACAGAACCCAGATTGGTATGTGCAGTAAAGTAAATTTTACAGTACAGATATTTTAAAGTTGAATTCCTAGGCCACTTAGTGAAGTTACCAACCTTGGCCTATTAGTTAATCCTAATCGAATTTATGTACGAGGTTAGACTTTGTGTACTTAAACTATTTTTGAAAAAAAAAAAAAACAAATGTAGGTACTTACCACACCTGTGTTCTATGCCATCGATTTGCTTATAACACCTGAATCTTCGGTACGAATATATGCTTGACTGTGTTCAAATGATTAAATTTTGAGAATTATTAAATTTTGAACAAACTTTTCTTTTCTTTTCTTACCTTTTTTTTCTAAGGTCCCACAGTTAAGACCCTAGACCTCTCGGCGGTACTAGCGCTCGTGACTGATTCGCCAGAAAACCGACACCCAGGTGGAGCGCGCTCAAGTGCTCGGCGCTCGTCAGCGAGCAGCTCGGCTCGCTGTACTGATATGCCGAATATTCGTCATGTGACATGCTCACATTAATAATAATAATAATAATAATAATAATAATAATTGCTGAATATAGGTGATTACAACAATGGTTTTATAATGTATAAGGCTCAATCAAGCGAATATTCATGTCAGTCGTCACCTTTAGAAATAAAATGTGATTTTAATTGAACCTTTAGTAACAAATACAATATTTTTCAGTCCGATGTGTTTTTTTTTCTTTGTAAAGTATCATTGGCGATTGAGAGTAGATGTCATTTAAAAAGATTTGGAAATATTCCACCTTTTCCAAGGAAATAGAAATAGTGATTGCAGGTTCTTATATTACAATATTGCAGTTGATATATGGCGCTGGCTGAAAATCAGCGCTGTAGGTGTTTGTCTAGCACCTCAGCACAATGCTGAGCCAGTATCTCGATTCGCTGCCGCGAGTACACACGTTTTTTATTCATTTCTGTCCTGTTCTTGTTTATAATGTGTCTTTGGTGCAGTGAATAAAAGTCTTTCTTTCTTTTTTTCTTCTTAATGATACGAATTTTCCTCATGTAATGATTTATTTTAAAAATAAAATAAGTAATATGTAGGGAATTCTTGAACTCTCTTAGACCATCCTCGGTGAACTAGTATGTATTAGACTCAATTCACATCATCATCGGTAGGTACCACGCACAGTGCTGTAATCAGCTTTAGAACCACAAATATCACCTTGACCCATGGTGGCTGGGTTGGACATGCTCGAGTCTAATCTGCAGTAGTAGTGTCATACTCTGTAGTAGTAACTACTTGGACTTTTTTTGTCCAATTTGTTCTATCGTAGAACTAGTGGGACTAATGGGCACACTGGTTTCCACGATCATAAATTGGGCATCGCGTCTAGCGGTAGTAAACAGTAAACCCCTACATAAGACAAACGTGGATAATACATATATGCTGGTGTGTTGCCCAGTCTTAAAGGGGAACAATTCCGTTACACATGATTTTTGCGTAACTTTAACCGTTTACACAGCGCACGCAACGGAAGCTCAAAAGCGATAATTTTCCCCGTTTTTGCAACATTTTTTATTGAAGCTCTGCTTCTATTGGTCGTAGCGTGATGTTATATATCCTATAACCTTCCTCGATAAATGGACTATCCAACACAAAAAGAATTCTTCCATTCGAACTAGTAGTTCCTGAGTTTAGCGCGTTCAATCATAAAAACAAACAAACTCTTCAGCTTTTTATTACTATTTTTAGCAATACTAATATTAGGTATAATAAATAAGTTGGTCGAAGTGGAATTAATGTATCAATTAGGATTAGGATACTCATATAGGCACAAAAGACCTAATAAACAAAATGCAATGATGCAATCCAATGACGTTTAAAAACAAAAGATAGTTTTCCTATTCTATATAATATATACCTAAACATCTCTTCGAAAATTGATAACTTTTTCTTCAATTACTTCAAGCACCCTAACAAATATTGTTAGGGTGCTTACATCACATTAGACCTTATTAGATGTGCTGTGAAGAAGGCGAAGGTATGGTCCACGATACCCAGTTGACAATTGGAAAGGCGCAGGCGCCAGGTCGACTGACGCGCGCGAGGAACAGAAACTGGACACGAGTTGGAAACCGTCAGAGCCATAACTTGCCACCCGTAGCCAACTCGACACCAGGCCACGTCATCTCACACGTCGGACTCGAGGAGTGCGTCCGACTGGTCATGTGGCTCGAGGACTAGAAACTAGTCAACAGGATCAAGGGCCTGGCGCTTGATGACCGCCGGATGCCAGGATTAGTCCTTTTCCTTGGTGAGACGACGTGACTGCCGTCGTCTTAGTCTGGTCCGATTTATAGCGAATCCATGTTGTAATTCCTTCGCGTGCAATGGGAGAATTTGCAATTTAAAATCAACATATTATTTGAATAACAATATAAATTTGGTTATTTGAATTAAGCTGGGGTTAAGATATTGTTATACCAAAAATTCGATCTCGCTAATCCACGAGTTTTTTTTTACAAGGGGAAAAAATCTTTAAAGATACCTTATGAACTAATACCGCATGCAATGTAATAGGGTTATGTGTGCATAACCCTACCGCACCAAAACACCCCTCGAGTCTAGTCCATAGGGGACTTTGGAATCGTCACCGGTAAATATTCGTACGTAGGTACGGTAATAATTTATCAGTAACGAGCTTTTTTTTAACGAGAGAGGAAACCTTCAAAAGGTACCTGCGAAAGGACAAGATAGCACTTTGGAGCACTTTGGTTTTAGTGCTTACCGCACTAAAACCTCTCTCGGTTTGCCTTTAGCTTTTAGTTCTAGGACTTTGAAAGCGACTTTGCAGCGAGCGTTCTAAAAACACTCAAGCCCTGCAAACATGGCGATTGGGAAAATCGCGACATAGATGGGGAGAAGGTAACAGTTATAGGAAAGTTTAACTGTTGCTACATGGTAAGGACCGGAGGGTCACGGAGGCTTACCGCTTTCTGGTTCTCCGTAAGTACCTAGGCTAAGAGAGCTAAGAGTTTTTTTATCGGAAATTTCCTCCTTTTTAAGAATTTCCTTTTCCGATTTTCTTTAACTTTAACTCTTATAGTTTTGTGTTATTAAAGAAAAACTAAATGCCTTTTTTTCTAAACTTAATTTGTTTATAACTTTATAATATGCTGGTAAAACATATTAATATATTTTTCGAGGCATCGTTCCGAATACAATGAGTTATCGCACATATTTTTAGGAGCTTTATCAAGAATTACCAATTTAAACTTGTGACCTAGAAGAAAAAACAATATCCGGCGATTTAAATTGTACTAGCAGCGAACCAAATTGTCGTATCATAGTTTATTCTGGTACAATTAGTTCACTCCAGATGTCACTAGATGCGAATTTCAACTGTTCTCACGAAAGTTCGTTGGTATTGAGGAATCTACTGTGACATTTTATGTCAAAATCAAAATGAAGAACTAACGGCGCCATCTGAATCTGAGTTACAGATTAGTGTTGCCGTTATTGTACCCTATTTTTCCTTTATAACTGCCTTTATTTATGCTAATATAATATATTGTAATATAACAACAAAACAAAACTTTGTTGCGACACTAAATAAATGCTTACTATCGGATAAACACTAAAGATGGGTAAAGGTTATATCGACAACATTTTCTAACAAAATGTAAATAGATTAATGTTCATTCCAAAATATAACGAATACTTATTATGACAACTATTTTTTCTTTAAAAGCATTAACGACACTAATATTTTTTTTAAAGCCGCATAACTCCATATTTTGCCTGAAATAACACGTCTGGATCAAGATATGACTGCAAGCACCTCTTTATTTAAAGCAGACATTTATTGAAACAAAAAAAAATTTTTATATGTTAAAGCTTTATTATTGGAGACATTTTTCCTACAAAGAGATATATTTGTATTTAATGGCAACACTGAAACTATGCTAGCGACACCCGCTCATTTTGCCGAAAGAATGTGTATAGTCTGCTTACTTCATTCATTGTAAGTTTGTAAGCAAATGTAACAAACCCGCGGGTTGTCTTCTTTACCTATTTACGCGAATAAAAGTTGTAATTTGACACAATCACATATATTATTAATTATATAATTATTATTGTATAAGATGATATGATTGCGTGCTGCGGGGATTTTAATTTAAGAGGACACACCACAAAGTGAAGATAATAACAGTGTATTTGTGTGTTTATAATCACTAAAAATTTGTGCGCCTTCTTTTGGTAAGTTTTACACAGACTTCTATTATAATTTAACTTAAATGCGTTACAGGAACTAAAATTATACATACACTTTAAATAAGTATTTGTCGCTAAATTTTTGTGCACGCGCACACATTTTATCTAAATTTTGACAGATAAGGCCGTTCGTTTATTATGTTTTAAATTTTCAATTATTATTGCAAATTTTGTGTGAATGACTTAACCAAGGTATTAATTTTGATTTTTATGTGGGTAGGTAATTAGTTAAATTTGAATATGTGTACTTAAAACTTACATAACGAAGTTTTAATGCTCAATATTTATCTACTTGTCGAGTTACAAGTAAGGAATATTATTACATTCATCTGTTCTTTTATAAGGTTGCCTGGGTAGTCCGGCATGCACGAATACAAAAAAAAAGATAAATTTGTTTTAAAGAAAGTGTATTTTTATTGCGTACGCCATAAGGTCTTGTTTTCGCCAAGCTATCGTAGAAGAGCGAAAGGGACGCGATGGAGGCGCCGTCGTCGTTTGGACGCCGCGCCGCCGCCTTCCCAGGTAGATCGGGGTCGTCGCAGGCGCATACGCCGAATCAACTTACAAAGATTAGAGTTTTAACAGATCTTCTATTAGGTAAATTTAATTCAAGTTACAGCTATGCAATTAAAAAGTATTTGTTACGACTAATGTAACTATCAGTGCAATAAAATTAATCTCTCACTTAAATCTGCACGTAAATTAAATTTTATTGTTTTCACTTAGGCTCGAATGTTGGTTTTTTGAATCTTAAAACCAATAAAGACACGAAAATGACCATGCTCATAATTAATATATTTACATAAATAGGTTTACATAAATAGGGGTATTGAAATAATACATATTGAGATAATATTGGGTATTGAGATAATACATTGAAATAATACATAAATAGGGGTACATTTGAAAAGTAGTGGTAGGGCACACTGCGTTTCGCAGTCATTTGGGCAGCCCGCCTGGCGGCAGTGACCACCCCCTTACAGAAGACCACCGTGAAATAACAGCATATACGTGCTGTTGTGTTTCGGTGAGTGAGTAAGGGATGCCAGAGCCCATTTCCTTATCCCCTCCTAATCCCTTATCCTTAATCCTACTGTAGTCGGCAGCGCACTTGCAGCACCTGTAGCGTTGCTTGTGTTATAGGCGACGGTAGCCACCTACCATCAAGTGGACCGTCAGCCTGTCTGTCGACATAACATAAAAAAAAAAAAAAACTTTGAAAAAATGCCGCATTCAAAATCACATAAACTGTCCATTTTTAACTTTATATAAACTTTCAATCATCGTCGTTTTACAGATGATAATAAAATATATACTTAACTAAAGTTTCAGCCAGTTCAACTGAAGAGTTGTTTTATTGCATTTTTATCCAAAAAATTTTGGATGTGATTCTTTAAATTTACATAACTTTATTGTTTGTAAACCGGTTGGAATGAACACTAAATGTTACGGGAAGCTTGCTACAATACACCAATGGAAACTGCATTCAAATCGGTCAAGCCGTTTCTAAGATTAGTGTGCACAAACGCAAAGACAAACAGCAAAAAATCTAAAAACTATTTTTTTTGACCTAGGTAACATAAGTACAAGGTGTATAATTTTTTTTTTATATTTAATGTACAGACACGGCTCGTTTATGATTTTATTATAAATATACATATAGATAAATAGTTTAGTATGATAAATACTAATCTACGGAATATAAAACTAAATATTTAAACAAATTCACGAAATCATATTAATCTTGTTAAATTCATAAAAGCTACCAAAGAATAGTTCTAACAGATCTTGATTGTTTTCTCAATTCGCTTTTACTCTAGACGCTATTGGTCCATATTCATTCTGCCAGGGGATGATGGTCGTCGCCATGAAACCAGTTATTGAACCAGTTATCGCCGTCCCTATTATACACTTGGGCAGGTGACGAGGAGATTCAAATCGATGTATTTGCAAATCGGCAAATATCACTGTTTGGATTGTAGATGTTATTATTAATAGCTTTGTAAATAGTGCGCTGTTGTTATTATTATTATACATTTATTTATTTCTTTTCTTAATTCTAAATTTTTTACAATATATATATAAAAACAATAAATATCATAAAAAACTTAAAATTAGATATCCCCTAGTAGCGGGACAAGGCCCAAGCTACCGGTGGTTAGGGCTGCAGAGTGAGGAACCTCCTGACAATACTTGCCGTGTCGAGTAGTACCGTCTTCTGTATCTGCCTCTTGACCCAGCCATCTAGCGAGAGCCTCTTTGGAGATTATTATTATTAGGAGACCGGTCTAGAGACAGACCGCGCTCGTTGGTCGCAACCTACGATCATACCACATTCCCCTTTCTTCTATCGTACATGCAGACGTACGGTTGGTTACCATCCCCACCTTGTCGGATCAAGCGCTTTAAAACATCTTTCGTGATGCGCACTGCTAAGGATGGAACTCCCTGCCGGCGTCTGTATTTTCGAGCTCATAAAACGCAAATTTTTTTCAAGGTTCGAGTGAATAGGCATCTTCTGGGTGATCTCGCTCCATCGTCGGCCTCATCCTTCCTACATGGATAGATGCTGGTCGAGAGCAAACCCATCTTTAATAATGAAAAAAAAAAAAATGTTGCTCGGTTGAGCAGTTAGGCGTGAAAGCGTAAAAAACAAAAAAATCACAGTCACATACTTAAGTTAGGATGACATAGAAAGTATTGTCATCATTTATTTGACTCAAAGTTACGAGTGAAAACATAAAGGACAATATTATACCGAAAGTAAAGTCTGTTTATTGTTTAATCTATGACACGGCGTTACTTGTACTTATTATTGAGTAGAATTGTCATGGAGCTTTTGTTTTGGTACGGGACAAGACAGTAATTTTGAAATTAAAATGAATACAAAGCAGTTTGATTTGTAGCTTATAATAAGAAAATTGCCTGTTTCTACATTACTCACCCGTGTGAGCATAATTTGTACTTACTGGGTACCATAATTTAAATGTAAGTACCAAAGTATGGTTTAAGTAGATAAAAGTAATAAGTAAGTAAAATTTCGCCATCATTTAAAAACGAACATAATATTATTCTTAGAGAATTCCTTTCGTATTTCTCGTAAAAAATTTCTAATTCGTAAGAAACTCGTAAATTTCATATGACTCATAAGAACCGGTTACGAATTCGAACTATGGTAGTTTAACTTAATTTTGAAAGATGGCGCTAATATATTTTATATTATCTAAAGTTTTTAAATACAATTAGAATAATTTTTAGAATACTCAAGATCACATTTTATATGTAAATTTAACTTTAAAATACGTCACATTAAGGTTTTTAATTAATGAAGTTTCAATCCTAAACGAAATCGTAATCCAAGTTCGATTTTACACCACAGATGTCTACAATATTAATGTTCATCGGATTTCTCCTAGATGGCGCAGCATAGCATTTCGATATCTTGAAGTCCAAGAATAAGATAAAAAACTGGGATAAGTTTAAAAAAAGCTGATGAAAATAATATCTAGTGATTTAATTCATTTATTTTGATTTATTCCACAAACAGTTTATTTATATACACAAACAAATTTATTTTGATTTAGTCCATAATAATATATACCTTTTTGCTATTATAACCAAACCAGCTTTTGACCGCAACTTCGTCCGTGCTCCTTTTTATTAGGATACACTACAATATCCTACTGTAACTAATAGAACGCAATGGCACAATCCCTATCAAACTTAATATATATCAAGGTTATTTATAAGTAGGTAGGTATCTTGCGGTTTCTATGAAAAATTAATATACAAAATAGTAAGTGATAAGTAGTTTGTTAATGGGTTGGTACAACAAACTCTGTGCCTATTTAAAAATCTATACATATACTTAATCGTTAAACGAGCCGTGTGTCTGCACATGTCTGCAAAACAATTTGTAAATATTGTAGTTACTTACGTTACAGAAGTAAAAAAAAATGTGTTTAGAGAATTTTTGTCTGTTGGTCTGTGCGTTTGTGCACGCCAATCTCTGAAACGGCTTAACTAATTTAAATGCGGTTTTCACAGATGTATTGTAGCAAGCTTCCTGTAACATTTAGTGTTTGTTTCATTCAAATCGGTTTACAAACAAAAAAGTTACGCGTTATACCGCATACCACAACGTACGAAGTTGCGGGCTCAGCTGGTACTATAATATTAATAGAATCAATATGGTAAGATGTAAAAAATACATATAAAATTTTCTCATTTAGTTATCTTCGTTTTATTAATATGGGTATCTGTTGTTTTTCATTGCATCATATTTATTAAATTTAAAAACTAAAAATTGTGTGCGGAAAGTACACACAAGGGATAGAGATAAAGAACACAACGAGATGAAAAAGAGATGGCAATACAATTATGTACATAGCGTCTAGGTCCGTACTGCTTTTGACGGGATTGCGTTGCTTCTATCGGCCCTGCGAGCCAATTCTTTTTTTTTGTACATAATATTCATAGAGCCTATTAAATTGTCAATATTATAGCCCCCAGCATAGAACCTAACTACATGTTTTACTATCAATTATGATGTTAAAAAGCCTTTGACCTTCTCCGGAAATGAATTCGTCATCCTTTTTATTAAAAAAATTTTGTCAGCCCCTCTGGCGGCAGTAACCAACGCTTTAACTTTTATTTCTTGCTGTACATATAACACTAGACGAAATAGGAAATAAAGCGAGACAAAAATCATAGGTTCGACGTAAAGGGAATAAAACCGAGATCAAGATCACTGTTCGACATAAAGGGAACGTACCACCCTCTTAAGACCGCCGTGAAATAACAGCATGTGTGGTGTTGCGTTTCTGCGCGTGAATAAGGGATACCGGAGCCCATTTTTCCTATCCTCTGCTATTCCTTTACCCTTAATACTTCTAAGTTGAGCTTCTGGCGTTGCTTGTATTATAGGCGACGGTAGCCGCTTACCATCAGGTGGACCGTCAGCCTGTCTGTAGACCTTTAAACAAAAAAAAAAAACCAGGCTGACGGTCCATTGATGATAAGTGGCTACCGTCTCCACCTATTAACATAAGTGCTTAGTATGCTTAATATACTAGACATTAGTACGATTAAGGATAAGTGATAGGGAAAATGGGTTCTAGCATTCTCTTACTCTCTCACCGAAACACAACACACGTGCTGTTAACGGTGGTCTTCTGTAAGAGGAGGTTGTTACTGGCACCAGATGGGCTGCTCAAATGACTGCGAAACGCAGTGTTATCCTGCCACTGCTTGCCAAACCTACACCAGAGGCAACTTTAAAATGTTCATTTCCAAATTCCATTAGCAAGCATAGCAATGGGCTTGTTATAATTTTACGAGGTTTGTACCTCGTTGTTTTGTAAAAATCCCATAAATATATACATATTTGTACAACTGTTCCAATTTCCAAAGATAATTAGTGCTACTATCGTGTCTCATCTTAACTTCTTAATTATTAAATAAACTCTTCGAGTTGGTATTCGTAGATACCAAAAAAAGATCAACAAAGTCTTTTTCATTCCTTTACTGAAAATCAACTATTTAAGTGTTATATTTGTTTGTAATGTCTTTCTGTTCGTAATAGACTGTACTTATTTATTGCACACAACTAAATACTTATTAAATGTTTAGCGAGTATCCCGGCCTTAATACGATAAAAATTACACGTTGCCAAGCACGCCCGCCATTTTTTACAATAAATAAATTCTGTCTGACGGCGAAATTATATTTTATGTTTATAAATAATTAAATTTAATATAGGGTCTGTGGCGAATGCACGCGAAACCTCGTCGACGAGACGGATTAAATAACAAAATACCTATTAATACGTGTATTTGTGTTACTATACGTGAATAAGTATTTTAAACTATATTTCAACTTACTTTTAACTATATTTTTAATTATGGAGTAAAGTATTCGGAGTAAAAATAACTAGTCTTAGAATATAGTATATCATTTATATCCACGAAATTTTAAGCAATTAGTAAAGTGTGCTAGTAAACAAAAAAAAAATAATGTTTTTTTTTTTATATTTCGTTTTTTACCAGCAGTGGCCTATGCAAGAACTTGCATAGTTTGGTCGTCTGAGCATCTTAGTTGTCGTGGAAAAACTAAATGATGTCAAGTCCCTACTTATTTTCCTATCTTTTATTATTTTACCGGAGCCAAAATTAGTTAGTTCTGAAGGTGTGAAAATCAGTTAGAAGATTAAAGAATAAGTAGATAGTTAGAAAAGGAGTAGGGTTAGTTAGAAAGAGACAGTCATTGTTTTTTTATGTAAAAAACATTGCAAAGGAAAGATATTTTCTAGGAAAGATATGCTATATGTTAAATATTTGCGTCTTACATGAACGATGGATATTTTTTACCCATGTATTTAAAAGAAATTAGTTATTTAATTCTACATTTAGCATAAACCACCTTTGCATAAAATTGTTCAAAATAATAAGTAAATGTTATAATTCTAAAACATTCATAACATGATGTTTGGGGGGTCACTTATACACTCTTATCTGACTATATATAACGGGATTGTGCATTGTGTGCACAGTTTAAGCGGCGAGCACACGGCTAAACTTGAAACCATATAATTCAGTACCATAAATTTTAGCCTCAAATAATACATATTCGTGTTCAAATCGCGCATTGATTGATGTTAAACACTTATGGTAACATTCACTTGTAGCCCATTAATATTTTGCGTGAAGTCAATTCACTAGACATTTTGTATTTTATTTACGCTCTCAATACATTGAATATTTAAGTAATGATTCTCATGGTGTTCTATTAGGAGGCTGATAATCCTACTGTTATTATAAATGCGAGAATTTGTGAGGATAGATGTATGTATGTATATTTTGTTATTATTTCGTGCAAAAACTACTGGATATTGATAAAACTTTACATTGAGTTTAAGGTCGTTCCTTCTAGCCACCAGAACTCTGAATTGAGCTTCTCGCCGCTAGCAGTAGGTACAGGTTCGTCTAGCAGGTTTCTCAGCTATCACAGTCACATTTTGCGAGTGTGAATGAGAACGCATAATAATAATAATAATATATAGTTGTAATATATATATATCCCGGTCAGCCTCAGGGATAACTTGGGGCGGTTGGGAATCCGTGGGGGTTCCCTCCCGGGCCAGATGCAGAGAGCGGTGCTGCTCGATACGGCCAGAATAGTACGTCGGTTTCTGTCCTTGTCGCCCTGAACCCCGACCGTCTGTGCTTCTGTCGGGGGTAACACCGTCTCCCCCTCATTTTTGATTTATTTATATTTTAAACTAGCGGCCCGCCCCCGGCTTCGCTCGTGGTGCAATTTTTATATACTAAAACATTCCCCGTTTATCCCTCTTTCCATTAGTGAAAACCGAATTAAAATCGGTCTACCCGTTCACGCGTGATGCCGTGACCAAGGGAAATGGGGATTCATTTTTATATATATAGATATTCATAGCACCTAAAGTTGTCAAAATATATATTTTTACATTCATGATCGATATTTTAGTATTTTTTTTTGTAAAGTTTCATACAGAAGATAGGAGCAAAATTTAGTTAAGTTTAAGTTTATAGCCGGAGATAATGTCTGCCTTTATAAATATAAGCCACCAGTAGGTACTGTAGAGAGTAACATATTTAAAATTCTACGGAAATATTTTTGAAATTCATTAATTTTTTAACTAAGTTAACAATAACCAACTAAAATGTACTATTACGAAATAACCTACTAGGTAAATAATTTAACAAAGTAAATTGTTTGATATTAGGTCAATAATGTTTGCTGATCTGACTTATTTGTTTTTTTGCAATAAACATTGCAGGCTTAATATTAACAGTCTCGCTTGGTTATTTCAAGCAATAACTTGTTTATTTTTAAACCTCCCGTTTTCTCAGCGTAGATTTTTGATTTCATTCCAACTCCAAGGTTTGAGTGACCGGTCAATTTGACTGGTGGTAAATTTAAACGTAGTTCACTATGGGTTAACCACATGAGCCTCACGGACTCAATTTAAGTTATAGGACGTCGTAACGTCTCCTACTAAGGCTCTTTGTGTTGTCTACAAATTGATTTATGACCAAGAGAAACAATACTTCTCTGTTAACCCCTTAAAATGAAAGAGAATTCATTTTTTCAATCGAATAAAAAAGTTGATCAAACAATTAAATACAAATTGGTTAACACTTACATTTAGTAACTAACTCGATGGGCGGTTATGAAATTATTTTACAAAGTTTGCCTAACATATTAGGGGCCCGCCGAGCACGCCCTGTGGTCTACAAGGGCCCAGCCATGTTACAATTGCTCAAAATTATCCGATTCGCCGCGGGGAGTTCAAATATCAAAAGACTTATTCCCAATTCGACTGCAAACAGATTTATTTCTTTCTTTTGGATAAACACTAAACAGTTCTCTTTATTAAACCCGTTATAGGTTACGGAATAACCTTCGACATTCGTTGCTTTCTGTTGACAAAGGTTTTCTACGGACGGAGACGGTCGGCAGATCCATGTACTTAACGCCGAGTTCTTCGAAAAGACTGTTAATGGATTCTTGATAGTTTAATAACGTGCGCATACTTTGTTGGTTCGCTTGTCTTAATACATGGACTATGATGCGTTGCTAGCATAGTTTTATACGAATCGGCAAATTCTCTTACTAGAGTGATGTGCGTGTGTACTGGTCAGGCCTGCATTGCATCCCTAAGACCGTACGAACCCGTGAGCCATCCATCAGATCATAAGAAGTTATTTTGATGTATTAGGGTAATAAAGAGTATATATGCCATAATCAGGTAGTAGCCGATTACACTGTGCTCTGATTCATAAACTGAGCAGTAATCACAGAAACAGCACATATGCTGTAGTGTTTTGGGGACACACATACAGCACATCAGCACATTTTTTCCTCACCCCTCTTCATACCGTACCTTTTGTCCTATAGCAACAGTAGACACTTTCTTATCGCCATTTAATTAAAAAAAAAATAGAAAATAAATCCAGAATAGTCCTCTACAAATTGTATAACGTTTTAGATGGTGGTTTCAAGGCGTGTTGAACACTACAGCACCCCAAATGAAATCAAATACTGTTATCAAATTTGTGTTCATTGAGCCTTGTAATGGATTTTTAGATTCAGAAGTCTTGTAGGGATTCGATATAAGAAACTAATATCCTTATATATAAATTTGCAATTTCTAATAGAAGCATCAATTTAAGCGTTGAAGTGTTTTTTTTTTGTCAGGCTGTCGGCCATCAAACGGGGCCTAAGAAAAGCTGAAGCTGACGGTCCACTGGATGGTAGGTGGCTACCGTAGTCTATAACACAAGCAACGCCAAAGCTGCTGCCAACTACAATAGGATTAAGTATAAGGGATATAAGGTGGAGGGAATAGGGAAATGGGCTCTGGCATCCCTTACTCACTCACCGAAACACAACAGCACACATGCTGTTGTTTCACGGTAGTCTTCTGTAAGGGGGTGGTTACTGCTGCTAGACGGGCCGCCCAAATGACTGCGAAACGCAGTGTGCCCTGCCCCTACTTTTCAGATCCAGACCAGAGCCAAATTTGAAAAGTTCATTTTTCAACGTTGACCTTCCCGGGAATCGAACCCGGGAACCCTAGAACAGAGGGTTAAGAAAAGGGAAAATGGAGCCCAGACGAAGCCACGGACAATTTTTTTTTTTTTTTTTTTTTATGTTATGTCGACAGACAGGCTGATGGTCCACTTGATGGTAGGTGGCTACCGTCACCTATAACACAAGCAACGCTACAGGTGCTGCAAGTGCGCTGCCGACTACAGTAGAATTAAGGATAAGGGATTAGGAGGGGATAAGGAAATGGGCTCTGTCATCCCTTACTCACTCACCGAAACACAACAGCATGTATATGCTGTTATTTCACGGTGGTCTCCCGCAAGGGGGTGGTCACTGCCGCCAGGCGGGCTGCCCAAATGACTGCGAAACGCAGTGTGCCCTACCACTACTTTTCAAATCCAGACCAGAGTCAATTTAAAATTACATTAAAATTTCCAAACTTGACCCCGCCGGGAATCGAACCCGGGGCCCCTGAGACGTTAGGCAAGCATCCTTGCCACTCATCCAACGGGCCGTCAAATTATGTTATATGTATGAACATATAACAAGTATTACCTATATAAATTTAATTTTCACTTTTGAAACTACAACAATATATGCATTATTATTATTATTATTATTGATTGAACAATCTTAATGAAGAAATTTTTAATTTTATATAATATTTTTGATTTCTGAAGGATTGCTTCCTAGTTTTCTGTCATTAACTAGGTTTAATATATAAGTTTTGCAATGAACATACAATATTATTGAATGATTTATTTAGATAGTTCGAAAGTATCTTTTATTTTACGCACAGCATAAATACGACGTTCGCGTTGGATCGTGCGTGCACGCTTTAAGCGCATTCGAGGAGTCTCTCATTAAGAATTATAAAAATATAATAAACAGTTGCATATCAGCGCTCTCCTGCACAGTAGCCGGTGGAAATTATAATGTATTAACGGGTTCTGTTTACATTGACACAAGCTGAGCGACAAGCGGGTTGGGAATTTTTTATATGTTATTTTTATGCCAGAGGCGATGGTTAAGGTCGGTTTAAGTTTTGAGCATATTCTTAGACGACTAGAAAAGTACATAAGTTTACCCCATTACAGTAAAGGTCACTCTATATCATCTTGTTTAAACCTGTAATTAATAATTGCACATCAGCGTCCAACTAACTTTCAAGTAGTCAGGGACGTGCCGTACGGTCCTTTCCGTCGTCAAAGGGAAATGCCCTTCGTTTCAAAAACCGCAGTAACGTTATGTTGGCAAGAAATAGACAAGAAGAGATGGAGAATGTCATTTAAGTTAACACGATGAGTTAAACGGTTGGCACTGGAAAAGAAGGAGGGATAGTGGACCCCAATTTATTGACATTCTTACCACAAGACTCTTGGTGTTTTCGCGGCTTGCGTTGCATTTTTTCCTTTTTTGTAATAAAATTTTAAAATATATCGAATTTCTTCATTAGATTCGCTCATTTTGTCAAAAAGAAAAACAAATGAAAAATAGCTGGACACAACAATTTACTAATTTGTTTCTTTTTAGGGTTCCGTACGTCCGAATAAAAAAACGGAACCCTAATAGGAACACTCGCGTGTCCGTCTGTCCGACAATTCCCTCCCATACAGAAATTAGTTTTCTACTTATAGATTATAGGAAAACTTATAAGAAGTCTTATAAGTTTTAAAATAACGTAGTCAAATTACTCAACATCGTACGGAACCCTCTTCGCGCGAGTTCAACTCGCACTTGTCCCGTTTTTTGAAATGTAACCTTTTTAATGTCATCAAAACCAGCCAAATGCAAATAGTACAGCCAAAGAGATTTTATTACAAGTTTATACATACTATATACGAAAAGAGTTTTCCCCGACCTAATATTTTATTTATAAATAGTAGGTTGCTATGGCTACTATTGTTTAATAAACATAAGCAATGTCATAGGGATTGCAGTGCGCTGCTGAAGCTGATAAGAAAAGTATAAGGAAGGGAGTTGGGTTCTGGCTTCTCTTACTCGTCGAAGAACAAGAACACACCTGTCATTATTTTGCGGTAGCCTTCTGTAAAGAGACGTGGAAACTGCCGCCACACGGGCTGCCCAGTTTGTGACTCCGGAACGTAGAGCGTGTGATCTTTTATTTCAAAATCTAACTGTAACCTCAAAATTATTTGGGTGGATTTTTTGACTATAAGAGGCATATATATTTTGAAGCGATTAATAAAATATTTGAAAATTTCAATTGTAAGAGAAAAAGTTTCAATGTTCACAGGCTTACCTTAAAGAGCAATGGCGTGCAATTTTTTATTATAGATTTTTTTAATCTATAATCAAAACTTTTAAATGGTTTACATGAATCAATTTTATATCACGTAAGTGTCCACGACAATAATTTAACACCATATTTGAAGACAGTGTGAAGGACGAGTCTTGCTGGAGTACCAAAAACATTATTTAGTTACTTAACAATTTGATTTAAATAATTAATTTATAAAGATTTTTATAAATTAATTATTTAAATTAACATATATTAACATTAACAAAATCAACGGATTAAAATTATATTTTTAAATTATTGTTTTCTACAACGACTTCAGTAATAACACGTTTCGAACTAAAATTGGTAGGTGTATTACTTACAACGGTAATTCATAATATTTACTTGGTAATGGGTAAGCATTCGTAACGTAACATTTCAAATTACTGTGCTGTTTTAAATAACGAATAAATAATAACTACAATATTATAATGGCAAACTGCGGACATAATACGTTCGTATGCTAAACCATAAATTACAATGTAAGTGCCTTGTATATTTGAAACTTGGTTCTCGAAGAAGGGTGGTGTAGGTACTTTCGTGTGTCCTTTTTTTTTGTACAAAATTGTAAACGTGGTATTTTAAATACGGGGCAGGTGACGTTCGCCTTGTCGCCCTTGGGTTCGCCCTTGTCGCTTTAAGATTAAGTCTATATACCTTTAAATTAGTAACTCAGTTAATTAATGAAATTATTACTGGCGACAGGAATCGCCCTCTTAAAAAGATCAGTGTGAAATAAAAAAAAATCGCATGTGTTTCGCGTTTATTCCTAGTCGACAGGTACAATTTTCATTAGAAATTCGGCGGACATTTACGGTCAGTTTGATGGTAAGTGGCTAACGTTGCTTGTAAGCACTAGGGGAGAATTTTTATTTTTATTATTTTATTACGTTAAGATCGGCAGACAGGCTGACGGTCCATTTGACTTGATGGTAGGTGGCTACTGTCGCCTATAACATAAGCAAGTATGTTAGAACACAGTAGGATTAGAAGGGATTCGATAAGAAAATGGGCTCTGGTATCCCTTACTCACTCACCGAAACACAACAGCACTCGTGCAGTTATTTCACGGTGGTCTTCTGTAAGGAGGTGTGCCTAGCGTAAGAGGGTGTGCCTAGCCACTACTTGCCGGATATAGACCAAAGCCAACTTTGAAAAGTTCATTTTTAAAGTTGACCCTGCCGGGAATCGAACCCGGGAACCTTAAAACAGAGCGTTAAGATATCACCCTAACCACACACCTAACGGGCTCGTCAAATGGGCTCAGTAAGGGAGCCACCTTACTCACTCATCGAAACACAACAGCACTCACACTGTGTGGTCTTCTGTGTAACTGAACTGTAACTGCCCCACAGATAACCTGCTTATGTTATGACAGTTTACTTATCATAGTGCCTTTTATCATAAACTAGACCTGCCTCCGGATTAGCACAGATACTATTTTCTTCTGCATATTATATACACAAACCTTCCTCGTTTAACGCTCTTTCAAATCTTCAAGAAAAATCCTTTCGTTTTTAAAAGGAATTAACGGAGAAGCAAACAGAGGCTGACAACGACTTTATATTATATGTATAGTTTCATATTTTTGTCTATTTTTTAAACTCGAAAGGAAGTGTGAAATTTATTTTTTTACTTTCACCATTTTCTATCTTTTCTATATATAAAAATGAATCGCCATTTCCCTTGGTCACGGCATCACGCGTACGGGTAGACCGAATTTAATTCGGTTTTCACTAATGCAAAGAGGGATTAACGGTGAATGTTCATATACCTATATAAAAACTAGCTGGCCCAGCAGACGTTGTATCGGGTCCAATTTTATTTTCAAACCATGTGTCAAAATGTTGCGACACTTCACGTCAAACGTCAATGAACGACGGTTACATTATTTTGATATTGTTCATGCAAAAATCGCGATTTAAAAATGGGGTTTGGGGGTAGAAGGGTGAAAAATACTGTCCGACCCATTCTCATACCTACTAAATATACACACAAAATTTCATAAGAACAATCAAGGCGTTTCGAAGGAGTTCTGTTGAGTGGCAAGGATGCTTGCCTAACGTCTCAGGGGCCCCGGGTTCGATTCCCGGCGGGGTCAGCTTTGGAAATTTTAATGTAATTTTCAAAAATGACTCTGGTCTGGATTTGAAAAGTAGTGGTAGGGCACACTGCGTTTCGCAGTCATTTGGGGGGCAGTGACCACCCCCTTACAGAAGACCACCGTGAAATAACAGCATATACGTGCTGTTGTGTTTCGGTGAGTGAGTAAGGGATGCCAGCGCCCATTTCCTTATCCCCTCCTAATCCCTTATCCAATCCTACTGTAGTCGGCAGCGCACTTGCAGCAGCTGTAGCGCTGCTTGTGTTATAGGCGACGGTAGCCACCTACCATCAAGTGGACCGTCAGCCTGTCTGTCGACATAACATTTAAAAAAACTATAACGACAGCTAACTCGAAACAGTTAACTTTTAAAAAAGTAATTTTAATCTTCCGGAAACACCCCTCGTTTTCATCGAAACATTCTGCAAGTATGAACATAGCCCAACGCTATTACGTTATAGGTATGTATAGGTAAAATAATAATGTTCGAACCGGCTCGGAACCGTCCAGTAATTCATGCAAATCGGCTACATATAAAGTATCTAATTCGTGCCGTTTCAAACAAAAAGCTTGCGTAATTTTAAGGCGAACGAAGCTACCGAGTTGGACTCCTTCATTATATGCCACAATCAAATTGTAAGTAATTCCAATAAATATGGATGTGGCCGGAGTTACCTCACTTGGCTATAGTTAACTGATCCTTTATATCGACATCTAATAAACAGTTGCAAATCACGAGAAAGCCGAACGAACCATAAATTGATATGTTTATTATTACTTTCTCACGATCCTCGGGACGATAGATGGAGGGGGGGGGGACTTTTTAATCTGTACTAAACTTAAACAGATCCACTCTTGTTACCCTGTAAGTGGGCACTTCTGTCCGTATACAACTTCTGTTTCACAGGAATTTAAAAGTTCAAAGT
Organism: Bembecia ichneumoniformis; assembly: GCA_910589475.2. Lineage (NCBI taxonomy): Eukaryota > Metazoa > Arthropoda > Insecta > Lepidoptera > Sesiidae > Bembecia > Bembecia ichneumoniformis. Next base: position 2,644,607 of record OU342530.1, on the reverse strand, counting down.
TTAATTTTATTGCTAATTTGTCACGCTTTCACGCCTTAATTACTCAAACGATAATCATGAAATAATCAGGGATACAGAAAAAGACATCCAAAAATAAAGTTCCCGTGAAATCATCTAAAAATATAAATAAGCTAACTCCTGAAAGAAATATATGAAAAAGTTTGATTAATAATTTAATTTGTTCATATATTTTTGTCAGGCAAGTGCAAAGTGACAGAAAGAAGTTCTTTCGGTCGTTCGCTGGTGGAACATTTTAAATTTTCTAACTTACTAAATATACTTATTTGTATGTACTTATATAAAATTGTAAAATTTTAAAATATTTAATTTATACTAAGGGTTATAAATTATTAATTATATACTGGTATATTATATTTATTTCACATTATACGCACATCGTTTTTACTGAGGCTAATTATGTTATAGTTAAATCACTCTATTTAAGTAATAACTTTAGTTTCTAAGCAAAGGAGAACCAAGATAAGAAGGTAGGGGCAGGTGGCATTATCTTTCCTAAATGTATTGTATGTATCCCAAAGTACACTGCGTATTGGGACGCAGCTGTGTGAATGCGAATGTAGCTCTCACATGTAATAATAACTGAAAGTAATAAATCCTAATCCTAATATATATACTATATAATATAATATCCTAATATATAATAATTATAAAAGCGAAATTTTTGTATGCTTGTTCCTCAGTAACGTAAAAACGGCTGAATAGCTTTGGATCAAATTTGGCAAACAAATAGTTTATTTTTTGGATTAACATATAAGAATTTATTCTGAAAAAAAGTTCCTGTTCCCGAGAGATCGTCTAAAAAATGTTGGGCGTTAAATTGCTCATTTATTTTCTCGGGTGTTTATTTTTCAACGCGGACGAAGTCGCGTGTATCCTCTAGTTATATGTATGTAAAATATAAGTGTCAATTTTTATTTATTTGTTACATTACATAATACTTCATTTATGTATTTGAAAATATGTAAGTAGATACATGTAATTATACAACATTCAAATTTTAATACTTAAAAAAAAGAATATACCTAAATAAAATTTTATTAAGTAAAAATTGAAAACGAAAATAAATTACTACGCCCCTTAGTAAAAGTAAAAATAAATATGGTAGTAAACACCGGCTTCTTGTGCTTTGCGATTTTATAATGAAATATTTCACAAGTGTGACATTGACATTTTTTTTTTCTTATAAAATTGGACCATTTAAAAGGGTTATACATACAGTGCTTCGTAATAATTTTCATAATTTTTTATTTTATTTAATTTTTTTTTTTTGAGTCTGCTGTCCTTCCTATAATTTCCTATAATAATGCTGTGCTTTCCTGTAATTAAAATTTATACTTGTAATGTTTCTTTGTGTGTGGTTGTATGTATATTATGTCTAAGTATGTATATAGTTGATAAGCCTTGTCAAATAAATAAATAAATAAAAATGATGCATAGAAAAAGGGAGATCAATTTTTGTCTCTACCTAATCCTTGCCTTTTTTCTTTTGGACATGGTGGGTATATCCAGTCTGGATATACCCACCATTATGTTTACAATTTGTATAAATATACAAAAAATATTATTTGTTTATTTAAAACAGAAAATCTCCGAAAGTACTTTATCGATCACCATGATATTTTGCATACACCATGATATTTAAAATCGTTTAAAATGAAATGCGTAGAGCGTTTATATTATCGAGTCTTCGTGCAAAACAGTGCTTCAACTGTACATTACAATCACGGTTGGTTCTTATTTGCCATGTTATAACAAAGTCCCGCCACCAATATAAGGTATAATTAATCACTTAGATAAACGCCACCAATGAAGGAAGGAAGTAAGCTACGTTTATATTTTGTGTGACAAAATACCTAGCAGTTTGATCCGGACATAAAAACTCGAACAGCCAACGCCTAGTGATGTCCCATGCAACAACTTAATATATCGACATTATATTAAAACAGACTATAAAGTTAGACATTTTTTTTAATTTTTTTATTTATTTGTAATTTTTTTCCTCGAAACAAATCGAACAAGTGCTATTAATTTAGGAAAAAAGATATAGTATTTGAAATAATAGAAAATAGAATTGTATTTTAAAATTCATAATGAGATTTTGAATGGCGACTTGAATGGACCCGGAGAGCTATAGATGATTTTTTTTTATGTTAAGATTGGCAGACAAGCTGACGGTCCACTTTAGGGTAGGTGGCTACCGTTGCCTATAATAAAAGCAACGCCAAAGCTGCTGCAAGTACGCTGTCGGCTTCAGTGCGATTAAGGATGTGAGATTGGAAAGGGTTAGGGAAATGAGCTCTGGCATCCCGTACTCACTCACCGAAACACAACAGCACACGTGCTGTTATTTCACGGTGATATTCTGTAAGGGTGGTTACTGCCGCCAGACGGGCTTCCCAAATGCCTGCGAAACGCATTGTGCCCTGCCACTACTGATAGCTGATACAGCTATACAATTTTTTCGGGGTTAAATGGACTCTTAATTCGTATGTAACTATAGACAGTAGAAGAGATTTATTATTTGTTTAATATAATGTAACATATTTATTTGCACTTTATATGTGACGTTTTATTACATTCTTGGGATAAGATTGCCATTAGTGGATAATCCCAAAAATGACTTGGGAATCCGTGGCTTATGTCTCTGATATATTCTCTGATTGTCGATGTGAAATAATTCCGTTATGTCGATGATTAAAAGGTGAGTGAGTACATCCGTATCGTTTTACATTGGAGCCTCTCGCGCCAACGCTTATCGGCGCCCGTTTTACATTTTTATTGCCAGCGGATACGGACCGCGCAGTGCCGACATTATTATTTCTCCCTCGCAATTATTGTTTAGAGAAGTCCACTACCAGTTGCCTAACTGATCGCGTAACAAGTTTACTTGGTTTTGTTCACCAAATACATACATAATTCAATTCCCTATTTATCTATGTCAGTCTTGTTTTTTGTATACTAGCTGAGCCCGCAACTTAGCGTGTAACTTTTTTGTTTGTAAACCGATTGGAATGAAGCAAACATTAAATATTAGGGGAAGCTTACTGCAATACATGAATGAAAACCGCATTCAATTCGGCTAAGCCGTTAGAGAGATCAGCGTGCACAAACGCAAAGACAAAAATTCTAAAACTATTTTTTTGACCTCGGTAACATAAGTACAACGTGTGCAAAGAGTTTTTGAAAAAAAAAATTTATGTACAGACAATTTACGATTTTATTATATGTATAGATTAGCGATAGCTTAATTGTAGTTAAGTGGTAATTTCTATATTTCTCATGAGAATTTAATAGTAATATCCAAAGAGTATATAATCACTACGGTATTACTGTTTGTTTCCATTGGAAACTAATAATGATTAGTTGCACATTACTATTAATTGTACATAACTTGCAAATGTAGTTAAATATATAGTCACGAATATGTTCCAATTTGGAACAACCACGAGTAGCCTCCATTTTGATTTAACCAACAAGTACCTAACGCATTCAATACCGACGAATAGTACCATGAATTGCGTCCGAAATTCTAACTCGAGATGCGAGAATGGTTTCAAATTCAATACATATTCAGGTTACGTGTGGACAACGATTGTTTTCAATAACAAATACATGATATCTATATTTATTTGCAGATCACAAAACTAGGATAGAGCATCAACTTTTTCGGCAAGCGGTGTTATTTTAAGTAATAAAAGCAATTTGTCTTTTTATTTTTCAAGTTTAAACTGTCAGTCCACTTGACGATCTTTGGTAACCGTCACCAATAAATACAAGCAACATCCGAGATGCAAGCACATTCGTTGCATTATAATAATAAATATTATTGTAATTTATTTCGTGCAAGCATTGCGGACGTGTCGCGTGTTTCCTACATGCTGACTGATTAACTACAGAAACCGACTGACCGCCAAGTTTTTTAGCAAAAACGGCTACACTATCCACTAGTAATACAATGCTGACTTTTTAAAATAATTAAAATAATGGTCGTCAAGCGAGCTGACTGTCCACTTGATGGGTACCTTCGCCTATTAACACAAACAACACCACAGGTGCTGCAATTGCGCTGCCGACCTTGTTAGGTTTTTAAGGATAAGAGATTAGGAGAGGATAGTGGGTTCTGGCATCCCTTAGTCTTCTGGCTCTGCTGTAAGGGGGTGTTTACAGCCACCAGACGGCCTGCTCAATTAATGTGCCCAGCCACTACCAGAATACCCACTAGAATGTCATTAATAATTTATTCATAAGTAATAGTGGTTGATTCCTAACACGGCACCTTACAAAGTATACATCCAGCAATCCACTGTAGATTAGCGTAATTTATCTTCAAAGTTCATGTTTCTCTACAGTTTCATTGTAAAAATGAAATAAATATTGTGAAAAAAAAAAACAATTTTATACATTCCTCTTGGGTGTCTCAAACCAAACGGCGTACAGAATAGGTAAAAACTATGCCTTGGCCAACATTTTAATATTTTCGCACGAATACAAAATATTTTATCATTTATTTATTGTTTAATACTTGTAGATCGCAAGTATTAAACTTGCCAATAAATACATAGCCAGAAATTACATGCGGTATGTTCCGTGAAACTCGCACATACATATTTGAAATCAATGTTCGGAAAACTCTTAGAGTAACGAACGCTGTAAGATATTTATTGGCAATATGTTTGTTTATCGAAGTGTAACGTTATTTCAGATGTAACCAATCGTGAAAGTTTTCAAATTTTCAAAGATTATAAAAAAAAAAACTATAATACGTTTGCGTTCTTTAGAGACTGTTCGAAATTCACTCACAAAGGAGTAGGCAACGAGGAGAAAATTTAAAATCTTTCATCGTATTTTTATATGATCTCTCTAGCTAGAACATTACTTCTTTCTGAAAGAAAGGTGCCCATGTCGTTTTCTACCTCTGACAATATGTATGTCTAATTACATGATGATCCATAGAATACTTTCGCAGATTTGCGGTTTTGAACAAACCAACATTATTTTTTTCATATATAGGTACAAGTATACTGAATTAATTACATGAACTGTTTCTTTTATTTATTTATCCCTCTGATGGCAACATTGTAAACTGTTTGCGAATTAGTAAGTGTAAAAAGAAAAAGAAAAAAGGATTTGATAAAGTATTTGTTTAATTGGTTTTCAGTATTCTTTTATTCGTCTTGTGAACTAAAACCCGTTATGGTATAAATAGAGAACACCAAGCATTAATGTACCATATATGATTACAGCGTCAATAATATGATTTACAGTTGAGTTCGTGAAGATCATGAAGCTTAATGATTTATCACTTTTTAGAGCTATTACGATTTCACAAAACCGCTAACGTACAGATACAACAGCCGTATAAAGTAGGACCTTTTAGTTAGTGTAGAAACCATTTAGAAATTAGCCACTGGAAACGCTTACTTATATACTACTAGCGACCCGCCCCCGGCTTCGCCCGGCGTGCAATTTTTATATATATGAACGTTCCCCGTTTATTTCTTTCCATTAGTCAAAACCGAATTAAAATCGGTCTACCCGTTCACGCGTGATGCCGTGATCAAGGGAAATGGGGATTCATTTTTATATATAGACTAACGACCCGCCCCCGGCTTCGCCCGGCGTGCAATTTTTATATTTAAGAACGTTCCCTGTTTATCCTTCTTTCCATTAGTGAAAACCGAATTAAAATCGGTCTACCTGTTCACGCGTGATGCCGTGACCAAGGGAAATGGGGATTCATTTTTATATATAGACTAGCGACCCACCCCCGGCTTCGCCCGGCGTGCAATTTTTATATATATGAACATTCCCCGTTTATCCCTCTTTCCATTAGTGAAAACCGAATTAAAATCAGTCTACCCGTTCAAGTGTGATGCCGTGACCAAGGGAAATGGGGATTCATTTTTATATATAGAGATTGTCGGGTCAGCTAGTTATATATAAAAAACATTCTTCCTTTAGACGATTAAGCGAACCGCGACTTTATTTAATGATGTGTATAGATAGACAATAATTATAGTATTTGATTTTACTTTGACTTAATTTAAACTAGTTAAATTTAGCTAATTTTAGCTAGTTTAGCTGCTGTAGCCCGTCTGACATGTCGTCTGCACCTGTAATTGAGGTGTCACGTTAAATCTAACTTGTTCGAATGTACCGGTGTTCACTTTGTTAGTGCATATTTAATAAATAAATAAACAATACACTGTACGGTACTCGTATGTTATTAAGTACCTATATGTGGTAGGTACTAGTTTTTTCTCACGACGTCGTCCTCGTATCTTTATAAATTATAGCCTACGTGTTATTCTGATGTATAAAGTTTCATCAAAAATGTTTCAATTAATTTTGGACAATTCGCATTTATAAAATTAGTATGACATCTAAATAGTTTGGTTTATGTCTAACTTAGAGGATTCTTTAGCGCAGTTGCTAGACAAACAAAAACCTCTATAGACTACATTCACCTATTTATATATTTCAAAGTTATTAGCTCACAATACAAGCAACGGCACAAGTGCTGCAACCGTGCTTAATATGATTAAGGGTAAGAGTTTAGGAAGGGGTTAATGAGCTCCGGTGTCTACTTACAGAAACACAAGAACACAAATGCTATTGTTTCACGGTGGTCTTCTGTAAGGGAGTAGTTTCTGCAGCACAAGACAGGCTGCCCAAATGACTGTGAAATGCCGTGAGCCCTGTCAATATAGAAACACTACAAAAGCGTGTTTTTTTTTATATTAAGATCGGCAGACAGGCTGACGGTCCAATTGATGGTAGGTGGCTACCATCGCCTATAACACAAGCAACGCCAAAGCTGCTGCAAGTGCGCTGCCGACTGCAGTAGGATTATGGATAAGGGATTAGGAGTGGATCGGGAAATGGGCTCTGGCATCCCTTACTCACTCACGGAAATACAATACAACAGCACACGTGCTATTATTTCACGGTGGTCTTCTATAAGGGGGTGGTTACTGCCGCCAGACGGGCTGCCCAAATGACTGCGAAAACGAAGTGTGCTCTGCCACTACTTTGCAAATACAGACTAGAGCCAAATTTGAAAAGTTCATTTATCAAAGTTGACCCTGACGGGAATCGAACCCGGGAACCCTAGAACAGAGCGTTAAGGCAAGCACCATAACCACTCATCCAACGGGCTCGTCAATTCAACGGGTCGTCAATTCATTTCGATAGTAAAATAATGTGTCAGAAACCATATCAACCAATTTGCTCGACTGCTCATTGCTACTTCATTTGAACAGTTGTAGGCTTTATTCCATCGCACTAGCTTAGTATAAATGATCATCATTTACCACACCAATCATCACGTGTGGATTACCAATCCACACGTGATTCAAACTTAACACTTTCTTATTAGCAGTTAACGCCAAACTAAGTAAAGCTAAAGTAATTAAGTTTAGCTTTACTTTAATCTGCTATTACTTAAAAAGTAGGCAAACATTTATTAATGTATGCAGTGTCAGGTATCTTATTATATTACAGCACACAGACAGTCCGTGGGCGTAAGCGGAAACCGTAGAGCAATATCCGCAAGGAAACGTCGTAGACCGCCCTTCGTACAGTCGCTACGACGAGCTACTAAACGCTACGACTGCGCAAAGCTCGTCGGAGACACTTATTAGCGTTCATTACTGATAATCGATTTAACCATTCACGATCGATTCATTGGGGTAGTGATTAACTACTAGATTCTAAAACGTTGATTGCTTTCTCTTATTAATGTTAATAAAATCATTAAAAATTGTATTTTAAAAGCCAGCTAGCCTTGCCAGGCCAAAAGCCAGCCTTGCAGCACTAACCATCCCCTTATAGAAGACCACTTAGAAAGAACAGCATGAATTAAGGGTTGAAATAAAAGCGCGTGTTTCAAATTCAAATTGTTTTTATTTACAAAAAGTTACATGAGCCAATATCAACCAGTTCTTATTAGTTGGAGTATATATACTCATATACTGACACGTCAGGCGTACAAAATCATAAATTAAAAATACTTAATCTCTATATATAAAAATGAATCCCTATTTCCCTTGGTCACGGCGTCACGTGAACGGGTCGGTAGTATATACATAATTATGTATAGAACAATTTGAAAATCATTAAAATCATGAATCAAATACCATTTTTACCAGTGAATTGGCGTTATATTAATATCGATGATTTTTACATAAAATGTTATATTTTTACATACATATTATGTAATTTTAATACAGAATTTGTTAATAGAATACAAGATACAAGAGAATACAAAACACGTTTGAAATAAATCAATTCATAATTTCTCGGAATAAAATAATTAGGAGTTTAATAACATGTTCACATATCTACAATCTATATATGTACATCCCTTTATAATTCAAAAAATCGCTAATATCATATAAGAAAAAAATATCCAGCTAGTACTTGAATAAGGCATTAAATATATTTACAATTAAAATGCACATTTACAGGCAAGAGTTTCAGGTTTTCAGGTAATTTATCTATTACTAATATTATAAAGAGTTAACGTTTGTAAGTTTGTATGTAGAAGGTAATTTTCGATTCTTCGACGTATTTAAAGAGATAATAAAGTGCGACCTCACAAAAGCACCACACAAAGATCTAACACATTTATTTACACACTAAATGATTTTATTAAATCCACAGAGTTTACCCCAAATGACAATACCGTCTCGAAGTATAGAAGGATGCGTAGCGGAAGTAGTGTCTTCTGAAACAAAGTTTCGTAGATATTTTAAAGTAGGTATACACAAATCTAACCAGTCTTGTAAAAAGTGTCTCTATATGAAATTTCCAATTGCAATGGTTATCTAGATGGATACCTAAAAAAATTGCCGTTTCGGTTAACTTTATTTGAGTAGAATGAAATATAAGGATCCTTTGCATCACCCAGCTATCCTCAGTGTTATTTGTGTTAATAGGCGACGGTTACCCACCTAACATGGAGTGGACCGTCAGCCTGACTGAAGATATTTATATGATAAATAAAGCTTAAATAAAACAGATTGGTTGTTGTTGGATATTTGAGAAAAAGGGTTTTGTTTCAAAGTAGTAAAGTCAAATAATTTATTAAATTTTATAAAATTGACACTAAAATAGTGAACTTTAAATAAAATGGACTACGGAGAATGTACTCAGGAGCTGTATGAGATCATATTACCATCTTCGCTTTTTTTCCATCGAAAATTCAGTCGTACGGCTGGTTTCTTCGGACCAATCGCTTTAAACATCTTTTATAATGTGGCACTGCCGATTGGAACTCCGGCGTGTGTATTTCCGATCTTATACATCCCAAAAGGTTCGAGTAAAAGTGCCCCAGAGGCATCTTCTGGGTGAGCTCGCTCCATCGTCAGCCTCATATTTCCTACACTGCTAGATGCCAAGAGCAAACCCATCTTACTTTAAAAAAAGTTTGTAGGCAGGTTTTAGTAATAACGTACTAGGTCTATAATTAAATTGTAATTAAATTGTAATTAAATAAATAATAAGTTAAAACTTTAATACGAAGATGTTAATACTCTTTGCATTGACGCTTACTTTTGGTCCGCAGATCCATTGAATTTACCCATTATGAGACAATAGTTTTAGCTTTTGTTTATAGTCAACAATAGCCACTACCCGTCAAGTAGATTGGCCTGTCTACTGCCATTCCTGGTAAAAATATATATAAAAATATATATAAAAAATATATTTTTACATATTTTACATATTTTTTATATATTTTTACATATATAAAAAATATATATGTAAAAATATATATAAAAATAAATATATCTACCTAAAAATATTCAGTGCTTTTTTTAAAAATTTAAACTACGCTGAAAATATCTTTTTTAATTTACTTTGGTTAAAAGCTAGAACTATATAATGTTTAATTTTCTAGTTACAAAAGCATTACATTATATATCTACTGTAACTTTAAGGTTGAATTTAGGTAGCGATGAAACCCTTCGATATATTTATTTATAAGGAAGTGAAGACAAATTGAATAAGCACCCCGTCGAAAATAAATTGCAATATGCCGTAATCTCCGTCGGTGAGGTGACAATATTTGAATTATATCAATTTATCTACCGCCAATCAGGCGAAGAGAGTCCACTGCCACCCACCAATCGCTACGCAGTATTTAAATCTCACTTTATCCGCTCCGATTGTCGTCCGCTAGAGAACGAAGGGAGAATTTGAAAATTAGAAATCGATATACTAAATTTTGAATAAGGAATTTAAATCTGAATTACATTACTGTATAACCTAATGGTATATCTAATAATAATATATAAAATTCTCGTGTCACAGTGTTTGTAACAAAACTCCTCCGAAACGGTTGGATCGATTTTTATGATTTTTTTTTGTATTTTTTGAATAGGTTGTAAAGTCCTACCGCCACCCCCCACCTCCCCATTTTTTAATCGCGATTTTTGTATTTTTGAATGAAGAATATTCAAATAATTTAAACTTTGTCGGTCGCATCGTTCTTTGACATGAAGTGACGCATCACTTTAACATATGGTTTCAAAATAAAATTGGACCCGAAAGATGGCGCCACAATTGGGTTACGGAATTATTTTCGGGTTCTGGCAGGACAACGTCTGCTGGGTCAGCTGGTATTTTTATATAATTACGTGAATGTTTTTCTTGAAGTCACTGGATTATATAAACACATTTTTGCGTTATATAAATTTCATACGCAATGACGCCCGCGCGAATAAGTGATAGGTGGAACGGGCGCCCCACACTAATCTTTCATTACGTCATCTAGTTTGATGATCGAGAATTTAAGTTCTACAATGTAAGGCTTTAATGTATGAAATATTTGATTTATTACTGAAAAATAAAAGTTGGCTTCGACGTCACATATCTCAGTGAGTGGCACTTCCACCAGCATAAAATGTATCATATATTAAAATTTTATCCAGGATATGGACTATCTGTTAGGCAAATATAATCCAAAACAATCATTTTGATGAGCTCTTTGAATGAGTGGTTAGGGTGCTTGCCTTAACGCTCTGTTCTAGGGTTCCCGGGTTCGATTACCGGCAGGGTCAACTTCGAAAAATCAACTTTTCAAATTTGGCTCTGGTCTGGATTTGGAAAGTAGTGGCAGGGCACACTGCGTTTCGCAGTCATTTGGGCAGCCCGTCTGGCGGCAGTAACCACCCCCTTACAGAATACCACCGTGAAATAACAGCACTTGTGCTGTTGTGTTTCGGTGAGTGAGTAAGGGATGCCAGAGCCCATTTCCCTATCCACTCCTAACCCCTTATCCTTAATCCTATTGCAGTCGGCAGCGCACTTGCAGCAGCTTAGGCGTTGCTTGTGTTATAGGCGACGGTAGCCGCCTACCATCAAGTGGACCGTCAGCCTGTCTGCTGACCTTAACATAAAAAAATTCTTTCTAATATTAAAAGCTAGCTGTGTCCTGCAGTTTTCCCGTCTTTTAATATAAATTGAAAAAGGGATGCACATTTCAGTTCTCGGTGATGCTTTTTTCGCTTTCACACGCTATTACTTCGTTTACCCCTACGGCCTGGCCACGGGCAGAGGCGTTTGCCGCCGCGACCAGTGTACACACAGAGAGTCATTATCAATTATCTCGACATTGCTTGAAAAGTAGTTTTTTATAGATATTTGAAAGAGATTGTGGAGTAAGTATATAATTTGAATAAAAATCGGAGTAGAGACAGAGAGTTACACAAGAAGTACAAGAAATATACAATATACTATATCCAGATTTTCTTTAGAAATGAACTGAATACATCGCAGAGCTGGGAGGCTCATTAGCGATGATACACTAATAAGAACTAAGCTGCAGAGCCTGGCACATAGACGTAAAGTTGCCTGTCTGTGTGTATTCTAATAAGATGTACTTCGGAGAGTGTGCTCGAGTACATACCGCCTTCTCTTTTCTTCTATCGGACATGCAGACGTACGGCTGGTTACCATCCTCACCTTGTCGAAATCTCTCTAATTCGGACCAAGCGCTTTAAAACATCTTTTGTGATGCGCACTGCTAAGGATTGGAACTCCCTGCCGGCATCTGTATTTCCGAGCTCACATAACCCAAATCTTTTCAAGGTTCGAGTGAATAGGCATCCTTCCTACATGGATAGATGCTGGTCAAGAGCAAACCCATCTTTAAATAATGAGTGTATCTATCTACCCTTATAAATAAAAAAAAAACAGGCCATTTCCGCTTCTACGGTTCGGACTATGTAATATAACGTAACATAACATAATTTGTAATAACTTTTACAACATTGTGAATTTGTGTTTGGGACACCTCAATTACGACATGGATTTTTTTAATTTTCCGTACATTATACGCCCAAGATATTATAAATTAAATATTTGAAGAAAATGTGTAAAAATATAAGAATCTGTGAATTAAAATAGTAAAGTGTAAACACAAACTTCACTGAACAACCTGTAGATGTCCCTCTAAAATTTGAATAAGTGTACTCCGCAGCATTATCAGACTTAAATTTGTACAGAAAGAAAATTTTATTTATTCTAATTCATCTTATATCTTCTAATTCATACTGTTTTATTTTCAGGTCTATTGGTGGTAACGGGTGCAGTGAAGCTATTGATTCTTATTTTTTTGTAAGTATTGCAATATAATTGATTTATAAAGTATACTATCGAGTAATTAAATTAAAAAATATATGTATTAGTTATCGCGAGATAAGCATATTTTATTTTCAAAACAACTTTGCAGTCATAGACTAATGTTTAGTTATATTTAGTTAAAAGTTATCACGCTTCAAGCTTTTTTACTCACTCAAGTAAGTATCAGGACAAATAGTCACACAGAGAAATTAGTTCCCGCACATCTGGGATTATTTTTCGTTAGACGGGACGTATCTGGTTAGAGCGCTAGCGGAGATCAATCATTAAATCTACTATATCTGCAGTGTTATTTTGCTAATTACAAAATTTAATCGTTTATGTTTGTTTAAAATGCATATAAGTTTTTTTTAAAATACACATTAAGTTAAATTGATCCTTAAAAGTCTCCTAAAAATTAGTGTTCTTGCATAATTTACATAATTTTTTTTTATAATTACTAACTGTTCGATAGCTCAGTTTATATTGATCTCGATTGATCTAAGGGGATACTATTATAGGCAAATGAAATACTTATAACGTATCCTGATCTATGTAATTGGACTAAAAGCCTTGACAGAACAAGACCTGAACTGAACAATGAACTTGACACAAAACCTTCGACAAAGACACCTTTTGATTTCAATAAAGACCCACCTTCATATCTTTCATTGCCGCCTATACACAGAAACGCATACCAACCTCCATACCACGAACATTCCTTGCAATAGCGACATCTAGGCATGGATATGTCGCGAACACTAACAAAGAAATAAATGAAATATATTTTGCATATAATTGGATTTGAAATTTCCAAAACACTTTTTTAATTTTATTTTGATGCACACTTTAATAGCTTTATTAGGCGTTAAACATGCCTTTTATTTCGGTTAAACGCGTTGAAGGTCTCATTAAAGCCAATGCTACGTAAAAATTATAACAAAAATATGAAATATATTCAGTATACATTTATTTCCATGTCGTTACCAATAATCTAAACTGGTTACTTTTTGATAAACTCTTTAGTTTTCTTATTTAAAGAAAAACCAAAAGCCAAAGTGGTCCAAAATTTACACCGCCTTATGATCACCTCACGACTCTTTCTCAGAACGAAGAAAACCTACGTAAGATTCCGCCTCATGCCAAAACACTTAGGAAGTCTCTGTGCGCTCAGGAGTCCCAGACACTTCGCACTAGTGACGAATGACACTATTCACAGGGTACTATTCTATTCTACGAGTCGAGAGCATGGAATACTTCATCGAACGCCTTGCACGATCATTCAGACGCTGGCGTCACTGTATACACGACCGTCAGATCGCAAGGCGTTATCGCGTGACCTAATAACCATCTGAGAATCCCTCGTAGATCAGGACCCTGCCATCTAACCGGATTTGACACTACCTATAACTTCCCTCAGGAGAACTTTAACAAAGCCTTTAGCTCTGTTCTTTCCCTGGGCCTCCTGCTTGCGAGCCTCGTCCGTTGGCTGACCGGGAAGGGGCTATGAACCCACTGCGCGCGTTAACATGCCATTGCCAGTTTTCTCACATAAGCCTTTACACATTACCTCTTCGATTATTCGACTTTCTTCATTTCAATTAAACCTCCATGCTCTTTCAAGATATTTTTAACATTTCTAGGTGATCTACATCAGTAACGTTCATACATTATTACTATGGTGCTGTTTTTATTTTATTTTATGTCAAGATCGGCCGACAGGCTGACGGTCCACTTGATGGTAGGTGGCTACCGTCGTCGCCTATAACACAAGCAACGCCAAAGCTGCTGCAAGCGTGCTGCCGACTACAGTGGGATTAAGGATAAGGGATTAGGAGGGGATGAATGGGTTCTGGTATATGACATTATTGTTTTTACCCAGCTCTAATTATACTCTACCCATTTTCCACTGCGATTATATATTAACTTTAATATATATACGTAACTGTACAAATATATAACTTTCAGCTTCCAGCTTGTGTTTAATTGTAACACTGCCAATGTTATCCTTTATTGCCCTAGGAGTGCCTATGTTAAACAGCAAGGGATTTGTGTTTTTTTATTTAGTATTTTTTTGAATTTTTTTTAATATTTCGGTATAGTTTTAACTTAGAACATTTATAACTTAGAGAGGTTTACAACGTTACTACAAATATTTTGACTGTTTTTGAAACCTAACTGCCTTGTCAAGCTGGCTAGAAAATAACGTAAGGGCTGATTTTAGAAGCGACGACAATAGTTTGAAATCTACACCCAATCAGTCAGCCGCACGGTTAGTTAATTTGTAAACGCAGTTAGAAAACAGTGGCCAGTAAATTTCCTAGTAGTGTGATCCGGGTGTGCCTACGAATGACGCACGTTCGTACAAACATTCAGCCGATAAAATATAAGTAACTTTATTATACCAACGCCCTCAACAATCATTAGGCAACGTTAAACATTGGCTTGGACTCGATATATGAGACCAGTTTATGAGTATTTACATTGTGTTCTTTGCCTATATGTGGTAGAGCTTGCATTAAAAAAAAATACAATTCGTTTGTTATACCTCTTTTTGTAAAGGCTGATGGTTGACTTGATGGTAGGTTACTATGTCGCCTATTAAACAAAGGACAGGTGCTGAAAGTACCCTATTAGATTAAGGACAAGGGATCAGGAAGGGACAGGGAAAGGGCTCTGTCATCCCTTACTCGCCCTTCACGTTGGTCACACTTAAGAAAATAGAAAACTGGTTTAGGAATTTGTTTAGTATTTATTTATTATTGTCGGAGTTTACATTTACATCTATAGTCTCTATTTAGCAAAATAAATTGAGGCGAGGACTTAGCAGAAGAGCGTTATTTTTGTCGCCAAAGACTTCTTGGAGTAAAACTGATAAAAATAGAGTGCATAGCAGATTATACATATTTAAAAAAGTTTGAGTGGGGCAGGTTTATACAAAAAATTCTATTTTCTGAGCAAAAAAAAAATAGTAAATTACTGCCCAAAAAAACTTTCGTGTCACAATAATAAAAATTTTCAGTGACAACTTAATTTTAACTTAAGTTCTGTTTTAATCGGCTACTTTTATATTTCACATAATATTTAAAAAAAAACTTTATCACATAAAGCACCTTAATTCATAGGTTATTAGATTGCGCTCATTTTGATAAAAAATGTGTTAGGTCTGAGGTTATTCCTTGTCTTAAATATTGAAATCTTGTTCGTGAAAATTTTATTATATACAAAATTTTATTCCTATCTTTTATTCTGATGAACTATTTAATATTGTGAGGGTATTCTTATGGATTTCTTATGGTATTTCGACAAAAGGAATTTGTCAACTAAAAAAGTTTTAGCTTAACTAATAATAATTTTAACTAACAAATAAACCATTCTAATTACATATAATTGCAATGAAACTAACTCCTTTCAAATGCAATTTCATCTAATTGCAGTGGAAGTAAACGTATTTCTATTAAAATAATTTCGTGGGAACGGAGCACAAGCCTTCATTTGCGACAAATAATTCATAACTACCTACTTTATGGTCATTAAAGTATTGAAATATTACGATTTCTAAATTTATACACACCCTTAGAGGCACACAGTAATTTTGAGTGATTAACTATAATTTTATACCTATTTGGCTCATCAAAACTAAGTAATACAAAAAATATAACTTTACAAAAGCGGCTTGGAAAATATAAAGATTTGATGGGTGTTTATAATGAAGTAGTATACTCGTGAAATCGTTTGTTATTGCGCAATCTATTAATAAAAAAATCGATATACCCTAGACTGTTTTCTCTCTTATTATGCAAATTGTGGCTTTGATTTAACAGATTAAATCATATCTATAATTTTCACAGAAAGGGGTTCGTATTTGATTGCCACTATTGGCCTGAACTGAGTCTGTAGCTGTGGTTACATTCAAAATTGTATATACACTCAATATTCAACACAATAGGGGATCGGACAGTAATCAGATTAAAATCTAAAATGTACTTAGAAAGAAAATATATAATTTTTTACGATTATTTATCGAATAATAATTTAATATAATTCATTTAAACATTTTTAAATGAAGAAATAAAATTTTATTATTTACAATATTTTTAATCTATACTGAAACACCAATCACAGTGCGTGAAGTCATATGTGGGCAATCATTGGCTTGCCAATGCAATGATATGACCACAAATGACGTTACGCGCTCTCAGATGAACTATCGTGGCGTTTTGGCGGCATTTTCAAACAAACAATATTAAAACATGATTTTGAGTACCTAAAAGGCTATAAATAAATAAAATAGATTTTTTATGGGAATAAATATACATGAAGATTAATTTAAAACACTTTCTGAAAATTTGTCCGATTTCACTGTACAACTTTTGTAACCTAAAAATATAAAAACCTAAAATTAGCAGTACTGATAAAACTAACTGAGATACATGTAAATTAGCTGCAACGCGTGTGAAGAGTAAAATGATTTTTACTTTGATATTAATTATTTAAAAATAAACTATTGTATACAATATATAGATACTAGTTGATGCCCGCGGCTTCGCCCGGGTTGGAAAATAAAACAAAAACGCCTGTTTAAATATATGAGCAATGTAACGCCTAATATCTTTATTGTAGTTATAGTTTTGCCAGGCGTAGATGATCCATAACAGTACTTTTTTCTGGATGAAAGGTACCTTTCATCCCTGACAACGTTTATGTAAAATTTCATGATGTATGGTTCAGCGGTTTAGGCGTGAAAGGGTAACAGACAGACAGACAGAGTTACTTTCACATTTATTATATTAGTATGGACTAGTATGGATAAATAAGCTTACAATTTTGATTATTGATTACAAATTCTTCTGTAGTCATAATTATGGGCATATTCCTATTGTACATAAGATAAATAAAAAAGTGTACTTTTTAAAATTATTCAACGCCATCTAAGCGGAATCCAAAACAGAAACAGATGTCACATATCAAGAAACCATATAGAACCCGTCCATCATACCTAGAAGACATAAATCATAGACATTTTTTTAATCTCTATTTAGACAATTTTTTAATGACTCTTTTTTGTCTACAACTTTCCGTTTTTTTAAAGTTAAGGTCGTCAGACAGGCTGACGATCCACTTGATAGTAGCCGGCTATACTCGCCTATAACACTAGCAACGGCACAAGTGCTGTAAGTGCGCTGCCGACCATAGTAGGATAAGAGTAGTTGGGATTGAGAAATGGGCTCAAACATCCCTTACTCACTCACCGGAACAGCACATTCTTACTGTTATTTCAGGGTGGTCTTCTGTAAGATGGTGGCTACTGCCGCTGCCGACGAGCTGCTCATTTTATGACTGT
This sequence comes from Bembecia ichneumoniformis, assembly GCA_910589475.2. Classification (NCBI taxonomy): domain Eukaryota; kingdom Metazoa; phylum Arthropoda; class Insecta; order Lepidoptera; family Sesiidae; genus Bembecia; species Bembecia ichneumoniformis. The sequence continues at coordinate 2,626,618 of OU342530.1, read as the reverse complement.
AAAGCGCAGGGTGCCACCACTAAAACATCCAGAGCAACAGCAACCTTGAAATGTTATTATATATTAATAGCAATACATATCGTTTTGTGCCTTTCATTCAGAAAAATAGTACTGTTCCCGAGGGACGCTGACAAAAATGGCGGAAAAGGAAAATGGCGGAAATAAATAATATAATGATTTATTGCTAGCATTTTCTGATTATTACTAGAAATTTTATCATAAAAAAGATTTTATGATAAAAAATCATAAAAAGATCATATTTTTATAAAATAATCATAAAAAAGATAAAAAATCATAATTTTATACATATAACTGAACTGTCACATCTGGTAGTGAATTCAAATGAATAAAATTCATAACTAATAAGCTAGCAAGTCGTGTATTTCTGCTTGTTTGTAGAATTAAGCTTTCCTTTTACGAATTAAGCTTTTTTCCCGAGAGTTGTGACCAGTAAATGGATAGCAAACACTGGATAGAGAGTCCTCATATCCCTCCTGTCGAGGAGGGCTTTAAGTGGGGCACGGTATAAAGACGGGTAGATATATGTGGGAAATTGACTGTAAGGCATTCATTTCTTCTGAACGACATGAAATTATTATTAATTTTTATTTGTACACATTAGGTATTAAAACCTGATTGTTCTAAGATAAAAAAATGCTACTCATTGAACACATGTGTATTGTATTGTATAAATGTCATCGCCACTATTAGCCCACAAATTAACCATTGGTCATGATCTCCGTATCAATCTATTGCAAACTACTCTTTTGAGATTATTTGTTCGGCGGGGGATTAGAACGAGAACATGGAATAAGACCTATATACCTTCGGTATTATTTCACTAAAAGATTAGCAAGGACGAAGAAGCATATAAACACAGTTTTGTATGCTGTTACTATTGTAACACAGTTTACTCATGTGTAAAATTATGTACAATTTTCGTTGTGAAATGTTGGACAGTAAGTTATCCGTCGAACGAATTGTTCACAACAGTCTCTCTAAGTTTATTTTAAATTAATTTAATTTGCAACGAATCTGTAAACTACCTCGAGTATTACCTGTAACAAAAAATAATCGCTCGACCATTCAAGTCATTAGCGAATTAAGTGGTTTTGATTAATTTTTTAATAAAAATAAATTAAAATATTCAGACTTTTGGTCGAATTTTTTGCCCTCGTAGATAGGTAATTATATTGAATAAAAGTTTATTTCATGTTTTACGCGAATAATAAAAAAGAAGAGGGGCAAATGTTAAGCATTCTTTTGTTTTAATATTTATTTCTTTAATTTTTTTTTTAATTCTTTCATATATAAACTTTTTTTACACTGTAAATAATTTTAAATTATAAAGTTCACTCAACATTGTCTAGGGATATAATAGACAAGTTATATATGTAATATATTTGTAATATCCTTAACTTAATACTTTAATATTTAATACCAACATCCGTCACGAAGAGTAGAAGAGTCAAAAAGTTTCTGAAGAAGAATAAGAAAGTATATTTTTACGAGGTTTTTAAACGCATGTCGGGCTCATATACTTGGTTTGAAAAAACATACCTTAATGTGAAAAATACATTTTTTCTTATTTTACAAGTAATTTAAAAAAAAAACTTATTAAAAGACTTAAAAGATTTTATTAAAAAAAGAATAACAAAAGTTTAGTATATTACGTTACAAATAAAATTGTTTATGTTAAAAATGAAAAGTTATTATTAAACATGTATTATAACGTATTAGGCAGATAATTATAAAAAGTTTCAATACACGTGAGACGTATAGGTTAAGGGCTTCACTGAGGCAAATGTCATTTACTATAGAACTCGCTGGCGGCGGAGACAATTCAACAGGCCTAGAAATGGTGTTTTTTTGTTTTTACGATTAGAACATTACACAAAAAAATTTTTTTATTAATACAATTTTTTAATCTGATATTAACTTGTTAATAGGTACAGGATTCATATGCGTGCAATAAGCCGTTTTCGAGAGAATTTTCAATGAAGGTCAAATTCTTCTTGTGTTCTAACTTTTTTTGTGGAGTTTCTATTACTTTAACGAAAATTCTAATTAATACAATTGGTTCTTCACATGTTTAAGTATAATATATATTTTTTTCAAAGCAATTGTCTTGTCTATTTCTTGTAACATCTTCATTAAACAATGGATATTTTTAGTATTTAGCGTTTGTCTCCCCCTTAAAGCAAAAGGTTTACGATTAGAAAGTTTGATAAAATATGTTCTATGACGCTGTATTTATTACCTACAAAGTGGCCCTTTGATATGTTATTTGCACAAAACGTTCCTGCCCTGCAAATACAGAGGTACTTGTGCGTATATCCGTCAACGTCTTGGCCTGGACACGGCAATTCGATTAGGTGCTGAATAATTGGGGTCCAACAGATACTCGCCCACAGCTATTACATAACCAGTACATTAGTACTAGCGCCTCAATTCCTCAGACTATGTTTTATATGTTTGTAAGGTTATAAAAAGAAACGTTTAAAATAAGTCCCACCTCAGAACATTTTTTCTCATAATTTATTTTTTTTATTTATTTTTCTCATAATTTTTTTTAGTAAGGTATCCTATAAGGGTTCCGTTTTTTATTCGGACGTACGGAACCCTAAAAAGGGGTTAATTTAACCCGCGACCTAAGGAATTTCTTTTATGGGTGAGAAACATGGTGTAAAGGGTTTTGACTTTTTGACGAGCTACTCAATTCACCGAACAATGCTGAAAGTAAGTGCCATGACACTATTAAAATGTTTCTATGTTGTGTGCTTACAGAGCTTTAAGTTGATAACTACGGCTTCGCCAAGCAGCAGGGTGGCGCAGCGTACAGCATCGGCTTTGGAGAACACCAGCAGTGTGGATTCGACGGAGCGAGTAGAACGAGCGGTGCCACCGGGGACCAGACATCGGAGGAGACGACGACCTAGGAGTGGGAGTGACCGAGTATTGAAAGAGACACGCTGCGAACAGACTAATTTAACTGCATCCGACCCAAACCGAATGGAGACCGTCATGGTTAAGTAAGTAATATTTGCATAACACACTAAATATGTGTAAAATACGCTCTTCATAAGATAAAAAAAACCATAGAGTCGACCTGGGTAACTTTGAATTTCAGTTAAACTTTGTATAAAACTATAAACAGTTTGATTTTTTTTATGTTAAGGTCGGCAGACAGGCTGACGGTCCACTTGATGGTAGGCGGCTACCGTCGCCTATAACACAAGCAACACCAAAGCTGCTGCAAGTGCGCTGCCGACTGCAGTAGGATTAAGGATAAAGGATTAGGAGGGGGATAGGGAAATGGGCTCTGGCATCCCTTACTCATTCACCGAAACACAACAGCACACGTGCTGTTATTTCACGGTGGTCTTCTGTAAGGGGCCTTACAGAAGACTTTGATATTTTTATCCTACTACTATAATGTCAAAATACTGCATGAAACGAAATGCAAGAATTCACAACCACCTTAAAAAAAATGAGCCGTCACGGGACGCCTGGTAGATGTGAAACATCGAGTGAAATAAAATGATGACTGTTTATTTATTTATTTAACCTTTATTTTTATTGAATACAAAAATTTAAGTATTTACTTCAAGTTGGAACAACCACCAACAATCACAACGGCACGCGTCGCCACACCGTACACACTACTACGCATACACTGTATATGTATATACCATCGTATAGCGTGGTGACGCGTCGCCACGCTATCAATCAGTTTCACCCGCGCCTATAGATGTTTCACATTAAAAAAATCTGCTCCTATCGAAAGTATGTTTGTGTGTTTCAATTCAAATTTATTCAAAGATTACGTGTCTGGTGGGTTTATGGTATCCCCAGGTTATATAGAAAAAGTTCGTACATCATAATTATCATCAGTCTGTGTCTGTCCATTCCCAAGGCTCGCCACCGCGCACGGTCGTTCGTCTAACCGCTTCCCGCGAAGCCTTTCGGGTCGTCTGTCTACCTGTGGCTCTAGCATGAGTTTACGATACTACACTCGCTAGCGAGAGCGTAAAACATTTATATGGAAAATTGATAATTTGACATTGACAGTTCACGATTTCCCATACAAAAGTTACATTCTCGCTAGCGAGTGTAGTATTGGTGTAGTATCGTAAACTCATACTAGAGCCTCTGGTCGCACGCCCACGCTGCGCCAACCAATTTGTGGTCTCCATTCAAGAACTTTCCTATCCCATCTTCATCTGCTCTGCGACAGATGTCATCAGCCCACTGCCACATTAAATTGCCATTTCAGAATTTCTGATCCTATCCACCAAAGGATCTCCAAAGCTCGTTAAACTTGTGCATGAGGGCTGTCGTGAGAGGCCACATTTCGGCACCAGTGGACGCATACATTCCATGGAGTGGTGTCAGCCAGCACACACGCCTTCTCAAATGAAATGGTGCGGTACCTCCTCCTGCGTGAGCACCCCTAGTTTACAAAATATTAAAGCTTTAAGACCAAGATGGACACAGCACCAAGATGTCACTTCGTTTCTACATAAACTAATATAATTTTAATAACTTTTTCGATCTGCTATTTACATTACAGTTACTTATAAAATTACAAGATCATCAACACACAATACCATATTGTTCTTAATAGCTCCATTAACCTTGAAACTATTATTAAAAAAAACAAAGGTTGTGTTTTCTTAATGTACATACAACATTTTTAACTGAGAGTTGAAATTTGAATCACTGTGTGTGGATATTCAAAAACATTTTTTCGGACCTTGCTAACAATGTAAGGCTTCATTTGATTGCAAGAAGAAAAAACAATGACTTCTAAGTTTGACTTACTAGTTTACCACGAAATTGAATATAGTGCAGTTCATTTTCAGGTAAAATTAATATTGAACACTTACTTGCTCCAATGTTCCCGTCTAGATTAGTTATGAATTAGGCAGAAGATAGTATTAAATTCTTTAAATGCACGTGCAATATTCATGGGTTATTACCATTGTACGATCGTTGCAAGCGCCATGCCTCGCGAACCGTGTCTAAAATGGAGATACCCTGCGTCATTTGAAATTAATGCATTGCACGAAGGCACTCCGACGCAACTGTCATATATTATTAACTTTGTCACAATGCGTCTCAAATAAATTGAAGTTGCACTGTTTTCAAAACAATAGTTGAATTGCATCGACAATTATTTTTAATATTTTTCATAGGTTTAAAATTTCACATTTAATTTGCACCTATTAAAAATGATCGCTAACCGACGCAAAAATATTACAAAATGTTGACAAACAAACAAAACACCCCTGGAAACACAACGCACTAAAATACGTTTCACTATTCACTTATTCACTACTGAAAGAACAATATTTTAATGAATCCTTAAAAAAAGTGATGGAACACCCTGTATGCACTAGGGCAATTTCAAAGAAGCGGTTATGTACACAGCGTGCCAATAATATGTACGGGGAATGGACTACCGCTTATATTGTCCCGCGCCTTATCAATAGCCTACCTTCAGATCTGTGTAACAGCATAAACACTAAAAATATTAAAGTTAAATTAAAGGAATATTTTTTAAATTGTATTTGATTATATCAACATTGTAATTAATTGTACATAGTTAGATGTAAAATCTCTTAATATTTTAATAATAATTTAAAGCATTATGATAGCAAACGGTTAAACCTAGGTGGTTTTTAATGCTATCATTATATTAATGTATATTTAGTTTTCTTTTTAAATTGTTAAAATTATAAATAAATAAAATAAAAATATTATGTTTTCTTGTAGCATTTGTGCCTACTTATACAGTTATGTTATGTGCTTTACGTCGACAATGACTTTAAGATATTACTAGTTAGGACCCGCACCTTCCGCCTTACAGTACGAAAACAAAACCACACTGTAAATAATTTTTATAAGCGAACTTTCATCTTGACGAGTCGATAGTCTATGCATTTCGTGTTATATCCTGAAAAAATAATAATTACATCATGAATATATTTTGTTATTATTTTGGTATATTACAAATCACGATAATAAAAAGTAATAATGATTTGTTGCAAATAACCTGTCACATACCATTAAAAGATTTTCCAATGATTTTCTTAATTCGTTATAGCAAAAGCAATCAAGCTAAATCAATTTTCCGGTGATTGCAATTGCATGGTGTCTCTAACTTTGCAATCATTTTTGCAGAAGTAAAAATCTTTAAAAAAGTTATATACCTACTTACCTACATTTTTGTTTACATAATATCTTTTACATAGATCGAATCTGAATAAAGATTTTGAGGTAAAAAGCAGTTTATTTCACAAGTCGTAGGTATTAGTTTAATAAAATCATTGATTGCAATTAATTTGATTGTTAGTTTGCGAATTGTCTGGCTGGGATCGTTAATTAATTAATTAGTAATTGTATTAACAGTATGATACTAGTCGTGTGCATTTGGTCTATTCCAATACAGGGAAAGATATAGAAACATAACGTTTTACATCTCGTTCTGAAGAATAATATTTTTAGTGCAGACTCGACACTTTGTTTTCTAAAACGGCTTCCATCATCATTATTAGCCCATGTTCCTCTGCTGTTGGATATAGGGCTCATAAAACCCTCGTCACAACTCACGGTCCTCTGGCCATCGCATCCAGCCGCTCCATTGAAGAACTATTGGAAAACCATCGGTCCATTGCACTTCAGCTTGCTAATTCTCTTGGCTATGTCGACAACTTCAATTCTTCGTAAAAGTATAGCCCGAGTATAGCCCGCTCTATAGCTCGCTGAACGACTTTTTACTTGTGGACCGTGAGTGGCCAAGTTTTGGCACGATAAGTCATCACTTAGATTAAATTATTAAATTTACAGTACTAGACTGACATATTTTAGAATACAATTTTGTTTTAAACAAAAATTCTTGTATTATTTATTAGAGGGTTGCCGTTAGAAGAGAAAATAAAATTCGAATTACCTATCTCTCTTTATGGCGGGATACTTCCGGTCCTGTGGCTTTTTATATAATATCGTTTGTTTTGCTACGAATTTTACATGTTTTCAACTTATTGATAATAATTTCTTCGTTTTAAAATGAAATACCTTTAAACTCGTTGAACTTATGATCAAAACATCACCCAATGCCAATTCTCTATGAAGTAACTGTACAAGTAATTTACTATCTCTACAATTTGTTTAGTGACACACAAGCCTATAATATTTAACATAGAATTAATATGTTTACTCATTAATATAAAAACTAGTCTAACCAAATTCAGCATATCATCATCATCCTCAGCCAACAAGTGGAGCGCTATTCTGTCCTCCATTCTCCGCATCCATCTACTGCCAGCTGCTCTCTTAAATGGTCATTTGCTAACGGGAGCCGCTTACCAACTCCTCACTACGTAATTCCATGATTACTCCTTAGTTACTGGTCCTAGCAATACATAAAAGACATGACATTTTTGAGATAGAGAGATCATAAATTATAAAATGTGTAGAATGTTCACTGTGGTTTTCTCGGATTAAATTCTTGTAATTACTGATTAAGACCCAATAAAGATTTCGCATGAAAACATCCTAGCTATAATGTAAATTTAAAATTGGGTTGTCTACAGCTACTAACATTCGCGAATTCGATATGTGTTGCGAATGTCTTGCGTCCCATTCTGTCTTGAATACAAGTATTGAAATACCTAAGTCTTGGTTATTGAATAAAAGTAAGTTGATACAACAAATTCTCTCAAATACCTATTACTGACTTCACTCGCTCGTACAGGGGGCCCTTACATCCTGACCATGGGACTTTAGCTGCAGCGGATTAACATACTGTGGTACCTCGGTCATCCAGGTACTATGACTTAAAAACAGTGACTATTTCGTTCATATTGTTACCGTTGTTTTTAAGGCTGATTTTCCAATTTATGATCACTGCTTGTTATCAATGCTTATACAAGAATCTATTCAGTGTGATAGCTGACCTTCAAAGATTGCTGTATAATTGTAGAAATGGGCTCTGGCATCCATAAAGTGCAGGTCACTTTGGGAGCGATGGTAAATGTAAGTAAGCGTCTGTTTACACCGAAACGCGACGCGACGCGCAAGTTTTAAGGTAGCAATAGAATATAAAACTTAATTACTGCACAAAAAGAAACGCAGTTATGTGTCGACACCGCGATGCATGCGACGTCGTGAGGCGTTAAGGACTCCACTTCCTGGAGAAGAATTGAGACAGCGTCTCTTTGGAGGCGGCGACCAAGAGGCGAGCCTCCTCTATATTTTCTATGTAATCATATTGGCGTACGCGAGTCGAGGCGACGTTGAGGCGGCAGGGGCACGCAGCGCTATTCCTAGTCGTCGCGTCGCCACGACTTTTTGCCCAAATGATTAGATAGAAGATATAGAAGAGGCGCGTCTCCAGGTCGCTTCCAAGGTAATGCTGTGCAGAGTCCCTAACGCCAGGCCGCATAGCCTTAGATGCGCCTCGCAGCGCCGAGATACACATTTGCATAAGCATCTTGCCTCTTTAAGCATCACGTCGTGGCGCCTTTGGGTGTGTACTAACCCCAAGTATGAAGACAGGCAGTAGAGGTTTTGCTTTACTCCTTACGCTTTACTCGCGCACCTCACACCTTTCACGGTTGTCTCCTATAAGGGGTAGTATTTACAAGAACAGTGTGTCGTGTCTGTTGTTTATCGTTTGCCGCGACGTTCTGTGCAACGTATGTGGTGAACGCGATAATTCCTGATTGGACGAGCGGGGGCCGATTGTGCAAATATTACACGGCAAGCACCGGCCGGGTGGTCATTATTAATTCTAACTCGGCCGGCCTGCCGTCACTCTCGCATATGAATGAGAGATTTCAGATGGTCCGTCAATCGTGGCAACTCATAATTGATTGTATTAATTTCCACATTGTGTATTCTATGGTAATACTAGTTGCCACGCTTCTTTTTAGGGGAACACCAGCAGTGTTTATGTCTTTGTTTTTGGAAAGCAGGATAAAGTGGATCCCATCAAAAACATAAAATGTAAAAAATGTCAAGTCCCCTATCCCCTCCTAAACCCTTATCCTTAATCCTACTGTACTCGTCAGCGCACTTGCAGCAGCTTTGGTCTTGTTTGTGTTATAGGTAACGGTAGCCACCTACCATCAAGTGGACTGTCAACCTGTCTGCCGATCTTAACAAAAAAAAGTCTCGCAATTCAGTTCTTCCACTACAAAAAGTTGTGAGATGTCATGTAAAACAGAGTCTCAGTTATTTTGGTTAGTGTCTATTTTTGAAAGTCTATGGAAGCACCTATTCAGCGACTTTGATAAATTGTTATCTAATCAATAATCCATCAACATTCATAGTGACCGTATCGATATTTGACATCTTTATCTTTATAACAATAATAAAGACAAAATATAAATAGAAAACTTCCATAGAGATTCCATAATATTCCATAATTAATTTTGATGTGTGCACTCAATTTGAATTTGACATTGTAAATTTTCCTTATAGCAAGCAGTATCAAAGTTGTTGCTATATTACATTTTCTCATAGGAAACTAAAGTAAAATGTAATCACTTTTCCAGTATTCGATCCGACGAATGTCGGGAAGTTGATCGAAAATTATTTGTATAAGGCAAATTCAAGTTTGCAGTTCACAAAGTGACCGAGGACAGACCTAGTTGTTTTTGTTTGAGAATAAACAATACGAAAAGACATTTCAAATGAAATTTCACATTTGAATCGTTTTGTATGTACATGTTTACATAAAATGCAAATATGTAAATAGTCTGTTGGGAACATTTATGTTGTGTTTTGTATATAAATTTTTAAAAGAAATATCTTCTTTTTACATATTGTAAAAAGAAGTCGCTTGTAAAAGCTAATATAAACCTCAGAGCTAAACTTTAATAAAAGGTTTGTTTTGCGTACCTTTGTGCCGTAGAGTGAGGTAGCTAAATACATATATTGTCAATTTCCTCCCATCTCATCGCACTCGAGCATTGCCGCAGACACCGTAAACAAGGGCTAATGGAAATTAAATCTTGACGAATAGATATCATAGTCCACTATCGTAACAAATAACACGAACGTAACTACATCTTGTCTTTAGTTATGTTAGACAGAATTATGAAGGCACTAGTTTGAAGTGTAGTCAGGAATTATGTGATATCAATCTATGTAATAAAATCGTAAACATCATAAAATCATTAAATATTTTTACGCTGGCAGCATTTCCTCGTTGAATGGCCAAACTAATACGTTGGCCGAGGAAAGTGCCAGCTCTTCGGTCTCCCGTCGCATCAATAAGCCTCTTCGAAATATCTTCGAATTCGACTCCGAATGGTACAAAACCATATTCGGCGCCGAGGCCACTATATTTAGAAATTTTATTGTTTTCTGCCGCCTCTGCTGCGGCTGCTGCCTTAGTAGATGTTCCATGGAGATGCGAAGGGGCTAGTGTGTCTACACAGGTAGCATCCCACACCAGCACTCTACCCAATCTCCAGGGAATCAGGGACATCCCATCCTGTCTATATGTTAGGCTTTATATTATTTAGTTACATTCTGCATACTCAGATGTCACGTGTTCCAACAAAGTTTACGCTCGGTATACACAGATGTGACTACATTTTATAAGTTCAAATAGTTCATTTTTTCGACGACAGATGTCGCTGCGCCGGCAGTTATAACGCGCTATCGTTTCGTTCCTCAACGCGTACTTCACTTTTTATGCAAGATTTCGACGTTTGCTTTTATAAGCCCAGAGAAACTCTCTGGTGTTGCTTATTAACTACAATAGAATTTTTAGTTAACGCTTGCATTAATTTTACCCCTCATAGAATTTCCATACCGGGTGCCTTATATGAAAATCGATTCTTAAGAAATAAACTCCAAAAATTAAGAATGCTATTCCGAATACCATGCGTACAAAGTATAAAAATATATATATAATATAAAATATAAGTATAAAAACAAGTCTAAAAATAAAAATTCAACGCCTGGCATAAGTATAACAGCAATAAAGATAAAATAAATGTCAGGCGTTATATTTTTTATTTTGCAATGCGGACGAAGTAGCGGACACCAGCTAGTTCATACTGTGTGTTGAATTTTTTTTTTAATTAATGTATTTTGAAATAAAAACAGTATTCGGGTAGCCTAGAACGGAAAGCTTTAATCTCGTCTCATAAAAGCATACTTTGTACGTTTAGTATAGTCGATGTATTTGCAGTACTCAAGGACCGCCCATTAGCTCACTTGTCTAGAGCGTCACGTCGTTCTAATAACGCGAAGGTCGCGGGTTCGATTCCCTCATGGGTCATTTCATAATCATCCACCCTTTGGTTTTTTCTCTTGTATTTTTTTAAAGTTTATATTTACTATATGTATATAATAATTTCACAATAACAGTTTAGCGTAGGAAAATCAGGTTAAAATTGTCGATAATATAGTCGATATATTTGCAGTACTTAAGGACGGCCCATTAGCTCACTTGTCTAGAGCGTCGCGTCGTTCTAACAACGCGAAGGTCGCGGGTTCGATCCCCTCATGGGTCATTTCATAATCATCCACCCTTTTGTTTTTTCTCTTGTTGTTTTTTTAGTTTATATTTACTATATGTATATAATTTCACAAAAACAGTTTAGCGTAGGAAAATTAGTTTAAAATTGTTGATATATTTGCAGTACTTAAGGACGGCCCATTAGCTCGGTTGGTTAGAGCGTCGCGTCGTTCTAACAACGCGAAGGTCGCTCCCTCATGGGTCATTTCATAATCATCCAGCCTTTGGTTTTTTTTTCTTTTTTTTTTTAGTTTATATTGTATATGTATATAATTTCACAATAACAGTTTAGCGTAGGAAAATCAAGTTTATCAAGTTATCGTTGGGTTTATCACAACTATCCCCTTGCATAAGAATTAAAATAATTACAGTTAGTACATTTTTTTTCTTCGTATTGGATTTACTGTCCATAGCGCCTTATATATCGACCATAGCAATATTTTCTCAAACGAACAATTACTTTTAAAAATAAAAATTACTTTTAAAAGATTCCTGAAACTCGCTAAAAATTTAGGTAAATTAAATGCGTGTTTGATTTTTTGGAAATTATTTGTGTTATGAGTTTTTTTTATACCCATATAAGTATATTTTGTGTTATATGTATAATAGTGTTGTATTTTGACTGTCAAAAACAAACTGTGGCAACTATGAAGTCAATTTTATTGTCTTTGGATGGAAAAAGCTTTTTAAAGCTTTTTAAGATTTTTCGAGAAATTTCTCCAATTTCCATGAGAACCTTTCTCGGATTTCAATTAATATTTCAAAAAGAAAATTAGACGAGTTGTCCTTAGCAACAGATTTGGCGAGATTAATTTTTATTTGTATAAACACGAGAAAATCCTAGTACGGTAGGAACGGTAAAAAACGGTAAATAAATAATTTCATGCGATGGTAAAAAAAAAACAAACACACAAAGCCTTGTAATGTGTTTATTATCTGATATCACTTACATATATTAACCCTGCGGGACTACAAAGTGATCGCGATCAGCACTTGATCAATTAATTTACTTAATTAAATGAATCGCTTCCTGACATATGATATTGTTAATATTCAGAGTAATAACGTTTTGCAGATAAAAAAATGCAATTATTACATACTCATTATTGCAGATATGCTTCAATGTATTGTTTGTCAAATTTAACTGTTAAGTACTGTTAATTTCCTGTTACTGTTAATTTAACTGCTAAGTACTGTTAAGAAATAAAACGAAAGCAGTATTAACAACTAAATGATAAATTGGACCCCATATCTAAATATTGGCTCAGCAAAATACCAACTTGCCGCACTCGACTCGGTGGTTCGCAGAGCTAGGAGGCTCATTGGCGATGTTACACTAATAAGAACTAAGCTACAGGGCCTGACACATAGACGCAAAGATCTATAAGATGTACTTCGGAGAGTGTGCTCGAAAGCTGCATGAGATCATACCGCCTTCCCCTTAGGAGACCGGTCTAGAGACAGAGCGCACACGATCATACCGCCTTCCCCTTTCTTCTATCGGACATGCAGACCTACGGCTGGTTACCATCCTCACCTTATCGAAATCCCTCTAATTCGGACCAAGCGCTTTAAAACATCTTTTGTGATGCGCACTGCTAAGGATTTGAACTCCCTGCCGGCGTTTGTATTTCCGTGCTCATATAACACAAATCTTTTCAAGGTTCGAGTGAATAGGCATTTTCTGGGTGAGCTCGCTCCATTGACGGCCTCATCCTTCCTAGATGGATAGTTGCTGGTGAAGAGCAAACCCATCTTTAATAAAAAAAAAACCTAACTTTGGCTCGCGACTTCGTCCGCGCCCCCTTTGTTTAGGTGTTGAAGTATTTATTCAATCTTCATTGCTAATATATTTCTGTCAGGCGTTGAATTTAATTTTCATTGTTTAGATGATCCCTTGGAAAAAAGGTATCCTATGTTCTTTTCTGCATTGCTAATAACGTCTATGCAAAAGTTTCATGATAATCGGTTAAGTAGTTAAGCCATGAAAGTTTAACAAACAAACATATTATATTATATTATTACGATTATTACTATGTAAGTAATATTGGAGTAATACTAAAAAGGGCCTTTTGATTGTAAAACATAAGTCGAACCAATAGTGTAATGTGTTTTTTTTTAATATTTCTTGCTCAATTGTACAACGTAGGTAAACGCGCAAAATAAGTACCTAAGTCAAAAAATGCAAGGTCTCTAGAACGAGACTGCTAATCAACAAACTCTTTCTCCACATTCCTTATGCAGCCATCACATTTAGCCATTTGAGTCACCTTAAGAATAGTGTATGTTTGCAAATGATGACCATAGAGGTACAAGAGTTATAATTATGTTGCTAGTATGAAAAGTAAAATGTTTACAGCCACACAGCCTGTTTAAAAATTAATCGAAACAATAAAAAATAATTATAACGCAAGTTGAACGTTCAAAAGAAACGATGAATAAGAATGAAACTAATAATTTGCAATCGACGTGCTATTTTCGAAACAGGAACCGCGTGTTTCACTTCGGTAATTATACAGCTACGTTGCGGGGGTAGGATAGGGTAGGGTAGGGGTGTGTGGTGGCCGGTGGCGGGGGAGGGGAGGGTGTATTGCGAAGTGAAAGCGAAGCAATAGTGGTAGGTGGCGCCCTCAGCGATTTATTGTTTTTAATAATAACGTGAACCCGTCACAAAGAGAACAAAAGTCGACGGCACGGGAGCGACGCAGCGCGGTTCGACCCAACGATGCGCTACTAAAATACATACATTTTGTTGGAGAAGTCTTTTGGATTATTTTTATAAGTAATCCTTTTCTTATCTGGCTTCGCATGCGCTAAGTGTAAAGTCCTAGTTAATGTAAGTCCAGGCTTTAACTTATTTCAGTATTTTACTTTACGTTTATTGTTCCAATTACAGCACTTACGCACGACCGAGCTATATAAACATTAATAATAAATATCTAGACATTTTCCCGGAAGTGTTGATTGGGATTCTTCGCTGGTTTGGAACAGATTAACAAGCCTATCAAATGTTGTCTTGGTAATAGCATATATGTTAGGAAGCTGTGTGAGTTTACCAAATGCTACGGAGTATTTGTTTGAATATATACGAAAAATATGGGAAAGGTTGACAAAATAATAAGTAAAACAAGTTTGAACAACTTCTAGCAACTACGAGAGTTCAAAAATGTACAGGTAGCAATAAAATTAACGTAAAGGTAAAGCATAATTTTAGAAAGAGCATACATTACGCTCTGTAATAACCATATCTCACGACTAAGTTTATACCATATAACCAAGCTTGGAAGTCCTTTAAGTAACAGGACAAGATGTATTCATCTATATAAATAAAAAAATGGATCTTCGAAATGCCCATAACTTTCGAACGGGTAGACCGATTTTAATTCGGTTTTGACTAATGGAAAGAGGGATAAACGGGGAATGTTTATGTATATAAAAATTGCACCACGGGTGAAGCCGGGGGCGGGCCGCTAGTAGTGAATATTGAAGTAAAAATTTCACCTCAACGAATTTATATTTTAAAACTTATAATTTTCTTGATAAAAATTACTTTAAAATATATTTAAAATAAAACCGACCTTATACTTACTAGAGGACCCAGCATACGTTGTAATGCCCGAATACGAAAAAAAAAATACTGTAACCCGATTGCATTGACACCTATCGGGTCCAATTGTGAATTTAAACCATACAGGGATCCAAACAATTATACACAAAATATTTCATCACAATAGACCCAGCGGTTTAGGAATTATAATATAATGTGATAATAATAAAAAAAAATTACAATTAACTACACTAAATTAAAACAAATGGCGCCATCTATTGGACGCTTACCCAATCTGTTAATCGATTGCAGCGCAAAACCTATCAAGTCTAATTGTAAATGTATACCATCCTGCACTAAAAATTCCATTAAAATTCAGCGGTTTACAGAAGAATTATATAGGTATACTATAGTCTCCCAATGAAGTTTGAAATCAAAACATGGCACCACCTATCGGGTCCAACCTGCTTACCCAACTTAGATAACAAAAGATGTTAAAATATGTCAATTAACTAACTTAAGCAGCCATCTGTTAGAAACTTATGGAACTTACATCTCTTTGTCCTATAAACTTGCATTAAAAAAAATGAAGTCATTAATCGAGATAAAACTAACTTATCTTCTCGAGTTGGACCAAATTACACATAGTGGGCAAAATTTCATTAAGATCGGTTAAGCAGTATCTTTTATATACATATGTAGGTATATATCTAATTGGTAATTTATAGTGGAGAAAAAAATCAAAATCATTTTAATTGTAAATAATATCTTAAAAGTTATATTATGTTGATAAATATAATTTTAAAATATTATTAGAACTTAAAATTAAACAGAACTGTTTAAATCACTAACATACAAACCGTACAGACCATTCGTATCTGTACTAAGTATTAAGGGTATTGCCAACTTTTGGGCCCAACTTGTTAAAGAGATAGTAAATGGCGGAAAAAATCCTTTATTATTAATTAAAATAAAATCGTAGATTTTTTTTTAATTTATACATGGTTGGTAAATACAGAAAAATATATTTTTTAAATGTTTTGTTTTGTATCGAGATCCCCTTTTTCCGTAATATAATATAGTGCTCTGTGTTAGAATATAAATTAGTTGCTAGTAATGGATAAATTGGTACATACAGCGATCTCTCAAAACAATATATTTATTGTTATGCCTTTTCATGGTTCGTTACACCCAGCTTGCTAGGCTGAGTCTTATTTACTCGTAGTTTAACTAGTTTAGTGTTTTCATTGCAATAGGGGATCGGACAGTAATCAGATTAAAATCTAAAATGTACTTAAAAAGAAAATATATAATTTTTTACGATTATTTATCGAATAATAATTTAATATAATTCATTTAAATATTTTTAAATGAAGAAATAAAATTTTATTATTTACAATATTTTTAATCTATACTGAAACACCAATCACAGTGCGTGGCGTCATTTGTGGGCACTCATTGTCTTATGCCAATGCAGCTGTTTTGTTATGATATGACCACAAATGACGTTACGCGCTCTCAGATGAACTATCGTGGCGTTTTGGCGGCATTTTCAAACAAACAATATTAAAACATGATTTTGAGTATCTAAAAGGCTATAAATAAATAAAATATTATTTTTTATGGGAATAAATATCCATGAAGATTAATTTAAAACACTTTCTGAAAATTTGTCCGATCCCCTATTATAAAGAAATACAAAAAATATTTCAGCCCTTTTTTGGGACTACAATATTAAAGAGATGCAAAATAACAATAATAATTGGTCTCTAACATAACCTAACCAAGATTTAAGTCATATATCTTGATAAATCTGATATTTTTACATAACAATTGATACTAATTTGGAACTTGTAACGGGTCATTAAATTTTAGATAGGATGGGGAGATGGGCCGTATCTTTTGGATGCTAATCTATCTCCTAGGTCTACATTTATAAAGTTGAATTTACAAATTTTGATGAGCTCATTAGTCGAGTAGTATTGTGATATATATATGTGTCAGCGTCGGCAACAAAGTGACTATTAATCTGATGTCACGAAAAAATCTTTTGCCAACATTTAGAATGTACTTTCGGGATGTATTAGTTTATTATAAAAGAATTTTTTATTCGAAGCCCTACATGCCAATTGTGACTCATGTTTTATACAGATTCTTATATCTTAAAAATATCTTTACCTCTTTCTGAAAGTAAAGTTACAACAGTCTTTTTATTGATGTCTACAAAACAATAAATACTATTTCACCAAGATAATTTATTTGGGATAAATTTGCAATGGTATAGTGATTAGTGGCATAGTTACACTTTCAGCGCCCTAGAGCAAAATTTTTCAAGCGCCCTCTCTTATTTTTGAAAGGTCGATTGTAAAATTGCAACTTTGCGAACTTATAACTAAATATTTCATGCATATAGCTAATAAAAGTATCAAGATCAAGTAACAAAAGTAGCTAACAAAAGTATTATTATCAAGAAAAATATGCTGAAAGATTATATTCATTATCCTAGGTTATATAACCTAGGATAATGAATCTAGGTACGATTCATTATCCTAGGTTAGAATGTTTGAATGTTGGAATATTTTCACCAGCATCACACAGTGTCATCATTTTATTTATCCCTAGCGATCTGCCCTCAGCTTCACACGGATGCATCTGTTTTACAAATTATATACACAAACTTCCTCTACTATCGCTCTTTTTTTTAGTGAAAATCATATCAAAATTCTTTGGGTAGTTTCTAAGGCGGACAGTACCCTTGTATACCTATGTATTTTTTTCATTCCGAAAGTGGGTACTTCCTGAATTTAATATCAATTAACCCTTTTAGGCATTCTGCTACATAAGTGTTTGTTTTTTAGTCATTGGGCTTTTTGATATTCTGCTTCTTCGTCAGTGAGTGTTTATATTCACAAAACATTGTAGGCAAATTAGTGTTTTAGTCATTGGGCGTTGTAGGTAAAATTGCAGTAGTAATTAAATGCACGTTACCGATACAGCCATACCGCCCGTACCGAAGCCTTTGCTCTGACTCATCTAATTTGTGTGTCATGGATGGTAGAAATCTTTTTATCACCGATCATTACTTGTTACAATTGTTGTTATAATCATTAGTCGTTACAAGTTACAACTTAGAAACTACTTGTGTATGTTATCGTATTAATTTTCCTTTTATTCTCTATCTTCGGAGACATATGAAAATTTACCGTTTTTAGTACAATGATCTGCACAGTCAACCTTTTACAAGTGTGTTTATGAGTACCTAATAATAATTTTTTCACTTCTCATGCTCTGAAAGTGCTTATTTGTGCAATATATTTTGTGCACAAGTGCATTAACGTATCTACTCATAAATGTATCTATAATATATTAAGGCAAAGAAAATGAGCCATACAGCCAAACACAATAAGAAGTTCATAGATAGAATTTGTTATTTTATAATATTTACTTAAATTTATTTGCCTTATGTGTTTTTTAAGACATAAAAAATATTAAAATTTAAATTCAAGTACGGTAGGTTATTTAATTAATTTAAGAAAATTGTTATTACAAAATTAATTTAATAGTAGGCTGTATGTATAGGTCTGCAGCCCAAGGCAATGTAATAAGATGTCAATGTCAATGTCGTAAGATTTAAAAAAAATAAAGCGGCGGGAAACAGCTCTTGTTTTTTCGTGCGTTTAAAGAAATGTTATGTTATACTACTGTTTTATTTCGTCGCAATCGAGTATTATAACTCGTCCACAAAACCATTTTTATTCTCGACATTACTATCAGCCCTCGCCGAAATAAAAATGGTTCGTTTTGTGCACTTGTTGTAAAATCTACCATTATTACTCAAAAATATATACTATTTAAAACATTGTAAACTACTCGTTTTTTCCGTTATTAAACCTAAGACTGAAAGCCTACTGTCGATTTATCTGTTAAATAAATTCGATTTAATCTTAATAACAAAATTATATGTTATTATTTTTCTGTTATTAATTTCAATAAGAAATGGGGCCTTTTAATGTGTAATGGAAGAGAATTTCTCTTCCCTCGTCCTGTTATTAATTTCACATCGAATTTTGGGTATTCTTGAAGACACATATGCCGACTCCAATAATTTGAAGTAGTCGTGTTTTCTTGGCTCGTTGTTCTACCGGAGTCTCACTGTAGCTGAGCGGTCCGCGGTCCCGATATTAACATTCGTACTTTTCATCACACACTCTTTGGGATTGTTTGCTAACATTAAATGACAATTCATTTTTATTTAACCTAATATAAAAGCGATTAACAAATTTAATTCATAAACAATAATCTACAACTTAATCTGAACTTTAAAGAAAGTTACAGAGAAGAGTTTAAGTTTTTAAGATTTCTTCAAACTTTTTTAAATATGTGTACAGAAAATAGTATCAATTTTATTTTAAAATCAGAAAAATCTAAATCTTATTGACAATCCGCCCAAACTTCGTATGTTTGAAATTGGTTAACGACAATTTGGTTCGACTTTAAATGAACCACGTAAATTTTAATGAATTTAAATTAAAAAGCACTATAAATAGTTATGTTGACGACTTGCATCGATTTCTCCTCAAATGTATTCCGAAATAAATTCTACGATTTCACATTCTACGATTGAGTTCCTTATAAAGTTTCTTCTATGATTTTTACCAAAATTAATAGTTTTATTTGTCTTTTGAAAAATCATTTAATTACGATTCATTTGTCGTGTGGTTAAAGTGGTTTGCCTTAGCGCTCTGGCACAAGGATACCGAGTTGGCTCTGGTCTGTTTTTAGTACAGCGTTTCGCAGTATAAATTGGGCAGCGGCAAGCACTAGCGGCAGTAACACACAATACACCACCCTTACAGAATAACAGCATGTTTGCTGTTATGTTTCTGGGAGTGAGTAAGGAATACCATTTTCACTAAACCTTCCTAATCCCTTATATTTAATCCTACCAAAAGCTCCTGTATCCGTTACATGCGTTAATAGGTAACAGGTGTTAATAGGTTGCCTACCATTAAGTGCACAATCTGACAGCCTGTCTGACAACCATTAAAAATAGAAATCTGCCAATGAGTCAGTGAGTGAGTGAGTGAGTGAGAGTGAGTACATTTAAGGCGACGCCAGCTGATAAAAAAATCCACTTATTTGTAACCGTTTTCCTTTTAAATTATCATAATAAAATTTAGAAAATACTCAAATCATCTGCAGGATATATGAAAGGGTATCATCATTAATATTATTAATATAATCATTAATATTTTTTAAATTATATTTAATTATATATATAAAAAAATACTAATTTTCGGTCTAATATCGATGTTGTAACGTGCGATTTGCTAAATAAAATCAATATTTTAAATAGCTAATTCTTAAGATAAATTTTTAGATCCACTATCTGAAGGCTCATCAAAAGAAAAATTTGAATTATACATTATTTAATTTTTAAATAGATATTTTCGAGATTTGCAAGTAGCGACTCCCCCTCAGCAGTCCCGTCAATTCAGTACAGGACGAGTTTTGCGGCTGGAGTCGCCTTAAGGGTCCAGTACAAAAAAAATGTATAAATAATTTTTTATGTATCATCTAAAGAATTCATAAAAAAAACATAATCATCATCATCTCAGCTACTGTCTTTGTTCACTGCTAGACAAAGGCCTCTTCTTAACTTTCCACTATCAGAAGCAACCTGGATTCACTGTCGAACCCGCGGTCCTTATCAGGTCGATTGTCCACCTTGTGGGTAGAGGACGTCCTAGGCTGCGCTTGCCGGTCCGTGACTTCCACTCGAGAACCTTCCGGCCGCTGGAGTATTTCGAGTATTCTTCTCCGTATTATGTGTCTCCTGTGCCCATCGCAATAATATAACGTTCGCCCACATCAATTTGCTAATCAGCCGGGTTATGTCCGTAACTTTCGTTCGTCTACGGATATTTTTGAGATTTTTTTTGTGTAATAACTGTTTATTTTAGTTCTTAGATAGTGTTACTAAAGAAACTAATAGTGGTGTTGAGAATACCTCGCTTTTGCAGCGTTATCAGGTAGTTTACAGAGGCACACGTGAACTGCTTTTATGCGACAATGTGTAAAAGGTCTCTGAAGCGTAGGGTGAGGGGTACTACCAACACTATCCTTTTTTTTATGTTAAGATCGGCAGACAGGCTGACGGTCCACTTGGCTACCGTCGCCTATAACACAAGCAAAGCCAAAGCTGCTACAAGTGTGCTGTCGACTACAGTAGAATTAAGAATAAGGAATTAGGAGGGGGGATAGGGAAATGGGCTCTGGCATCCCTTACTCACTCACCGAAACACAATAGCACACGTACTGTTATTTCACGGTGGTCTTCTGTAAGGTGGTGGTTACTGCCGCCAGACGGGCTGCCCAAATGACTGCGAAACGCAGTGTGTGTGCCCTGCCACTACTTTCCAGATAGGGAATAGAACCCGGGAACCCTAGAACAGAGCGTTAAGGCAAGCACCCTAACCACTCATCCAACGGGCTCGTCAGAAAACATGGTCAAGTGAGATGCTTAGATAAGCATTTATTGTGATTTTAAACAAATCATATCTTTTTAGGGTTCTGTACGTTCGAATAAAGAAACGGAACCCTTATAGGATCACTCGTGTGTCCGTCTGTCCGTCGGTCACAGTCAATTATCTCGGAATCTACTAGACCGATTAAGTTGAAATTTGGTACACATATCAATTTCTGTAACCCAAACGCAGAGGTGTGACGTGAATGGGAGTTCACGTGCAAAGAATGGGAATCATTTTTGGGGGGAAGGTGGAAAATAAAAAATAATAATTGAAAACTGCATCGTGTGACATTTCAAATGGAAGGTCTTGTTGTGGAGATCTTAAAGGTATTATTGTAATTTTAAAATAAATAGTTTCCATGTTATTCAAGAAAATAGACGAAAATTGACCATTCCCCCCCTATCTGCGAAACTACTGAACCTAAAATTTTGAAAAAATACAGAAAGTAGTTTTCTACTTATAGATTATAGGAAAACCTATAAGAAGTCCATGATATTAAAATAACATGGTAAATCACTCAATATTGTGCGTAGATTTAACATTGTACGGAACCCTCTTCAGACGGGTTCAACTCGCACTTGCCCTTTTTTTTATCTTTCGTAGCTGTAGTATAACTGCAAAAGTCATTTTATTTTAAAATATTCTTAATGAGCTTTAAAACATAACTGTATATTGAATCCTAACTAATATTATAAATTCAAAAGTGAGTTTGTTTATTGTCAGGTCTTTTAACTACCTACTGAACCGATCAACATGAAATTTTTCATTCACGTTGTTACGAATACAGAAAAAGATACAGGATAACTCTCATTCAGAATAAAGCATCATCTAAAAATAAAAAAAATCAAGGCTTTACAAAAATGTAAGAGCAATAAAGATCGAATAATATTTTTAACACCAAATAAGAGAGGCGCGGACGATGTCGCGCGAAATATTTAGTTGTTGCATAAAACTGTGTACAAATAAATAAGAAAATGCCTTACAGAAATAAATTCAGGCATCTGCATCGGTCTTGAAGCGGTTACCACTTAACCTATTTAGCAAATGAATCGTGTAATGCAATTGCATTTTGTCATCTTTCTCGGCTTAGTTGTCTCTTTTTATTTAACAATAATAAAAGAAAACATTTTGCAGCGTTGCTGTGCGGTCCAGTAATTGAATTATATCATCGATTTTCCATTAAAATGCTTTATGGTATGAAATGTAAAAGTATGGGAGGGGCGCCGAGCAACGTCTTTGTAGTGAAGGTGCGGCTACAGCGGCGACTTAAATAACTCCAGCGAGCGGTGTGTTATTTTTACAATATTACAAAGGAATAATTGTTCAATGATTAATATTTTATGGATCATTATGGTCCTCGTATGATCACTTGCATAATATTAGGATAAAACCATTCCATCCTAAACCTATTTCATTCGAGTGATATTTTTTGTCAAAAAAATATTACAAAATTCACAAGAAACTTATCAAATAGGTACTAGTGAGGGATGCAATTTCTTTGCAAATTATTTACACAAACCTTCCTCGTTTGTTGCTCTTTCCATAAAAGGTTTATAAGTATAGTTAGCGGCGAAACTATAGATCGCTTATAAACATTATAAAGTCTGCCTCTGCCTGTTAAACATTATTCGCAATTGAGTTCAAATATTTTTTTAATTCAATTTATCGTGGCCTTTTCGACAAACGCTTCGAAAAATAATTTTAATTAATTAAATGAATATTAGAATTTGTTTTCCAGTAGTATTCTAATTTTAAATTTTGATTATATAGTTTTCTATGTTTGAACAATTCTTGTTGAAAATAAAACCAATAGGATTTCGTTATTTCCTTATCGTCGTTCCGCTCAGCTTTAGTGGAGACAATGTGTCATATTTGTAAACCATAACTCAAGCCGGAACTAGCTCATGTCCGCTCTAGTCCGTATGGACCTCCGCTCATCTCCTCTTTGGTTGAGTCCGGCCCTAACAGCAAACATTAAGTGCAAAATGAATATTTAATATACAAGTATATTTAATATTTATTGGTAGTATAAGTACCTAATGTTAAAATGGTTACTATCGTATGTTCACTTCACTATTGCTTAGCTAGATACATTTGACGCCGTCCCTAGAATTTATTGTTGCACCATAAATATGCTAATTAAGCTATGACTCTTTTATAACTTAATTAATAACGTATGCTCAGCCCGGATATGATTTTAACAAGGAGCGAGACTACTATGGAATAGTTATTTATAAAAAATAATGTTTTTTATAAATAACTATTATAAAACAGCAAACCTCCGAAAGTGCTTCATCGATCACCATGAAGGGTACCATTAATCCCGAAAAAAAAACTGTTTCTGAGAGATATAAAGATAAAAATAAAAAATTCAAAATTTGACAAAAAAAATATATGCAATAATGATTAAATTAATGTTTCAACACCTAAGAATAGGGGCCACGGACGAAGCTGCGGGGAAAAGCTAATAGACTTTAGCTTTTTCGGAGTATGCGTCTAATATTAATATTGCAAAAGGATATCAAGTTTACCAAGAATCTCCAAAGCACAAAATTTTGGTGGAAAAAAGATTTATATTCCTAACATGAAACGGTACACTACCTATTGCACGTTATTGGTAGAATTTCGCTTCGCTGAAGTCGAACACATAATATAGGTATCTGCTCCACTAATTCAGTCGTCATTAAACGGGAGGACGAAATTGTGGAACACAGATTATTGTCAAAGAAAGAGGGCTCTGTATCCTCTGTTTCAAATTCGATACCATATCGATACACAGAGAGGGATAAATTCAGAGGATTCTCAATTTTGTGAATGCTTTAATGTCTTATTTAAAAAAATATCTAATATTTTCTTATGGTATAACGAGAAAGACGTGGCCTATTATATCGAGAGGTCCGAGTTCGATCCCCGGTCATGCCATGTACCAGTGGGTTTTTTTCTTAAAAAATATTTTCATTTTTATTTCTAGGTATCTTAGTTTGGTCGCCGAAGTTGTGTAACAACGTTCCTGCGACCGCGCCATTGTTATTATTATAAAAATAATTACCAATGCTTATTATAAAAATAAGGTTCCCACATTTTTTTCAGATTTAAGGCATTTTTTATTGCAATAAAAATTTACAGCCGCCCTAGAAAGGCGTTGGGTTTTAGTCGGTAGGAGTCCGGCATGATCCACAGCGTTCCCTTTCGCTGCTGTCCATGATGGATTTCCCAACGTAAAAAAAAAGTATCTTAGCTTCTTAGTTTTGTTTCCGCTCAAGCTCGTTTATGTAAGTATCTGAGGACATACCTCTGGATTGTGTGCTAATTTTATTATTTTTCCTATATTGTAATTTAATTTCGGTATTTGTCCCAAATATCCCTAAAATAATAATAATATTAGCTAATATTGCAACTACTGAAATGAATAACCAATAGGAATTAGCCATATCTATTTGGTGTATGTCTTTGTATTCAGGTCGTTGTATGTGGCAGTGTTTAATTGATGTACAAGGCTCTCGCGTGACCTACCAGCGGTCTTTTGTCGTCACATAGGTACACTTTATGACCGATGTAAAATAATGAAAAAAAAAAAAGAACAGATAGCCGTTGTTTTTATGTTGCGCTTTTGATTTAGAACACCTCCAGTTTTATAGTTCAATCAAATCAATGTGTTTAACTAAATTAAATTCACTAGAAAAGTACAAAGACAACAAACAATTTAATTTAAAGAAGTCCATATCTAACTTTATCTAATATTAAAATTGAAATCTCTATCAAATTTTAAATAATAAAAAAATCATTATAAATATAACTAACTTATAATTTAATTTGTTTGAGCATAAAATATTTAAATATAAAATAATATAGTCTATGGCTAATATTAATTTATCATGAAACTAAATTTTGCCCGCGACGTCGTCCGCGCCACTTTTTCTTAGGTGTTAAAACATTAATTTATTCAATCTTTATTGCTTATACCTACCTATGTACATTTGAAAATTCCCTGCAGGGTCAACTTTGAAAAATAAAGTTTTCAAATTTGTCTCTGGTCTGGGTGTGGAAAGTAGTGGCAGGGCACACTGCGTTTCGCAGTCATTTGGGCAGCCCGTCTGGAGGCAGTAACCGGGGAAAAATGTATTAAATTTATTTTAAAAGAATTAGACAAAGTAAAAAAACCTACCTACTTCTGGAGTAGATACCTAACCAACCTACGACTATCGAATTTAAGATCAGCGTAAAAGGTACCTAGAATAAATCAGTGAAGGCAATGGAATGTTTCGTATGTTTGAACACTATATTTTTCTGCAGAAAAGAGCAACTGATCCCTTTTTTTGAATCTCAAAAAGTAAAGCACCTAGTTCCCAGAGTCATGGGCGGATCGTGAATTTGTGGGGCCCTGGGCTGAAACAATTACCTACCAAATTACTCAACTAATAGCCATTTTGTCAAAAAACTGTTTTCGATAGTGATGTAGATGATGTAAATATCGCCTATTGTTTTTAGTGGGGGCTGGGGGCCCTTTGTATCCACGGGGCCCTGGGCTACAGCCCAAAAAGCCCTTAAGTAGATCCGCCCCTGCCCAGAGTCGTACTAGAATACATGTTTAAGGAAATACACAAATGTGCCTACTTTGTGAAGTTTCGCAATATATTTATGAAAATCTTTGTATGCCTAACAAGTAGTAAAATATTCGTATTAAACATTTTTTCAAATTCAAATGAATTTATTTGCTGAATATGGTAAGTATACAAGTTGTAATTTTTTATACATATATGTCCACATATTCTACCGACAAGCGATATGCAAATCAAGACATTTTTTTCTAATAATAAAGGAAAATCCAAAAGACATGATTTAAAGACATCGTTTGCATCGTTTGCACTAGGTATATAGTTTTATCACTCAAAAATTCTTTGAGGGAATAATATGCTTTTCCCACCAGAAAATTATGTACCTAATTGTTTCTTGAACACTGTCAGTTTTCCAATATTTCTTATATTTATTGGAATTTTCAAAATTCAATCTATTGAATAAAAATATTAAGTAAAAATACGCGTAGAGGCCCAAGCTAATACTTACCGAAGAAAAGTCGCATATGATCCGTTGCATAACACCTGAAATACTATAGTTAGCAATTAATAATTATGTAGATACGAGTATGTAGGTACCTAGGTAGGTATATTCAGATTATACAATATATACGTACCTAGCTAATAGAAATGAATTCTTTTTAATCATGCCTTCGTCGTATTTTAGTATTGAAGTGATTCTGAGTTCAAATATTAAACATAATAACATTCATTATAAATATATACATATAATTGATATAAAACATATTATTTGGTATTCAATAAAAGTACCTAGATCTAGATGTAGTTTCCAAAGTCAGCAGCGAATCTTCCTCTGCTGTACGGAACTAAAACGAAATTTTTATGCTCCATCCAATTTGTACACGTTTTACCAAAGTCAAAAAATTGCTTTGAGATTTTTTTTCTGCTTGTCTATGCGTTTGTGCACGCTAATCTCAATAAATTTGACATACCTACCCAAACGATGGCGTTTTATATGTACAAGTTTTAGTGGGCTTTTCTGTGTCGATATTTAGAAACGGGCCTCGCACTAATAACATCGCCCACTACTAGATTAATTCTCTAAAAATTGGAACGAAATGAGCCTTATTAGTGTGTTTTGCCATTGTAATGTGTCTGCTTATTCGTAGCTTAGCGTTGTGTCGGGTGCGCGGGCGCTGACGGAACGCGTTGTGCGATCGATGCGGGGGTGAGGACATAGCGGGAGGATCGCTGGCAAGGCGTGTCGACTGAGGCGGTGCGGGCCAATAGAGACTTTAGTAGAGATCGAAACGCCCGGCCCACCTCCGCCGCCCCCCTCACCCCGCCGCCTCGAGCCACAACTCGTTTCAGTCAGTGGCTCGTGAGTCGACGCACGGTCTGTACGTGTCGCGAATTGATTTTACTTAACGTGTTGCGTTTCAGATGCGAGCCCGTTGCCGCTGAAATAATGCCGGCCGAGGAGGAACCGGGAACGGCTATGGAGGGCCGAGGTAGCGACAACGGTTCGCCGCAGCAATTCTGCTTGCGGTGGAACAACTACCAGAGCAATCTTGCCAACTGCTTCGACCAGCTCCTCCAGACTGAACTGTTTGTGGACGTTACGCTCGCTTGTGATGGACAAAGTTTGAAGGCGCATAAAGTGGTGTTGTCGGCTTGCAGCCCCTACTTCCAGGCGCTGTTTGTGGAGAACCCTTGTCGGCATCCGATCATTATAATGCGGGATATAAAGTACTGCGATTTAAAGGCAGTAGTCGATTTCATGTATCGCGGAGAGATCAACGTGTCGCAGGACCAGATCTCGGCTCTGCTGAAGGTGGCCGAGACGCTGAAGATTCGAGGATTGACGGATGTGAGCGGCGAGAACGCTGTGCTGCGTCCTGGAAACGTTTCTGAAGCGCGTACCAATAGCAAAAGACCGGTGAGCCGCGAGGGTGATTCCCCGGCTAAGTTTCGTCGGCGAGTGTCTCCAGAGAGGAGTCCAGGACCTAGCCCGCGTCGCTCGCCCAGTACTCCGACAACACCCGGTGCGGAATTAGTCGTACCGGCGGCCACGGACTCCGCTCAGCCGATGGTGGTGCCTCCCATGCCGCCTATCCTCGCCGATGACGTCGACATACGACCAGGAATTGCGGAGATGATACGCGAAGAGGAAAGGGTGAGTGTTTCGCTTGTAACTTACCCCTGGCTGCCCGGTCACGCGGCGCGATGCTCGTAAAACTTTTCCCGCCGTCTTCGATGCCCCGCGCACCCCATTTTCCACCCGCTCTATCCTCCCCTGTTTCACCCTGTCCGCACCCCGCCGGCACTCGCTCCGAGCCCTGTCTCGGAAAACTTTTCGCTCCTTCCGTCACGTATTACGTAATTTACCATATTATATTTTAGTATTAAAATTAACTACTTCACCGGTTAGAAACCGATGATAATTTACATTAACAGTTAGAATTCCTAAAAGAAAATGAATTAATGAACATTTACAAGTTGATAATTCCTGACTAATACCTTCGATATCATGTTCCTCATGATAAATACTCGTGTGGTCAGTATTCGTATGAATTGAACCAGTTAGACTGGTAGCGTAGTCACATTCAAACATAGGAATCTCTACAATCTTCCTGCCACAGCTATCTAGACACTTATTTTTAAGTATAGACCCACAAGCAACTTACTTGTGGGAATATATAATTGAATATATCGAAAACTAAGTAGTACTAAGTACACCTATATAAGTTACATATACGCTACCAATATTTATTTATGCAGATTGGAATAATTTCAAATTTATTCACACACATTCATGACTTATAAAATAATGAGCTATATAAAATATACTACTTATATATTTTTTTTCGATTTTCAATAGACATTCAAGGGAGAAATAAAAATTACGGAAATTGTTTACAAATCACATAAAAATTAAAATATTATTAAATATAAAATATGTAATAGTAAATGATTTCTAATAATTAAATTAATAACATGCTTTTGCAGAGAAATGCCTTTTTCCTGTTACTTATTACAACAATGAAAACAGTTCATTAAAAAACTATAAGTACCTAAGCATTTATAACAAAAAAAAACTAAATCATTTATTTCTTTAGTACATATCCAAAAATAAACATTAAAAACTCATAAAACTAAAATACTTGAAGGAAATATTAGATAAACTTTCAAGTCAGTGCAAAAAATACAACAAAACAGTTAATTTAATTTTATTATATCTACAACTAGTTTGTTAAGAAATATTCAGAATTAAAACTATCACTAATTACTTTCGGATATAAAAAAAATATTAAAGTGCATATTAAAAAAAAAATGACAAAAATTATGAAATATTAGTTTTTTCAAAAATTTAACACACCAATTCTCAACAACGGAGACCTTAGGATGAATGAATCTTTTTTTTATATAGGTAGTTCTTGTCCACGGAATCGCCCGCGTGAAATGTGTAGCCTATGTCCATCCTATGTAAATGTAGCCTATTCTAACTGTTGGTGAAAGATTTTTTTAAATCGGATGAGTAGCTTCGAAGATTGCCTCCTACATCATCATCGGACGTCTACTGCTGGACAAAGACCTCCAGAAGGACCGGTCAGCTTGGATCCACCGTCGACCCGCGACCCTTATCAGGTTGTCTGTCCACCTCGTGGGTGGACATACTAAGCTGCGTTTGTCGGTCCGTGGCTCCCACTCGAGAACCTTCCGGGCGTAGCGGACATACAAACATTAGCTCTTAGTACATATAAATGTATTGGTCATCGCACCTTTTTTATGTTAAGGTCCGACAGACAGGCTGACTGTCCACTTGATTACTATCGTCGTTTATAACACAAGCAAACAGGTGCTGCTAGTGCGCTACCAACCATCGTTAAGGATAAGGGATACGGAAGGGATAGGATAGGAAGGGATATTTAGCGAAATTAATATTTCATTTAAAAAAATCTACAATTTTTTAAACTAGTAAAGATAAAAGGTATTTTATAATTTCCTCAATGTTTTGGTTTTTACATCTACGTAAATTTTTTTTTTTCTAGAAACATCACAAAAATATCTTCCATTGTCAATCTCTTAAATGTTTTTGAAAACCCCTTTTTTACGCCTTAGGGGATGACTTTATTGAGGTAGGTATATTGTAAACGATAACAATGAAGGAAGGTTACCCTTACCTACAAAATACTGGATAAAAATTTAAATAACTACACAGAATAATACATATAGAATGCATAGAATAACATAGAATGCATAAATTACAAAAGAAACCATTACGGTTTTATTAATTAAACAAAATTGAAAATAATTATGAGTTTTGTTAGCTTTTAAATAAACAATTTATAAAATGTGTTAAATAATAAATAATACTTTTCCGATTGATTTATCTATTGTAGGAATTTGGAATCTTTTGAATCGATTCCTGCTTTCGTAGTATTAATTAATTTTTTGCGAATTTTTTTATGTATTAAAAAAAAAAGAAAAAGCAATAAAATGAGTTCTAACCCAATTTAAAATGGTATAATATTTTATCAGTCATAAGGCTCTTCGTCTCGTTGCCCAAAAATTTGTTTCGCCTAAAAATACCTAAAACTGCTTAGCGCAGTTATATCTAGTTAATGGGTAGTATGTAGGTTTAACATTTTTGTTTAGTATCTATTAAAAAGATAAATGATTATGATCGAATTTCGACAAGTGGACTGGAACTCTAGTAATTATAATTATGTTTAAATATTAAAGTTACTTTTGTTTCAAAATTCATTTCAAGTTCAAATAGATTTTGAAAATAAATTTCGCAAAAAACTTTAAAAGAAAGTGCTAAATTTAGTTGCCATAAACATTTATTATAGGATCCATTTTCTATATTAAATGTTTATATTTGTAATATATTGTATTATGTTAATTGTATATTGTAGTAAAATTAGCTTACTCTATTACAAATTAGAAAATTCAAAATCTTCGAAAGTAGGTATAATCCAAGTGAATTATCTTCGAAAGGAATGTTTTGGCATTTGTGAAGTCTTATCTGTAACTCTTTATACAATAATATTTAGTAATATTAAGAAATACATATTTTTATTTCTCGGGAGTTGACGGTGACCTGCCATTGTGACCTTTCTGTACACTGTAATATAGAAATATTACTTGGGCATTTTAGTTACAGAGTAAAACGTGAAATCTGGTTTGGTGTTATTATGTATTTGAAAATAATGAAATGGCGTTGATTATATCGGCACTAAACCGTTGAACCATTGTTTGCCGTGCGTTGTATAGGTAATTTTGTATTTTGCGTATAAAACTAGGTCTTTCTTACAACAAAAGGATATTGTTTCACTACAATTAGCAACGCAATCAACATAGATAAGTGAGTGTTTTCATTATGCAACTTCAATTAGGAAAAATGTTCACATTATAAAACGGAGCTGTTTACGACTTACCTACATTAGTTTATCGGTTACAGTGAGGATGCCGCCGACAGTGACATTATTAAGTACTTAACATATTTTTTTTCTTTTATTTCAAAGTTCAATATGAATCTCTATAGAATATTGCTCGTAGCAAAGGTCGTAGCTTCCATGTTTATAGATGTCAGTAAGCCTGACTGTCCACTCGATAATAAGCGACTGCCTTCGTCTAAAAACACAAGAAATAATGGACTTGATAGGATATGGGGTCAAGATGAACGTGTAGTAATAATTATGATTGTATTTATATACCTATAAATAAACACATGCGATACTTGAGAGAAGCAAATGCGCAGCCGATCCTGCCTGCACAATAGGGTAACAGTTTTTCGTGTTTAATAAAAAAATAACGTGTTTATAAAAAATAAGATTAGCAATATTGGAGATCTGCCAATATTGCTTTTTGACGATACTGATAGGATAAGAATTAATATGAAGGTAAACTATACAAAACCTATTAACACAAGTAAGCTACCGAGTTTGATAGGATAAACGGAAGGGATAAGAAAGACATATCTTACTCAATTACCGAAAAAAAAAAACAGCACACAAGCTGTTTAAGACATCTTAAAGAGAAGGAAATTTCCAATAAAATACTCTTGTCTCCTGGATCTCTATCTACATTATTTATAATTTTAATTTAACGCTGAAAATAGGTCTTTTGCGACCGCTACCTAATAAGCGTGCCGCCTCTAAACAGGGTACATCGTATTAATTTTTTTTATATTATTAAATATAAATTTTAAAATTATGGTGTATTATTAAAAAAAATTTTAAGTTTGTTGCAAAATAATTCTTGTAAAATAATTTTTAAGTTTGTTTTTTAAAAAGTTAAGCATTTGTTATAACATCGTTACAATTTTTTTCCGAAACCCTGGTAAAATATCTAATCGACTTAAAAAAAGTGATCTTGTTATCCTATTTTTGAGAAATAAACGATTTGATTTTATTTATTACTAGCTGAGCGCGCAACTTGGTACGTGTGGTATTCGGTATATCGTCTAACTTTTTTGTTTGTAAACCGATTGGAATGAAACAAACACTAAATGTTACGGGAAGCTTGCCATAATACATCAGTGAAAACAGAATTCAAATCGGTTAAGCCGTTTCTGAGATTAACGCGAACATTCGCACAGACAAAAATTCTAAGAACTTTTTTTTGTAACATAAGAACAACGTGTATAAATTGTATGCTTAGTGAGAAAGTGGAGATACGTTAATATATACTTAATAAGGTTACATCTTTAAAAAATTTAAAAGTTGTTTATTTTATTTATTATATATTTTTTAAGTTAACAAAAAATGAATGATCCAAGAAAATTGTTAAATAATTGTGCTATTGCACAACATTATTGCGTTTTCGCATCTAAAAACATTTTACGTAATTTGTTTATAAACAATTAAAAGAGAGCTTTTTTAAGTTTAGGGCGCACATGGACTTAAAAAAGCTTGAATACCTTATACGTCATAAAAGTCTTTTATAAGACAGACTTTTTCTATAATTGTTTATACTTTTTCTAATAAACAAAAAATTAAGTAAGTACTTAAACGTATAAAACTTAGAACATATTTCAATTAACTTACGTAATTAAAATGTGAGTTGACGGATGCAAAAATGTACCTACTTATATGTATTAGCCACCAGATTAATTTATGCCACGCGATAACACTATTTATTGTATTGTGTTCGATTAATTTCTAGTGAGGTAATGTAGTGATCGTTTGATAAGCCCGGGCTTTTACTGCTTCGTTTTAGTTTTATATTTATCCCGGCACAACCGCTTTACAGGTCTTTTCTAAAATCGAATTACTGTAGTTTGCATTACTGGCGGCAGTAACCAACGCAGTACAATAGTAAAATGTCTAGGCACTGTAAAGTCAAGTAATTACCATCAATTTCCTCGCATTTTGCGTGATAATATGTTGTACGTTTAGCTGACATCCCAGTAGTGTGTCTCTTATAACAAACAAAAAAATCCTACTACTATATAATGTCAAAATAGACAAATACTGCATGAAACGAAATGCAAGAATGCACAACCACCTTAAAAAAAAATGAGCCATCACGGGACGCCTGGTAGATGTGAAACATCGAGTGAAATAAAATGATGACTTTATTTATTTATTTATTTTTTGTTTATTTTTTTATTGAATAAAAAAAAAATTATTTCAAGTTGCAACAACCACCAACAACCACAATAACAACAACAATCACCACGGCAGGCGTCGCCACATTGCCTTATAGACTGTATATGTACATATATATACCATCGTATAGCGTGGTGACGCGTCGCCACGCTATCAATCAGTTTCACCCGCGCCTATAATGTTTCACATCAAAAATTGCTGAAAGGATGGAAATACGAGACATCGTCGGTATGTATAGAAAGTAGAAATCAATAAAATGTGTAGTTAATTTTTCTATATTGCAACATATTCAGCAAATTAATAAATATAACAAAGAAATATGTCTGTAGCAATACAGACACATTTTTATTAACACAAAAAATATTTCTTTCTTTTACGTCTCTAACAGTTTTTATTGACTCTCCTTCAGAAATCCGATTAAATAGAGTTATGTAGTGTAATAATTGTCCTTTTTTAATATCTTTACATATGATAAAATCGTAAACGAACCGCGTATGTACAATAAATATTAAAAAAAAAAAATTATAAAAGTTGTACCTACTTATGTTACCGAGGTCATTTTTTGTCTATTTGTCTGTGCGTTTGTGCACGCTAATCTCAGAAACGACTTAACCGATTTGAATGTGGTTTTCACTGATTTATTATAGCAAGCTTCCAGTAACATTTAGTGTACGTTTCATTCTAATCGGTTTATAAACAAAAAAGTTATGTAAAAAAGAAATCACGTCCACATTTTTTCCATAAAAATGCAATAAAATAACCCTTCAGTTGAATTGGCTGAAACTTTAGTTAACTATATATTATCATCTGTAAAAAGTTTATATAAAGTTAAAAAGTCAGATTAGGTGATCTTACTTCCAATGTAAGTTGACCTCAGATCTATATGATAGTCATATTAAGTAGGGTTCAGCTTAGGCTGGAGAAATTTCACATAATGATAAAATCGTTGTTTGCCTATTATGCGTTGGTGCACGTTAATCCCAGAAACGGCTTAACCAATTTGAATGCGGTTTTCACTGATAGTATTATAGCAAGCTTCTCGTAACATTTAGTGTTTATATCATCCTAATTTATTTACAAACGAAAAACTTATGTAAATTTAAAAATCACTTCCAACATTTTTTGTGATAAAAATACAATAAAATATCTCTTCGGTTGAATTGGCTGAATATTTATAATCTGTAAAACGATAATGATTGAAAGTTTATATTAAGTTAAAAATGGACAGTTTAGGTGATTTTGAGTTGTCCAATGTAAGTTGACCTCAGATCTACATGATCAGTCATTAAATAGGGTTCAGCTTACGGTGAGACTTTTATCTTTCTATATATAAAAATGAATCCCTATTTCCCTTGGTCACGGCATCACGCGTGAACGGGTAGACCAATTTTAATTCAGTTTTCACTAATGGAAAGAGGGATAAACGGGGAATATTCTTATATACAAAAATTGCATCCCGAGCGAAGCCGGGGGCGGGTCGCTAGTTTATAATAAAATCGTTGTTTGTCTATTATGCCTTTGTGCACGCTAATCTCAGAAACGACTTAACCGATTTTCATGTGGTTTCCACTGATGTATTTTAGCAAGTTTCCGTTAATATTTAGTCTTCAATATTTTTAATGAATGTCACCTCTGAAGTAGAGCCGGCTCTGCCCAGCGTATGTTAGAAATATATAAATAGGAAAAACGCAATGTCATGAAGATAGTTCTTATTGCAAGTAAAGACACATTGTTCTTTGCTTAACATCCTATAACATTGTTGAGGGATGAACACGAATCAGCCGGCACAACGATTGGAAAATGGATATCATTGTTCGCCAGACACAACAATTGGAAAATGATATTACCTTCATTCCTAGCTTATTGGCTTACTGCTCAGCTTACTTATTCTACTTTTCTAAGTATAAATAGTCTAGATACCAAATCCCTCTTTAATACCTAACCATCGGTTGAAAGAATCGCATCCGAATTGATTCCGGATTGCTAAGTTCTATCTTTAAATCTTCTGGGAAAGGGTATACTGAAC
Source organism: Bembecia ichneumoniformis (assembly GCA_910589475.2). Lineage (NCBI taxonomy): Eukaryota > Metazoa > Arthropoda > Insecta > Lepidoptera > Sesiidae > Bembecia > Bembecia ichneumoniformis. The sequence continues at coordinate 2,590,819 of OU342530.1, read as the reverse complement.
GTACAATCTTTAGTTTATATGTATTTTATTATGAACTAGCTGTTGAATTAGACTTCGTCCGCGTCTCTTTATAAAATATTATTCGTGAAAAACGGTAATTTTGTAAGGAGTTTAAAGAGGGGATATGGGGGAGTGTGCGTAGCCTATGTTTACAATCTAAAAATTTCTCTTCGAGCTTGAAAATTTGCAGTGGCTTGGGTTACTGGTACCAATACTTGCGTTGCATAGAATTCGAGTCAGCTGTTTTTATATATGTGACTAACAGTTTTGTACGTTCGGTTAATTTTCAAGTTGTAATATTTTAATTAAGCATTAAACTGAAGCAACATTTGAAAGCAGATTTAAAATTATGTTAGGATGTGAGTATTAAGTTAATCACTTTAACTACACAATGACGAAACGTTCTAATCCGTTTTAAATTGTTTATATACATACTAGCTGTTACACGCGACTTCGTCCGAGTCTCTTTACAGAATGTAGGTGAAAGAATTTTTAAAATCGGTCCAGTAGTCTTTGAGTTTATTCATTACAAACGTACATACAAATCTTTTCTCTTTATAATATTAATATAGACATAGATAATGACGTTTGCTCCAAGGATAATACCTGCCAAGGATTTTTATGCAGGTCTGTCATAATTCACTTTTAAATTTAAAACCTACTGAGTTAAAACAACACAAGCTTCACTTACTTAACATTATGTTGATAATGCGTATTTTGTAAGCTGATATATCTGAAATCAAACACTTATTGAAATACTACTCTAATAAATCAATGAAAACAGCTATAATAATGACAGGATTTAATAGTGTCAGCAATAACGACTGCCTTACAAAAGACCACCGCGAAGTAATAACACACATGATGTTAAATTTCTGTGAGCGAGTGAGTTGGCTTATGATCTCTTATGATCTCTTATCATTTATATGACTAAGGTTAGCAGCACACTTACAACCCTATTGCTGGATTAGTAGGAGATGGTAACAACCATCACCATCATACATAATTTGATGTTAAAATTTGTAACAATACAAAGATGATCGTATAGCGCAGGCCACATAGCGAAGCTTCGCTCGTTTCGCTTCGCTCATCTGGGCTAAGAGAAGCTAAGCGAAGTTAGTTTACTCTGGAAACGAGTAATGTAATAAAATAATGGGTTTTCATGCCTTATTCGTGGCGGTTCGCTTTGCTTCACCATCGTCGGGTTCACCAGCTTACAAGTCAGATCACTAGCTTCGTTTAGCTCTGAAGTGTCAATCCAATTTATATAAAGACGCGGTAGCAATATGCTTCAAGCAACACCTCAAAAAGCTCTAGCTATAAAAAAAGCTCAGCGTGAATTTTCAGGACTACCGGCGGCTTCATGTTTTCATAAAATTTAATATCTAATTTATACTTACTTTACTAATTTTATAAAGCTGAAGAGTTTGTTTGTTTGTTTGAACGCGCTAATCTCAGGAACTACTGGTTCGAATTGAAAAATTCTTTTTGTTTTGAATAGTCCATTTATCGAGGAAGGCTATAGGGTATATAACAACACGCTACGATAAATAGTATTATATATAAACAATGTCCAGTACCGCGCGCCCCATGCGCAGCCGTCGTTATGGGCCGCAGCGAAGCGAGGCCGAGTTCAGCTAGTAATGAATAAAACAATTTTAATTCAACCGATTTTAATTCGGTTTTCGCTAATGGAAAGAGGGATAAACGGGGAATGTTTTAGGGTATATAAAAATTGCACGCCGGGCGAAGCCGGGGGCGGGGGGCGGGTCGCTAGTTAATAATATTAATAAATAAGCAAAAGTTTAAAGAACCATAAGTAGGTATTGGGAGCATTTTTTGAAATTCATTATGATAGACGAAGCACGCGTCTTACTGAATACCTACATTGTTGTAATAACAAGCAGAATTGGAGCGAATGCATTAGATTCTTAAATGCATAAGTGTCTATTATATTGAATTATTCATTCTAAAACACGTCTCGACATCGAGCTATATTATAATTTTATATTAAACAAAGTAGGGTGCCTTTGTGAGTTTTATGGGCGACACTAGCGACCATTAATATTTATTACCATCTTTTCGGTGTTCTGTGAGAATACTAAATTTCAAAATCGTAGACTACGCTTTGCTCACAAAGCTCCGATTCTATTGATTAAACTACTCGATAAACTCTAAACTTTTAAAGAATGGTAGGAAAGCACTTTGTCCCTTTAGAGAAGACCTCCATGAAATAAAAGCAAGTGTGCTTAAGGAGTTGTTTAGCATGTTCTCATCTTATCCAAATTACCACTTGTCATATTTTGATGGCGAAATTGAAGATAATCAAATTCAAACATTCAATGTTCCTTGCACCCTGCGTGATTGGTTGCGCCTAACCTGGTGTCGCACAGGTATATAGACGACGTCCTATCTAAAAGTGTATCAGTTCGCTTACATTAAAAGAAAATGGATTAAATATATATTCCAGAGAGTTAGTAACTAACTTTTCAGACTTATGAGGTTCCAGAAAATCGTAGTGACATGCTAAACGTCCGAAGTTCCAGTAAAAAAGCAGATTTTTAAAACGGACTTTTAGGGATATTTTACATTGTATGAAATTTTGGAGATTGACTGTGAAATACTGTTATTTAAGTTAATTTTTATTTTTGAAAATTGGAATTTATTGCAATAATAGAATTAATAGTTACTAGATACTAATTCATTATTGCTTCATAATGTTAAAGTATTACATAAAAAAAAGCTATTTAAGACCAAAGTTACGAGTAAAACTCCTACAACGAATAAAATATTTAAGTAATTATTATTTGTGTATTTTGATTCTAATTTGTATCCCTATCCGCGGATATAAAATTTTGTATCCCTATCCATGTAATTTAATGTTTTGATTTGAAAAATAAAGTAAAAGTAAGTATAAAGTAAAATAAGGTCCTTTCAGTCGTCCAAATGTATTAAATTCTCTGAAATACTCGTATAGCAATTCTATGAGATTTTAAATACTTACATTTTGACTGTTGCATAATATTTTCTACTTTGTTCATAGAGGAACGGAAGCGAAAAGAAGGCATCGGTATGTTTTTATTTTATTTTTTTAAATTTCCATATTATGTAGTTTGATTAAAAGAAATTACACGAAGTTCATGCAGTTACACACGAGTGTTGGGAAGCCTACTCTGACGACACATATAATTACATCGCAACAAAGTCGGATCTTGAAAGCGCTTTTTTAATTACATTTATGCTGCATACTCAACCATACGTTGGTTTCCTTTAAATCAACTATTTTCAGTAGAAAAAACTTCATTGGTTTAGCTCGTCACAGGAGGGGCTACATCAACGCTGGCTTATCTAAATGGAATTAATAAAATTTCGACGAGCCCGTTGGATGAGTGGTTAGGGTGCTTGCCTTAACTCTCTGTTCTAGGGTTTCCGGGTTCGATTCCCGGCAGGGTCAACTTTGAAAAGTCAACTTTTCAAATTTGGCTCTGGTCTAGATCTGGAAAGTAGTGGCAGGGCACAATGCGTTTCGCAGTCATTTGGACAGCCCGTCTGGCGGCAGTAACCACCCCCTTACAGAAGACCACCGTGAAATAACAGCACGTGTGAATAACAACATAATAACAACAGTGTTTCGGTGAGTGAGTAAGGGATGCCAGAGCCCATTTCCCTGTCCACTCCTAATCCCTTATCCTTAATCCTACTGCAGTTGGCAGCGCACTTGCAGCAGTTTAGGCGTTGCTTGTGTTATAGGCGAAGATAGCTACCTACCATCAAGTGGACCGTCAGCCTGTCTGCCGACCTTAACATAAAAAATATATATATTAAGTTAGGTTAATAGTCAGGTAATATTAAGTTACTTTGATAAATTTATTTCCAATCTGTGTAATTTGCTAGTTTCATGTTTAATTATATTAGTTTTTTTTAAGTTTCCTATCTACTTTTCAATATATGAACTACTACTAGCTTTCGTCCGCGACTTCGCTCCCCTTTTTCTTAAACGTAGTAAAATAATAAAAATCAACGCCTTATACAAATATTCTGCCGCCTTATACAAATGTTCGTGTATTTTTGCCGGGCGATGAATTTTTTATATTTTTTGATGATCCCTCGGGAACAGTGCTTTTGTCTGGATGAAAGGTACCCTATTTCCTTTTCTGTATTCCCGGCAACGTGTATGGAAAATTTCACGATGATTGGTTGTGTAGATAAGGCGCGAAAGCGAAACGAGCAAAGCTTTAACTTTCGTATTTATATAGGTAAAATATTAGTTTGGTTGAAGAAAATATCCGTAAGTTGATAAAGCCTAGTTTGATTTGGTAGAATTATGTCCAGAGATAGCATGAACTCTGAAGTAATGTACAAATAGAAGACTTCACGCTAGCGATGGCACGACCATCAATGGATTGGGATTCGAACGTGCGTTCACCACCTCGGAAATGTTGTGAATGAAAGAAAGAAACCTTCTTTTATTCCTCTAATACAATATGTGAACAATTCAAACAATATAGAACAAACAACAAAATAATAATTACAAGCAAACAAATATATAGACAAGTAACCAGAGGAAAAGGAACCCTGGCTCAGTATACAGCTGCTGTGGTGCAGACCATTGATGTTCTGCCCGGGACCAGATATTCAAAAAGAAAAAAAAAATTAACATTTACGCGGGACAATTCACAACACGATTGTACAATCAATGGCTGAGATCATAGCAATTTTCTTAAAAACTACTGAAGGATTTCACCAACAGCCATATAGTTGTCTATATGGCAAATTCATTGTAAATATGTAATAGCACACGAGAATGTACAAGAAATGGACCGGCCGCCCCCGTAAACTGTCTCCACCCGTCCCCGTGAATCAAAGCGTTCGAAGTCGTTTCTTAAAACATCCCAGAGATGTAAGTAACACATGGTAACATCTAGGTTGTAGTTATCGCCCAATTTGAGTGTCCAAATCATGAGTAAACAAAACAATTTATCATTTGTTCGCATATTAAAATATATAGAACAATACTGAAGCAATTGTTCATAGGCCATAAAGATAAAGTTAATTAGGTTCGCAACAGCGTGATTCACACGCGGTCGTTCCTTTAGTGAATAAGCTTGTTGTATGACCTAACCATTTTACGAGGGTGACTAGCAAATCTAGCTAAATCTACAACTTATATAGACGGTACTTCTGTAATTACGCCATATAAATGTTAGAAATTAGACGTTTGAAAATTATGCATATTCTATACAAAAAGCATTTAAGATATGTAACCAAGTGGAACAATAATGAATAGTTAAAATTATTTTTTTAAGGCTACGTACACGTACAATTTTTTTTTTATTTATTATCAAAACCTTATAAAAATCTTAAAAGCCTTAAGGCTCCGGTCTCGCTTTGCGATTCTACCTTAGCAAACAGAACTAAGCGCACTTTCACGCGTCTTTTTTGTTATGAATTGCAATTATTAAAAAGTACATTAAAAACATTTTTTGTATTTTTTTAAATTAATTTATTAAAAAATAGGTCATTACTAAGTGGTTTTAAGAGCGACTGCATTAAAAAAATTTTTCAACAGAAAAATATATGTATTTGCAGTGGTAAAATTCATGAAACTACAACTTTTTAAACCTCTTTAAATAAGAAAACTAAAGCGTTTATCAAAAAAGTAACCAGTTTAGATTATTGCTAACGATATGAGAATAAATGTAAACTGAATATATTTCGTATTTTTGTTATAATTTTTACGTGGCATGTGCTTGAATGAGACCTTCAACGCGTTCAACGTAAATAGAGGCATTTTTAACGCCCAATAGAGCTATTAAAATGTGCATCAAAATAAAATTAAAAAAGTGTTTTTGAAATTTCAAATCCATCACTTTCAATAAATGTAAAATATATTTCATTTATTCTTTTTTTAGTAACTGTAAAAAAACATTTATTTTCTGTAAATTATGCAAGAACACTAATTTTTAGGAGACTCGAGCCTTAAGTTTAAAAGCATTTCTTAATTGTTTAGAAATCGTAATAGAACAAATTAATTGCACAAAACACATTTTAGGTTATTCAGTTCAAGGATAATAATTTTTTTGGCCTCTTACCCCTCACTATATGTATACAATATAACAAAAAAGTTTCCATTAAAAAGTAGGTCACGGACGCTATGCGGAATGGATTCGTACAGGGGTGGCTTAATAGAGAAGGGATAGATCGTGCATATTTAGCGATGTTGTACGGAGTAAGTATACGTAGGCATAACCAGCCCGCTCTGATTAATGACCATCCGTCACTTTCAATGAAGAAGTCAATAGTAAAATTATCTTTTAAAGCATAAAAACATACTTCAGTCTTTACAGTAGGTAATCGCGAATATTGTTAGTAACAAAACACGTACATTTATTTATTATAGGTATATTTTGAAATGCTATCCCGAGGCCTCGCTCGCCTGCACTCCCAATATGCTATATAGGCTGTAATAGCATATTGGGAGTGCAACAACCCCTTTAAAATTTATATTGAAACGTATTGTTTCAAAATAAATTACTATTAAATTCACAAAAATCGTTACCTCTCATTATACAAATTAATTTTTCCAAAATTCATGATCACTTCAGGTGATTTCATTTTAATTTCTTTATAATATAGATGTATAGATAATATCGATATACGTAACACATATTATTTATATTTTTGCCTTAATGCTCTGTTCTAGCGTTCCCGGGTTCGATTCCCGGCAGGGTCAACTTTGAAAAATCAACATTTCAAATTTGGCTCTGGTCTGGATTTGGAAAGTAGTGGCAGGGCACACTGTGTTTCGCAGTCATTTGGGCAGCCCGTCTGGCGGCAGTAACCACCCTCTTACAGAAGACCACCGTGAAATAACAGCACGTGCGCTGTTGTGTTTCGGTGAGTGAGTAAGGCATGCCAGAGCCCATATCCCTATCCACTTCTAATCCCTTATCCTTAATCCTACTGCAGTCGGCAGCGCACTGGCAGAAGTTTAGGCGTTGCTTGTTTTATAGGCGACGGTAGCCCCCTACCATCAAGTAGACTGTCAGCCTGTCTGCCGACCTTAACATTAAAAAAAAATGAGAAACTCAAATTCGTTATTTGATTTCTTCATATTTTTGAAGAAAACGATTTATTTATTATAATCAAAAAGATTTATTTCAAGACTGAAGTAATTATCAGTAGAAATAAAAAAAGCATAAGAGTATATTATAGGAATACATTATTTCATTGGGATTTCATTTTAGTAATTTGCGAAAGGAAGTAGGGGCCTTACAACAGGATGCAGTAGCTTCACAATACACAATCAAAAAAAGTCTTAGTTATTGAATTTTGGAATTATTGAAATTCTTTTCGCGTCTTTACAATTTATTCAAAACCTAGTAAGTTAAGTAAATGGCAAAATAGTAATGACTCATCTTTAATTTAACGCTAAAACAGTAAAATCTAAAGTAATATTTAATATCGAACGCCAGATTTCATTATAATAATTAATATTTTATTTAACCGTGAAATTAAAAATATATTGATGTAAAAAATTCACGCTTCTTGCTTCGCTTAATTTTAGATTAACTTTTTTACGAGTAGTTTTTTTGCATTTAATTTTATTATTAGACAATATTTATGAATATGTTTATAAGTAAAAAAGGTTCGAATAAAATTCTGTGCTTCCAAGTAATATAATATGTTTATTAATATTTAAACTTTCCTAATATTAGGAAGCTTACAAAATATATCTTGATGTCTGTAGATATATGTATCGAAAAAATTGTACTGATCAATTTGCGCATATACCTACTGACTTTCAGCAGTATGATTAAAAGAAAAAAACGTACATGTATATCTCGTCGTTTAATGTCCGATTCAAAGAGAGAACGGATTTTATAATCGAGCGCAAGGTAACCTCTTATTGTTATGATATTTGTATTTCTTAAGACAAAATAATAAGCAACTAATATTTCTGAGACCACATTGAACCGTTGTCACCAGACCAAATGAAATGATCGAAATCAACAATTCAACACAGCATTCTCAAATTGGAATTTAAATTCATGTCAACAGCGATCGTCGAACTAGACATGTTACTTGACTTTTTGACTTGATTTTCAGTAGTAAATGTGATAATTCGATTTAAAGTCCACTATTTGTTTAGCTTCTAGTTTGTTCTCTGACACTTGGTAGTTTATTGTTACATCGAACAACAGGGTTGCCAGTTATGATTCGAAATAACTACTGACTGATCAATAAGCTCATTCCCTTACAATAGGAGGTGATATTGTTAAATTAAACTCGGTTATCTATATGATATTTCATCATTTGAAAACTTTAAGTATATTTTAATCTTTCGGTTTCGGCACTTTGAACGGCTCGCGCATTAAAAAATACACTTGTTATCTATATGGCCTTTCACAATTTGTTAATTAAACAACGGCTAATTCTTTTTAATGTTAATAATTAAGCCAAAGTACACTATGTTATCTTAACCGTTTAACTAGATCAGCGTTTCGTTTTTAAATAAACATTTTAAAGGATTTAATCGCCCAACTTGCTTGTACCTTTTTACAACGCTTAAGTGTCCGAAATGTGGGCAATTTTTCTATAGAATACCTACGTTATAAATATTTCGATTTATGAAATTATTATGGTTGCATTATGATTAATGTTTTTTTTTACATAATAATATTTCCAGTATTAAATTACACAAAGCGAGAAACTGCAGGAGTTTCATATAAAAAACTATTACCCACAAATATATTCGAGTTCGTCAATTTTAATAATATTTAGCAAGGTACACATTGCGTTCCGCAGTCGCAGCCGTAGTCGTCTGGTGGCAGTAACCATCGTGGCAGACCAATGCGAAATAACAGCACTTCTGCTGTTATTACTGTGGTATTTTTATATGTGAATAAGTGATACATAAGTCTGTAGCCTTATCTGTTTATCCTACACTTTCATTTGCTATGATGTTGTGATCATAGCATTGTGATTTTAGACTACGCGACGATGGCCATCTACCATCAAGAAGACCGTCGCTCGGCCGCCTGCCTTAAAAAAGTGTAAAAAAAAATCAAATTTTTTTAAATATAAATACATTTTATGAATGTTAATTATATAATAAATAATATTAACTAAATCGTCAGCCTTAATATGTGAACTTCTTAAGGGTTAAAATTTTTGAGTAATTAAGCGGTCAAAACGGAGATCTAAATAGATGCTACAAGTCATATGTCTCATTAAGACGCGGTTTCACGGTGGTTTCACGATACTCTGTTGGTTATTTGCTGAATCAGGCATTACTTAATTAACATTGTAGGATTAAAATTAACATTGGTACTAACATCTCTGTTAATTTTGTATGTCCTACGACGAAAATTTAACAAGAGCATTTGTAAATCGAGCATTGTGAGTGAATGACTCGCAAACAATTCACTTCTATTTTAAAACGACCAAATGAAGAAGTCATTATTTGTAATGTCTTTATTCTGGACACAAGCATCTCTTCTCGTAAGTCGTATAATAAATTCTGTTTGGTAACGCAACTGATTTAAAACACATTTTAACAATTTGAATTCAACAGAAATTTTGTTATATTTCGTTTTGCTGGTTGAAACTTGAAATGTCAAATAATTGATTTTACCTATTTGAATATTTTTTATGTACAATCCTAACCTAAAACCTTGTGTAAAAATAATAATTAGTAGTGATTTCAAAATAATGTAATAAAATCACTAATAACTGTGGTAATTTGTTGTAAAAATACTTTTTTTTTTTCATATTTTGTTAATTTTGATAGGAAGTCCTCTTGTGTGTTATTTACATTTATTTTAAAATTTATCAATGTCCAAAAAACAACACAGACCAAATTTTTCATCAAAGGAAAAGGAAATCTTAATACAATTGATTACTAAATATATTATATAAAATAAAAAATCTTATGCTGTAAAATTTCAAATAAAAATTAGAGATGATATCTATATTTTGTAAAAGATCTACATGATCGAGTATAAAATTATATTCGGCGTCCATTTTGACTACTATTGTATGCTGTAGACTGACAGAACTAACGTCAAGCAGGACCAACCCTCTTGTTACAAATTTAACGGACCTCTAGAGCAGCTGTTAAAATTTAACACCTGATTAGGGCATTTAACATTTTTTAGAGCGTGGTAGGACACTCACAAACTGTAACAGTCTGTTAAATGACTTAACAGCGCTGTCAACTAACTAACGGAGTATGGTGAAATTAGACCTTAAGGACATTAAGACAGACATTGAAGGAGCCATCTAGTTCAATAACGCTAAACTAATTATTAAATTAAAGAAGAGCCATCTAGTTCCGAACCGAACCTAAACTTATTGACTTTACATAAGAAGCGTTTTGAAGTTTATAAGTGGCAATATCCAAACGTCTTTATAAATTTATATATTAGTAAGACAAAATACTTCGCGACATGTCAAAATTAAATATTGAAACTAGAAGAGAAAAATGACACCCTAAAAAAGCGTCAAAAGGTGTCAGTTCTTTTGAATTAAGTTACTTATAATGTTTGTATGTTGATTCCCGTGAGCGCTTGTGTAAATAGGGCTTTATAATGAAGTGTGCCTTGACAATGAAAACAAATTTAAATAGATCTGGTTTTGAAGACGTGCCACAGCCTTAATTTTTTCAATATTCAGCGGGAAAGTTTGCTTCAAAGAAAATTTTTATTTTAATATACTTATTTGTGTAAGTAAATTTGTTCGAAACGACCCATAGACATTTACAGAGCCCTCTTGAAGCGTATTTCTTTTACATAATTATGTGATATTTCATTAGGACTCGGTGGGCACGCAGATTTCTTTGAGGTTTTCGATGTGAAGAAAATATTATAATTTTTTTATGGTGATATATTTTTTTTGTTTGTATCATATACTAATTTTCGTCCCCTACGATTGGACCCGCTTACGGGTTAAAAGCTGTAATTGGTAATACGAGTACGGTTGTTTTAATATGTTTTTTCAAACTTATTTTTTATTATAAATTATTAACAACACCAAAGCCCCATTGTTCAAGCTTTCTTTCTTTTACTACGGGCGTCTATATATGGACTTTCGACAAAAATTACTTAGTAATTTTCCGTTTCTTTCCAATATTGGCAAATAGATTTTGGAAAAAACCGAAATTTTAAAAAACTTTAGTTGTGATTTTCGAAAATTTATAAATAAATATTTTGAAATAGCTGTGACAAATAGCCGCGGTCACTTCTACATAACATATAAGTATATGTACATAATAAAGATCAAATAAAGATTGGTTTGTTTAAACATGAGATAATATTTGCGTTTTTAGTATTTAATCTTATATAGATAACAAGTTTTTGCGTTTCCCCGCCTCATAGTCAACAACCAATTGAAATAAAGTTTATAGCATTTATTTATCTGTTAAAAACGACACTCCGCGTTCACTTAGGTATGTATGTAAAGGTTCACACTAATCGCATGAAATTAAATTGTATAGTAAATTAAGTATGGTAACATTAGCAGCAGCTCTGAATGATATAACTGGATTTTATAATTAACTAAGTTATATATGGCAGTAACTAACAACCCATTATAGTAACCACCATTAAATAACAGCATGGGAGCTGCTATGTTTCCATGAATGAGTAAAGAATTCCCCATCTCCAACTTATCCCTCATGCTTTATCCTATTTCAATTCCGATTGCGACAAGCGATCACATGTTAGAAATAATATTTTATAAACTAGCTAGTGTCTGTTCTTTTCTCCAAGCTTTCACTTAGCATAACCACGCTAATTAAATAATTTAAAAAAGAATCTTCATAGATTTCGATGTGAAAAGGTAATATTTACTCGTCAAAGTGAATGAGATGTAGTTATTCAAACTTTTTGTAACCTACGTTTTTTTGTTTTGCTAAAATATGAACATTTTGTGGGCTCCATATTTGTGAGTACGCCATATACGTTGTGCCAAATAGGAAAATATTGTTTTCCCAAGAACGTTATACACAATATTTCCAGTTACTTCTTGACCAATTGTTATAAAAGAAGTACATTAAATTTGATTAATATAAAGAAAGTACATTAAAACAATTTAAATCAGCCCTATCCTACCTAAAGTAACCCATGTTCTTCTTCGAGATCCCATCCATCTTTCATCAAAATTGCTTCAGCGTTTTAGGTGTGACAACGAATTAGACAGACAAACTTTCTGTTCTATTTTATATTATTTAGTTGTATTGTACAAGTAGCGATATCCTAGTGGGATGAACACTGGGTTACAACTTACACTGAGGCGCGTTCTGTACCCAGCAGTGGTGTTTATGTGATAAATAATTGGGATGCTAATCGAAAACATTATCTCCATAGAAAGACATTGTGGTGGACAGACTCTTTTCCGAAATCCCAGCAAAATAATGATATCCCTGAAGGTTACAGAACAAATACGTAATTAGTTCTCAAAAGTTTGTACATGCAGTAAGCAGAGTGTAAAAAGTCAGTGACATTAACATGCTTTTGAGGTGCCGCGTTTCAAGAAAACATTTTGTCGTTTTTGAAGACGGCTAATTTGACTTTCGTACACGAGTTTAATGTAAATATTGGCACTTGAATGAGCGCGTGCGCTCAGAGAAACTCACAACTTCATGTGCTGGTTGATACAAACAAAAGATACGGAGTTCAAAAGTAAGCCGAATCATAAGCATTCATTGCTAAATGTTTTACTATTGCAGCATTGGGCAGCTTGTTTTTTTAACTAGTTTGCGTAAGCTGCTTCGCTCGCATTTAGTAGTTAGTTATAATTAACGTGGTATGGTCTCATCAAATTTCATCAAATCAGTAAAAATCGAAGAGTTACTGTTCTATTAATAACCTGCCTAAAATCTCTTGATCTCTGTGTGAGTGTGTGCGCTATATTATGTTCTGCTCCCCTTACATACTATATTTAATTACCACGGCTGCAAGGAGTGGTTGCATGAATTATAGTAAAAATTATATGTCTTCGGTCAGATTTTTTTTGAGATTTAAAACGTCTCAAAATGTGTATGCGCGGCCTTTGGGTTTAAGAAACCTAACAAAGCTGTTTCGTCGGTTTACTATTTACTAATTAGTTGAACTTTAAATATTACTCTCGTGAAAACGGACGGACTTCTATCAATGTGAGGTCGAATTCCAGAAGGTTTATTTTCATTTCCGTAATGAAAATGTAATTACGAGACTAAGGGTTAAGAGGGTGATGAAATGGTGTCCAAGAGGTAAAAGCGTGGAACACATTGCACTGAATGACCCCAAAAAGTGGTAAAAACCGGAAGTGTCCTGAACAATCAAGGTACCTCTTCCAGAAAGAGAAAACAATCTGCCTCTTTCAGAGAGAGAGACCTAAACAATCTCCTTCTAGAAAAAGAGAGAATCTTACATTCGTGTAATAAAATATACTCTTATGTTTGTAAGTTTGTGATTAATTTCAATTAATTAGAAAAAAAAGACAGATTTTTACTTTGTCTTTTAACCTAAGAGTATACAGATCCCTGCTCACTTGAACTTCTGGTGTTGTTGAGCGACGCGACGGTACAACTGAGGCTCTAGTATGAGTTTACGATACTACACCAATACTACACTCGCTAGCGAGAACGTAAAACTTTTGTATGGAAAATCGTGAACTGTCAATGTCAAATTGTCAATTTTCCATATAAATGTTTTACGCTCTCGCTAGCGAGTGTAGTATCGTAAACTCATGCTAGAGCCACTGGAGTGATCTAGTCTACCTGCCACTCAAAATACTAAAGAAACATTCAAACATAACATCTTATGCACAAAAATTGTCAATTCAGAAACAGTTACTAACAATAATTATTATAATTGTTTTAATGATTACAATTAAAACAATTACGCCCCGATGGGTTCGTTCTGAAGCCGCCGGAATGTCGGGAAGGTTGTCGTTGCATACCTATTTATTCTTTAATTTCTTTTATTTAACCGTAAGATATTTTTAATGTTTCCAACCGTCATTATTGTCCAGCGGCATTAACAAGCATTAAATACGATTTTAATTAAATTAATCAAGAAAATTAGGCTTGTGTGTTCGTAAGCGTTACGTACCGTCTATATGTTTCGTTACATAAAACGAACGTGATGTCACTTTTGGTCCGACCATAGCTGTTTTAATAATAACTAAACTATTTTGATTAAATATACTTAAAAGAAAAGGAGTTGGTTATTGGTTAGAAATAGAAACAAAACTTTACAAGCGCAGACAGGGGATTAAATCTAACTGTTTATAATGTTATATATGGGGATAGGGATTTGAGATATATATATAAATCAAATAAAACTATTTACTAATTATATCTATTATCTATTATCAATCTTACCAGCAATATACTTCATAATAAATTAATGACCAATTATAATCTCACATTACATTTCAAACTGTAGTTAATATATAAAATTTTAATGGATATTAAAAAATAAATAAATTATAAATTAGAAGATTTTAATTAAATATGTATAGTGTCAAAAGTGTGTATTTTTAGGGTTCCGTACTTCTGAATAAAAAAAACGGAACTCTTATAGGATCACTCGTATGTCCGTCTGTCCGACCATCTCCGAAACTACTGAACCTAAAATTTTGAAAAAAAAAAAATACAGAAATTAGTTTTCTACTTATAGATTATAGGAAAATCTATAAGAAGTCCGTGATATTAAAATAACACGGTAAATCACTCAATATTGTGCGGATAGGTAACATCGTACGGAACCCTCTTCACGCGAGTTCAACTCGCACTTGTCCCGTTTTTTTATTTACTAACTAGCGACTCGCCCATTACATACAGTCATACACAATCCATTCTTCTCGTTAGTGAAAACCGAAGAAGGAGTAAGCTGACAAACGACGTTCTACAAGGGCGCTGCCTGCAAGGGCTGCTTTAATTATTTGTGGGCTCAAAAGATGAACAAATGGGATGAAAATAAAAATTAGATTACCTAAAATAGAAAAAGCCGCTAGTTTGACAAATGGGGCTAATATGACGTAGGCACTTAATAAGCGCTCTAATGGTGTATGAACACCGTTAATTTTCCAGCGATGCGTCGCAAACTTTCTGGTAGTTATCGCCGTAAACAGTAAGCCTGTGAGGAAAGTAGGGTGCCTCCTTAATCACTTATTAGACAATATTGTTAATTAGTATGTATGTATAAGCGCAGCTTTCTAACAAGCCTTGTTATCCCTATTAGCTTATAGATGACGTCAGCTTATAGATTATAGATGACCACATTCAGTCGTTGGGTGGTATTTTTATAAAAGTTACTTCCTGAAAACCTGACTAAACTCTGCAGCCCCAACCGGGATTCTCACCTGCGTCTGTTTTGTGAGAGTCTGGAATCGTTTGTAATATGTACTGGATCATCACTGCTAAATTTAAGAGAAGAAAAAAAAATGAATTCATTCCGATTATTTAAATCGATTAATATTTGGTATATATCGCGCGGAAAGCGCTTCGCTAATCGATATCGGGACATTTCGATACACTTACTGGTCCCGTGTAATTATTTTGATGATTTTAAATTTCATTATAGAGCCATATTTCGGCGAGTCCAATGCCGACTGATCGGATCGAGGATTAAAATAACTCGTATTCGGTACAAAATTATAATTAAAATATTCCTTATGAATATTTTTAACATTACCAATGTTGAGACGGATACATTTTAAGTATTTTACGTCGCTTACATAAAATTTACATTTAAAATGTTAACACTGTGTCGAATGAGGATACTGAACAGCAGTTTTTAAGTTTTTAACATTTCGCGTCTCTAGATAGGGGACTTGCCCTATTAGTAGCATTCACATGACTTTGTACAATTTAATAAAGGAAATAATAAGTTTAACATAGAGTTTGTGGAATATTAAGATGACCTTATTTTTCATTAGTGTCATTTACCAGAACTGACTCCATACAAATAACATATTTTCGTAAAGACTTAACTCGACGCATCTTTTGTAGAAGTTGTTTTTCGAATATATATACTACGAATTGTTGTTTCTAAAATAACTCTATATTAAGACTAGAAATTAATATTAACGTGAAGACTTAAAAACCAACCTAATAAACTTTATTGTGTTTGTATAAATATTTGGATAAAAAAAATAAAAAAATTGATAATGTCACAATTTTCAAAAGACTTTAGAAGTTTATTTTTTATTTCCTTTTATGTCCTTCCATATTGGTGGTAATCATAAATTTTTAAATTTATGAGGCGAATATATAAAAATAAAATATGCATATGTTAAATTTATGATTTTACATAATTACAAACTTCGCTCAAGAAACAGCGTAAATAATATTTGATAACATTGTTTAAAATAAATAATGGGCTATATCTTTTAAAAACTTATTACGTTTTAAATCCAAATGAAGAAAATAAGAATTGTCGAATAAAATAATATATATCGCAGATTAGACGTGTTTTGTAATTGTTCGTGCGTTTCAGATGAATCTATGTGTTCATGAATAACATTTTGTAGTAGCATTAAAATTTAAAATTACCTTTAGTAGGTGGAATTCCTGCTGAAGCATTTATTTGTGTAACCGACCGTTCATTACGTTTATAAAAATTAGTGAAACATTTTTAATTGATAAAATAGATTAGAAAAAGAGTTCAATTTATCTCGCGGCTAACGGTCACGTTACAATGCGTGTGTTTTTCTGTTATATGCCATTGCAAAATATGCAGCAGGTGTACCGCGGTTAACCTTTATTTTTCTTACCGCTCGTTTTTTGTGATATTGTATAATTATTATAAACGCATGTAATACACACAATATGTTAATATAATTAATTGTATTCTGTCGTGTATTCCAGTCTTTACGGCCATTCTAGAAATAGTTTTTCTTTAAATATACTGTTTAACTCTTTAGAGCGTCGCGTAAATTTGAGGATCCCATACCGTTAGTAATTTTCAATCTTAGTGTTAACGTGAATGGCGATGGATCCCGCAAAATCTGCAAGATTTCCCAAAGAAACTGTTAATTATATTCGATGATATTCGGGATGGTTAGCGAAACACCTAATATTTATAATCTCTTGTGTAGTTTACTACGATAAATTACCGTCGGCGCTGCAACGCCGTCCCGCCCCGTCGGATATGTGCCTAACTGTTAAGTGGATTAGAAAATTTTTGGGATAAACAAGTAAGAAGATAATTTCTTCATAATTCCAGCTCGAGTTACATATAATGCTTGCTGGAACGCTTCCGTATCTAGGATATCCTTAGTTGCATGCCCTTATGTCAACGGCAACAAAGAATGGCGGCAGTAGCAGCCCTGATTGTAACAGTTGAACAAGTCCGTGTGAACGTACGCTTAACCATTCGGTCAAATAGACAATAGGAAAAAAAAAGCGCATACAAATACAATGCACAACGCAGCGTAACTGAATGACATAAAATTAAAAATAATTAAATATAAGTACAAGCGATAATGCATGATCGGGCTCTCGTTAGTTGAATTATTGTGAACAATGACTGAATGCACGTTTTTAATAATCGTGCGCGACTCGGATGGGTAAGGCTTGTGACATAATTAAGTGGTAATAATTATTCGATCACGGTGGTCACCGGTGCGAGACAGTTTGCTGGTTACATACCAGAGGTACGTATTCGCAAACGGATACGACACATTCATCTTTTATTGAGCACTCGCCCCGGGCCTCGCACGTAGTTGAACAAAAATCCTCTCCTAGTGGATGCTTACGTTGTAAAATAAAGCTTAGTTCCAAATTTCAGCTTTCTAGGCTGCGCGTTGATAGTCAGTTAGGACAAACAATTTTATAAGTGTAGATGACGGTTCATTTGACTTCCGTACCTTAGAACAATAAGGACCCCAAGAGAAAATATTTCATTTTTAGATGCATCTTAAGATTTGTGGAATTTTTTATGTTAATTTCGGCAGACAGGGTGACGGTCTGTCTATTGAATTAAGGATGAGGGATTATGAAGGCAAAGGGAAATGGGCATGCCTTACTCGCTCACTCAAATACAACAGCACACATGCTGTTATTTCATGGTGGTATTCTGTAAAGGACGGACTGCCCAAATGAAACGCAATACAAATATGCCCTGCCACTATTAAACTTTATTAACTTAGTTGTAAACAAAGTGTCTATAACATTATCTGGAAGAGAACTGTTCTCTTCTTAGATTTTTTTAACCTTTATATTCTTCTAGACTATCTTCTAAACATCATCTTCAAAGAAGATAGCCGCATTCGTGAAAAGTCAACATCAGTAATATTGTTGGCATTTCACGCGAATGCTTATTCGCAACAATGTTCCTTACACGTTCTTTATACTATACTATCCACCTGCAGTAACATTGAAGCATCGATTTTCAAGTTGCAGGAAATTTTTGTTTATAATTTCTTATCAACTTTATTTGTGAGAATTTTAAATATATCTTTTTATATATATATATATATATATATATATATATATATATATATATATATATATATATATATATATATATATATATATATATATATATATATATATATATATATATGCATGGCTTCTACTTTTACAATAAATGTATGTTATGGTTAGATGGGTTATAGAAAATTTCTAGAAACCATTTGCTTTGGATGTCCGTGGGAGTAGTGTAAGAAACGTAGTGATATTATTAATGACATTATTTTGCTTAAACTTAAGAAAATGCGCGATTACAATAATTCAAGAGTGTAATTTAATTTTATTATTATACATTTATTTATTTTTATTATTAATTCTAATTTTTTTGCAATATACATATAATAATAATAATAAGCCTTTTATTTCGTGCAAAAGTAAGATACATACATAGTTTAGAGAAAAGAAAAGAAGAAAGAGAAAAAGAAAAGAAAGATAATGGTGATGATTTTTTACACGTATTTCGCTCATCCCCCCCCCCCTTCCCCTTAGTTTAAGTTTAGGTAATATTATATAAGTTTATTTGCATGAACCCCTCCTCAAGTGAAGGTGAAGGCCTCCTCTAAAGAATTCCATATGTTTCTATCTTGAGCTATTTGCGACCAGCAGGTACCAGCTATTTTTATCAAGTCGTCTGCCCATCTCGTGTGGGGTCTGCCTTTGAGACGTTTGCCGATTGGACCCTTCCACATTGATACCCTGTTGGTCCATCTCTCGTCCTTTAACCTCGCTATGTGTCCAGTCCACCTCCATTTTAGTTTTTTAGCGTAAGTTAGAGCATCTGTCACTTTGGTGGTTTCTCTAATTTTTGTGTGACGAATTTTTTGCATCTTTTTAATGTAGAGCATACTTCGTTCCATTCCACGTTGGCAAGTAGTGATTTTACTTTTTAATTTGGATGTGAATTTCCAGGTTTGACATGCGTAGGTTAGACAAGGTAGGAGGCATGACATCATGACTTTTGTTTTGATTTTTGTTGGCATCTTACTTTTGAATATTTCTTTTAAGGACCAGTATTTGTTCCAAGTATTTTGTACTTGGAACAAATACATATAAAAACAATAAATATTATAAAAAACTTAAAATTAGATAACTGCTAGTAGCGGGGCAAGGCCCAAGCTACCGGTGGTTAGGGCTGCAGAGTGAGGAACCTCCTGACAATTCGTGTCAAGAAGTATCGCCTTCTGTATCTGTCCCTTGATCCATCAGCCATCTAGTGAGAGCCTTTGTAAGAACGGGGGTTCCTGTATACTTGTAAGAAGGAGTCATCAGTTTAGGCCCATCACCGAGATTACCAACTTATCCGTGACTAATATTGTGGAATGCTCTGCGGTTGAACTTCTCGAGCACGGTATTTACATCGTTTGCACTTATAGACCACCTAACAATAACTCTCAAGATATTGATTCATTTTTTTCTATATTGCACATGATACTAAATGTGAGCTATTCTAAATGTAAAAAAGTTATACTTTGTGGAGATTTCAATATTGATATATCCAAACGAACATCATTATCCATAAAATTCAATGAAGTTATAAGTAGCTTTAATTTAAATATACAGATTACACATCCTACACGCTTAAGTAGTAATACATGTATTGATAGCATAATACATAATATACATGGATCCCAAAGTCAAGTTGTTGATTTTGCTCTATCAGATCATACTGCTCAAATAATGAAGTGTCCTGTGAAGAAAAGTTGTTATTTGTCATACTGGTTCACAGAGCGAAGGAATTACAGCCAATATAATAGGCAAATATTTATTAAATAACTTAAAGAATTGTCTTTCGCAGATGTATATGAAAATACTGACCCAAACGAATGCTTTGATAAATTTCATGAACTGTTTAAATTATTTCACGACCTATGCTTTCCAGTTGTTAGAATTAAAAACACCACTCATAAGAAACCAAATTGGCTTAGCCGTGGTATTAAAATATATAGCAAACGTAAACGAGAGATGTTGTGGAAATACAGAACTTATCCAAATCCAACAACGAAAAATGCATTTAAATGCTATGCCAAAAAATATAAACAAATTATTAGACTGACAAAGAAGGCACAAAATAACTATAAGATAAAAAATACAACCAACAAGTCAAAGGCTACATGGCAAATAATTAACAATACAAAAATGAATTTACCAAAAGAAAATATTTCTGAGCTTAGAGTTGATGGTTCAATAATAACAAATCCTGAAAAAATTGCAGAATCATTCAATGACTTCTTCACTGAAGGTATAATAACAAATTGTGATCACTGCTACAAATATAATTTAAAATACACAAAATATAGTTCAATTTTCATGACACCAACAATTCCGTATGATATTTATGAAATAATAATGTCTTTACCAATAGTACAGGATATGATGGAATAAATACAAAAATAATAAAGGACGTAGCATATCTGATCTCACCGGCCTTAAGCTATATATTAAACACTTGTTTGGAAAGCGGTACATATCCAGATAAACTTAAAAGGACAATTATTAAGCCATTTTTTAAAAGAGAGGACAGAACTCTCGTGTCATTTTATAGACCAATAGCCTTAATCCCAATTTTCTCCAAAATATTTGAGAAAGTTATATATAATAATTTATCCTGCTACTTGGACAAGAATCACATATTGGTTCCGGAACAATACGGCTTCAGAAAGGGTAGGGGTATAAATAGAGCGATTTATGATTTTCTAAATAAAGTGATTATAAATATGGATGAGAGAAGACCCACTTATGCTCTTTTTATGGATATGACTAAGGCATTTGATCTGGTAGACCATAATATTCTTTTACAAAAGTTACACCGATATGGTATAAGAGGCAATACTCATAATTTAATCAAATCATATCTCAGCAATAGATTACAGGCTACACAAATTGAAAAAATATGTCCAAAAACAAAACAAGTGGTAATATGTATATAAGTCCAAATTTAGAATAATAAATAAAGGAGTCCCGCAAGGAAGCGTATTAGGCCCGTTACTGTTTTTAATATACATAAATGACTTCCCGACCGCTACAAAGCATTACATGACACTGTTTGCTGATGACAGTACGATTTTCTTTACCAAAAAGAATGAGGATACAAATTTAGAGCTAGATATTAATGATTATCTAAAGTCCATTATAAAATGGCTCCAAAATAATAATCTAAAAATAAATATTGAAAAAACGAAAATAATGAATTTTAAGCTTAGAAACAAGATGCAAACAAAAATTAATGTTAATTACTTAAATGAAACTATACTGGAAACTGATGTGACAAAATTCTTAGGACTACACATCGATAACAAATTAACATGGAAAGTTCACATAGATAATGTATGTAAGAAATTAAATCAGTATTCATTTGCTTTAACTAAGTTGAGAAAAATTGTAGAACAATCTGCAGTAGTTACTGCCTACCATGGCCTAGCGACTGCAATCATAAGATATGGTGTTATTTTCTGAGGAAACTCTACTGATAATCAAAGTGTATTTAAAGCTCAAAAAAAGTGTATTAGAGCCATCTGCGATTTAAAACAAAGAGAATCATGCAAAATATATTTCAAAAAGTTAAAAATCTTGACTCTGCCTTCATTGTTTATATTTGAGTGTATAATGTTCATAAAAGAAAATTCTAACTTATTTAAATTCATGGAGCGTCCACGTCATAATGATAAACTTTGCATGGTTCCTGCCAAAACTAGAATGAAAAAAATAAGTGTCTTTTGTATGGCACCACACTTATACAATAAAATTCCAATAAATATAAGAAATATTGGAAAACTGACAGTGTTCAAGAAACAGTTACATAATTTTCTGATGGAAAAAGCATATTATTCCCTCAAAGAATTTTTGAGTGATAAAATTATATAGTGCAAACGATGCAAACTATGTCTTTAAATCATGTCTTTTGGATTTTCCTTTATTATTAGAAAAATTTGTCTTGATTTGCATATCGCTTGTCGGTAGAATATGTGGACATATATGTATAAAAAATTATATACATATATGTTCATATATATAAAAATTGCACCCTGGGCGAAGCCGGGGGCGGAACGCTAGTTCATCATATATATAACGCACTGTCAAAATTAAATTACATGCCAGTCCTTTGTATAAAATTATTTGGTCGCACACTACAGTGCATTCATAACCCGGACAGTCCCATTTTTAGTATTTAGCACTGCGTATGACTGAGCCTATTTCCTTTGTCCTTTTATCTACCTTTATCCCACATGTTCAGTAGAAAAGTAGCTTTTTCTAACTTTATTACTTCTGTTTATAGACGACTTTCCAACAAGTGAAGTGTCCCTTGCCGAACTTATAACAAAAACTAATTACTGCACTATTCACTAAGATACTAAACACAAGTTCTTTCTAATGCCTTGATTCAATGTACTTCCTTATTACGAACTGTGAACATATACATACATTTATGTACATATAAACATTAGACATGCTGTGTATTAGTTAAATAGAAAAAGGAATCAGGGTTAATTTACACTGTGCCCATTTTTAATTTCATATCTAAAAGCTATGTAAACATTGAAGCGAAACATTTTATAAAGTAGGTTGAAAAGAAACTAAAGTTTTAACAAGTAAAGCCAACACAATAGAATCAGTGGAAAATATTTGTTACGATGACGTAGTCGCTTTAAGGTGGGGTACCATTGCAAGCGATAAATTTTTCACTATATTATTAGAAAATAAATAAATAACTGTAACAAAAACCATTTAACTTGGGAATATTTGATCGTAATATACGCGATGAACATAAGTTGTAAATATTAATAACATTCGCTAGAAGAAGTAATAAATAATAATAATAATAATGTTTTTCGACGAGGGAAAAAATAAACAATAATTTAAATCAACTTCATTGCCGTAGACAAGTATTTTTGGATAAATCTTTTGGATAATTTTTAATAAGTCAAAAGGATATTTTTTTTATTTGCAATTCTTCTATAGAAGATAAATAATACTCCTAACTATTTTTAGATGATCCTTGGAGAACAATAGTTTTTTCTGGATGAAAGGTGACCCACGACATACCCTGTTACTCTGAAAACTTGTATGCAAAAAACAAAATTTTATGGTGATCGATTTTTATAAATACGTAGGTAGTGTTCGAAATACGAATGAGTTTTCGAAATTTCACTAATAACTTAAAATCATATTCAATGATTTTTTTGTGTTGTAACGTGATGAATGCATTTTAAAATACGCAGAAGTATTTTTTGAGTTCGCTATCAATGAGTACGATCCTAATATGATTCACACGATTGGAAGCGGCGCGTACGCTCGTAATGTGCGTTAATTTCATCTAAAAATAACAGCCATTCTTTGTTTGTTAAAAATTTACGAAATCTGCCCGTGTTTATTATGTGTATTTCTTTACTGTTATTTTGGTCGATGTCGAGTTCTACAAACAATAAGTTAAAACATGTTTAAAAATTTCTCCTCAGGAACTTGTTTGAGATGAATCAAAAATTATAAATTTTTGCCACATACACGCAACTAATATAGCGCTAACAATTAGAAATATCATAATATTCGATAAGTTGCGATAAGAAACTTAAAAATAAAAAATGAGCCGTCACGGGACGCCTGGTAGATGTGAAACATCGAGTGAAATAAAATGATGACTGTTTATTTATTTATTTAACGTTTATTTTTATTGAATACAAAAATTTAACTATTTATTTCAAGTTGCAACAACCACCAACAATCACCACGGCACTCGTCGCCACAACGCAATAATTGTATAAGTATATATATCATCGTATAGCGTGGTGTCGCGTCGCCACGGACTGCGTCGCCACGCTATCAATCAGTTTCACCCGCGCCTATAGACGTTTCAAACAAAAATATTTCTTGAGATTAGGTCAAAAAAATTCTATGGAAAGGGGTATGAGATCTTATAGTTCTTTGATTTGTATAAAATTTTGGTTTGCATCTATACATATAAAATAAAGTCGCTGTCAGCTTCTGTATGTTTTTTCGCTCACTTCTTTTAAATCGGCCCACGGTTTTTGATACGATATTCACTAATGGAAATCAGATAAACGAGAAAGATTTGTGTATATAATATGCACAAAAAAATACGTTCCAAACAGAGTCGGTAGTCCTTGTACATAGTATAAATTGAAGTAGCTGCGCGTGTCTGTCTGTCTGTCTCTAGGTATATCCTCTAACTCCTCTTAAGCCACACAACGGATTTTAATGCGGTTTTCATCAATAGAAAAAGCGATAAACGAAGAAATTTGTCCTGCAGAAAAAACTGCACCTGTCCGAAGCCGGGGACACTTATTTATGATATAATAGGCCTTAAAATGTAGTGGCAGGGCACACTGCGTTATGCAGTCGTCTGGTGGCCACCGTGAAATAAAAGCACGTGTGCTGTTGTTTTTCGGTGAACGAGTAAGGGATCCCAGTGCCCATTTCCCTTCCCAATCTGTAGGATTATCCATAATCCTAAAGTAATCGGCAGCGCGCTTGCAGCACTTGGGGCGTTGCTTGTGTTATAGGCGCCTATAACACAAGCAACGCGGCCTGATTTAAAAAAAAAACACAAATCTTGTATTGTAAAATTGTATGTAGAAATTAAATATTTTCCCTACCTTACTTACGACTAAAATTAAAGATGCTATACCGTGACCACCTTATAGAAAGACCGTCGTGAAATAACAGCATATGTGCTGTTGTAAGGGATATTAGGGCCAGCACCATTCCATACTCCTTATCCTGTCAAGATGTGTAGCGCATTCCCTTGGTGTTGCTTGTATTTATAAGTGGCTGTAGGCTACATACCATCAAGTCAGACTGCCTGCTGACCTTTGCATAAAAATAACATAATATCAATCAATCATTCACAGTCGTATTTTGATGTTATATGTATTACTATTATGACTGAGGTTGTGATTCTTCTATTTTAGTGCAGATTTGGTGATTAAATCTACTAAATTTTACAGGAATTCAATACAGTTCCTTTGAGTAGTTAGAAATTAAAATAGAACAAACTTTTTATTGGAGACCGTGCGTTTAAAGACAATCAACGAAATCGATTCAAATACTCAGTATTGTTCGACATCTGTCCAGCCCAATCGCAGATATCGGTAAAACATAATAATATCTGTATTGAATACTGAAATATCGAAACCTGTTGATATGGGAATCGTCTAAAGCGATTGCGTTCTGGTTAATGGATATAAAATAGATACCGATTTACAGTGATGTTAAATGCATTTTATTTTTGTTCGCAGGTAAGTGTGGATGTTGTTTTGAATGCGCCAATTCTACGAATGGTAAGAAGTCAATTTTGAGTCGTTTCAATAGGACGCACTGCTTTTGACGCAAAAATTTCCTTTTACTGAAAAAATACTTTAAAATGATCTTAAATTTACTGAAGACAAAAATCTTTAATTGTAGGTAGCGTTGCCAGACGTCCCGTATTTCCCGGGATGTCCCGTATTTCAGGCATAATTTTAAATGTCCCGCCGGGACAGACTCTGTCCCGTATTTCAACATTATTCGATTAATAATACGCATAATGTAATGTTTTCAATAGAAACAACAATGAAAAAGATTGAATCGGATCTATCAGTTGTTCAAATGCACGGGATTCGCGAAAAGATGGAGGGAAAAGATTAAGACAACTTTTTTGGAAGTCAAGCAAGACAAATAACCTAGCGGATTATCTAGGTACTTATGCCAAATAATCATAATGCTACATAAATTTCATAGAATATTTGACACCACAATGCAATTTCTTAGAAAAGGATGTTTTCAAGATACTGAAACCCTATTTTCTAATTATATCATATTTTTCTAATATATCATATTATATTAGAAAAATTATATTAGAATATTTTTCTAATTATATCATTTATCTTTTGTATCTCTAGTTCCAACTGCTTAAGAGCATTTTTTCGCAGATAGCGTTAAAATAGAGTTATGTGCGCAACAAATGTACCCCGAATTTGTTAAAGAGTGAATTAATGACCGAATTAATGACTGTTTGTAGGTGTCATACAAAACTACTTATTCCCTATACAACTAGTGGGGTTGTCTGGGAAGAAGCCTCTCAGTATGGTTTAATCTTATGAAGACATGAAAATTCGAGTCGAAAATTAATTCAGTGATTATTCATTCTATATTAAACTGAAAGAAAATAATAATTATTATAATAATGCACAGAAATTTATCTTTCTTTCTTTAAAACAAGAAAATTTGCTGCAAAATTCGATTCGAAAATAAATTCACATAGTGATTCTCTTTTATAACCCGAAAGAAAATAATAAACTTTTTCAATTATTACCTTATACATTGATGATTGACCTATTTTAAAAGAGAATTCTATTCACTGTCGTCTCAACAATGACAGGTGACCCTCAATACAATGCAAGAATATAAGCGACAATTGTGGGCACCACTACTTTGGTACACAAATGACGTCTTTATTATAGCTATCTTATTGCCAATTTTGCAGGGCAAGTAATCGTTGTAGGGCATATGACAACCATCGTTTACGGGATGTTTCAAATAAAGTATTAAGAAAACAATACACCTGCCAGGAATTATACTTAGTCACTTAATAATAATCAAATTGTTCATTATGAACTTACTACAAACTTTATTGAAGATTTTTATTACTCATGTTTTACAAATTTCAAGACGATTAATATGTGTGTATCCATACTTAATATTATAAAGCTGAAGAGTTTGTTTGTTTGCTTGAACGCGATAATCTCAGGAATTACTGGTTGGAATTGAAAAAATCTTTTTGGGTTGGATAGTCCATTTATCGAAGATGGCTATAGGCTATATAACATTACGCTACGATCAATAGTATTATATATAAGCAGTGTCCAGTACCGCGCGCCCCACGCGCAATCCACCGCCGTATGGGCCGCAGCGAAGTGTGGCCGAGTTCAGCTAGTTATATTATAATCCTAAATAATAATATAAAAGTGAGTCTTTTTGCTTTCACGCCTTATATAACTACTCAAAATCCTCATGAAATTTGGACAAACGCTGTAGAGTTCTTAATATCCAGTTTGTATCTAGTTGTCAGTTGTATCTAGTTGTCCAGATTTGTATTCGATCGCGTACAAATCGCGAACAAAAGATAGCAAGTAATGGAAAATATTCTAATTTAGAGTCGAGATTCCGAAAAATAATTTTGACAAAAGCTGTTAGTCTAATAACCTTATTTGTGTCGGTTGGCTAACCTTTATGTACCGGACTGTAAATTATACTGGCGCGCGAGTTTCCTCGATAAATGGACTATTTAATACAAAAAGAATTTTTCAATTCGAACCAGTAGTTCCAGTATTAGCCAAACAAACAAACAACTCTTCAGCTTTATATATTAGTATAGATTTAGAATTATAATATTAATTGATTAATAATAATATTAAATGGGATAATATAATGTCAGCTGGTGTAATAATATACCAGCTGATATTTATTTAAAAAATATATAAATAATGTTTTTATTGGAAGACTAGGACAGGTCTGTGTGACAAGCGCAAGATTTTGACTTTAAAAAAATGTGACATTAGTAATATCTGCAAGTACGACGCGATTAGAAAAACAATTTTCTTACAAATCGAAACAGGTGTCAAGGAAATAAGTAGTTAAAAGAAAAAGAGCTCTCGTGACAACTTCGACTTTAACATGATTTGTTCACCCCTTCTGTGGTATGTCAATCAACCTGTATATATAGACTACTGCTGTTCTCAAATTAATAACCAGCTGTCAACGTAAATAAAGTACTTTTAAAAGGGAAATAAGTAATGGAGTTGTTAAGAAACCTACTATTATATGTCTTCGCAACAACAGCTTCCTATAACTATTCAAATTACAATTTTTCTACTTAAAAGTCGCACAGATATTTAACTTCTATTTCTATTTAAATGTTAAATATTTAAGTGTTAATGGATAGTACCATTTTACTATATAAAATATTTTTTTATATTATGTTTTGAGATAAGTAAGAGAAGCCTACAATCCGATTATTTATCGCTAATGTTATTGGCATTTCCGGTGGTCTATGAACGTGACAATAGGATATGCTATATAATATTTAAAATCGTGTTTCACTGCTGAAACAGTCGCAAGGAAGCATATTTTATGATGTAGGCACGAGTACATAAGCCTGGCCAAAAGCCAAAGTGCAATAAACATCAGGATGTTTAATAGACATCGATTTAGTTTGTGGAACACGATTATTTGAAAGATCTTATGTAGATTTATTGTTTACTCCAATTCTTAAACTGTCAATATCGCAAGTACATAACACAACAACAGTCTATTTTTGTACAAGCATCTAAAGTGCGGCTTCTCAATAATCACACAATCACACCAGTTTCCCTTTGGCGCAGATTTGAGACCACAGATTTCCATTTGCAAACGTACCACACACAATGTCATATCAGCTTGAACATTCCGTATTCATTATTTTGTACAAGCTATCATAGATTAGAGTATTTAAATCTATGGTATTATGGTATATTTCTAACACGGTTATCACTGTTTTGATTTCTCTTCGCTTGTAGCATAAATTTCTTCAATATAGTTCATTTCATTCAAAAAAAAAAGGGACAAGTGCGAGTTGAACTCGCGTGAAGAGGGTTCCGTACGATGTTACCTTATAGATTATAGGTTTTCCTATAGTCTATAAGTAGAAAACTAATTTCTGTATTTTTTTTTCAAAATTTTAGGTTCAGTAGTTTCGGAGATAAGGGGGGGGGGGATGGTCGGACAGACGGACACACGAGTGATCCTATAAGGGTTCCGTTTTTTTATTGATGGTATGTATATAGACTGATGATAGTGAAGGAACTTGCTAAGAACCTAACCAAAGAGACAAAAGTTAGAAATCATATAACAAAATGTTGTTTTTCTGGGCGTTTGTGCACGCTATTCTAAGAAACGGCTTGTTTGTAAACCGATTTGAATGCGGTTTTCAAGCTTCCCGTAACATTAGTGTTTGTTTCATTCCAGTCGGTTTACAAACAAAAATGTTAGGGGCTATCCCGAATACCACGCGTACTAATAGGTAAAATCCTGTAAAGAAAATGTAATAAAAAAATAAAAAACGTTCAATTATCTCAGTAACAATAAAATAATATTAAGTCCTTACATATGAAAATGTGAGACCGAGAATGTCAATAAAATATTTGAAGGCGAGTTTGGTGGATTTCGGAGACAATCGAGAGCTCCTCTAATTTAGCGACCGTTTGTCGTGTAGTGTCTGGTCTAGCGTTGTCCTGAAGTAGCAGTGGGCTGGAGCAATTAATTGACCAGTCTCTGTTGTTTACCGGCTAGCTTTTCCACCGTGGTTTGTAATTGTTGATAAAACACATCCGCTGTAATTGTTGATCTTAAGAAGCTGGTGACACCAGCACTGGTCCACCAAACCAGGATTTAACCGGTTCTCCTGGTTTCAACCACAGTGATGAACGTTTACGGTTATAACACAGAATCCATTTTTGCAACATAGTATTCGGCGCGGGATTGTTGGTGTGCTTCACTTAATTCAAGCTGCACCCATTTTTCGAGCTTTTCACTTTTCCGATTAGTTTCAAGTCAATTAAAACTGTTTTATCCCTCACCTCGAAGTCTGCATTAATCCTGACGTGGTTTGTGATTAATTCGTTTCCACGATCATGTTTAACTCTTCGTTATCAACTAGGGTCTCCAGTCATCTGCGAAAGAGTGTTAGTCCGACCTCGCAACTTCACCAATAGCGGATGAGGAGGACGCCAAGAGGTTTAGTCGGTAGGTCTACCCCACTACCATCTCGGGGCAGGAGTCCGACATAACCCACCGGTCTGTCCCCAGGCCGGTGGGTATCCATGATGGATTCCTCTTGTAAAAAAGAGGGTCTCCAGTGATCCACGGGGCTTTTGGAGCCAAAAATTTACTTTGTTTTCTTTTTCAGTAGTTGCCCCATATACATAATTAATCCTTCGAGCTGTTTCTGCAGCCCTGGTGCCACGGGGCTGCAGAAACAGCTCGGTCTCTCTCAATCTTACTCGTATTCGTAAATAAAGCGATATTTTAAGTATTCCATATTGTGTGGAACAGTGTTCTACACAATACTTATTGAATCGTTACTTAAAAAATCAAATGACGCGAAAACAAATTAATCAGTAAAATCGAAACACAAGCTATACCTATTTGAAATTAATTTGAAAATGGAATTTCTAACCCGAAGTTAGGTATTTGAAACCAAATATACCAGTTTAACAAAACGCCAATTTCATATTGGTATAAGGACCAATTAGTTATGAACACAACACAAAGCTTTCAGTTGAAATATTCTACGAATTCGTTGATGGACAGGATCAAATTGAGGAGATTATGTGGATATGTATCAAAACAATCGATTAGTGATGCACATATTATGACTAATGTTATTAAACCGACAAGCACGCCAAATCGCCCTTTGTAATATCGGTTCATCGTTGTCTCTTACTAAAATTTCATTGGTCATCTGATATAATATACACTTATAGAAGCATTAAAATTAATACTTATAATATATACTACTAATTAAATACTATTAGTTAATTATATGAGAAGAGTGAGTTAAAAAATATTTTATCATATTTTCCCAACATCTTTCTTCGCTTTTTATTTCTGCGAATAGTTTTTCTTTTACCAAAAATCTCATGCTCTTTGTATAAAGTTCTATTTTGTTAAATAAAATATAAACATATTGTTAAAATATAAACTACTACCATTTGACTATGTGTATTAACATAATGATATGTCGTTCACATTAAAATCATTGCCCGTGGATGAAGTGTCGCGCACAGCATAAGCAGTGTAGTAAGGTAACTAAAAAATTTAAATCTTAACACAATTTTTCGACATCAAAAATCTTATTACTTTTTCCCACTATAAACATAATATAATTGTTCATTTGTAAATGATTATTATACCATTTGAGGTTTTTTCTGCATGCACTGCAAAATTAAAACAAGCTTAATAAATATTGTCTCTGTTTGTGTACATTTCAAGTTATGTATGCGATTCCAACTTCTGCAGTAGATTGTACTGTGACCCGTGATACAAGCAAGATAGCCCTATTGTTTTGTCAGCACTTGGCGTGAAACAGATAACATAAAATTTAACGATCGCCTAGATGAATATATTAAATTCGGCTTGTTTATAACACCGTGAATAATTACAACGGTTAAGAAAGAATGCGTAAACAGATTTTAGTGTTTACTTCGATGTTTTCGATGGCTTTTTTACTTAATACTTTAATTGATAGAATTGTTAGGCCTAGCAATTACATTTTTAAGATGCCTGAAAATTTGTATAAAAAATCTTATTATGTAGCTATAAAATTACATATAAATGTATTCTAGAATTTACTCCTATAATTTTGAAATCCATTAGCATACCGATCTAAGTCGAATAGCAAATAAACACAATAAATTTTATTATAATATTAAACACTATCACAAACGACATATTAGGAACCAACTTCGTACGCGTAGTATTGGGTAAAGCGCGTAACTTTTTTGTTTGTAAACCGTTTGGAATGAAACAAACACGAAATGTTACGGGAAGCTTGCTAGCTTGCTACAATACGTATCAGTGAAAAATGCATTCAAATCGATTAAGCGTTTCTGAGATTAGCGTGCACCAACACAAAGACAGACATACAGAAAAACAGACAAAAATTCTGTAACCAATTTTTTTGACTTCGGTAACAAGTACATGTACAAATTGTTTTTTGAAAAAAAAAAAAAAAAAAAATTTACAGACACGGCTCGTTTACGATTTTATTATATTGTTAAGTTCGGGGTGAGTCAAACTGCCGTGTAAGGGCGAAAAATGAACTATTTGTTTCCATAAACTAAGATGACTTCCAAAAGGGCTAAACTTGTCCGATAAAACCGTTAAACTTGCCAAAAGTCATCAAGGATTCCCTTAATGCGTCGCTGGTTTACTGTCGCAGGTAACTTCACAAAGCTCCGAAAGTCGCTTTCGAATCGCAGGTTTATAGCTCTACTGTTTCTCTCCCGCCCGTCACTCACCTATTTATATTTGGCACAAAACGTCTCGATCTATTTCGAATTTACTAGAAGTAAAACAAGTATTGTAAACAAGGAATTGTTTTTCTATTCCGTGATTGTAAACAAGTCCATTGAAAGTTCGGGAATGCTCTTTCTGTTGAATGTGAACTCTATGTTGGGAACATAAGGATCAATTTCCTTCAACACTAATCGGGAAGTGGCGTGACTACTGTCGATAGTGGGGTCTTCGAGATTTTCGACCGGCGCGAGTGCTTTTACCAGAATGTTCGATGGTTAGTCGTAACATTATGTATAGATTTGCATATCTTAAAGGCCATGGATATTAAATTAATAGAAGATTAGAAATAATAGAAGATGGTGAAGTGAAATCGCAGAGGCTGCAACCTATCGAACATCCCATGACTACGACCACTCCGTCAAGAGTGCATACAATCTCAGTCAAGGTTCTCAGTCGTAAGAAGAAGAAGAAGAAGGAGATCTGTATGACAGCTGTGCATTACAGACGCATACCTACGCAACTTAAGGTGGGGCGATTGGTTTGGCCAATCCTCAAGAGTAAAGATTGAGAGACCGATATTCACACAAAAATGCAATAAATGTATATTTAGTGATCCTTTTTGGCACAACCATTGTGTGAAAAGTCCCATTGACTGCCCACGGGACAATGTTCGTTTAAAGAGTAACATTTTCCCACAATTCCCTCCGCGACACACAACAATTTCCCGCGCCACGGACAAGAGCAAAACTGAAATGTGTCAACATGACCGGAACAGATTTAACTATTATGATGAGGCGTAGATTCGTTTGGAGATTACTAACTAGCTTTGTAACTACTAAACTAAAAACTATGTTCTAGTTAGACTGATATAGGCATTATTAGCAAAGATAGCAACTATTAGCAAAGATGTTTTAAAATTATCTTTAACGCTACTTTGGGTTGAGGTTAAACGGATTGGAAATCTCGCTACTCATTGAACTTGGCTTATTTAATTTTAAAAATTTGGTTATTTATTTATTTAACTTACATACTTTGAATTAAAAAGCTATGAGACGACTAACTGAAAGATAGTCGAAATATTCTACTGCAAAGCATGTGACTTTTCGGGAATATAGCTCTGTTTGAAGATGTACTCTTAGAACGGCTGAAATACAAAACGATTGAGTAATTTTACCAGGTCAAATTAAACACTAAAGTTATAAACGGGAAATTAGACGTCTAGTTTACTTAGATAACTAAGTAACCATAGTACTCGTATATACTAGAAATAATCGAAAACTTTTAAGCGCTATGCAACAGGCGGTCACGTGTACTGTGATCTGACGTCTTCACAGCACGTCTTGAACACTAACTACTAGTTTCCTCTTTAAGTATTTGGCCCGAGTCCGACTGTTTGTCCTTTATTATTGACTTTAATAACAGTGACAATTTACGGTGCGTATTTGTATAGAGCGCGAGCGTATACTGAATATGCAGGTACAGTAATATATTGACTTTTAAGTTCTTTACTTAAGACGACACTTGTTAAATACTTTTAATTGCTGAGTATCTTTGTTCTAAATTTTATTGCAACGCGTAGGTACATGAAGTCTTATGAAAAATGAGTATATTCCTGTAAAGTGACTTTTATCATACATCCCAATTCAACAGAAGGTACCTCTTCCATCGGACGTAACACGATCGTACAAAGCTTCTTAGCTTTATAACGAATATTGGGTTTAGTAGTCATCTCGCACGATTTTATTTCGCACGAAATGTGCGAAACGCCAACTTTAAAAATAAATATATTTTTAGTAGTCGTTTCGCACACAAATTATTTCCTTGCATGCGACACGAACTTTCAGAAAATTGTAGTAGGCGATCGGCATACATTATCTATATTTTACTTAAGAAACTTCAAATAAAAGTAGAGTACCATACAAAAGTGATACCTATGAGGAGTATTAATAGTATATTTTTAATGAAGTAAAGGCATACAAATAAATCAAAAATATCTTAATTAAAAATTTAAAAACTGTAATCAAAATGCCTTTTGACTATAGTTTCGAAGTAAGGATTTGTCATTATCTGAATAAAATTGTAACAAAATAAAATAATAAATGCAAGAAATCGGGTAGAAAACGGCGTCGTTTCTGGAGAGGATACGAGCTAGCGTCAACAGCATCACTATTGCTGAAAGATTTTTAAACATTTTATGAATGTTCTAATATGATGAGTTTTCGCCATTGTATATATGTAAATGAAATAATAATTAAAAATGGATCATGTTATCTGAAATGTAAATAAAAAAATTAAAATTAATATGTAACTTAATGTTGCAATAATATAACATTTTCCTACAAAAACTTAATCTGAATTGATATCGAAACTCTAATACGCCTAATTGTTTAAAAGTAGATTATTTTGTCATTACCTAATTTCTCAAAAAACACAAATTATTTTTGTTAATTGAATAAATACAGAGATGTGCCAGTATCGCACGCGAAAATTTTAAGCAAAATAAAAAAACAGAAATTAATCACATGAATATTTTTAAGTAAATAAGTTGAATTTTTTAAATAGTATTGATTATTTTGCCTTACAATTTAGCTGCTTACGTTCTACTTGCGACTCGCGAAATCCGTTGGGTGGTTTAAAATAAGTTAGCGGGGAAACAGAGAGAAGCGATTTAATTTTAAAATATGTATAGAAATACAGATTCAATTAAAGGCTTCTGTGTTATGTTCATTAGATTTACTGTAATTTAAGGCGACGCCAGCCCCTAATGTTAAAAAAATCTACTTATTTGTAACCGCTTTCCTTTTAAATTATCATAATAATTATAATTTAAAAAATACTCAAATCATCTCCAAGATATATGGAAAGGGGATCATCAAAATTATTTTTTAAATTATATTTAATTATATATAAAAAAAAATACCAAGTTGGGGTCTAATATCGATGTTGTAACCGTGCGATTTGCTTAATAAAATCAATGTTTTGAATAGCTAATTCTTAAGATAAATTTAAAGATCCATTATCTGAAGGCTCATCAAAAGAAAAATTTGAATTATACTTTATTTAATTTTTAAATAGATATTTCCGAGAGTTGCAAGTAGCGACTCCCCCTCAGCAGTCCCGTCAATTCAGTACAGAACGAGTTTTGCGGCTGGAGTCGCCTTAAGATCCTTTTGCAGTACTCTTAAAATGCATCTACATAAGTTTGCGACTCTGACTATTCCTGCAGTCAAGTCTTTCGTTCATTGGTAATGCGTCAACTTAATACGTCAATGTCCATAAAGAAAACACACTAAAGCCGGCCAATCTTTACAAAAACAATTAAGCCCTTGTTTGTGACAATTTCACGCCGATCACCATGAAATTTTGCATACATAGGATACATAGGTATAGATAAAAGGACATAGGATTTCATCTAGAAAAAAAAAATTGTTCCGGAGGGATTATTTACGAAAATATTTGAAAAAAAAAGTCTAAACGCCTTAGAAAAAATGGTGCAAAGGAAGGCGCGAGCAAAACTTATCACATATTTTAAAAAATTCTAATATAGTTAAATCATTCTATAGTTCTGACTTGCCTCATTTTCTCTAATGAAAGTTGTAACTGCAGTTAAACTTCTAATATGTCCGGAAAGTTAGATCTGTTAGATCTTTAATTTGCTCTTTTCCTAAGAAATTCTCATTTGAAAATACGTTGATTGCTGTAAAAACAAGCACACTTCGGATGATGAGGAATTTAAGAAAAGCATTTGTGCTGTGCTTGATTTACTGCAGTATTGATTTCTTTTTAATAAATTTTAACATTAAAATAGGAATAACTTTAGTAATTTCAGTTCTTTCCGCAGTTATTATCGCGCATAATTTATGAAATGTC
The DNA here is from genome assembly GCA_910589475.2 of Bembecia ichneumoniformis. Lineage (NCBI taxonomy): Eukaryota > Metazoa > Arthropoda > Insecta > Lepidoptera > Sesiidae > Bembecia > Bembecia ichneumoniformis. The sequence continues at coordinate 2,554,440 of OU342530.1, read as the reverse complement.
TTAAAATGTATACAGATTTTATTAATGTTTGGATCGACGCTAATGCGTTCGTTCGAAATAATGGTTGTTTAAAATAATGTTGTTATTTCCATCATGTTGTGTCATTAATCATACGACATTTTTGGCACGAGTTATTTGAGCCGGTGACCTTGATGAAGTTTTAGCGTCAAATCAAACTTTTTGTCACAATTGCTTTTATTAAAATTACGAAAAAATTGTGAGAGAAATAAATCTACTACCTCATCCCGTGACAGGTGTGTGTCGCTTGGTTGATATTGCCTTTGGCGATCTATTGTAGGCCTACCTATGTAGGTGTCTAAAGAATGATCTATAGTTATTTAAGGTAACCGAGTGTTTACTATGTTTCTATGAACATTATCGTGACTCACTGATTGCTAAAATGTGTCATGATCAAAAGTTAATCCAACCCTATATTAAAATAGCGATACGACATTTTAATGTGGCTGTGGTACCGTTTAGATTTCGGAATATTTTTCGTAAATTCGAAATAAATAAAAGCAGAGAAATGACAGCAAAACCACATATAAAATACTAGCGGCCGCCCCCCGGCTTCGCCCGTGGTGCAATTTTTATATATATGGACATTCCCCGTTTATCCCTCTTTCCATTAGTGAAAACCGAATTAAAATCGGTCTACCTGTTCACGCGTGATGCCGTGACTAAGGGAAATAGGGATTCATTTTTATATATAGAGATTGTATTGATCTATTTAACAATAGATACCTACTGTTTGAAAATCAGTGTATTAAAGATGTTAACAACATTGTCTAGTCGCGTTTAACCGTTAGAATTTATATAAAACTCAAAACTAGCCTTTGCTCCTATGTCCCTATGTCATTTTCTGTACTCCTCACAACGTGTATGAACATTTTCATGATGATTAGTTGAATAGTTAAGGCGTGAAAGCCAAACATAGAAACTCACTTTCGCTTTCATATAACACTAGCTGAACTCGGCCACGCTTCGCAGCGGCCCATACGGCGGCGGCGGCGTGCGCATGGGGCGCGCGTTACTGGACACTGCTTATACATATATAATATTATTTATCGTAGCGTGATGTTATATAGCCTATAGCCTTCCTCGATAAATGGACTATTCAAAACAAAAAGAATTTTTCAATTCGAACCAGTAGTTCCTGAGATTAGCGCGTTCAAACAAACAAACTCTTCAGCTTTGGTATTGATTAGTTAGGATAATATTTAATTATACAGTAACCTGTATATATTGATGTACAACAAATAGTTTGACTGATACTATCACAAACAAATTAGATTTTTTTACTATTAATAGCTATGAGTTATACAGCAAAATGTTTAAAAAAAATTCTCTAGAGCTACCTTTCATATCACAGCGCTCCTGTGTCGTATGTCCTATGAATTGTGTCTACCCTCTATTTGTATAAATTTTAATAGGTAGCAGAATTTTAATATCAACGAGACAAACACGGGATATTTTCATTTAGCCTTTGCAAACAACGAATTCAATTTGCTTCGCTCTTTGGGGTTACTTGCATCATAATACTATAAGTTTCCTTTATTCCATTCCTTCTACGAGCATTTCTTTTTTCTTATTAAAATTAATATATGCTTATTAAACCAAACGTTACTTTTCGAACGTTCGTGATACTCAACACATTCATGCATCATTTCATACATGCTAATTTGAACTTTAAATAAAAAGAGGTAATTACACTCGTACATAAACCAGCTCCCTGCTGGTATCGGCATCAAAGCTAATAAAGTCCGTATAGGCAAACTTTAAGCACGTTAAGTCCTATAAAATGTCTTCCACTCATGAATTATTACAAACGGTCAAATATTGGTGTCGGCTGGCCATGTTTGTTCTTTAGAAGCGGACGCATCGGAGCTGCACTATACTATTCAAATGTATTCAAACAAAGGGCGAACGGAGAGACGGCCCAACACTAGTATAAATACATCAGTAGGGTCACAGCGGAACCTCGAGTATTCTGTTCTAAAGCCTTGCACCTTTTAGTTAAGTTTGTTATTACGTTATCGTCCTAAAGACGTCAGAATGTTGTTGACACAAGCTTTGCTTGTCTTAAAAAACAAAAGCAAGTCAGGGGTACGAAAACACCACCCGGGAACATCTTACAAAAATTGTTAAACTAACAGTTTCTACGTTGTCACTTTTTACAATTCGTGCCAATCTATACTAATATTATAAAGCTAAAGAGTTTGTTTGTTTGTTTGAACGCACAGAAACTACTGGTTCGAATTGAAAAATTCTTTTTGTTTTGAATAGTCCATTTATCGAGGAAGGCTATATAACATCACGCTACGATCAATAGTAATATATATATAAGCAGTGTCCAGTACCGCGCACCCCATGCGCACGCCGCCGGCCGCCGCCGTGTGGGCCGCAGCGAAGCGTGACCGAGTTCAGCTAGTAATTTAATACTTATGTATTTACTAAAATTTATTAAATATTTGCTATTTACTAAATATTTGCCTGTCTGTGTGTATTCTATAAGATGTACTTCGGAGACTGTGCTCGAGAGCTACATGAGATCATACCGCCTTCCCCTTTCTTCTATCGGACATGCAGACGTACGGCTGGTTACCATCCTCACCTTGTCGATATCCCTCTAATTCGGACCAAGCGCTTTAAAACATCTTTCGTGATGCGCACTGCTAAGGATTGGAACTCCCTGCCGGCGTCTGTATTTCCAAGCTCATAAAACCCAAATCTTTCAAGGTTCGAGTGAATAGGCATCTTCTGGGTGAGCTCGCTCCATCTTCGGCCTCATCCTTCCTACATGGATAGATGCTGGTCAAGAGCAAACCCATCTATAATAAAAAAAAAAAAAAAATTTACGAATCCCTGAATCAATTTGGTTCTGAGGCAAAATGAGTTGAAATGAGTCACGAATAAGAAAGACTCCATTCGGGACGAAAGATGTAACAAAACTTTTCATTTATATTCTCATAGGTCTACATTAAAAATTATAAAAAGTTTATCTTGTTTGGTTGAGTGAAATTAAATAGTTTCAGTCGGAATTAAGTTTTTAATACACAGATGGGTTACCGCGTTCTCTAATATGTGTAGTCTGTGTAAGAGGGGTAACGCCGCATCTACCACTATATGTATTGTGCCTAATTGAAACAACGTAAACTTCAAACACTACTTTTTGATACTTGATGTACTTATTTGGTGTGTTACCCGCTTTGAAATTTTATGAAATGCTGGCATTAATATACTAACGATTACAAGCTAAGGTTAATTTTTTAACCTGGAAGATTTTCTCTAAACAATAATGCTAAGGAGTCACACAAATGCAACTATTATTACATACAATTTCTTGATTTTTTGTATGTAATATTAAAAAGATTTAAAAAAAATGTAGTGACAATGCTAAAATCTTTTTAAAACATGTGAGAGCTCCAAAAATATTTTCTTTTTTTTTTTCTTTTAAATGTCAGCCGTTAGGCTAACGGTCTACTTGGAGATTAAATGCCAGCGTCAAGTGAGAATATATAAAGATTAAGTATAAAGCTTAAGATTAAGTATTGATAGTATAAAGATTAAAGATTTTAAGTAATGTGTACTAATAACAAAGTAAGGGTTTTAAGAATACGGACTGCTTATTGATGTCTTTCGAGATCGTGTTTGATAATTTATTTATGAACACTATAGAATTAGCTTTCTTTGATGTTTCTTCATAGATTAGATTCTTAATGAAGAAATCTCTGAAGAACGCCGCAGCTTACTAAATTAACAAGCTAAAGAGGCAACAGACATACACGTCACTCTCATACACAATATTGAAAATATATTGAAGAAATAATGATGAAGAAAGGTTCTCAAGCGGTGACAGCGCGCTTTGACGTCACTGTAGACTTGATGGTCCAACGTGGTGACGGAAAAGCATTTAGTGAGCGCGTCAATCAATCGCGCTTTATCGCAGCTCGTAGAAGTATAATATAAAATAACTAGGAAATTATGATCGGATTAACATTATTCTCAAAAATTATCATAGGACTATAGGCACTTGGTAAATTGTTCTTCAAAGTAGCATTATATAAAACTAGCAACCCGCTCCCGGCTTCGCACGAAGTTGAAATTTTCAAAAATCCTTTTTTAGATTGCTTATACGTTCTAAAATAAACAAATGTTTCAAACTTCAGCTTTCTTGACTTAGTAGTTTTGTCATGCTTTGCAGTCAGGACAAACGATTTTATAACTATAGCTTACCAACGACCCGCGCCCGATTTCAAAAAAATATTTCAAAAATCCTTTCTTAACTGATGCTTATGTTATAAATAAAAATATGTTCCAAATTTCAGCTTTGTAGCTTTCGCTGTGCGTTGATATTCAGTCAGGACAAACAATTTTATAATATGGACTAGCGGGCCGCCCCCGGCTTCGCATTCCCCGTTTATCCCTCTTTCCATTAGCGAAAACCGAATTAAAATCGGTCTACCCGTTCACGCGTGATGCCGTGACCAGGAGTAATAGGGATACATTTTTATATATAAGACTAGCGACCTGCCCCCGGATTCGCCCGGGGTGCAATTTTTAAATTTCCCGTTTATGCCTCTTTCCATTAGTGAAAACCGAATTAAAATCGGTCTATCCGTTCACGCGTGATGACCAAGGGAAATGGGGATTCATTTTATATATAGAGATTATTGATTTATGAACTACATAGTAGATTCCTCAATATAATAAAATAAAAGATTATAACAAAACCGTAAACGAGCCGTGTATGTTCATTAAAGATTTAAAAAAAAAAAAACAACTTGTACACGTTGTACTTATGTTACTGAGGTCAAAAAAATAGTTTTTAAATTTTTTGTGTTTGTCGGCATGTCTGTTTGTCGGTGCTTTTATGCACGCTAATCTCTGAAACGGCTTAACCGATTTATTTATTTATTTTAGGGAAATTTACAGGCACTAATATTACATAGTAACAATTCAAATAGAACACAATAAATAAAAAATTACCACTTAATGTGAATGCGGTTTTCATTGATGTATTTATAAGCTTTGTTTTATTCCAATCGCTTTACAAACAAAAAAGTTACGCGCTATACCAATTACCACGCCTAGGAAGTTGCTGGCTCAGCCAGTATTATACTAGTATTACTATAATAAAAATTCTTAATGATATTGTCAACAGTATACTTAAATGTCTCTCTCTTACTTATAATTTTATCAAGGAAGATTTTAACTTAGGTATTTTAAATTTCCGTGTTACTGCGTGAATGCGGTATCGAAATGACTCCGGTGGAATCGAAGTATTTGATATAGAACAAACAAATTGTTCATCTAGTATCAAGAGTGTTATTTCCGCTCATAGAAAGAACCGCCGGGCAGCTTTTAAGTTTACTTATAATATTAAGATAAATATTTCACATGGGCATGTGAAACTGCTTTATGGTTCGAGAATATCACTTTAAATATCGTACTGCGTCCGTTTCTCGAATGTTTTTTATAACAATTAGACGTATTTTACCCACCCCTATTGTTGGTGCGCAGGTTTATATTGATATTCAGTCAATAATTCATGGTGTTCAGTTGGTTCTCTTTGTATTTTGTGTTTACTCGTTAAAAATGTGGACTACTTTATTTTTTGGTGTAAACAGACTACTACGGGTCGAGGGCTAACCGAATACACTAATATTGAACGTTGTCCGACGTCCGAGGTGGTCGGTAGGCCACACATTTTTATCGTCGGACTTACACTTTCTTGTGTAGTTACAATAATACCTTGCGTTTAATTAACATAAACTGCGACACTGTAATATAGAACTATGTTGGCGAGATTATATTTCGTGCCCCTGTTACATTTTCTGAAAACTATTTCGTTAATTCTATATATCTCTTATGAATCTCATACCTTTTTGGATACGTTGTCGAAGGCTTAGTTTCCAACTAAAAGTTTTTTTTTTTTGGACTTCTTTTTCATCCCAATCTGTCACATTTCACGGACATTCAGAGATGTTTAGGATATATTTCAGTTGACATGCCGGGATGCACTCCATCATACTTCCCTCAAATTATTATAATTGCTAGTTATAGCAAGTCTGTCGGCACTCTTTTCTTCAGACGTCTTTTAGCTTTGTTAGTTCTCAGTAAATCCTGGGCTAATATGTTTGGATGCGAGTCTATCCTTTCCTTGTATCTATAGACGATTCCTTGAATTTTTTCCTTTATGTATGGTATCTGGAGGTCATTATGTATTGTCTCGTTTGAGACAAACCAGGGCGCATCTGCTATAATTCGGAGGATTTTTGACTGGAATCTCTGGATAATATTTAGATTGGATTTTGAGGAGGTACCCCAGAGCTGGATCCCATAAGACCAGACCGGTAAGGTCTGGTTCCCAAGAGCAAGCAAAGGTTCCCCCATCAGCAAAGGTTCCCAAGAGTACTTCAGGAGTTGATGGGAGGTCTGCCGTATGTAGTAAGTACAATATAGGTCCCAGGAACCCCTCCAGAACACCTTGGGGAACACCAACTAAAAGTAGATTGATTGAACAAATTTATCTACTTTATGCACGGATATAAAATATAATATAAAATAATTTATACATATAATAAAATCGTAAACGAGCCGTGTATATACATAAAATTTTTTTTTCAAAAATCAATTTATACACGCTGTACTTTGTTACCGAAGTAAGAAAAAAAGTTTTTAGAATTTATTGACTGTTCGTCTGTGCGTTTGTTCGCGCTAATCTCAGAAACGGCTTAACCGATTTGAATGAGGTTTTCACTGATGTATTATAGCAAGCTTCCCGTAACATTTAGTGTTTGTTTCATTCCAATCGGTTTACATACAAAAAAGTTATGTAAATTTAAAGAATCACTTCTAATATATTTTCGATAAAAATGCAATAAATTAACTTTTGGTTGAATTGGCTGAAACTTTAGTTAACCTTATATTATCATCTGTAAAACGATGATGATTAAAAGTTCATATAAACTTAAAAATAGTCAGTTTAGGTGATTTTGAAAGTCCAATTTAAGTTGACCTCACATCTATATGATCAGTCATATTAAGTAGGGTTCTGCTCAGGCTGGTAATTCTTCGTATATAATAAAATCCTTCTTTACCTACTATGCCTTTGTGCAATCTAATCTCAGAAACGGCTTAACCGATTTTCATGTGGTTTCCACTGATGTATTGTAGCAAGCTAGTATGTATTTACATAAGTTTAGACTCGTTACATATCATCGTGTTTCTTTGTAAAAACGTACTGATTGTCAAACCGTGTTGCGAATTACCAAAACGCGTTTAGAATGCAGTCGAGTCTGTATGGGCTATAAATTTGCAAGAATTTGCTTCTGCCAAGCTTTGCTGGTAAAAATCATTTAAATTAAATAGAATGTTGTTGAGAATGACGATGTATTAATACAAAGGTTCGGCTTTGATGCAGCTACCAACAATATTCATAAATTCCAAATAAACTAATTGATTTAATCTCTTTGTTGGATAATTTGTTAACTCTAAAATACAGTGAACATGTCGGTGGTTGATTTGCTTGGTTTGTGAGCTGGTATTGTAACACCCGGCTCACAGCTTCCATGTTTATAATAATATCTGATAACTTTTCTCATTTTAATGTTGTTTCCTGGCAAAGTTTAAATATAAAATATAATGATGCCGTACGCATTAGTGAGTCATTGAGAGCGTGCGTGTGGACCTGCCGTCCAACTTTCACCCCTCATATAGCAACAATAGAAGTTAAAACAAATGGAAAATAAACTTTTCAAATAAAATAAAAATAACCCTCTTGGCGGCGAGGGTGGCGGCCCTCTCCAATAAAAAATATAATAACTTTTCTTTTTATTCGGCGTAATGGCAACGATTGTTCCCTTCTAATATTGTTGCTGTCCCGCTTTCGCGCAGATTATTATAATAGGGTGCGGGCGGGGAACTGTGTACCCCGTGCCATAAACAACTGTGCCCTCCTTACATTTTTGGGTAAAATTCAAATACACAATGTGGAAATGAGTTTTCACGTCGCCATTACTTTATTAACAAAACATCATTATATATAAATACAACTCGATTATTGTTCTAGTGTGTGGTTAGATTTTTAACTTATAGGATTGACTATATGTATACAAAACAAAATAATTTTTCAGAAGAGAATGTGGTCTGAACCCGCATGCTATTGCTTATCATGACTTTGCTTTAAACACACACACACACACATACGTAGTATTTTTTCCTGACGTGTAAAAAACAATATCAATTTAAAAATACTCAAATAGCCACATAGTTCCGTAATAGTGTAACATAAAAATTAATTAAATAATCTTGCCTTATATTTAACTATTTTTTGCCTGCGACTTCGTCCGTTCCTCTTTTTCTTTGGTTTTAAAACATTTATTTAATTTCTATTGCTCATTTTTTGTCAAGACTTGAATCTCTCGATTTTTTTTAATTTTCTGAATGAAAGGTACGTTATCCACATTTCTGTATCCCTTCGTGTATGCAAAATTTCGTGAGTTGAGTAGTCAAGGTGCGACAGCGTAAAACACTAACAAACTCATCCGCATTTATAATTTCAGTCATATGAGTGAACATATTGATTATTTATTACTTTGTTGGTTCGCGTCTCCCCCCCTACCTAAATTTATATTTTAGCTAACTTTTTCTTCGCCCGCGCGATGACTTTAAAATTAGCCTGTGTATGCCTTCAGAGTTTGTTCAGGCTGTCTTCATACCAAATTTCATTAAACTCGGTTAAACGGTTTCACAGTGGACATCTAATAGACAAAGGTAGACTTACGTCCTTATAATGTTAGTAGGTATGCATAAAACTGTCAAACGAATATTATATTTCTATATTGCTTAGCACCCAACTTGTATAGGTTGCGTCGTTAAAGGCAGCACATTAAGTTATTGAGCATCGTGCAACGACAAGCCGCGGCCACGGCCAACTGACCCAACAATGACATTCTGTTGTATTTGATAACTGTTATTATATTTTCTTTATTGTACCCGAGAAGATCCTCTCGGTCTTGTATAAATAATATATAATAAATACACTATTGTTCACCGAAACCTAAATAATAACAATATCTTTGTTGTGAATAATTGAGCCCATAAATAACGCGTGCCGCTAATAAATTGCATATTCCGTAATAATATTACGAAGTGTCTCTGTCTATTTCGTTATCACAGTTGAACTGGTGAATCGATTTCTATCAATTTCCATGTAGATGGAGAGATTGAATCTAAAAAAATATATTTGTTTAGTTAATTAAAAAAGTGGCCTAGTAAAAGAACTATGCACAGTCTAATTAATCAATCAAAGTCGTTTTCTTCATCGGTGAAATCATTGTCACGGCCGCTTTGAAATGCCTCGGTGACATCGGCCAGCTGTTCCCATTCTCCTCAGCTTTCCTTATAGCGGACGTAACTGTGAGGCCTGAAAGGTCAGCAATCAACTAGGCTAGCTGAAAGGCTGCGATAGTTCTTTCTGTCCACTTTTTAACCACCACCAGATTCTCCAGGTTATCCGGTTCCTTGCTGGCTATACATGAGAGAACTCTCGGATAGCAGATGGCGGATAATCTTGCTCGAGTCCCAAGCAGTTAGAGGACGTCCATGGAATGCGCAAAATCCGTCTCCAACGCCATATCTCAAAGGCGTCTCCCTGTCTTTCACAGATCGAATCATCAAAGAATCAGCGCCGTATAGTAATATCGAGAAGACCAATATTCTTACTATTCCCGTTTTGCCATATTCTTTAAATGATTTGACTGTTTAAGTTCTTCTTCGAATATTTTTCTCACTTTCTCTTTGGTTGGGAATTAAAGACTACAGGTAAATAAATTCGGGAACGAACTGCTAGGCAGAAAGCTCTCCCCTTCGTGAGAACAGGTCAGCCCTGTCCACGACCCTGACCTAGGTCTTGGCGCGGTCAATTGAGAGGCCAACCAACTCGCTCTCATATTCTACTTCTGCTCCTTTCCGAAACCGCAAAAAGTGTGGTGTTTAATATAGAACATTTTATAAGTAGGTATAGGTACCTAATATTGTTACGGCTTTTTTTTTAAAAGCACGACGTGTTAGTTTTATTCCTTTTACATTTTGAGTCGTCGGAAATGTTTTTGTAGTTAAATGTAAATATAAATAGGACATTTTTTAAAATTCGGTCCAACTAAACAAATAGACAGACTGACAGAGCAAACATTATGTTGTGATGTTATTGTGAACTGATTTTTCATAACGCCCTTTATTTTAGTAGGCGTTCGTTCTTCGTCGTACAGAATTACATATTAAATTGGTAACTAATATTTTAAAGATTAGACAAAGTTAAAATAAACTCTATAGAATTTATATTTCACTATATGTACCAACTATTTTTATCGGGACTTGAGCTCTGTTCGAATGAGCAGACACTTTAAACCGCGGATGCTCAAATTGGAATAAACTTCTACACAGAGCTCTTCAAGACAAGTTTAAATAAATCTTCACACCGATTCATTCCTTTCCCTAGTTTTATTTGTGTCCCTGGACGATGGTAGTCATATACCATCAATTGAATCGTTAATATGGCAGTTGCATTTAATTATAAAAAATAGTTTTATAAAAATTGGAAATTAACGAACATGAAAGCTTCAATTCAGTTGGGTGAATTATAAAATTGATGGTTGAAAATCCTATTGCTATAATATTTAGTACTTATAGGGTGCTAAGAAGTTGTCTAAGAAGATAATGGAATTTTATTCAAAACAGGAGCGGTTTTCACTACAATATTTGATAAAACATTTTTGGTCGGAAGTTTCGAGATAATGTATTCTTCGTCAATATATATTTTTTGTTTACCCAACCTGTGTTTTTATAGTCTTAACAGCCGTACAATATTTACATTTGTTCTCTCCATTTCTAAAATAAATTCCACATCTAAATTTTTCGTAGTTTCCAAACGAATGGGGACTCTTTCGTGGTGTATATTTTGAGTAGAATTTTGCTTGTCTAATGTTCCAGAAGTGAGAAATATTCCTGGAGCCAAAGCGATGGTTCGTTTTGTAGTTTTTAATAGATTTTAATTAGCGTGAATTCATTTATTACTTGCCCTTTTTTTTAAATAGATCACATAAGTTGACGACACAAATTTAGCATAATATATATTTTTTCTTACGTCCCACCCAACCCGTGGTCCCAACACAGACAAAATAAGGACCGTCAATAAACCTTGTTCCTGACCAAATTTTGAATAGATTTTTTGTCTTTTTTTGGTAAACGCTCTTTTTGTCCCTTTTAACTTTAGCTCCATTTCTATTTCAATATAAATAAGTAAAATAAACTATTCGGTGTAAAAAAAGAACAAAGAAAAAGTGGTAACGTCAATGTGATAAAGTTATTTTATATTATGACTTTAGAGATCTCATCGTCCACATGCGCTATATAGTTGAGAATGTCATTTGTTTATCTTTTATGTGTAAATTTTTCATGTGTACAGACAAAACCAGTGATTGACCTTTTGTGTCTATTTGGAGTCGAAACTAGAAACTTCGTTTGCTTCTGCGCTTAGCATTCTTTCTTTCTATTTTCTCTTTGTTCGGTTTCTAAGGGTCATAGCGTGAAGATAAATAGCCCATAACATTCCTCAAGAATTGTGGTATCATATCCAAAAAGATTTTTTTATACCCACTGTTAATTCCCGAGTTGCCACTCGATCTACCAAACAAACAATCAAGCTATCAAGTTTTATTATAGTTTAGATTATTATTCAGATAGAGAAAGAAATAGCAGATTCAATCTGCTATTTCTTTCTATAATATTAATTAGTTAAAAGAAGTATTTAAATAAATCTAGTTTTGAAATTCGTAATCGTAACGCCGAAATCACCACGCGGCGTTCACGTTTTAAGATAGCAATAGAATATAGAACTTATTTGCTACACGAAAAGGCACATATTTCAATGCGAACGCGACGTCGCAGCGTGCGCCTTGGGCCGCACGTCGCAGCGTGCGCCTTGCTTTCAAAAATTTCAATCATCTCGTTATGTCACTAACCCTTAATTTGAACTAACCCTTAGTGTATACAGAATACACAATTTTGTGGGCGATTGTGAAGACAAAATTCTTAAATTATTCCATATTGTTTCTTTTTATTTGTTATTGACTGTACCAATGCAGTTTTCAAAGTCAAATCCTAAATGTTTCCCGGTACCCCTTTAGAAGTTTTAATATGTGTATTTATTTCTCGACTGTATCTAGCTAACACAAGAAAATATTCAAATGTAACCATAGCTTGCATTCACCCTTGCCGATATTTGGAAGGCCTCGCATCCGACCGAACCCATCGGAGCGGGATACAGAGTACCGTAATTATGTTCAATATAAACCGAACGCGCTGTTATTAGCATTTTTTGGAGCCAAAAATATATGTTTAATAACAATGAAAGGTATCATTGTCGTATATTATGTTATGACTAATATAACTTGATAGTAAGGTCCGTACTCACCGGACCGGTTGTTTTTTCACCACATATCCACTTAAAATGTTTGGGGCTGTCTATTTTTTTTTTGTCCAAATTACATAAAACTACAAATAGTATGGAATAGAAGATATGAAAAGTAGGTAAGGAGTAATTTGATGTTAAGATATATTACAATCAAATAAATTGTACTTCACTTAACAAATTGGTAAATAAATTAATGATAGTTTTTCAAGACAGTTAACTGTTTCAAATATAAATGACAAATTATATATTTCGGGCTTTATACACCTGTAGGAGCGGTTTTCCTACTTCAAGCTTATCTTTAATATTTTGAATCCAAATACACAAAAGGTTAATCACAATTTTATTGTCTGTACACAAGAGATATTTATGTATATAAATACAAAATAAACAATAGACACTCACAAATATAAACCATATAAAACCAAAAATATTTACACTCAACACAACACTATACACTTGGCTTATTAGCAGAAGGGCAAGTTCTTTTTAACATATTTGAAAAACACTGCCACAAAGATGTTTCTCTTGGTCTCTTCAGGTATAACTTGCTCATCGAAGTGAATTGAAAGATCTTGATTTTCCTTGTATGCTTCTTTGATCCTCGCAGTCTCCAGTCTCAATGCCTGTTTTCGTCTCTCTGCTGTTTCTTTTCATTTTCTTGTCAACTTGCTCGTTCTTTTTTAAATATTCAAAAACAGATTCGTATTCATGCCAGTTACATTCACGGAGGATGCATCACATGAACCTCTATACACCTTTTAGATATTTAATATTATTATAAAAAATAATGAAATTAAATTTAAATGTGGCCCAGAATAGCGTTTCAATTAGTCATTCGCAAATAATAAGAGACCCAAGTAACAGGGCAGGGTACACTTTCTGACGCAGTCATTTTAGTAGCCCGTCTGGCAGCCGTAACCACCCTCTTACCGAAGACCACCGTGAAATAATGTGTGCTCTTGTTTCGTTGAGTAAGTAAGGAATGCCAGAGCCCGTTTCTCTATCCTTTCCTAATCCCTTATCCTTAATCCGACTTTGGTCGGCAGCACACTTACAGTGCATGTGCCATTGCTTGTGTTATACACCATCAAATTAATAAATGAAATGGACCGTCTACCTGTCTGACTCCTTTACGTAAAATAAATGCTTATAAATGCATTTAATAAATCTTATTATGACCCTTAAATATTTATGAAGACAGGCGCAAGCTTGCCTGTGTAACATCAGAACTTCCTCAATTATTAAAAAGGTTTTTTTTTGGGTGATACACGTTAAAAGTTTTCAAATTACATTTGTTAATTTTATATAATAACTAGCTGACGGGCGAACTTCGCACTGCCTCAGAATCAATAAATGTTGCATTGACTTATTAGCTAAATTAAATTAAATTCCTTAATGAATGAATAGTCAAAATGAATTAAGTTCCATAAATGTATCAAAAGGAAATTACACAGAAATCAAAAATAAATCTATTTTAATTAAGTACATTGAAGTGAATGTAATTCTCTATTGAAACGAATCGAAATAATTCGTGTACTATTATTTTTCTTACTGTTATGTATGGCGTTTTATACCATTTTTTTAAATGATTTAATTACTTACTCTAAGTATTGACAGGGCATACTGCGTTTGGCAGGTGTTTAATGCGTATCTCAACGATCCTGACCCATAGACGGAGCGAGGAAACACCGTGGTTTTAGTGAGTAGAAATCCCACATATGGGATCATATATGAGATCACGATCACCATATCGCGATATCGCGGGGGGCCTGGTTCCAGATTTTCCCACGCAAAAAAAGGCCACACTGCGTTTCGCAGTTATTTGGGAAGCTCGTCTGACGGCAGTAATCACCCTTTTCGTGAAATAACAACGCATGTGCTGTTGTTTTTTGCCCTATCGCTTTCCTAATCACTTTATCTTTAATCCTGCTATGGTCGGCAGCGCACTCGGAGCACCTGTGGGTTACTTGTGTCATAAACCGTCAGTCTGTCTGGCGACCTTAATATTAAAAGAACTTTCCAATGCGAGAGGAAACTTCTCGAAGCCGATACGGCCAAAAAAAAATCATCGAAATCTGTCAACAAAAAAAACCGTTCCATATAAAATATATGAGAAAATGTTTTTTCGTGAACATTTCAGATGTTTTAATAGATATTCTGCTATTCGGAGACAAATACAACAAATCAAAAACCATGAAAATCGATCCAGCCGTTCTCGAGTTATAAGTGTTCGAACAAACCCGACTTTGTTTTATATATTACTAGCGGCCCGCCCCCGGCTTCGCCCGGCGTGCAATTTTTATATACCCTAAAACATTCTCCGTTTATACCTCTTTCCATTGGCGAAAACCGAATTAAAATCGGTCTACCCGTTCACGCGTGATGCCGTGACCAGAGGCTCTAGTATGAGTTTACGATACTACACTAATTCTACACTCGCTAGCGAGAACGTAAAAATTTAGTATGGAAAATCGTGAACTGTCAATGTCAAATTATCAATTTTCCATATAAATGTTTTACGCTCTCGCTAGCGAGTGTAGTATCGTAAACTCATGCTAGAGCCACAGGAGAAATGGGGATTCATTTTTATATATAAGATTTTTATATAATATAAGATTATATAGATTAAGGCTGTGATTTGTTTGCCAGTCTGGAATAATGTTAGATATGTTTATCACCGCCTAACAAGAAAGTCTAGAGCTGATAGGGAGTAGTAGTGGAATTATATTAAAAAAAAAAATTCGCTGAACAAACACTAAACTTTTTCTTTTCTATTGTAACAGCGAGCGGTGTTCGCAATGCCAACTAACATTTCCCAGCGAGACTTATTAATTAAAATATTTATGTTAATAAAGACGTAGAAATAAATGTCTTGCTTCAGTTGTTAAGAACAATTATATGTGCTTTATATGGTGTAATTTATTCATAAATGTATTTACATCAATGTTGTTAAATTGACAGTAAAAAGCGGACGCATTAAAATTTTCTGTGAATTACTTTTTACGATGTCCTGTTTTGTTATTCATCAAAATGTCGTGTATCAGAATTGCTTAATTATCAGCTGTGGATACGTATTATCGTTGGTTTACAGCATATAAAACATTTACTTTTGATATAATTAAAACACAACACGATACAAACTATTTAGAAATGCGACGAAAAGTTATCTGAAAAAATTGTTGCTTTATTTTTATATACAGAAAATACATTTAAATTGAAATTTTTATTCTTTTCTTTCTTTCTTTCTTTCTTTCTTTCTAAGTTGGTTGTAAATCTTCTAATAGCTCAATACTAGCTTTTCCATTGCATGGGCTTTTAAAAGACATCTTTTATAATATCACATAGGTATTTAGTTATTAGCTAAGCTTAGCTTGTAACGAGTAGAGAAATTGTTTTTAAATTACTCATATATCTATTTAAATAATTAAATTATTAATATATTTAAATAAACTCAAATGACTTATAAAAGTTTGTGACATGGAAGCATCTTTATTCCTTCAATGATTGATAGTAGTTCCATATTTTACTTTCCAAACAAAAATTGTAATTTAAAATTTGCCTGAGTTTTTATAGTTAAACTAACGGACCAAACAGTTGTCCTTCCCGAACTCGACAAAAAAATTTATGGGTAACCCGATTGCATCGGGTCTATGGGGTCCAAATGCCAGTCTAGACCATCCGGCTTTACACCGCCATCTGTGAGAAAATTATGGAACTTACATGGATGTTACATAGCACCTTGAAACAATTTTAAAATAATGGAACCCAATTTTCTTTGTTACTCAAACAACACCATTTGTTCGATTTGCCGAAATTAAAATCCCGACTGGTCCTAGAAACTTCTAAACTGAAGAATGACGTAATGATGTATCGATTTTTAAAATTAATTGCCTGAATGCTACCTGGTTGTCATATCCGATCCACATAGTATCACCATAACAGATAAGCATTCTGCTAATGCAAGCTTATAGCTTTAAGTATTACAATTATATTAACAACTAGCTGTTGCACACGACTTCGTCTGCGTTTCTTTATAAAATATTATTCGTGGAAAACGGCAATTTTGTATGGATGGGGGATAAAAGGGGGGAAATGGGGAATGAGTAGCTTATGTTAATCGCTGATATGTAGCTTTCTATAGGTGAAATAACTTTTAAAATAGATATAGTGGTTTTTGAGTTTATTCGTGGAAAACGGCAATTTTGTATGGAGGGGAGGGGGTTAAAGGGCGGAGATGGGGGGAGGATGAGTAGCATATGTTTTAAGAATGAAAGAATTTTTAAAACCGGTCCAGTAGTTTTTGAGTTTATTCATTACAAATATACATACACAAAAATCTTTTCTCTTTATAATATTAGTATAGATACAAGTAAAATTCAAGTTGACTACAAGTATGGTGCACCAATAAGTTTTCTTGAATGAGCGAGTTTCTTCCCATTTTACCTTTAAATATTACGTTAAATTGTAATTCCTTTGTTGTACACATTATTTATTCAACATTATTCTAATAGGATTAAATTTTAATTTAAGTTTAATTAAATACTATCTCTCTCTACTCTATGCAAGAAAAATGCACACTCTGTGTGCTATTCACGCACACAGAGAGACTCTTAGCGATAATACTTTTCTACTCTTTGCCAGAAACCGGTTCACAAGTTTAGTGCAAACTTACGTTACAATGGTTACTCCCATTCATACATATCTACACATACAAAAAGAATATTTACGCCTCTTGGCACATAGTATTTAAAGAAACAGTAGTGTGAGTCTATTAGAATGTGATCAGGTTGATAAGTGACTCATGTCTATATACATATACTCCAATACTAATTTACTTCACATTTAAGAGAAAATCACATTAAAATATAAGTCACAATTATCAATTCTGCGGCCTTTATTTAAATACACATCACCTGTGGCTCTAGCATGAGTTTACGATACTACACTCGCTAGCGAGAGCGTAAAACATTTATATGGAAAATTGATAATTTGACATTGACAGTTCACGATTTTCCATACAAAAGTTTTACGTTCTCGCTAGCGAGTGTAGAAATGGTGTAGTATCGTAAACTCATACTAGAGCCTCAGTAATAACTTTATCTATAAATACTAATCTTGTCTTATATATAAAAATGAATCCCTATTTCTCCTGGTCACGGCATCACGCGTGAACGGGTAGACCGATTTTAATTCGGTTTTCGCTAATGGAGAGAGGGATAAACGGGGAATGTTTTAGGGTATATAAAAATTGCACGCCGGGCGAAGCCGGGGGCGGGCCGCTAGTAATATTATAAAGAGAAAAGATTTGTATATATGTATGTAATGAATAAACTCAAAAACTGATTTTAAAAAATCTTTCTCCTATAGAAAGCTAAATTATCAGCGAGTAACATAGGCTATTCACCCTCCCCCCCATCTCTCCCCTTTAACCCCCCCTCCATACAAAATTGCCGTTTTCCACGAATAAAATTTTATAAAGAGACGCGGACGAATTAGCGCGCTACAGCTAGTTATTATGTAGAAATCAAAATAAAATAAATTTATTTACAATTATTACTACCGTGCATACATCGAATTAAATACGTCCAATCTTAGGTGAGCGATTTTTTTACTCAAACACGTATGTTTCCATCTGTCGCTGAATGTCGCGTCTACCGGCCTATTGCCGGTCTCTTCAGATAAAGACACGCTGTCGCCATGTCGCTTTCTTCTTTCTTTCTTCGCTGTGTGAGGCACATAGCGGGCAGGGATATCTAGCCGCAAGTCGCGGCGGTAAAATGTATCGACAGGCCCATCGACAGAATTTCACCTGTCGCGAGAATGGGCCACAAGACGTCAGTCTGAATAGTATGAATGCATAGTCCACAACTATTTCTTTCAAACTTCTGAGTTAAGCCTAACAGCACCGGTGTCATTGACGCGATTGAGCGTCTTCACATTCACACGTGGCGCGTTTTAAACATGGAAGTCCATATTTTTTTAGAATAATTTTGTCATATTTTTTGTTTTGTTTTGAGTGTTACAATAGATAAAATACCTTTTTTTCTTATTTTCATCACAGATACAAGAGTTGTTAGTGTCAAAAGAGTGTCTTCTTTTCAAAAAAATTATGTGACTAGTTACCGAGAAATTGAGATTTTTTCTACCACTGACCACACTGTGTTTCCATGGATTTGTTCAGCAACTTGTCACACTCAACCTACTCAGTTTAATGGCTATATCGGTCAAATAGCTCGATGTTCAGCTTAAATGTAACCTATTTGACCATTATAATTATTGCTCAATTCACTAAAAAATTTCCCAATAGAAATATGTAATACTAGCTGAGCCCGCAACTTCGTATGCGTGGTATTCGGTACAGCGCGTAACTTTTCTTTTTGTAAACCAATTGGTATGAAAAAAAAAACACTAAATGTTACGAGAAGTTTGCTACAATATATCAGTGAAAACCGCATTCAAATCGGTAAAAGCCGTTTCTGAGTGTACAAACGCATAGACAAACAGACAAAAATTCTAAAAACTATTTTTTGGCCTCGGTAACATAAGTATAACGTGTACAATTTTTTTTTTTAAATATTTCGTTGTTTTACAATGTTCGTTTACGATTTTATTTTATGTATAGACATGGATTACCTAGACAATCTCAAAGGTGTATAAAAAATAAGTTATTATTATAGTAAGAAAAAGCATATAGTCTAAAACTCTCATTGCATACTCTCGTTTGTGAATGTTTACACTGTATCCGTGTTGTGTATACATGACAACACGGATACAGAGCTATATTTTAGAATTCCAATCTCTAGTAAAAAGTGCAACTATAGTTGCAGTATCAGTACGTAGCAGTACATATGTATCTACTGGGAAGGTATTGCGGAGGGCCTCAAGATATCATCACCTGCCCGTCAAACGAGTCGTGTAATAATTGAAACATACGTTGCCGATGGTCGTGTCCTAATAAGGAATCTCGCAAAAACTTTTCAATTTACACTATTGTATTGAATTCGTTATACACTAAGTCCATCTCACAGTTGTATTCCGCAAAGTGTTTTAAGTTCTTGTGGTAACTGCATAAAAATGTGACATTTTAAAAAAGAACTTAACTCACTTCCAAAGTCACTAAGCCCAGTTATGATAAACTAGCTTTTGCCTACATCATCGTTTTCGCCCACGTACCTCGGAAACAGATTTTTTTTCTAAATGACCTTTATGTTCTTTTCTGAAAATGACAAGAATACTTAAAATTGCATGACGCACAGTTTGGATATAGGAAGGGATTATCCACTAACACCGCAGTGACAGCTTAAAGCATACCATCAAGTACTACACTGATAGAGTAACTGATGCTTTTTACACCTATCCAAGGTCTTTGATATGGCGTCCTATGACATTTTGTGGCACAAATTAATAAAAACCGGTGCTCCATATGAGTTGCTGAATATTTTTCAATATTGGTACAGCAATTAATCCAATCAATTACTCGATCAAATCATTAATGTACTGTACATTAATGATTTGATCGAGAAACTCAGCAGCATGCATGCAGGGTGTTATATAGATGGCACTTGTCTTAATAACATTAGTTTTGTGCTGCTGAGTCCCTCGATCAATGGCTTGAGGATTTTGTTGAAGGTGTGCCAAGTGTATAACCCAAAAAAGAGTGAAATCATGGTATTCCGGTCCAGTGGACGTGGCCTCGATTATATACCACCTGTTGTACTCAATGATGATATACTGAAACGAGTATACAAATTTAAATATTGGGGCTACATTATCACTCCAGGACCTGAAAGGTGATATTAACTTAGACCGGGAGCGCAGAGCATTGTTACTTTTTAAGGCATTCTGCCAGGTCTTTTACACAAGCTGTATGTGGTGACTTATACACAAAAAGCATATTATAATGCTCTGCGCATTCAGTATAATAATACCTTCATGATACCGTTGAGACTGCCACGCTATTGTAGTGCATCAGAAATGTTTGTCCAAAATCATACTGATTTTTATGCTATAAGAAGGAAGAGGGTGGCATGCTTACAGCACAGGCAGTAATAATAGCATTCTGAAAACAATTATGGATAAGGTCGATTGTTCCATACAAATATTTGACGGTAATGAGGTTGATAAAAAAAAACAATATAATTAAAGTATATGTTAAATTTCACGAGTAGTCGAGGCGTCACTTGCGCATTTATATCAGTTAGGATTTCATTTTCCCGGACGATGTGGAAACAACACTTTTTATTCGTATCTGATACCAAATTAAAGATTTTATCCTTAGTTTTTTGTTGGTTTAAATATAATTAAACAAAACGTGAAACACAATAAAACAATTGGAATAAAAGAGTCGAAAATTTGAGCCATGCCAATCGATCAGTGGCTCTAGCATGAGTTTACGATACTACACTCGCTAGCGAGAGCGTAAAACATTAATATGGAAAATTGATAATTTGACATTGACAGTTCACGATTTCCCATACAAAAGTTCCAACAAAAGTATCGTAAACTCATACTAGAGCCTCAGTTTCACCCGCGCGCGCCTATAGATGTTTCACATCAAAAAGGTACACACCTATGTACTTTAAAAAATATTTTATTGCTATGGTACTGTCGTTAATTGATAGTAATTTTTAAATGTTTGAGCTTAAGCTTACATTTATTTAAGCTTTAAAAATATGAATAAAATGATCGTTCAGTATTTCGTCTATAAACTGTTTACAATAACAACCCTTTGAACAAATTACTATAGCTGCTGTGACAGTATAAAATATCATAATTTAAAATAAAAAATACTATATTATGTTTAATTTTAATATCTCCATCTTTTATCACATCTGCAACAAACTTGTACAGATGATTTAGACAATCATAAAACTCACGAATTCGAACATTACTTCGGGTTATAACAGTGGTTTTATTATTCTTGTATGTACCTATTTATAAACAACTAAGTCTCAGAATAGACAGTTCCATTGACGTGCGGTCCCAAATTGCAGGCAAAGTTCAGGGGAACCATCATTTTTATCGAATCTATATGCATTTATGCTTTATGTAAGTATGTATCAATTTGTTCGGCCGCTTGAGCGCGAGCGGCTGCATATTTTTCAATTACGTCAATTTAAAATAATACTTAATTCGCTATTGTGACTCATTGAGAACATTATTGTGTCAGTCGTCTCGCTCGGTGCGGACAAATAAAGCCCGTATTTATATTTCATACATTTTACATACAGGTTGATTATTTTTAAACGCATTACAGTCGTAATACAATTTTTGAAATTATTAATATCAAACAGCTCCCTGGATAATTTTTGGCTCTGATTCTGATTAAAGTTTGTATTTCTCGCTTTAACTTTGCGCACTTGAAACCTAGTTCTTTAGACTCGTTTCTTTAGTTCTTTTAACAAGCGACCCGCCCCGGCTTCAATCTCTTGGCGGATTGTTCCAGTGAAACATTTTATAATTATAGATCATTTTATAGAGTATAATTATAGAGTATTTCTGTCTTGTAATAAATTTTTCGCTATATGAACAAACAGAACAAGGTTTTGATTTAGTATTTATGTGAAATTTATACTTGAACACTTACTTTTTGCGTACATTTTTAACTCACTAACATCAATTCTAGTCAGCACACATTTAAATAAAAATAAATAAAATAAAATAAATCTTTATTTGCGCGAACACATGTTTACAGGATTTTAATTTGTATACAGCAGTTACAGCACAAAGTATGTTCTACCCGCCAAGGGCATGCAAATATTTGTGTTTAATTGTTTGTAAACTAAGTATATTAATATTAATAAAAGAATTAATGTTTTTTATTATAAAATTCTTTAACATCATAATAACAACAATCTAATAGCCATTTTGTTAATGTTCTTGTAAATTTAGGATCCGGCAATTCTTTTATATTATTAGGTAGTTTATTGTATGTTTTTATTGCCATAACATAAACATTTCTATTAAATAGTTCTAATCTACATTTTGGTCTTTGCAATAAATTACCTTGCCTAGTTATTTTGGTTCCTATTTCGTTATTTTCGACAAAACAGTTCGGATATTTTCTAACAAATATACACAACGTCTTTATATACAAGCAAGGTAAGGGAAGTATATGTAACTTTTTAAATAGTGGCACACAACTCTCCATAAAGCCCACGCCACATATTGCTCTGATGCATTTCTTTTGGGCCCTAAAAGCTCTTATTATTTCGACAGAGTTACCCCATACCAATAAACCGTATGTCAAAACCGAAGAAACGTAGCCATGATAAGCAGTGACCGCCGCCTCAATAGACACAGTCAATCTTAACCGACGTAGTGCATAAACAAATCTGTCTACTTTATCACAGACCAGACCGACATGAGATTTCCAATTACAATGTTTATCTAGCATTACGCCTAAATATTTTATACTTTCTACTTCTTCAATAATTTTACCTTTGTCTATAACTTGAAGAGGTGTAGATTTAGTTTTATAAGTTACGAACTGCATTATCTTACTTTTATCAATATTTAGATGAAGGTTATTTTTATCTAACCATTCTGTTAAATTTGTTAGTAATGAAATGATTTCCAACTTTTGTTCGTTTTTATCCTTGTTTTTTAATACAATTGTAGTGTCATCAGCGTACAGAAATGTGCTATGATGTGTTATGTTGGGAAGGTCGTTTATATATATTAAAAACAAAAATGGCCCAAGTATACTGCCTTGAGGCACTCCCGATACGTTTATTCTGAAGCTAGATCTCCTTGTTATCTTAACACCTACTGCAGATTTACATTTATGTACTATTTTTGAAACTTCTGTACATTGATATCTATTTGATAAATATGATTTAAGCCATTTCAATGTAATTTAGTTAGGTACTATAAAAATATTGAAATAATTAAATTCTATATTGTACGAATTTGTGAATTATTGGAAAAACTTCAATCGAACTGTAATGGTACTTGAATAAGTTCAATTCAAGTACTTCAAATATCAATGATATTTATATTTATAGAACATCTACTGTGCAAACCTAACTTACATTTCAAAATCCTTATAAATTATCAATTTATAAAGATTTTTAATTATCAATATTCGGATAGGATAACTTTCAAAATTATCAAAATTAGGATAGGATAACTAGTTACGCCAATAAAGCTTTCTGTAGGAGCGACCATTACTTATCTCAATTTGAGTAGAATTTTAATAAATTGTTCACTTAATTGCTTACTAGTCCCACTTGTGGGCACAGGCATCACCTGCATAGGCAATTGTGAGAACCACAAGAAAATAATTACAATGGGTATTTTTAGTTTACACAGAAAAAAAGTAAGCAGTAGATATTTCCAACATTAGGTTAATCTCCATCATTTATACGCATATTCTTGCCCATAAAATCAAGCCTCTCTGTATACCACAATAAATTTTGATCATAATATGATTGTTTTCAACTGCTCATGTATTTTATAGCGATATTTTACAAGCATCCGATCGTACTGTTTTTTTTTTTAAAGTTAATCAAGTAATGAAATTGCTAATGACCGCTGTTAATTGACAGATGTCCAAAGAATAACGTAATTAAGTATCTACTAAAGAACTAATTATGCACATCCTGTCCTGTTTATAAAATCTGGACTTTACACAAGAATCCCATACTTGAAAAATTCTTATATTCCTCAGAGTATCTTAAATGAACTTAATGACTCTCACATCCTCGGGATAGCGGCAGCAACCATCTCCACTACTAATCTTCACCTTGATACCTTACTGGAATTGAAGGCGATAATAGCTGATGATAGACAGCTACAATCAAATCGATGTCGTTTGCTTCTTTGAATATTAAAGAGAAACTACACACTGAAGCCTGTCTAAAGTTTTATCACAAAAACCGACTCAATATTTTAGTCACAAAACTAAAATTTTATGTATTTTAGTGTTTTGTACTTTACCAGACAATTCAGTATTTTAACTGAACTATAATATGCCCACTTATCGAAATTAGAACATAATCATTGCAAGGTAGGAAAATCCTGTTTCTATTTTTTTTAATGATTGCATTAAAGCTCGTCAATTCATATTATACAAAAAATTAAGTCGTCTCACAGACTAATGAGAAAAAAGAAGTCTTAGCAGTAATGCTTTTTAATCAGGTATATTAAAAAAAATGAGCCGTCACGGGACGCCTGGTAGATGTGAAACATCGAGTGAAATAAAGTGATGACTGTTTATTTATTTATTTAACGTTTATTTTTATTGAATACAAAAATTTAAATATTTACTTCAAGTTGGAACAACCACCAACAATCACCACGGCACGCGCCGCCACACCGTACACACTACTACGCATACACTGTATATGTATATACCATCGTATAGCGTGGTGACGCGTCGCCACGGACTGCGTCGCCACGCTATCAATCAGTTTCACCCGCGCCTATAGATGTTTCACATCAAAAATTAATTCTAAATTTAACATAATGTGGACTATGGAGGTAAATATTGATACGAGTTCACGCCTTGAATTCACATTGAACATTATTTCATGTGAACAGTTACACAAATTTAGCGGAATTGAAACCGATCACTTAAAAGTAATGTATATTAAAGGTATTCGTTTATGAATGTTTGACGCTTTTGACAGAGTGCCTCCGCAGTTGAGGTATATTTATTAGCTATCGAACTATTTGGATGATACAGGCGACATAAACTTCTCTAGACGAATTCACTGCGTACCTAGGCTGCCGCGGCAAAACGACGTTGCTTGCTTTATATTAGATTGTAAGCGAACGACTGCCTGCCGACTACATATAGGCATGTATCGCGTGTCGTTTACTGTGTATGTATCCTCTATACGGTCGAGTGCGACGGTTCAAGGCTGACGTGAATTGCTAATAAATTATGATTAATTTATTTAATAAAAAGTAATTGCAATAACCAGTGTCATTGTAAAGAATTTCACCTGGCCTTGTTACACGATACATAATGTTAACTGTATTGATAGATTCTTTAATCTCAAACTTGATTAAATTTACTTTTAATTCATTGAAAATGTTTGTTATTCCAACAGGTCACAAATAATTTTAGTAAAAAAATGGACATAGTTATTAAGTATAATTAATAAAGTTATAGTTAGTTAGTAACGTTATAAATAGTAACCATATTGTAACGTAAATTTTTGGCACGTTTGGACAAATTAAAATTAATAGATAACAAATTTAAAATAGATTGTAATTATAACCGCCATCTGCCGCATGACGGTAGAACCACCTTAAGACGTTGTGGACTGGCCCCACGTTGGGCGCCACTTTGTAACCGCGAAACCTCTGCGGGGCTTTAGGGCTCCGCAGGCGTTCCAACCGTTACTCACCGACTGAAACTCAGGGGTAGACACTACATGAGACCTGTGTTATATCAGTAATAATCTGCCACATTTAAAAATGTGACAGATTTATCTTAATGTAGTGTTTATAAATTTTCAATTCAATAATTAGATTTCATCAGTATAATGGCTGTAGCATCAAAGTTCAATCTCAATTCGAAGCTTTAATTATTTGTTTAAATAGTTTAAATCAATTGTATATAGCAAAATTAGTAAAAGCAACGCGTTTTTTGTGGTTAGGTAAACTAAGATTGTACCTATCAAAACAGAGTTAATATTGGCGCATTTGTTGCGGGTAATACTCAGAAAATGAATTAATGAATTTCGTAGACTGGAGTATAACATTACGTTATAATTTACATACGTTTATAGTAAGGGGATACAGAAATGGGCTATCTCGTTTGGATTTGGGTATATAAACCACAAATCCGATTTTGAATCAATTTGGTGTAGATATTTTGAACATTAAAATGGGACGTGGCATACGTTTTAATATTACAGGCCTGTGAAGACGCAGATAAAAGCTTGTTAAAATACAAATGTAAAAAGAGTTCACCGTGGTTGCCAAGTCAATATCACAATGTACCTAATGGAAGCAGGTGGAACGACTCGCCACCGGAAAGAGAAAGAAATAATAATACATACATTGAACGTACAGTTAACATACTTAATATGTATAATAAATATGTACATAGTAATTATTATAATTTGAATTTCTCATGAGGAAGTCAATAGTCACAGTCGGTTAAGGTGCCTATGCAATAAATTCGTTACTATTAGTTTTCAGGTTTGTTTTCATTAACCTATAACCAACGTAGTTTATGGCAATTTACCTGCCTATTTCATATTAAAAAACTCGCTTTTGCCGTATTAGAAAATCCACACCAAGAACATTTAAATACACGCAAATGTTTTATAAAACTCATTTAAATAATCCTCATGCAAATTACATATGTGAGTTGGGGAACGGAACTTACAGCGTTACATTGTATAATATGTTAATAACATATAGAAAATATCCAATGTTATGAACACCTTTAAAATAAAACCTAGAATAAAACTTATATTTAAATACAGGTTTTGTTAAAGCATTAATAAGGGTGTCATTTCGCGACTCGACTCGTGTCCGCTTCGATCTTTACATATTACAAAGAATACTTCGTCGTAGAAGTGGCACTCCTTTGAACGTTTTTAATAGCCTACAAGATTAGTCATACTAATACGCGCGTGCTAAACCTAATTGCAATTAAACGCCACGCGCCAGAGTTGCTTTTACTTATCGCCTTAACCGTAAACACGTCGCGTAAGCGGGCTCTTTAAAATGAAACCATTATGTATTTTTTTTTTATCACTTACTGCTTAAAATCAACAATCACACTGCACGACTTTTAGTCCATATTTTTCTGAATAATAATTATTATTTTGAGTTATTATTATGTATTTTCTTGGCAGGTACTGCTAAATTACTACAAGCGCACTTCAAGACTTTTGTGCATATTTTTTCTATTTAATAATAATTAAATTTAAGTTATTAACATTATGTATATTATTGCCACTTACTGCTTAAATTCTACAATCGCACTTCACGACTTTTAGTTCATATTTTATCTGGATAATAATTATTAGACTTAAGTTACTAACATATGATTTTTGTCCCTTGATACTTCTTTAAATCTACAGTCCCATTTTTTTTTTACTAATTATCAAACTTAAGTTCAAAATTATTACTAACAAAAATATTCAGAGTAAATTGAGAGACTTGACTTAAAAATAATTAATCCAAGAGTCATTATTACTCAGGTTTAATTTTTGACAATACCATAATTATGTCAAACGAAAATTTGAAACTAAAATTTCATTGTTAGCATTTCGCGCTAGGTGCTGGGTCTGGTCCCTAGTCAATCGTAGTACCCATATAGGTTACATGACTTGTGATATTAATACATAATTGTTGTGTTTGTCTGATAATTATTATGTTTATTACTATTAGTTACAACAGTTACATATACACGGAAAATTGTGAAAGAAAATTACTATTTTATTTTAAAGATGTAGCAATAATAATAATAATAGGGAACAAGATCAAACAAATTTTAGCGAGACGTCATTGTCTTAGTTTACAATTGTCATTTTTGACAGGTTTTTGATTGGCACGCTTCCAAAGAGTAATCTAAGCCAATTTTTGTCAGGAAAAATTTAACGCTGGTTAAAACATTGATCAGCGATAGTTATACGTATTATATTCCATACAAAAATTACTATGATACTATGATTACTATGAGACTACTTACTAGTGGACAGATGAGGTCGTTAAAGAGTCAATGAAAGAAAAATTTGAAATTCGGCTCTAAAATAAGAAATTACACTTAAGACTATAATTAAATTAATGGTGAATATCTTAGTTTGATCATATTCGGGTCGAAGGGATTATAAATCGCTATGGAAATTGTGGGACAAAATGGTCTCAGTATTTCCATTAATGGAAATACATGATGGAAATAGTGAGATACACACATTTCAAGCGATAATTTGTTGGTGAATAAGCTGCTTATTTTTATGATCAATTGATAAATTCCCAAGCAAAAATATTAACAGATAAGTTTCCTAAAACGTAAAAAGATGTATATTTATCATATTTTTGTCTTCTCTTGGCTGTTTGAGTTGCGTCGGCTTTTAAAGTATTGAATCTAAGATATAAATAAAAGATATAATAAAATTACTAAGATAAAATAAAATTATAGTGATACGATTACACGTGTAGTATATGTTATAATACTAAAAGCTTTTCAAACTTGCAAAAAATAGTAAAGCAGTGTGCGGATCTCAATTACAATTATTATTTCAATTCCAAACAAAAATTAACAAAAAAAAAAAGTATATTTTCGTACAGTTACTGTACATTGATTTATTAAAATTAATAAATATTTCCAGAGAAATGTGCTACATTGGTCACTGCATTTCAATTTGTGCGGTGGTTCGCCACTGTATTTGGTGAATATTCTACCGTTTAACTTTAATTAGCCTATTTGTATTCAAGTTGTACAAAGCAGTATTCTATATTATTTATTGCGTAAATTAATAATATGTTTTGTTCTATTTTAAGGCAACAAACGTCTTGGAGCATAATAAATACGATACGAATAATCTTTAAATATACGTAAAAGTGGTTTTTGTTGTGAATTTCTCAAAGCGTGTTAATTAAGAGTCCGGAAAATTATGTAATCGTGATAAAAAAAAGAATAAATAAGAAGAACCTTTAGAATTTATCGCCAAATAACTGAAGTCTGCTCTGCTCGTGCCAAATATGGATGAATGTGCAGAACATTGTTTTAAAATATAATATTAAATTGATACTATGTGAGTGAATAGAGAATAATATAATATGATGTATCAGCGTGCCGAGTTTCAATAAAAGTTGACCTTTGTTCAACCTTGATTTTATAATACTTTATCTTACTAAATTTACAACTGAAAAAGTTTGTGAATATTGATTGTATTAATCAGTCATGAATTTGGATAACACACGGCATACGGCATAAAAAATAGAAAATCTTGTATTCCGTTATTAAGTTCTCATGGGGTAATATAGGTATGTTTTTTTTTTACCGCACTAAAACTCACCTCGAAATGGGTGTGGTTCTAGTCCATAGGGGACTTTGGAACCGTCACCGGGCGTCAATATATGTATATCAATACATCGAAATAGGTAGCGCCTTGCGTATGTTTGGACTTTAGTTCTCTATCATTAAACTAGATGGCATTATTCACGATTTTTGTGGAATAGTTCTGAGACAGTTCCGAGACAAACTCCAATTTATTTATTTTAGTAAAAATAGCATGTCTAAAGGATGTCAATATGGAAAAACAAATTTCCCTATGATCATAAAAAATGTAATCTAAACTCAGAGATCTCAAGTAATAAGATTTAGTTAGGATTGCCGCCACGATTTGGTGGTTATTGTAAACGGCCCTTTACAAATATTGATGTGAATCATTTAAGATTTTAAATTAAGATTCCACTCGTTTAATTACTCTCAATTTATTACAAAAACAATCTCGCGTGTTAAATCGCGTATATGAAAAAAAGAAATAAGAACGCAAAGAACTGCATATTGTTATTGTCAAATGCTTAAAATGGCTAAATTATATACTATAGGGAGGTTATAGGGACCTTGATTATATTATAATTTGAATATTGAACTAACAATTTCTTTATATATATATTTAAATAATATTTCTTTTAGTTCAACTTATGACCTTTCTTTAAGGTTTATGAAATTTTTTTAAGAGTCATTTGCAACTTCGGTCACAGAGCCAGGATTTTTTCCGCTGTCCGGGCGCCATTTTCCTTTCTATTGCATATACGTATTATATATATTAAATATAAATTTATTATTAATATACTACAATATGAAACTGTAGAAGTTACCCAATGTTTTAAATATGGTTATACATATATGTATATAATGTTGGTTATATATGAGATGGGAGGACGAGATAATCGTGTCGGCTGACCCACGGTGGATAAGAGTTGCCCAGGATAGAGACCGGTGGACTTCTTTGGAGGAGACCTTCACCTGCGGAGCGGTTCTCGAAGTATAAAGCATACATGTAAATAAATAAAAACATTTTTTTTCTTACATTTAACTCGAGACATAAAAGCCTTTTTTTTATTATGTTGGTAGATGGCAAGCCCTAAGGTATTGGCTATGGTCCGACCGTAAGGTGTACTCGTCTCATAGTTATTTTTAATACTACACTTAGATCGGACTCGCTTCCAACATTGTAACTGAGCCCTGTTAATTGCATTCATTTTACAGTCATTCGCTCGTAGGGTACGTATTTATTAATTGGCCTAGTCTATACAAAACTAATTTACAGGCAACATAATTCAAAAGACATTGCATACGATACATTAGTAGAGAAATATATTTAACTTTAGAGGTAGACCGTTCAAAAGATAATTAAAACGCAATTCCTTACAACTAAAGGTCACTACTAAAGTAAGAAGAAAGAAGATTAGCAGGTTTAGTTTCTTGCTGCTTTTTTCTAGCTCTATTTTCTTTCTGATTGTTGTGAATTTATTGCACTTTTTTTTTAAATATTAATAAATTCATCATACGGGAGTTATATTGTAAAAAAAAGTTTATTTAATTGCTTTTCTTCTGAGAGAAACTATGCAAATTGTATTTTTAGCATTGTAAAAAAAATTATTTGGTTATAATTTAAAACTTAGTTCTTTATTGCAATGCTGATACATGTTCTTCTTAAATTATGCCTTCTATTGTAATTGTTTTAACAAATTTTCTTTTTTTCCGAGCAGTTGATATTTGTCGAAGATAAAAATTCCATCGATCTAAATGGCAAGGAATTTTGCTTAGCGCCATCTATAGTCAATTTCTACTAACACTGTTTTAGCATCTAAGGCGATAATTATCTTCTTTGAATTGTGAACCACTTTGTTGAATGCGCAGTTTGTAACAAGCGGTAAGATTAAATCAATGCATAATTCGTGTGAATTACTAAGCCAATGAAGTTTGTATAAGAATGGTGGCGTAATCTCTTGGAAGTATTTAAACCTGATGGTATGACCCACATTACAAAAGTTCTTAAGGGCTTTCTATGTGTCCTTGTATAGTCTTTGAGAGCATTTAGATTTTAATTATCTCTCTCTCTCTCTCTCTCTTACTCTTATGCGATAAACTTAATCCCCATTTTCAATTACGAGAGATAAGTAATATTTTAATTTATAATGATATCATCACAATGATTGCCGTATAATTCCGTCAACACTTAAATAAAGCCAAATATTTATTTATTTAGAGGGATATTCGATTTATAGAAAGAAGTTGCTACAATGGATTTGTCTTTAATAAAAAATAAAGAATACTTTTTTTTAGGAGTTACTTACCAATTTTTTTTTTTATAAATAAAAGCAATATAAGACTCTCATTTAAAGTGACATATGTTTTTATTAAATAGTGCAAATTGTACCAACATTTTACCAGACGATGTAAACAGAAACGATTAAAATGGAAAATAAAACATTTATATTGAAATATGTATATTATACTACATTGTAATACATGGCTGTTGTAAATGTGGACCTGGAATTATATGTATTTATTATTAGGGTCGTATAATTAAAAGTATGCATAATTATTGTAAATTAAAACTGCATCGTAGGTATTATATTCTCGAATGCTCCTATGGAAACAGCAATCATTTGCCTTCAGTTGACCTTTGAATACTTTATGTAGCAGTTTTTATTAATTTGCTTTAATCAATTCACTTTAATTGTGGATAATAAATTATATATTAAATATATTATGCCTATTAACAATGTTGTATGCTACTTAGGGAGATCATTTTTATGATAGTAATCTCTCTCGGGTCACGATACATTTTTTATTCGACCTTTATTATTCAGTAAGTAAATTATATAAACAATTGTAAACTTATTAAGTATAGTTATCTATACATATAATTAAATCGTAAACGAGCCGTGTCTGTACATTAAATATTTTTTCAAAAAAAAAAAACAATTTGTACACGTTGTACTTATGTTACAGAGGTAAAAAAAAAGTTTTTAGAATATTTGTGTTTGGCTGTACGTTTGTGCACGCTAATCTTAGAAACGGCTTAAGGCTTCTGTATCTGCCAACGGCCTTGAGGCAGGCCCCCGTCACTCGCCTATACCTACCGCGATAAGCACCTACAGCGCGCGGTACCTGGAAGGTACAAATCAGTCGAGGCCGCCCCGCGATTGTTTGTACACGCGTACGTCGATCATTTATTGCTCCAACAGCACTGTACCACAGAATATATACTAGTACTACTGTACTATAAACGCTACTGTTCTTTATAATGAGGAGTCGTAATAATTGCTGCGTGGACGGCTGTCGCAATAAACAGAAGGATTTAAAGTTTTCTTTTTTATTTTACTCGTAATTTTTTTATGAGTATTTTTGATACTATAGGTAGGAAGGCGTGTACTACAATACTCTTTTCGTGGGTAATTCGCTCAAATTTCTTCTTCATTCTTTTTTTTAGCAAATTATAAAATAACAAAAAATTTTTAAATAAATTTAACAATAATAAATAAATATCTATATTGGATAATTGGGTGCGAAATATTATTGGCTAAATTATATTTTATTTCTACCCTCTAATATATTAACTCTTAAGGCATAATATAATTCGCATTAATACGTTTTAGCGAAATAAATCGTAATTGAAAAAACTTAAAACTCTTCTAGCAGATATAAAAGCTTCAAATTTAGAAGTTATTTATGCAGTTGATGTATGTAGCAAACTGGGCCGAAATTGTATATATATAGGATTGTTATATGTATAAATATATAGAATTAAAGAAGTAGAAGGTACCAGAAAGGAAAAAAAGTAGGACTATCTACAAAAAGAAATGAGATGCCGTCATACCAACCTTTTTTAAAAAGATATTAAGATGCATGTTAACCAAATAAATAATAATACCTAATGAACCTTTTTTTATGTGTCGAATGTTACAAATAGAAATGCACGTGCGCGAACAAAAGAAGCTAAACATTCTTTATATTAGTCTTTATATTAGTCGACAAAAGATTTTATTTGATATTTTTGGAGCAAGTTCTAGACAATTTAATCAAACAATAGTATGTAGCTGTTATTCTTAGCAGTCTGGAAAGATAAAAGAAAAAGTAAAATGTACTACGAAAAAGTTACTTTTATTTAAATTTTAGGTACTTATATTTCCCCGTTTTTAGTGTGTGTGACGTGTGTATATGTGTTAATTATGTTTTCCAAGAATGTTTTATTTTTTATAATTCTTATTATAAAAAATTAATTAATTAAATACAATAAATACTTATTAAAATTATGTTGTTATTTATTTTACTTTGCTTTTACAACCCTGACGCTTGAGCTGTGGTGTAGGTAAATTCTGAACACAAAGAATTTGCGCTCTTGTGAGCGTAGTAGTAAGGTGCGATTTCGAATGCACTAGGTGCGTTGGAAATTTTGTAGGCTATTAAAATGGCGGCTTTCTTCGAGATCAAAGGAGTGCAACTTCTGTACGTCTAGTACTAGTAATATTCTGTGCTTGAGGTTCTGGGCGGAGATAGATAGATAGATAGATAGAAGCGAGATGTTTCCCCGCGCCAACCGCGCTAATTTGTACAGAAAACAAATAATAGTTATTTTTAGCCTAATAAATCATTAT
Source organism: Bembecia ichneumoniformis (assembly GCA_910589475.2). NCBI lineage: Eukaryota > Metazoa > Arthropoda > Insecta > Lepidoptera > Sesiidae > Bembecia > Bembecia ichneumoniformis. Next base: position 2,520,374 of record OU342530.1, on the reverse strand, counting down.
TTCGACTCGCCAATCGTACACTTTGTGAAAAAAATCTTGTCAAAAATTTATGCGAAAGAAAAATGCTGAAATTCAATGCCGTTTAGAAGTAGTTACAAAAATTCAAACAAAAAAGGCTTTACTTTGGGATTTTTTTTCAACTATTAATATTATAAGAATTATTTCCAACGTTCAAATTAAAATTTAATGTTCAATAAATAATTTTTTTTTTTGTACAATTTATATCCACTCAGTAAAGTATAGTTACACGGAGAAAACCTCTTGTTGGCATATACAAAAGCCTTAACCTATTTGAATGGGGTTTTCACTGATGTATTGTTACAAGCTTCCCGTAACATTTAGTGTTTGTTTCATTCCAATCGGTTCACAAACAGAAAAGTTACGCGCTATACCGAATACCACGCGTACGAAGTTGCGCGCACAGCTAGTTATTTATAAATTATTGTACCTACTTTTATAAAAATAAAATATTTTAATTTGTTTGCAGCAAATTAAAATGTTTATAAAATATGATAGATCGTAAAAGCATAAAACCATTTTCAGATTTTTTTAAATTTTTTATTCGTAAACGGTACAGCGATTGACCTGAATCTCCCTGATGGTGAGTGAAGATGAAATCCCTTAAGGCGACTCCAGCCGCAATAATCGTTCTGTACTGAATTGACGGGACTGCTGAGGAGGAGTCGCTACTTGCAAATCTCGGAAAAATCTATTTAAAAATTAAATAAAGTATAAATCAAATTTTTCTTTTGATAAGCCTTCAGAAAATGGATCTTAAAATTTATCTTAAGAATTAGCTATTTAAAATATTGATTATTAATTAAGCAAATCGCACGGTTACAACATCGATATTAGATAAGAAATTAGTAATTTTTTATATATATAATTAAATAAAATTAAAAAAATAATTATGATGACCCCCTTTCATATATCCTGCAGATGATTTGAGTATTTTTTTAAATTATAATTATTATGATAATTTAAAAGGAAAAAAGTTACAAATAAGTGGATTTTTTTATCATTAGGGGCTTGCGTCGCCTTAAACGTAACATATAATAATATTAATAAGAAAATTTAACTTTTTTATATTTCATAAATCTAAGAAAAATTAATTCATTAAAATAGTATACTTCATGGGACCGATCTTAGCGAATCTGATTTACACAACGAACCCTTGACATTGCATCAATCTAAACACGTCCTTACCAAAAGTATGCGCGCACGCAGTGCAGATCATCATATTAATAAGTTGTTTTTTACGAATAGAAATAGTTGCATGTGAAACTTTAACAATGTATAAACACTCGCGTGCGCTATATCTATTCCATTTTTAATTAGCTTAATCCGTTCATATAATAAAATGTGGCTTTTCTTTCCTTTATATTTTTTTTTTCAATTTAATTATTGTTTTATAAATTAAAAGAGATTTTGCTATAAGTTTTCTTTATTGGTCTTTATCCTTTATCTTATCAGGTTCAGCTGCACAATTGCATAATGTTTCATAATGCTGTTTGTGTTAGGCGACAGTAACCACTTACCATGGTATAAACATCCTTGGGCATCTAAAAATATGTTCCTTTTCTCTGTTTGAGGAAAACCATTTCAGAAACAAATACAGTAAAATTCTGGTACGATAAATCTCTGCTTTAGAAAAAAAACGGGACAAGTGCGAGTTGAATTCGCTTGAAGAGGGTTCCGTACGATGTAACCTATCCTATATATTGAGTGATTTGAAATGTTATTTTAATAACATAATCTATAAGTATAATCCTATAATCTATAAGTAGAAAATTGTCGGACAGACGGACACATGAGTGATCCTATAAGGGTTCCGTTTTTTTATTGGGATGTACGGAACTCTATAAAGAGCTCTGTAACCGTAGACAAGCGGCCTGGTGACTTATAACAAGTCTGGTACCTACTGTTCTTATAAATAACTTAAAAAGGCTGGAATAATGACCTATTATTTGGGCACTTAGAACTTACTTGTTACTAGAGACGTGCCGCAATATCTATACATTTAATAATATCGTAAACGAGCCGTTGTGTACATTTTTTTTTTTTTTTCAAAAAAACGATTTGTACCAGTTCTACTGATCTGTTACCAAGATAAAAAAATAGTTTTTTAAATTTTTTGTCTGTTTGTCTGTGCTAATCTCTGAAACGGCTTAACCGATTTGAATGCGGTTTTCACTGATGTATTGTACCAAGCTTCCCGTAACATATAGTGTTTGTTTCTTTCCAATCGGTTACTTTCTTTCTTTACGAAGTTGCGGTCTCAGCTAGTGTATAAGTAAATATATGGAGACGGACATCAATTTGCGTATTTCGTTTGTATGTAGTCGTAAATTTCGATACCGTTTTTCTGATTGTATCGAACTTATTCTTCAAACATAGTGATATAAGTGACTTCTTATAAATGCCTACGTTAACTATTGATTTGATATTTCCAATAAAAAGTGTAATATGAAGAAATAAAAAATTAAGTTGTACTTAAATTTTAATTTATGTCATTTTATTTGTGAGTCTATCCTTTCAAGTTCAAATCTACTTCACTCTGATATCCGCGAATAACAGTGCGGATATCCGGCACTCCACTTCTTGTTACTCGGGCTGAAGGTAGAGACGACGATGCGACGAGACAGATTAAAACCTTATTTTTGTAAACCTATTGCAACATAATACTTTATTTTAAATAAAATAAAAAAAAATACCAATTAATAAGTATTACATAATAATTATTAAATTAAAAATCCTTACAAAAAATAATGAACAACAATCAGTGTCTATTATATACACACCAGCAACACGCATGAATACAACTTTTCTTCTGTTTATCAGAAACCTTCATTTGTTGCTCTTTCCATTACTGAAATTTCTTAGTAACATTGTATTTATCTTTCAAATTGCTATTTAATCTGACATATTTATAATGGTCTCTCTTACTTATATAGGGTACTCCAAACCGAAATGAGTTTAAGTAATCGTATTTACCTGACCTATCAACCTATCAGAGTTTACGACTTCTTTTTATAAACGACACATAGAAATTGTTATCTGTATGTGTATGATAAATATATTTATCATATATGTTAGTAGCAACCCGTTCCTAACTTCGGACGGATGCAATTTTTTCTGCAGATTATATACACAAGCCTTATTAGTTTCTCGCTCTTTGCATTAGTAAAACCGTGTCAAAATTCGTTTGGTAGTTTAAAAGCCGACAGAGTCGGACAGCGACTTTATTTTATTACTAGCGACCCGCCCCGGCTTCGCCCGGTGTGCAATTTTTATATATAAGAACATTCCCCGTTTATCCCTCTTTCCAATAGTGAAAACCGAATTAAAATCGGTCTACCCGTTCACGCGTGATGCCGTGACCAAGGGAAATAGGGATTCATTTTTATATATAGAGATAATATGTATAGATGAAGAATGAAATGTTCAAGTAGATTCCATTAAACAGCATGTTTAGTTTTGCACATAGACGCAAAGTTGCCTGCTGTGTGTATTCTATAAGATGTACTTCGGAGAGTGTGCTCGAGAGCTGCATGAGATCATACCCCTTTCTTCTATCGGACATGCAGACGTACGGCTGGTTACCATCATCACCTCGTCAAAACCCCTCTAATTCGGACCAAGTGCTTTGAAACATCTTTTGTGATGCGCACTGCTAAGGATTAGAACTCCCTGCCGGCGTCTGTGTTTCCGAGCTCATATAACCCAAATCTTTTCAAGATTCGAGTGAATAGGCATCTTCTGGTCTAGCTCGCTCCATCGTCGGCTTCATCCTTCCTACATGGATAGATGCTGATCAAGAGCAAATCCATCTTTAATAAAAAAAAAACCCTCTTTATAATTTATTCATTTTGCGTTTCTTTCCTATCTAATCGAGAAACTTTGCGAAAGATCATAGACGCCGTTGCAGCTTAAAATTTATCCAAAACTCAATTAAATTTTCCTTTAAAGGTTAGCCGAACACGCGTCGAATATTCGAAATAATTTAACTGTAAAATGTAAGGTGGCATATTGATCATGAGAAAAAATGTGTATCTAAGTTATTTTAGAAGTTTCGTTAGAGATAACTAAAATTCGACTAATTATAGTTGTGTCCTATGCGAGCCAAATTTAAAACTTAACACTGGTTTATCGTGCGGTTTCACCTACTGTTTAATTCATAAATCCAATTCTTTCTCTCTTCTCTCTGTCTGTCGGTAATGCCCGGTTATCGTCGGCCGGCTGAACTCAGTTACCAAACCACAGCGCATCACAACGCTCACTTATGCTATTACTGACAGTTTTTGTCAGTTTTCTCAGCTTCTAAGGATAGTAGCTTGATGTATAGGTTTATACCTTTTCTGATTTTGCAAAAGGATTTTATGAAATTCTTAGTTTCAGAAGTTAGCGAAGATACAGACAGAGGCGGACTTTGTGACTTCGTTGTGTGATATGTTTAGATGCAGATAGATATATAAAAATATTCGAAACATTTTCAATTCTTGCTCCTATTGTGCGACCGTCGTGTTTAAATAAATATTTCCTTGATTGAAACTAATTGAAAATTGTGTTTTATGTACGATATTTATGGCTACAAAATTCGCAGATTTAGTACTATCGGTTATTCTAGTTTTCGCCTATCGTTTTTAGTCGTTCTTTGAGGTGCTAACCAACTGCTTGAGGAGTTTAATAAAATGTGAAAAAAATTCTGGCTGATATTCCTGCAAAAAATAACCACGGTTGTTTTTATAGAATCACAAATTAAAATTATTTATACATTCGAGCAAAAAAGTTTCAAGTTTCTAGCAATTAGCTATTGTGTAAAAATGTATTAACTATATAACTAACAATACGAGCGATTAATCGTTTTATAATTATCGATTTCTTGTTATTGTAATATCTGAATTGTATTCAATAATAAATTTCCTATTTGACTTTTATTACGTCTTAGAAGCGACATTTTTTAATATATTTTTTTATAATAATCGCTTCATTCGTTTAAACCAAGCGGTGATCGTATTTAACCCTAAAAGTACCTACATGTATTTAAAAAGTAATTAAAAAAGAAGAAAAATTGAAGATAGTCAGATCTAGGTCTCTGTGAAGACTGATGGGATAAAGGATGGGGAACAAGCTGAGGAATTGATGGCAACATTTCTTCAAATATAGTTAAAAAAATTAATATAAGAAAGTTAGGGAAAGAAAAGTCACATTTTATTTATTGGAAAATAAATCATGATTAATAAACATAACATAAACATCAATAAATTGATGTTAAAGAATTTTATAATAAGAAACATTAATTCCTTTTTTATATTAATATAGTTTATAAACAATTAAACACAAATATTTGCATGCCCTTGGCGGGTAGAACATACTTTGTACTGTAACTGCTGTATACAAATTAAAATCCTGTAAACATGTGTTCGCGCAAATAAAGATTTATTTTATTTATTTTATTTATTTTATTTATTTATCATCAGTTACGATAAATTATTCGTTTAGGACATTTATTCGATTAGCAACTTAATTGCACTCGATATAAAAGTTATTTTATTATACTTTTTAACATAAACATATTTTATGCAGACTTGCCTAGTGAACATTGATATAAAAAAAGATAGGTAAAAACGAATTGTATTGAAGAAGTCGATAAGCGACATAGTTGCATGACATTTTCAGGCTTATAATAACATTCGTAATAATATTTCTATTTTGTGAAACACGCGATGCCCAATAACTATAGAATGTGTATCCTCTGATAATAATACAAATTAAAATTGGCGCCCTTACTTTTTAATTATGTAATTTTTTAATAATGTAATAATTTACTTTACTTGCCTATTTTGTGTTTAACGTTGATGATTCATTGGATCAAATCGAATTAGTGATATTGTCGCGTGCCATATGTATTTCGGCATGCACGATGCAAGGTATTCTTGCATAGTCGGCCACACATGCAGTTAACCGGTCGTAAATTCATTATACACTTCAGCTTGAAACATGTTCACTCCGTGCTATTGTCGTACAAGTGTAAACGTCTCTTTACGCGCATTCACGCAAAACGCGTTTTTGCTAACCTTCACCGTTCGTCAGCCGCTCGTCATTCCCATAGGGGGGTATTTAAAAAAAAAGCCAATAACTTGCGGTTACATATCCATTGATTATACGATAAAATGTAAGCAGCCGCGTCCATTACGTGGCGAAGGTCGATTTCATTTGCGATCCTGTATTTGAACATGTTATTGCCTTATATTAAAGCTCGCACACACCGCCACGGCTGAGTACGTACGGCGCGCTGAGGTCCGTGTGAGAGTCCGCTCCTCTGTGTGGGTATTATTAGACGTTTGAGACAGGGAGGTCGATGACTTATTCTCCTCATTGTAATTTACAATTTATTTAAATGTTATGATTTGATAGATGAACAAAGATTTCGCAATCTACAACGCTCATAATGTAAGTAGTGCTCCGTAACTGGAATCGTAACGTAACGATGTAAGTATAAACAGTTTTTGTTACATGCAATTACACTTTTTGCGGTGTCTTTTATTGTCGCTAATAAGATGGTTCCTCCACCATTTCGTACATTGTCGGCGTAAGTATATCGCATTATGTTCGCTTCAATCGAACGTATATTCTACAATGTCTTTTTGTGACTTACGCATTAATATTGTGATTGTAATATTGTTGAATTGGAATCTGCATGCATTATGGAACGAATTGTAATAGGTACCCCGCTCGCAATAAACCCACTTACATAAATATTTACAATACATATATAATAATAATATTATTTATCATTGTTGCTGAAACACAATAGATCGTATCATTTGAATAATTTTATCTGATACAAGTATACGTAAAATCGAGCTCAACGAAGGTACTGTCGCTAACAGAAGGTTTAAGCCTTTGCAGATTGTAAGTCTCTCGTTAATCTCGGCATTGTTTGTGATAACACAATTACACTATTAAAATAAAATTCTTACTTAATGATTGTTTTTAATAAGGAGGAATTGGCGGCTTTAGATTAATTAAAACGTAAACATTGTGTTTTATTTGTATTTTGAGAAAATATCCTTTATGTCACCGTATATCAATCAGAATATTTGTTATTCTTTTTAAACAAATTCAAAATAAATGACATAGACAAACATGGACAGCATCACGACCTACCAACAGTTTTTACTTCACTTATTTTTACACTTTAGAACAACTTTAAGTCTCGTTTCAGATATTTTCATACTATAAATTGTGGCTGGGAGGCCGATGGTCCACTCGATGGTAAGTGGCTACCGTCACCTAAGGATACAAGCAATATAGACAACATTTACGCTACCGACCCTATAAGAATTTGTTTACTGCTCGCTGTAAACCCAACTTGTAGCTAGGCGAAAAGAATGGAGATTGTTCGAAAGTTAAATATAGTTTCTACCAGTTGTTTGTTAGATGACTTTCCCAAACGCATTTTTTCTTTGAAGCTAATTTTCTTTTCGACATTATCCCTAGAAATATAGATATAAATATAGATATAGATATCTATATAAATATAGATATCTATATAAATATAGATAGAAATTATGCGACTAGTCGCATAATTTCCCATTCTTAAAATTTCCTTCTCACTATCCGAGTATTGTTAGGCTTAATTGCAAGACACACCATTTTTCAGACGTTATATATAACTCACAAAGAGTGTTAAGAAGTTCTAACCGTTGTTGTACTGAGCAATAGATCGTCGTCAATCAATTCTAACAATTCGACGGTGCTATGTGTCAAATAGAACTAGCTGGGGCTCGCCACCAGCAGTTAGCTAGCAATACTCCGTAGTAACTTAGTCTAGGCCTTAAAAATAATTAGATACTGTTTCTAAGTTTAGTACCTCTTACTTATATTCAACACGCAATCTTTTTAATGCCATAGTTGCATTTCCTACCAAAGACAACTAAATTCAACCTAGCTCGAAATGTCTACAACTAGGATACCAATGCTCTTTGATATTTTAATCAAGAGGTATCCTGAAATATAGGTGTAGGAAAATAGGTTATTATGCATTTTGTATTATACCGCGCAAAGGGAAATAAAATAATTTAACATGATGTATAAGTTTTATCGGCGGCGGCAGCGAAGCGTGATATATTTTTATGGTAAACAGTTTTTTCTCCGATTATACAATGTTGGATGTTAGCGCTTCAACGCGCCCCGGGGCGTATTTCGAACTTTCAACTTTATGCGCACAGTTTAAAGTCCAAATTAAGTATTAGCTTACACTTTCACTTACTTGTTGTTGTGTCACTAATAGTCAACAGCTTAGCTACTTTTGGGCTATTTACGCGCAATGGTTAGAACTTATCTTGATAGTATCACTGGTGGGGGGTTCCGTGTCGGCCTTGAGAGTTTGAGTCTGCTCCTGTATTTCCAAGTACCTATGTATCGCCTTCTGTATTTTGTCACAATTAACAATCACTGTAATATGTAATTCACATAGAAAGTATAGGAAGTTTGCCATAGACGCCCCCTCTTTAACGCAAGTACAAGCCTGATAGTATTGTTTGTGAACATCTTGCAACAATACTTGCGTTGCGTGGCTCTCTCGCTCTACATTAATAAACAGTACTGATACTAAAAAAAGTTTATGTCAAATAAACATGAACCCTTCGTTTGCGGGACGCACAGTTGGAGTTGATTTTAATTTATTTCACAGTTTCACAATCTATACAGTAGAGAAACGGATATGCTTGGAAAGAATAACCGGAAGCCTAATCGATAATTTCTTAGTTTGCGAGATATCAACCCCTGAGAGTCGATAGGGATGTATTTCTAATATTTTTGCTTATTAACGAACACACATAATATTATCACATGTACGGACATAACAGGGAAAGATTACCAGTTCTAAAATAGATTCAATTTTAGAATTGTAGCTAATCTTATTTTTCTATATATAAAAATGAATCCCTATTTCCCTTGGTAACGGCATCACGCGTGAACGGGTAGACCGATTTTAATTCGATTTTTACTAATGGAAAGAGGAATAAACGGGGAATGTTTATATATATAAAAATTTACACCCCGGGTGAAGCCGGGGGCGGGTCGCTAGTTTGTTAATAAATTTAGTATTTCTATTGGCGCCTTTACTATTTTAAATATAAAAGTAGGTATAATAATAAATAAAAAGCCCTTTATTCTGGGATTAGAGATAACATGTACATTAGTATCACAGTTTTTATAAAATGTCTCTAATCTCAGTGTGCCTCATGGCATAGGCCTCCTCTAACTGTTTCCACTGTGGTCTATCCTGGGTTACTCGTATCCACCTTGGGCCAGCAGTCATTTTGATGTCATCCTCCCATCTTAAACACTGTCTTCCGCGACTTCTTTTCCCATTTCTTGGGTACCACTCTGAGACTGTCTTGCACCATTTTCCTTGCTTGTCACGCATCATATGTCCGGTCCATCTCCACTTTTGTTGGTCAATTCGTAGTAGGATATCGGTTAATTTGGTTTTCATCCTGATGTCGGTATTTCTAACTCTGTCTCGACGTTTTGACCCTACTATGCTGCGCTCCATTGCTCTTTGACATTTGGCAAGTTTGTCTCTTAGAGATAAAAGTAGGTATTTACCTTTAAATTTCCTTTATTTAATCAATTTTATTTGAAACTTAGATTCTACTAATTTTAATTATGTTTATGTGTAGCATATTTACACTAAATAATTTGTGTTAATGTGGTTGACAGGCTTATATTAAAAAAAAAATAACATAATTAAATACCTACAATAATTGTATAAATTTTAATGGGAAATTAGAGTGTCAATATTTTTTCCTGTTAAATAAATAAAATATAATAATGTGTATATATTTGCATACTCTTTCAGGTAGTTAAAACATGTTGGGAAGGTCATATCGTAATTTAAAAAAAAAAACATAGTTAACAAATTATTTAATAGGTAAAATTTATATTTGTAATATTTCCGAATGTCAGCCTAAGTACATAATGTAAAAGGCGGCGGCATCAGTCAAGATCAAAGGCGTTGCATCACTGTAGGGAAGATATATTGTAACACTGTGTTTATTTGATGTAATGTGCGGTGGACGCGGGGCGCATGCCCCGCCACGGGAACGTTCTGGATGCCGTTTTTATGTGTTTATGTATTCTAATTTTATTGTTTTCTTTATTTGCGTCCCACTTTTGTTTGGTTCGGAGCTCAGCATTGTTCCCTGTCGTAAACGCTGATTTAGAATGATAAATAAAATGTTGTACTGAATTTTGTGCTATCCGATTTTCGCTAGCACGCGCTCCGTCATGCCACGTTATAACCATTTTATATGTATTCAATGTAATTTCTTTGTTAAATAATATAAAACGAAGTGTCGAGTCGTTGCACGCGGCGCAGCAAGAACTCTTGTGTCGGGGGATCGAGACGAAACCTGTTTTTATTGCGAATTAATATTAATAATGAATACTTGAAACGGGCGCGATTGTGAGTTGTATAGTTGTAATTAAGCGCGATTATAGCGGCACCAGCAATTACCAACAATGTCTGCGCCTTGCACCGGCGACGTAGCCAACAGAGTGCTGCTTGCTCGACACACTCGACACGATCGGCATCGCTCGTGCGAGCTCGCCGACACTCGGCCGACTCGCGCCTTATCACCACGTGCTCATCCGGTTTATATGTGCATGTAGATGATGCATTCGATGCTAGGTGGCTACCGTCGCCTAATTAACAAAAGCAACGCGCTGCCGACCTTGGTAGGATTAGGAATATTGGCTCTACGACAACGATTCTGTACGCTGGGGTGGTTATGACTAATCAATCTTGTATTATACTATGATGACCTCTTATTTAGCTACATTTTAAGGGAACACCTGCATTTGTTTAATATATGTTTTTGTTCATTAAGATAAGTCTTTCATTATAATTTCTGTAATAATTTATATTAAGAAAACCCTATGCAAAAAGGGATATTTTAAAATATTGGATTACAATAATACAATGTTGGTACAATTTTATATGAATTCTTAAATTTTGTTACAAATTATGTAATTGATGATTTATGAAAAGAACAACTAGCAGAGTTTCCCCCTAGAAGCAGCATTCTGAACCAGTGGTAGTTTATAATGGAAAATACACATGAAATAAATGATTTATTACTATTATTATTCGATCTTCGATCATGGATGAGGAAAAAAAACTAAATATTTTCCTCATAGCTACTGAAAAAATAAAATCGATTTAAAAAGAGATCCGTAGATTTCTGTTTACTTATTAAATTAATTGTATTTTTACTTAAACGCTAAAACATTTAATAATTCATATTATTAACTATTTATTTATATTAGAAAAATTATATAATCTGCTTAATTAGTTTATCTTAACCTTCTAATTACATTATCTAACTTAATTATCTTGTAAAATAATACCTCCGCCCTTATGAGGCAACTACGCAGGAAAATCGTTCAAGGCCCTCGGGTCTACCCACTATCTAGTGGGTAGAAATTCTACGTAATTGTTACGAAACCTTTCATAAATTATTGCATAATACAATGAATATTTAAAATTTATGAAATATAAAATGTAATAAATATTTTTTCTTGATAATTATTTTATAATAAAAATCACTACAAGACGAGTACCTATTCATTCAATTTATGTAATACATAGAAAACATTAAATTTTTATACTGTTGCCATTGCACTTCTCTTTGCGAAAGCATTTTTTAAAGTGCAAAGTGTGATTCATTCTACGAGAAGTTTGTTTTGAAAGCTTCAAATTTACAAATAACACACGAATTAATCAAGGTTTGATAAGATACATTTTACACTATAGTCTGTACATTATAGTCAAGTGCAATTAGGTTTATACTTCGGAATCCAGTTTATAATTAATGGATTTGAATGTTTTTTTTTTTGGGTTTTTAATGGTATTAATTTGAATGTAATCGAGAATTTTTACAAATTGAGTAAAAAAAAAAATCTTCCAACACAAGCACAGTGCTAAACTGTATTCGGAATAGAGAATCATCTGTCACTCGCAATGTCTTATCTGGTATTTTATATACCTGAAACACCTATTTTTCGAGAATTTGCTGTCCATTTTTATACTTTATACAGAAATTAGATAATTCGAAGAAAAAAAGCTGCATAAATAATAATATTATATACTAGATATTGTAATAATAATATATATAATAATAATAATAACATATAATAATATTATATACTTTTAAGTATAAGAAACTCAAAAAATTCAGGGCATTCAAATGCATCCATTATAACTTCATTTCGAAAATTTGCTGATATTCTAGGAGGTAATTTTTTTATGCTTTCTGCTTTAAATAACTATTAAAACTATTAAACAAAAACGTATCCCAGCGCGCGATACCTCGCAGCTTAGGTGTGCGCGTACGTCTAAGCTGCGAGATATATGCTCGTACGTCATTTGAGAAATATATTTATTAAAAAATATATGGAAGGCAGTAATAGGCAGAATTTATCGCCCTCCAAGAATAAAATTTAAAACAAAAAAAGCCGAACTTTTAATAGGTATACCATCTTTGACCATTAGAAACCCAACAAAGAGATCATCATTCAAAGAGAATTGTAACTGGATTCCGTCATTTTCCTTTAGTAATGTCTAATAATGCACGCTAAAAAATAATAATATCCAATAATAATGCATAACCGCTATTTGTATCTTATTTTTCAAGTTATACACGATTATGCAATGATCTGCATTAGGTACCTACTATAATACGGGCGATATGTGGAAGAGCTCTCAATATAAGTTTCTAAAGAGTTTAATGAACACTTAAAACGGTTTCGGTGCGACCCCAAAGCGAGCCAAGTTCGGGGGGCTCGGATCGATGCGGGGCAACATTTTACGTTCTATTTCCGAAGAAACGCGAAACCGGCACGAGCATCAGCCGTAATAAATTTCTTGTCTTATAAAAATAAAACTTTTCTTTTTGGCGGCGTTGCGCGGGCGGGGGTGCGACGGGGTGCCGTGGCGGGGTGGCGGGGTGGCGCGAAGGGGCCAGCCGGGGCCCGGCGAACTTGTGAATTGGCCACGCACACAAACGCCGCGGAACATTATCGTGATTCATATCGTTTATAATTTTATATTATGTTAAAGCGGGGAGCCGGGAGAGGGGGGGCGATATTAAAAATACAAGAGCCGACTGCCAGGGAAGTACTTTTTGCCGGTACCGTCTGGATGGGAACCAACTTTGTTTGTGCTCAAACTATTGATCGATTCAAATTGAAAGCACTCTTGAATGCTTTAATTTAACTTTTTAAACGATGAGTGCATTTCGGTAACATAAAAATTATTGCGATGAACGTGCATTATTGCGAGAGGCAATGAGTCAATGAGGCGGGTAACGAACACAGAAACGCGAAACGAACTCGTCTCACCCGGGCATCAAACCCTGTACGGTTCGATTGGCGTGACGACGGAGAGCGGACATCTGCCGCCCCTATGGCGATTTACATTGTAAAAAGTATCCAGATAATATTTTATTTATAATTACTATTATAACGGGCAAATTAGTGAGATGGCCTCTTGTAAACTTATGATGCCATACAGAGCCAACTATCAACCAGTTTCATTAGCTGATAGTATTATTTTCCTTGCAACATCACATTTTAAATGTATATGTTACACATATAATTTAAATGAATTTAAAGAAAAATCTAGCAGTAGCAGGGCACCCTGCGTTTCGCAGTCATTTGGGCAGCCCGCTGGAGGCAATACAGAAGAGCATCCTAAAACGACAGCACGTCTGCTGTTTTGGTGAATGAATAAGGGTTACGAGAGCACATTCCCTGTTCCTTATTATCCTGCTATGGTCGGCAGCGAACTTGCAGCACATGTGGCGTTTCTTGTGTTATAGGCGACGGTAGCCTTCTACCATTAATCAAATGGACCGTCAGACAACCTTTACGCAAGAAAAATAGATTTAGCAAGGGATCGGTTGAAAACGAGGATGTGAAACTCTAAATCTGATGAAAACTTGAGGATTTCTAAGACTCACTACAATTTTTGTCTTATTTTTCCAATATTCTCTGTGACATTTCTTTGAATATGACCTACGGAACCATTCTTCTTGTAATTGATTGTTGTATACGAATAGTGAATAGTGCATTTGTGATTGATTTGGTTGAAAATGTTTGGAGTCTTTAGCTCCCCTGGGTTTATAATTGGGCGTACACTTCTTGTCACACCCAACACAAAAAAATCTACCTTTTTATGGAAAGTGCAGACGATGCTTTTATATTAGACTAGTGGCCCGCCCCCGGCTTCGCCCGGCGTGCAATTTTTATATATATGAACATTCCCCCTTTTATCCCTCTTTACATTAGTGAACACCGAATTAAAGTCGGTCTACCCGTTCACGCGTGATGCCGTGACCAAGGGAAATGGGGATTCATTTTTATATATAAGATTTGTAGTCACAGTAAATCCGTCGTTTGCCATAGCCATCGCTAGCTCACATGCTGTTATTTCACCATGGTTTTCTGTCAGGGTATGTCACCTGGTTCCTGCCATAAGTCGAGACGCCGCCTAATTGTAACGAAAATGCAGTTTGACAATTTAGTTAGCATCAGACAAGACGTATCACACATATCTGCATGTGTTATGGGATTAAGGAACATGCCTATTGTTCGAATACTGATAGATAATTTTGTGTTGTGTTAGACCACAATTATTGTTTAAGGTCTCGAGATTCTGAATCAGATACTGAATGTAACATAACATTATAATACGCCAATATAAATTGTTTTTTGTTGGTAATGTGCATATATTACGTCCTTTGCCCAGGCTACTCCTTTGTGGGCTCTGTATGAGGAGGCATAGGTTATAGTAATCAACGAATGCTCGCTACGTATTGGTAATGAATCCACATGTTTGGAAGATTTCTAGTCATCTTACACAAACAAGATTCTTCTTAAGATGTTTTCATTTCAAAGTAATATTTTCAAATGAGTTTCAAGCTACTTGTAAAAATTAAAAAAATAACTTGCTTATGTTGCCTGTAGTATGAAAAGTTATAGGTATTTTTTTTATATACAATAATAGGGTATTTGACAGATTTTAGGAAAATATCTCAAATTGTTAATTATACTATAATACACTTGCAATTTGATTCATTCTTTGTGAATTGCTTTACTTTCTATGAAAATTACAATCAAAGTTTAAATTATAAATAAGACCGCCAAAACGCTAATTTACGTCACTTTCTTGCAAACAAATATTTAGCTGTCAAATCGTAGTACGCTCATGTATTGTACTAATACCACGCATCGACTGTAAAGAAAGCAAATGATGCAACTTTATATGCCACCAATCGCGTGCGTTTTTAATCACGTGGTCGAACATGAAAATTTAATTATTTTAATAATGATTTCTTATGAAAATCGTACATATTTTTAAATACTGTGTTAGTTAATTTGGTTTAAAAAAATATTTACAGTTAGTCTGGTAACAATTTGTTTCATATTTTCATTATAGTCAAATACAGTATTATTGTAATTTGTGTGGTTATTAGAAAATTAGTTGACTAATGTTGATTTAATAATCCCAAATAAGTCATATTTATCAAGTATATTTCTTAATAGTCAACATGATCAGCACATTACATGTTAAAAGTTCACATGACGTTAGCCTATGAACGAAAACTTTCTGAAAAATTATTAAAATCACCTAGAGGTTGGTTTCCCTCGTGTCTGTATGGAGGTTTACTGAAAAGGTACTCATATTTACTTTGTCTTGCCTGGTCATTAACTTGAGTGATAATTTTTTTGTCGTTTCAACACTTACATTAAACACGACAGACAGACGCGGCGGAGTGCGTTTGCAACTTTGCACCCTTTGAGAGCGTGACCTAAAAAATAGGGGAGGTGTTCCGTACAACAGCGGAACACATGTGTGAATTAAAAAAAGTTTCACTAGAAACGTGTCAGTCGTAGCTGACAAAGTTTTAAGAGCGTTCGCCACAAAATATTTCGTTCATACTAACGCTTTGTAAACAGTGTCAACTATAATTATGATAAATTAAAAAGGTTTTGGCTAAATCAAGGCACAGACATTGAACGCATCAACTTCTGAATACGTCATGTCTTATCAGACAGTTGTTCACTGCATGCAGCTGAACTGGATCCTACCACGGGTTCAAATATCAGGTCTCCCCGACGTTGCCAATCATTCGAAAAGGTCTCTCTATCACGTGCCACTCGGAATAGCTCCTCCACTCCCGCTTGACAGATGTTCCTCAACCATGACATCCGTCTTCTGCCCACTCCTCTTCACCAGTATTCGCTCCGTAATATTCGCCAGTAAATCTCTGTTAGTATGAGCTCTTCGAAGAATTTCGATATTGGAGACCCTGCTAGTCCACGAGACACGAAAGATTCTTCTATGTAACCACATTTGAAACGCCTTAAATTGTAATATACAAAAATGTACGTTTTTGTAAATTAATTTAATTCAGTTATAGAAATCTACACCAACTGATATTTGAGCACTGCCATCTATCGCATTACGGCCTAACTATCTCGCCGTTGTGGTCGGCCAAGGCACCCATCATAGCGACATGTATTGATGCCAGCACGACGGAGGAGGGTTAGGCCGATGCACGAACCTATGGTGGATTAATAGTGTCGGCAAAACACTGCTGATTTTGCGACGCGAACTTCGTCTCCGAGTGTCGGTAAAGCACGCGACAGTGTAACCGATTGTTCTAGAAGCTTCGCTGATAGGCAATCGGAAATAGTAAGACTTCCGGCCGAGGTATAGTGGGACGGTGTCAGCGGCCATACGCCCTCTCTTGGCACCGAGCGTTCGTGGGAATAGGAACTCCAGCAGATTTGGAGATTAATATTATTTTAGCAACCCGCGCGGTCATCTAAAGTATGGCTTTTAGCCGTTAGGTCGCGAGCGAATTAATATCTCAAGTAGACATCAGATATATCTGGCAAGTGCCGGATATATAGTTCAGAGGATCGGGCCATCTGCGCACGCGAGTGTGAACCACCCTGCGGCCCCTGTGTCGGTCTCGCCTTCCTGTAGTCAAACCTAACATTGAAAACGTAATGAAACCAAACCGTTTTTGAAGAGATTCATAACTGGTGATGAAAAGTGGATCACGTACGACAAGAATGTGTGAAAAAGGTGTGTTTCACAGACTGTGCCAAAATCCGGGTAAACTCTCAATAAAGTGATGCTGTGTGTATGGTGGGATTGGAAGGACATTTTTCATTATGAGCTTTTACCGCCGGCCAGAACCATCGATTCGGGTTTCTACTGCCAACAACTGATGAGATTAAAGCAAGAAGTTGAGAGAAAGCGGCCGGAATTTATCAATAGAAAGGGTGTGGTCTTTCATCACGACAACGCTAGACCACACACATTTTTAGTCTCTCAGCAAATATTAAGAGTATTGGGTGGGAGTTATAAATGCATCTATCATATAGCCCTGATCTTGCACCTTCAGGTTTCCACCTGTTTTGGTCTCTTCAGAATTCTTTAGGCAGTGTCAGGTTAACGTCAAGAGGGGACTGCCAAAACTACTTATCCCGTTTTTTTTGATCAGAAGTCCCAAAATTTCTACAGCAACGGGATCATGTCACTACCTACAAGATAGGAAAAAGTTATCGAACAAAATGGCACACATACTGTAATAAAATGTAAATAAAAGTCTTGAATTTTCATATAAAATGCGAAAAAACTTTCTCCAACCTATTATGTAAAAAATTATACGAAAATCTTTTTACGGACAGTCCTATTAACCTCTAAGCACTGGTAGTGATTAACCACACATTCGGCGCTATTTGAGTTTAATATTGTTTTAGATGTTTTGCAATAAACCACACGTAAAATAATTATTTACAAGACTTTCATTATAATATTTACCAAACATTCTCATAATGTTTGGCTGTTAGTACATTATTACAATAATAGTTAATTTGCCTCAAATTCACAACTTAGAAACCACTCAGACCAGAGAGGCGAATATCTCAGGATTGGACCAATGTCATTTATGAGAATTTTGTTTATTTGGTGACATTACCGGAAATAGAATCCTGTATCCTTCAATTAGAGGATTATCCTTTTCTTCTTCTCGGTTGTATTCTTCAGTGCTGAAGGTTGTGTCCCTTAAAGTCTTTCGTGGCTGTGTGCATTATACGCCTCCACTCCGTCCGGTCCTCAGCTTCTTTCAGGGCAAGGCAGACAAACCAGTGAAATGAGTTGCTTGCAATATTACTCATTACTTAAAAGCTATCCTTTTAACTACTCTTTAATATAATAATTTAAAACTTTTTGTCATACGCATTCTGTTGGTATGTAGTACTTTCTCTAATAATCTTTTTTTCGTTTTAAACATGGAATAGCGTTTCGTACAACTGCATCCCCGAAATTAAATTTGAAAGAACACTGTATAAGTCCTCACGTGTGGGTCATATGTTAAATTAAACGAAATGTTTACTGGGAGAAATAGTTTTAATTATTTTTACTGAACATATTTGTCAATGATGCGAACCATCAAAAAGCGTAAGCCACTCTCTTAGACACAACAGATATGGGTCAGGTAGAAGTTCCCTTCCACCTTACCCATCAGACGCGCGAGGAGACGAAGGAGGAAGTCGTGATTGCGAAACAACCGGGAGTTGGCTTTTGATAAAGACAAGTTCAGAGAGATGACGGCCAAGAGGCACTGGGATAAGCAGAAGAAGAACATCTTTGTTGCTGAAGAAATAAACTTCTTCACTAATTGAAACTTTGTTTTACAAAATCTCTCTGCTACTAGTGAATCTTTATTTAGGATCATCAAATATAAGCGCAGCACTTGATGTTGCTAGAGCATGTTACAGACAATCGTGATGTCGCTTCAGAGGAATCGGCGACAAGCGACAGTGGGTTTTAAAACATGCGGAAATATCCGTAATAAATAACGTAATGCGTTATTAAACGGTCCGTCGAACCGAGTAACGCGTTATAAAACCACATATATTTATATGCAATACAATTTCATTATTAGCTGCCTATTTGTGACTCGTTATTTCTATTGTCGCTTTTTCTATTTATTATCCGGCACACAATATATGATTATAATGTGCCTTATAACAAATGAGATATGTGGGAGTTAGTGCGTTCCACACGGGTGGGTACAAACAAATTTTTTATGTTGTCGTCAAACTAACCAGCGAAGATTTTTTTTTTCGTTTTAAACTAATTGATGTTTATTGCTTTTAAGAAAATATAAGCAAGAAGTTGAGAGAAAGCGGCCGGAATTGATCAATACAAAGGTTGTGGTCTTCCATCACGACAACGCAAGACCACGCACACTTTTAGCCATTCAGCAAAAATCAAGAGAGTTTCGCTGGGAGGTGTTAATGCATCCGCCATATAGCCTTGACCTTGCATCTTCAGTTTAGGTCTCTTCAGAATTCTTTAGACATCAAAAGAGGCCTGCCAAGATTAAAATTTGCATGAAAAGCTGCAATTTAAAAAAATTGACTTAAATCCTCACTATAACAAACTTATCGATTAATTTCTATTTTTTTTAAATATTTTTTTAATAATGCAAGTTAAAATTTATGCGTAACTAGCTAAGCCCGCAACTTCGGTATAGCGCGTATTTTTTGTTTATGTTACGGGAAGCTTGCTACAATACGACAGTAAAAACCGTATTCAAATCGGTTAAGCAGTTTTAGAGATTAGCGTGCATAAACGCAGAGACAAACAGATAATAATTGTAAAAACTATTTTTTGGCCTGGGTAACGGCCTGGGTCTTTTTTTTGAAAAAAAATAAATATACAGATCTACATATATCTATACATTTTATTATATGTATACATATAGATTTTTTTATTTTGAATGTATTAAATAAAAAAAATTAGGTATTTAGAAAAATAACTTTTTTTAAATCAGCAACGAAAACTCCCAAAAATATCCTAAATTCATCTACGGCATGAATTAACAAATTTTGTGTTAATTAAACAAACATCCTATTAATTAACAAATTTTGTGAACTTTGTGCAACTTTTAAAACTCTAGTAGTGTGGCATGATCGTTTCTCTACAGACGCGACGCCTATAAAAGAGCTGGATGAGTACAAGCGTTATGTTATAAGTGCTGCGATGTTGAACAGACAAAAGTAGACTTTTACCTTTAAAAGTCAATGCACCTTATCGTCTGCACGCTGACCGTGGACTTGCTTTGAACGAAAGCTTAATTCTCTAACAGCGCATGAGTATTCTACGATCGAACGAATTTGCATCTTGGCAAATAGTGTTATTTAAGTCTACTTTCGTTCTTCTTACCTTTGCTCAAAATATATCCCTATTGTCATTTGATACTGTCTCGGCTGAGGAAATTGTTTAATATAAGGTTATGTAGTACAATGCGATTAATTAGATATGTCTGTTGCCCCGAGAATGTCTGTTTCAAGTCTTCATATTCAGAACCATACGGGGTCATACTGGACACTTATATAATATTTAATGCTGTAAAGAGAGTTACGACTTACGACAGTTGGTTCAGCTCAGTTCACTGCTCCCACGACAGTAGGAAGCTAATTTCGTTTTTCACAGTCTATTGGCCTATCTGTACGCACAAGCATAAGTGCATATTTGGAACAGCGTTTAGCATATTGGACATCAAAGACGTCAGAAGTGCGCCACTGCGCAACTATCAGGATAATCGAATCGAAATCGGGGAAACACGGCCAATGTGCAGTTTTTTTTTTCATAAATTCATAACTCGATTATTTTTTGTGTTGTAGCGTAGATCCTCCGGTCACTATTATTTATTTAATATGGTCTCCAACGAGGCAGGCACAAAACAAAAACACACAACAAAGGATAAAAAGTAATACATGACAGATGCCGCCGCAATTACAGGAAGCACAGCTTGCCCCAATAAAAAGTCCAAAGTAACATACCAACGATAATAATAATAGTAATAAAAGAATAACAATAATAATAATAATAATAATATAAACTTAATATAAATTTTATATGTGCAACAGCAGGTATTGTCCGATGCATAGTTTTCGATCTGTGGGCAGTTGAATTTTTTACTATGCAATTTTTCAGCAGGCCGAAAGTAGAATTTACATACTTCGAAACGTTTATCTTGGTTTTGCATTAAAACGCTGAGAAATATGTTAGAAATGAAGACTGAACTGAACATCACTAGAAATGAGCAAGAGTTTAAATCCTTGGGAGGACGTGGCTTGCGATCTTTCCATTTTATCGATGTTTGTCCAACCATCGCCGAAATGGTCTTGTGGCAGAAGAAGTCGAGTGCCTAAAGAAACCAAAATACTCTCTCCTCAAAATACATATGTATATCATGCTTTCAAAGTAAAAACCATGGGCAGTAGCAGAGATTTTCTAAAGCATTTCCGAATTTTATAGTTTATAGTTCCCTTTTACAGTTATCTTGCTCCCTTTTATAGTTTCCTATTACTAATCTAAATGTAACAGTTTCATTACCACCTGATGGACACGCCTAATACAATTGAATTTTATAAAAAAAATCAGATTCTTTAGAAAAATTTGAACAATCCCTAAAAGTAATTGAGTGGGTACAAGAACTCAAATTTTTGTTACCTCTGGTCATTGTTCATAGCTGAAGAAAATTTTATATAATTTTCTGTGAACATTCTGTGATCATTTTATATAATTCTCTCTGTTTGTTTCTGTGAAAACAATTCAGTTAACAGTTCAGTTAAGTTTATGTTTTAATTTTTTTTTATCAGTATTGAAAAAAGCTAATTTCCTCAATATTTGCAACATTGCGAATGTGACACAATGATCGGATAAAGTCCGCATTAAGGAGTACTTCCTAGTTGGAGTATTGTATTATCCCCTCACCGTATCTTCTGCTTCGTGGCAGCATTTGTGAAGCATCTCGTTAAAGGAGCAGGAAAATAGCTACATATTCCTTGTAAGTATTTTCATGGAAGTATTTTTTTAACTTTCATGGAAGTATCAGTGATTTATAAATTTAAATCTAATCATTCTGTAAAATACAACAATATGGATTGTTTGACAAATACGTATATAATATGTCAACTTAGTTAATTCTAGCAACTATTTGGTGAACACTTCATTGCTCTATCAATTAGACACAATAATGTTTCGTAATTTACTTTTCTTACTAATTTTCTTGACTACATTTTACATGTCATCGATTCCAGGACTCGATTAATAAACAAAAAACTAATGTCAGATGAACGCAGTCATGCCCTTGACATTAGATTGATATTTATTGACGTTAATGTGCAGCGAGCTGCGTTTACGCATGTGTCATCCGAACATATGACTGACTGCATATCTTTATTTTAAATTCGTTTTCGTAGAAAACCATTACTTCTGGTATGTTGCTACTACTTCTTTTTTCAAGATGTGTTCTTCTACAAATCTTAATTCTTGCAACATTACTGCTAACACTGAGGAACCCTTTAGAATTGTAGAATTCAGAAGGGGCCTCTAATCTTGCAAAATCTTCTTCCTTTGCATCCATCAGACGTTCAATTGATCTTCATTATGTGGATCTGCGCCAGTTACAAGCGACTTGTTGGCATGAACCCTCTTGTACAACCTCAGCATTGATTAAAAAAAACTCCTTGCAGTGTGAAAAAAAAATTCCGAGTTGTTTCCAACCCGTTTTAGTGCTAATGAAGAATTGAATAAACTTTTGCATGTGTTTTAAGGTCTCGTGTGTTGAAAATGAAAAGAATCTATGCATCATTGTATCCTATGATTTTTTTTACGTCATTTTATTTATTTATTTTATTTATTAAATAATTCATTATTCGGGTTACCCAGATCCAAACTGTTAGTAAAATCTTAGAGAACCTATTGTTAGTATACATACATAATATAAACATTTAGACTTTTTTTTTATAATTTAAAACTTACTTCTCTCCACATGCATCATCAAGCAATGGTTCATGTAAAGAGAGTCAAGCCTACCTGCTATCATAGCCAAGTTGCGATTGGGACTGGCTCTCACTCTGCCGAGCAGAGACGCGCACCGCTTGCGTATGATCGTAAAAAAAAACAGTCTACTCTTGCCTCCGCGAGCATTCTCGATGCACTGCAGAATCGAGGAACCCCAACAACGTCCGGAACGCATTATTGTATTGAATCCACAGAGTGCTGTATGATTCTTGCGCATATCTTGCCCACAGAGGACAAGTATAAGATGTACTGTGTGACCACCGTGAAAACCTGTGGGCAAGCATATTCGCCCTCACAGACAACGCTCTGCGTTCTCTCTCAATGTCTGCATCGTCTCTAAGGACGGCAGTCAGCATGTGTCCCAAATATTTAAATTGCTCAACTCTCCTGAGGGGAATTCCCTCCAAGGTTATTACTGGAACATTTTCTGGATACGTACCGCCTGCCCCAAAAACCATGCATTCACTTTTACGAGCATTGCATCTAAGACCATTCCCGTTCGCGTATGATTCACAAACCTACAACAGTTGTCGGATGCCACCAACAGAGGCGTTAGGCAAGACCATCTCATCTGCGTAGCTAATATCATTATCGATGTGGCAGCCGACACGTAGCTCGCTCAGCGCCACTATTAATGCATTTTGTCACCGTTTTCTTTCTTGGACTGGTTCCTTTTAACGATTCGTCCGTATTATACCTGCTTTGCTTATTGTACTAATATGCAATTTGACGTTAGACCTTTAAAAATATATTTTTTATATTCTCATCATATAAAAAAGTAACACATCGTTTAATGATGAAGGCTATCCAACACTTTGTATTTATTTTTGTAATGATCCTTATTTTGCGCTTAAGTAAGAAAGAAAGGCTTCTTTACTTATATAATTATTTATTTCGTGTATAGTCCAAAAGCGACTTATACGTAATAAAATTTAACAAAAACTCAATAAGAATTTCATATTGTTTACCGAGACGACGACGGGGCTGTACAAACTTTTCAAACTAATAAGGAGAACATTCGCAAACAATTTCGTACTTGAAATTACTCTTCAAAGAAGATTCGAATTACAAGAAAGCAATAAGAAAGTAGTATAAAGAATAAAAGTTAATACGTACACATGGCGAAAATCAATCAATCTTCCTGGTTGTACTTATAGCAAATTTGTCTAGGGTATACATATTTAAACTTTCCATTTTTTCGTACTATCCTGTATTTAAATATTTTTTATGTAGATATATCAACTCTGAAATAAGCCAACAGTTTTTGCTAGTTTATCACTAAGCTTGCACCGCAAATAAAAGCTAACAAATTTACCTACTCATAAGTGTCAAATCGATTTAAGCAATTCTACCCATTTCATGTAATCAACACAAATGATGTAGACAGTCCATCGTTACGAGCAACCCTGAATATTAAGTTTCTTTTAATGACGTCAATGCAAAACATATTTTTTCTTTTCTTGTTTATATACATATGAATATAAACTTTTGTTACTCTCTAATTGAGAGAGAAATATGCATGAATTAAAACTATTTTTTTTGTCATATTTTCGTTTAAATATTGCTTACATAATATTTATTATACATAAAATATTAACTTGTTGTCATATCTAAATGTTTAAGTCTTTAGCGAATATAAAAAAAGTTTATTCAGTACATAACAGAATTGTCATACATTTATTTATTTTTAAACTTAATTCTAAATTTTTTTACAATATACAAATATATAAAAACAATAAATATTATAAAAAACTTAAAATTATAGATACCCGCTGGTATAGCATGGCAAGGCCCAAGCTACCGGTGGGGCTGCAGAGTGAGGAACCTCCTGACAATTCGTGCCGTGTCAACAAGTATCGCCTTCTGTATCTGTCCCTTGATCAGGCTTATTGGCGACAATAGTCCTGTCCGTGATTATGGAGCGATCCCAGTAGAGCGTAGCATGACCATTTTAGAGAACGGGCGTAGACACGTACTTGTAGTACGCCACCTCAGACTCGATAAGACCGTATCGAAGGGCAAGTTGCTGATAAATGATCCTGGCTACTTGGCTGTGCAAAAGCCTACTTATTATTATTATTATTATCATCTATATATCTTCTATATATAAAAATGAATCCCCATTTCCCTTGGTCACGGCATCACGCGTGAACGGGTAGACCGATTTTAATTCGGTTTTCGCTAATGGAAAGAGGGATAAACTGGGAATGTTTTAGTATATAAAAATTGCACGCCGGGCGAAGCCGGGGGTGGGTCGCTAGTTATTTATAAAAATTTGGACCTAAACTATTTTCAGTTTTGCTGACGTGAAAATTTATATAGTGACTGGTAATAGGGGATCGGACAAATTTTCAGAAAGTGTTTTAAATTAATCTTCATGGATATTTATTCCCATAAAAAATACTATTTTATTTATTTATAGCCTTTTAGGTACTCAAAATCATGTTTTAATATTGTTTGTTTGAAAATGCCGCCAAAACAACACGATAGTTCATCTGAGAGCGCGTAACGTCATTTGTGGTCATATCATAACAAAACAGCTGCATTGGCATAAGACAATGATTGCCCACAAATGACGTCACGCACTGTGATTGGTGTTTCAGTATAGATTAAAAATATTGTAAATAATAAAATTTTATTTCTTCATTTAAAAATATTTAAATGAATTATATTAAATTATTATTCGATAAATAATCGTAAAAAATTATATATTTTCTTTCTAAGTACATTTTAGATTTTAATCTGATTACTGTCCGATCCCCTATTCAGCATGTAATAAACATTAGCATGTTAACTGTATTGTAATGTAACAATTCCATTATAAGTTAACTATCTTTTTTGCTTAAATAAGATTGCCTACTCTTTAACCTTTTTAATTTCATATAAAAGGGTTGAGCAGATGAGCAGGTACTTATTGCGCGCTTGAGACATGCAGTTACAAAACTGGCCATTGTAAAACACTTGTACCACTCCACGAATCGTCTATGACGCTAACTAGCACCAAGTTCAGCACTTTCAGCATAATTTTTTTATTTCTAATAATATAATTAATATTTCTAATAATAATAATTAGAAAACCACAAACATGTTGTGGTTTCAAATGTTAGTGTCATAAATTATGCTTTGTTTTAACATTTCAGACATAATTTATGCAGCGTTGCAGAAGATATATTTATGTTTATCTTCTATATATAAAAATGAATCCCCATTTCCCTTGGTCACGGCATCACGAGTGAACGGGTAGACCGATTTTAATTCGGTTTTCACTAATGGAAAGAGGGATAAACGGGGAATGTTTATATATAAAAATTGCATCCCGGGCGAAGCCGGGGGCGGGTAGCTAGTTTACTTATGTTTTCTGTTTATACCTCAAACATACTTCATATTAGACTACTAGCTGAGCCCGCAACTTTGTACGCGTGGTATTTGGTATAGCGCGTAACTTTTTTTTGTTTGTCAACCGATTGGAATGAAACAAACACTAAATGTTACGGGGCTTGCTTTAATACAACAGTGAAACGCACAGACAAACAGACAAAACTATTTTTTTGACCTCGGTAACATAAGTACAACGTGTGCAATTTTTTTTTTAAGTCTTTAATGTACACACACGGCTCGTTTACGATTTTATTATAGATTGAATTGCTGTAGTAAAGAAAATACGTTGGAAAAAGCGTATTACAAAAAGCTTTGAAGAGATAACTTTGAAGTCTATACAAATATTGATGATGAATAAATATTTTCTTCAAAAATGTTTGTCAAAAAGTGTATGAAATTTAATTTTTTAACAACGAATTCAATGTAAACGTCTTCACTAACGACACAACCTTGTGACGCCGAAATGGTTTTAGAAGGTCTAAGTAGATACACACAGTAAAGCGAATAAATCGATTTCCTAAGATATCGTCCGATCGCAAGATAGTTTGTATAGAACAAATGTAATTATATTTAAAAGCTAATCCTTTTAAATATAATATGTATAACAATACAGAAATTGTTTGAAATTTTGTATAAATTATTCAGTTGAGTTCTAGTTGAATGCGCGCCTAACCCCAACGCGCCCCTTATTTCCTAAAACTATACTTTACACGCATATACTACGTAGACAATAAAGGTGAGTTCAGATAGAAGGCTTTTTTTCATAATTACAATTAAATCAAATGTAACTGTAAAAGTGACAATGCACACTGTATTTCCCCCTTATACCTGAAGACCAAGCTGGCAGAAGACCAGCTGTTATGTTTCGGTGAGTGAACAAAGTACCAGAACCCATTTCTCCATCCTACATTCTTATCCTTTATTCTAAAAAGGTTGTAAGCATACTTGTAGCATTTATGGCGTTGCTTGTAAAAAATGACGACAGTAGCCATCTACCATCAACTGAACAGACATGCCATAGTATGCCGAACTTACAAAATGCATTATTTTTTTAATAGTAATATTTTTTTAAAGAAAATCATCAGTCTATTATATATTTGTAATTAGACGTCCGCTGAATACAGTAGCTAATAATGTATAAAACTTTATTGGCGCCCTTAGCATTAACAAGCAACTGTATAGGTCATGGTATTGCTGTATAGGTATTGCTGATAAAATAAAGGGTTAAGATGGAGATACGACATGAGATTATGCACACGTGCTGTTATTTCGTGGTGTTCTTCTATAATCGGATGGTTACTACCATCAAACGGTCTACCAACATTTACGGAGTGTGACCTACCAACACTTACGATAGACTAGCATATGCAAGCGATTTCGTCCGCGTCCCTTTTTCATAGTTAATCTATATTTATTGCTAGATATTTTTGTCAAGCGTTGAATTATTTACTTTTATTTTTTACATGATCCCTCGGGAACAATACTTTTCTACCCATCTCCTTTCCTGTAAAGGAACAGTAGCCCTATTTGTTTTTTTGTATGCCTGACAACGTGTGTGCAAAATTTCTGGATGATCTGTTGATGGCGCTAAAGCATAACAAACAAACTCACTCGCAATTATAATTATTTTAGTCAGGATTATATAATATTATTGCAATTCTACCGCAAATTTGTAAATTCTGTTTCTCGATTATAAAGGGGGTTACACACGGTGCACGGAATTGTTTTAATTAAAATTCTTCATTTATAAATTATTTATAGTGTATAAGGAAATGCAATATTATGTTTTATTAATATGTAGTCATATTATCGTGAAATAATAAGGTTGAAATAAAAGGAGCTATTACAATAAAAAATATTCCAACTTAATTCGCTTAATTTCTCATAAATGTACTTAAAGTTATAAATAACGAACAATGAATGCAATTGGTGCGTGTTAAATTAATTGTTTATTCTTCTAAGTAATCATTTGTAACTGGTTTCAAAGGAAAGTGTAACTTGTAAACTTAAAAATATTGTACTTATTACATTGGAATTTATTTTTAAGAATTTACTATTTACTTAGTTTTTAATTACTTAGCAAGTAATTTCAGATCTTGCCAGTGTTATTACAATTCAGAGGAAATACATGTTTAATTCATAGAATATTTTGAAAATAATTCGTAGTATCCTTACGAAAGTCTAGAAAACTAGTAAGGCTAGAAAGCTGAAATTTGGAACATATGTTTTTTTTATGTTAAGATCGACAGACAGTTTGACGGTCCACGTGAAGGAAGGTGGCTACCGTCGCCTATAACACAAGCAACGCCACAGATGCTGCAAGTGCGCTGCTGACTACAGTAGGATTAAGGATAAGGGATTGGATAGGAAAACGGGCTCTGGCATCCCTTACTCACTCACCGAATCACTGTTGTAACAGCACAAGTGCTGTTATTTAACGGTGGTCTCTATAAGGGGGTGTTTACTGCCGTCAGACGGGCTGCCCAAATGACTGCGATACGCAGTGTGCCCTCCCACTACTTTCAAAATTTTTTTTTTGTCACGTAAGCATCCGTTAAGTAAGGATTTTTTTAAATTTCAACTCCATGCGACGCCGGGGTCAGGTCGCTAGTGTAACATTAGAGAGGTGTTATGCAGTAATGCATTTTTGACTTATTGTCAGGCAATATGTGCAGTATACGTTGAACCTCGAACCATTATTTACATCGACAAAAATTATTTAAACACATAGGTACACAACGATTACTCTACGCTTGTAATATATATTTTTTTATTTTAATAAAGTCGGCTCGAAATTGAGTTGGCTTCCCAGTGTGTAACCGGACGGGTCATTGTCCTGCCGAGCGAGCAGTGTACGATGTTGACTCAAATTAAAGTATATTTTATTGTTCCCCTCACTATTGCGCTATTGATATAGTAACGTGCCGCCGCCAGCACGAATGCGGGCAAATAATTATAATTACATTTTATTTTTATTTCATTTTATTAATAGCCCCGCGCGACCTTCCCGACGCCCGCAAGCCCGCAACATTGTTACCGGCGGCGGCGCGTTCTCCTCTGTGTGCGTACACACATCGTTTTCCCTCACACACACACTCCTCCGATGATGGATACGCTCTGTTTTTGTACGACTCACTTTTCTGCATTGTTTCTTTATAATATAGGTAACTCGCGATATTCTATTCAATATGTTGAACAATGGAATGATTAACTTCTAATCTACTGCGTTATTATATATTTTTTTAAAATGAAATTTAATAGTTCCTCCTGCGAATCGTCGCGATCTGCGATTGTAATATAATTTCCTAACTAATTAAGTAATATTATGTTACAAAATGATTTTTTATCTTTACCTATACAAAAAATAAAATCTTTTAAACAAAATATTTTTTCAAAAAAAAAAAAAAAAAAAAAAAAAAAAAAAAAAAAAAAAAACGATGTATACATGTACCTACTTATGTTACCGAAATAAAAAAAATGTTCTTAGAATTTTTATCTGTCTGTTTGTCTGTGCGTTTCTGCTAATCTAGAATTCCGCTAATCTCAGAAACGGCCTAACCGATTTGAATGCGGTTTTCACAATTTGTACACGTTGTACTTATGTTACCGAGGTCAAAAAAATAATTTTTAGTCTGTTTGTCTGTGCGTTTGTGCCCGCTAACCTCTGAAACGGTTTAATCGATTTGAATACGACTTTCACTGAAGTATTGTAGCAAGCTTCCCCTAACATTTAGTGTTTGTTTCATTTCAATCGGTTTACAATAAAAAAGTTACGCGCTATACCGAATACCACGCGTACGAAGTTGCGGGCTCAGCTAGTTCTAAATATTTTATCCTTTTTTTAACTTCTCTAAACAATTTCCTAAATATTCTCAAATATCGCGCACCTTTGTTAGGTATTTACTATTTATCCTTACTATTGTATATAGATAAATGTTTAATAGGTACTCCTAACTATAATAAGTTTGATAGTATATACCTACCTGATACTATTAACCTATCAATGAGATATACATCTGGGGATGTATTTATCATAAAATTACTAGGGACCCCGACATCGCACAATATTTTTTTTTTTTCTGAAAATTATATGGATACATAAACCTTCTATTAATGCTCTTTTCATTAACGACAACCATATAAAAATCAGATGGGTGGTATAGAAAAGGCCGCAACTTCGTACGCGTGGTAATCAGTACAGCGCGTAACTTTTTTGTTTGTAAACCGTTTGGAATGAAACAAACACTAAATGTTACGGGAAGCTTGCTACAATACATCAGTGAAAGTCGTATTCAAATCGGTTAAACCGTTTCAGAGGTTAGCGTACAAACAAACAGACTAAAAACTATTTTTTTTTTGACAACGTATAAAAATTGTTTTTTTTTTTTTTTTTTTTTTTTTTTTTTTTTAATATTTAATGTACAGACACGGCTCGTTTACGATTATGTAATACCTACATATGAATAATTAAACAATCAAAAATTAACATTAATAAAAATATTGTCTAGTTTAGTTTCTCTTTGCAATTAAATCTTTTATTTTGTAAAGTAAAAGGTGATATTATTTTGCAATAGCGTTAAATTTTTTTTAAATAATCCTCACAGTTAAATATCAAAATAAAACTTGGGATAGCCCAGCGTATGTGTTGTCCTCTTAAGACACCACATGTATAAGGTATATATAGTACACCACATGTAACGCGTAAGATTTTATCCCATAAACTTTATTCTTATGAAAGTTCACAAACGACAACGCACTTGCAATTCTGATCGTTTTTATTGTGTTTATAGATGACGGTAAAGATCTACCATCAGCTGCCTGACGACCGACCTTTAGCATAAATATATAGGTATCACAATCTGTAACAAGACGAATATCCTTCACGGAGTTACCGACCGACCCCTATATCGGACGCATAATGTTGAAAGTAAATTATTCCACAACCCTCGGGTCCGCGACATAAAATGTTCTACAAAAAGTACCTACTGGCCACGTAAAAGATGACTGGGTGTTTTTAATTTATTCCAATTCCAATTTATGGACATCCTTATTTTTTCCAATAATGGGAGTTGGTGAATGCAATATTCTTGTAAAAAAAAATCGTGTTCGTAGCGTCGTTGTGGTGCGAATATTTACTTTTTTGATGTGAAACATCTATAGACGCGGGTGAAACAGATTGAGCGTGGCGACGCAGTCCGTGGCGACGCGTCACCACGCTATACGATGGTATATAGATACCATCGTATAGTCTATGCGTATTGTGTGTACGGTGTGGCGACATGTGCCGTGGTGATTGTTGGTGGTTGTTTCAACTTGAAATAAATATTTAAAATTTTGTATTCAATAAAAATAAACGTTAAATAAATAAATAAACAGTCATCAGTCCCGTGACGGCTCATTTTTTTAATTTGTGTTAAGATCGGCAGACAGGCTGACGGTCCACTTTATGGTAGGTGTGGCTACCCTCGCCTATAACACAAGCAACGCCAAAGCTGCTGCAAGTGCGCTGCCGCCTACAGTAGGATTAAGGATAAGGGATTAGGAGGGTATAGGGAAATGGGAAATGGGCTCTTATATATTTGATTGTATAAGAGTAGCATGCGTGTAAAAAAAGATATGGGTAAACATAGTATATGTTTATATACATGTATGGTGATAACTTCATAGTTATCACCATATAAAGATATCCTTACATGCCATAGATATACATACCTAGGGATAGGGATTGCCCGTTGGTAGAAAATACCATGTCTCCAAATACTTAGAATAACGGTTTTATAATATGCTTGTATACAAATTATTGTTTGCCGTCTTTTCATGTTTTTTGTCGTTGTAGATCTTATAATAATGTAATAAAATACGTTTCGCCTGTATTTTTTTGCTAAAAAGTCATTGTATTCTCCGTATAGTATGTATGCATTATCATCGGAAACAATGAAGTTGTTATTATAATAGTTATTAATTTGTCAGTCGCTAATTACTCTGCACATATTATTTTTAAGTCTTTCTTGCCGGTTCTTAGTAAAGCATTTGTTCTTTTATGAATTTTGTGAACAAATAATTATTTGTTAATTACATTAACAATAACAAACAATTATAATTGTTCGTTTATCCTTTTTTCTGTCTTATTTAAAATATTATATTGAAGAATGTATAATTGGACCGTGACGTTGTATAACATTTAGCTAATTCTTAAGAAAATATAAAATAAGAATTAATTAAAAATAAGAATAAATAATATTACTAAAGTTTTCTGAATTTTCTTTACAAAAAGATCACTAAGTTTGGTCTCATCATTTTCCAGATAAAATCTCGGAAATCACCATTTATCAATGAAAAATCTTTAAATTTATACTTACGCTATTACAATTTTCTGACATAACAGCATTAGATAACTCTGAATAAGTTATCGCGTTATTATCGATAAGATTTATGAAAATGTTATTGAAAAGTAGAAATATAATTAAGATAGGTGATTTTTATAAGTTAAAATATTTAAAAAAATAAAGTACGTTTGTCAGCTCCGACGCTCGATTGAGTTTACTCATTTAAATGTATAAATTTTTCCACGTGTCAATAGATAATTGGATACCTAATTATATTATTTAGTTACATTCTACATGCTCAGATGTCACATGTTTCAACAAAACTTATGATGGTTACGTTCGGTATATACAGATGTCACTATGTTTTATAAGTTCAAATATTTCATTTTTCGTCGGCAGATGTCGCTGCGCCGGCAGGTTATAACGCACTATCGTTTCGTTCCTCAGCGCGGACTACAAACATATTTCGACGTTTGCTTTTATAAGCCCAGAGAATAGAATTAAGGAATATAAATACACGGGTCAGGTGTCGCACAAATGTCAAAGTGACAGACAATGTAACGCTTTTTAGTTAACGCTTGTATTAATTTTACACATAAATTTCCATACCAGGGGCTTTATTTGAAAATCGATTATTAAGGGTATCGATATTATTAAATAGGCACTGATATAACAAAATTGAATATGCCTCTAAATGCAGTACAATAATTAAAACTAGTACCAAATAGTTGGTATATTAACACGAAAGCAACTTGCAGACACAAGATGATGAACCAAAGGGTTACAACCCCCTCAGACTTGTAGCGTTACGATTACGGGCTAATTAAACAGCACCGCACTCAAATAGTCGAGTGTAATACGAAAGGTGCAAAGTAAGGGGTGATACAAAGGCCGCTATGGGGTTGAAGTGTGATAACGAACCCGCTCCATAACACAAGTTAAAAATATCTAACGTCAACGAAAACTCTTTTATTCTCAATACGTCTGGTACCGTTGCTCAACAAATATGTTGCCATTATTGTTAAAAATATGGCGACAATAAAATTGAATTAAAAGATTGAGGTAGAAAATAAGCAACAGATATTTCAAGCAGCTCGTATTTCTCGCTAAGAAATGTATCAATAAGTCGCCTCAATCAAGGGGACGTACAGGAAAATAGACAAAACAAAGAATCAAATTGAATGGCGCTTATCAATGTTGAATAAAAAATACGAGTATATTAGACCTGCAAGAGCTTTATTGCGAGCTTTAGTTGAATTGATTAGTGTTCCTTTCATTTAATATTTTGTTTTTAATGTCATATTTTTTAATAACATTTTCTGTTATTCAGTCAGCTTTAAATAGTTCGTCTACAGATCAGGGCTGCACAATAACAATTTTTGATGTGAAACATCTATAGGCGCGGGTGAAACTGATTGATAGCGTGGCGACGACGCAGTCCGTGGCGACGCGTCACCACGCTATACGGTGATAGTTGTTGTTGTTGTGATTGTTGGTGGTTGTTGCAACTTGAAATAAATATTTAAATTTTTGTATTCAATAAAAATAAACGTTAAATAAATAAATAAACAGTCATCATTTTATTTCACTCGATGTTTTACATCTACCAGGCGTCCCGTGACGGCTCGTTTTTTTTAAATTTAATTTTTTTATATGCTCTTGTACAAGGGTGTTTTCGCTCGGTTGCAATTGAATTCTTAAAATACAATATACTATGTAATAACATAACTATCAAATAGTGATATTTTTTTTACTACAGTGGTTTCGAAGATACATATATGTTGATAGGTCTACAATGACTGGATTGTTTAATTGACAGTATAAATCAACGAAGTTTGTTTGGGAACATTGATTTAAAAAAAATGCAGTTTTAAGCTACTTACCTACAGCTAAGTAAAAATAGATATGTGAAACGCGATTAGATTATTTTTTCTTTGGCGCGTAGAGACATCAACAAATATCTCAATTAGTTAGATCAAAATTCGAAATTTTTATATGTAGTTAATTACTCTCGACAATGTAGTGTTGTAATAATTATTATAGAAAAAGTAAATATTTCAAAAGGATTACACTTATTTTATGAATTTCTATACTATAGTTTTATATTTCTATAATAATAGTTCAATTAGGCTCCTATTTTTTAAAATAAGTTGGAAGGATAAATTTTCAAGTAATTTTAGATTAATTGCAATTTAAGATATCTGCTCTCCTCAAGTGAAGAGAATTTTAAATAGTCTTGGATAAAACTTATTCTTTAATGACATTTCATTAAACAAATTATTACAAATAGACGCACACTTAGTCTGTTCTATTGTTTGTAACATAAGTAAGGCTATGTTTACACGAGGCAACATTCATCCGTATATTTATCAAAGAACGTCATCAATAGAACGGAAAAATTTGTATGTTGAGAGAAACAAGCTCGCAAGCCAGATTTATTTCCATTGTATCAACTGTAGTCGATACCCTTTGATATTGTTGCTTTGAAGAAAGTAATAAAACTATATAACGAACATTCTACAAGTTTTAATAGCCTGTTAAGCCATGACTTTACACTTTGTTCGCTCTGTAGGACGCGTCACGGGAGCAAACGCGTCTTACAACAAACAATATACAAAATAGGAGTGAAAAGTGCTTCTGCGCACGTGCGTCTGCCGCCCACGTTTGTCTCAGTGCGATTAAGATTAAATTACATATATATTATATATATGTGTGTGTGTGTGTGTGTAATTTCTCTGTATTTGTTTTACCCTAATCCTAATTAATATTATACCTAAACATGAAAGAAACTCTGTCTGTCTGTTAGCTATTCGCGCCTTGACTACTCAACCGTAAACACAGAAAAGGTACTGTTCCCGTGGGGTCGTATATAATAAAAATCCAATGCCTGGCAAAACGATAACAGGCAATGAAGATTGAATAAATTGTTGCTCGTTTAGTTTGACAGGCGTTATATTATTTATATTAAACTCGAATATATAGTCGAAATTGACTCGAAAAAGAATTAATTAAAAAAAAGCTTTGCTAATGGCAAACCTATTTATGTTATTAATAGCTATTTCACGCATCTTCGTTTACAACTGTTTATAAAATGTTATTCATGGAAAATTTTGTATGGAGGGGGGAGGGGATAAAGGGCGGAGATGGGGGGAGGGTGAGTAGCCTATGTTATTCGCTGATAATGTAGCTTTCTATAGGTGAAAGAACTTTTAAAATCGGTCCAGCAGTTTTTGAGTCATTTCAAACATACATATATATTTCTCTTTATAATATTAGTATAGATAACAGAATATAACAGTAATTACTGTCTGTATGTTTGTGCACTTTGCTCTTTAATACTACGCAACGGAGTTTGGTGCGGTCTTATTAAATACTAGCTGAACTCGGCCACGCTTCGCTGCGGCCCATACGGCGGCGGCGGCGTGGTCATGGGGCGCGCGGTACTGGACATTGCTTTTATATAATACTATTATCGTAGTGTGATGTTATATAGCCTATAGCCTTCCTCGATAAATGGACTATTCAAAACAAAAAGAATTTTTCAATTCGAACCAGTAGTTCCTGAGATTAGCGCGTTCAAACAATCAAACTCTTCAGCTTTATAATATTAGTATAGATAAGATCGTATTAAATTCTTAAAAACTATTTTGAAGTGGATGAAGACTATTTTGAAGATAGTGTGTAGGTTGCCTAAACGCCAGCTGCCGTCCACTACCATAAAGTCGAAATAAAACTTTTTGCCGGCTTCCGCTTCGAGGGTCGGCGTAGAGAACGGTTTTTATGAATACTTAAACTAATAATTAACGCTACACTTAGTCGTGTTTAGAACACTGTTTATATATGTCGACACTTTTCTTTTTATAATTTTTTTATCCTAACCGTTTAGCGTTTCAGGATAAGCGTCACGTAACACATGATAGGATGAAAACATGTTACATTACCATTTTCTTACCTTATCCCCAGTCTTTTGACAGCGCACTTGCATATGTACACGTATACACATCTAGTGTACCGCCAGTCTTACTCTGTATACTCAAGATACCCGTAAAATATAAATAATTTCAAAGAATTTATTTAGTTAATAGCACTAAGTTTGGGTTATTTAACGTCAATGAGTTTTTTTAGGGTTCCATACGTCCGAACAAAAAAACGGAACCCTTATAGGATCACTCGTGTGTTCGTCTGTCCGTCGCTCACAGTCAATTATCTCGGAATCTACTAGACCGATTAAGTTGAAATTTGGTACACATATCAATTTCTGTGACCCAAATGCAGAGGTGTGACGTGAATAGATGGAATCTGTATGTGGGAGGTCATTTTTGGGGGGAAGGTGGAAAATTAAAAAAATATATTTGAAAACTGCATCGTGTGACATATCAAATGGAAAGTCTTGTTGTGAAGATTTTAAATGTATTTTTCTGTAATTTTAAAATAAATAGTTTCCAAGTTATTCAAGAAAATAGACGAAAATGACCTCCCGAAGTCATAAAAAATACAGAAATTAGTTTTCTACTTATAGATTATAGGAAAACCTATAAGAAGTTCATGATATTAAAATAACATGGCAAATCACTCAATATTGTGCGGATAGGTAACATCGTACGGAACCTTCTTCACGCGAATTCAACTCGCACTTGTCCCGTTTTTTTTTTAAAATTTAAATGTCGCCATACAGGTTGACAGTCCAAGTGTGTTTGGCATAATTATGCAAGGCATACTCACTGCACACTCATACTATTATTTCACTGTGATCTTCTGTAAGGGGGTGGTTACTGCTGCCAGACGAGGTACCCAATTTACGAATGAAACGCAGTGTGTCCCACAACTACAATGTTACTTCATATAAATCACTTGAATACTAACGTCTGAATAACTCTCGAAGTGCAATCCAGTAGCGAATGGAGTAAAGAGTACTCGCTCGTTGTGTAGTGTCACAGCCAACCGGACAACAGTCTTACCATGCAAGTGGCATTCCATTATTGCGGCAAAAAGACGACATCTGTCGACGGGGCGGTGTGAGGCAATCATCCTACATTGTCATTCACCACACCGGGGCACAACACTACAGGTGCATTTTATATAATAAAAACAATTAAAAGGAGCGGGCGTAAATTAAAAATAATAACATAGTGGTCGGCGGGGCGCGGTAGCGCGGCGGGGGACGGGCGGGTGGATGTCGAATGAGAATAAGGTGCGGGGAGTGGATGAGGTCAACTGGTATTCGTCCCAGTAAGCACAGAAAACAGTGGATCATCTCTCTAATTCGTAAATAAATTGTTTCATTCGATTTAGGTTTTATGCGAATTAGGTAATCTTAAATGTTCTTTGTTATTAAGGGAGTAACTACATTTAATCAGGTCCATTAGCGTTTTGCTGGACGATTTTGGTTACACTTATAGAGTTCAGCTTCTGTCAGCCGCGTATTTTTGTTATCTCTATATATAAAAATGAATCCCCATTTCCCTTGGTCACGGCATCACGCGTGAACGCGTAGAACGATTTTAATTAAGTTTTCACTAATGGAAAGAGAGGTAAACGGGGAATGTTTTTTTGTATATAAAAATTGCACGCCCCGGGCGACGCCGGGGGCGGGTCGCTAGTAATAATATAAATATGCAAGGGATTTGTCAATAGAAAACAGAAGTTTAGTATGGAATAAGTATAGTTATTAAATTTCAATTGTAATAGAAGTGTGAATACAAAAAGGTGATAACATTCATTTCTTATCTACATAAGAGAAAAACTACTAAAGCTACAATAATGAGATTTTTGATACTGTAGGTGAGCGCTAAGGAAGTTTCGGAAAACCATGTTTTAAGTTAGGGGGAGTGAAGGTTCAATTTGTGTGAAGCTTTTTAAATCTGTAATATTTATAGAGAGCAAGCATGTCGCATACGCGGTTCGATTACAAATTTAAGACGGGCAAAACCCCTTGATGGTAATTTGTCATAAGTTTTCATATATACAAACTGCAATTGATTTTCATGTTTTACCATTGATTCACCTATTTCAAATTGGAATTTACTAACTATTGCATTTATAAAAAAACAAAAATGGATACCATTCTGCCTTTGTTAGTCCAAAAATTTAATGAAACATAATTTTGAAAGTAGTAATCGTATCGATTGAAAGAAAGAGGAATGACGTCTGACGACTATTGTTTTGACAAGGATGTTAATGAATTTTGGGAAAATGTACGTTTTCAGAAAATGTACTTTTTGGGGAAAGTATGCGTTTCGGAAGAGTACTTTTTGGGTACATTCACTTATGGGGTAAGTGCCCTAAATGGTGTAAAAAGTGCACATTTCGGGAATGTGAGTTTTATGAGCCTAATCTGTTTCAGCTGACCACGGACGCAATATACTATTTGTCAACTACATACAGTGAAATCAAACAAAATAAAAATCTTACAAAACACTTTTTCACTAATTTGAAAAATACGCATTTGGGATATTTTTACGTGGGATTATGGGGAGACGAAGTAGACAACTCACCAGGGTCGAAAAATCGAGCAAGAATTGTCACACGTAATTATTGGTATTATACTAATAATTGGTTGTGTTGTGTGCCGCATTAAAATGAGTTCAACTTCTGTTTTAACCTACACTGTGCTTACATTGTGAGAATCCCTTGTAATAAAGTTGACTTTCACTTACACTGTCCAATGGCCTGTTTAGCGTGTTTTTATCTCATATACGCCGTCGATTTTTTCAGAGGCACACCACTTGCTGAAGCATGAACCTTAGGGCAAAATATCCATTAGCCTTGTATTGGTATCGTGTTGAAATTTAATTTGATGCCTAAGCATAACAAAAATGTCAGTAGGTTCGTTTCATTGTGAGTTTTATAAGGTTTAATAAAAATGTAAGTTGCAATTAAATTTTGCCACTGTTGTTATTACAAACATCATTGTTATGTCTACGCAATGTAAGACATTGTGTGTGTTAGCCATAATAAATTCAAAGGGTACACTCGAACGATAAATATTAATTATTAAGACATTCTATAATTTAATACTACAATAATGCTAACGTCCGGATTAAGATAACAGAGCATCACATTGTATCGGGGCGACAACAATGGTCTCGGCGATGATAAAAGTACGTATTATTTTACTGTACAGTCGGTTAATAAAGTCACAACGGTCGCGTTGCGGTTCACATTTTTTGCTATGCTCTTCCAACGATGTAATATTACACGGCCCACAGAGCCGGGGCGAATCCCAGTTCTCACAAGATTCAAAATTAGATCTAATTTTCTGCTAATAAAACGTGATGAAAAAATTATTAAATTAATCCACTTTTCCCCACGACTGTCCCTATACGACAGATTCGTTCCGACGTTGCACAATTAATATTAATTAAGATTTAAATTGGTCTAATTACATAGAGCCGGGACCATCTTCGGACGGCAAGCTATTCTCCCGACAATAACGCACCTTATACATTTCATAATTCTTTATTACGAATATTATTTACTTAGTACTTACTTTACTTTAAAAAAAAAGTTAAATAAAAGTAAAATCTAAGAACTAATCATATTTAAAAAAAAAAATTAAATCATGCTTTGTTGTTTTGTGTAATCTCCGCCGAATTTTTAAACCAAAGATAATCTTTTTTTTTTGACATTTTTCTACTTAAAGTTCTACAAAAAGTTTTGTTGGATCAATGTCGGCATGCATCTACTCTCTGACTTCATTCTGAAGTCACCTTGAACCAATTTATTAAATATCAACATTGCATTTTTTTAAATATCCTTATGAGATAGATTATTTTGTCATTTTAAAGGATTGGTTTGGGAAACACTTTGCATAATAAATAATAATTTACTATTCAAAATGGACGTATAATATTTTTACTATTACGTTTATTAATTGATATCTTTTTAAAAACTAATTCTAAAAATAATTCATAATAATGTCATATTCACCTATTTCGATACGTAGCCATTATTTGACATTAACCCTCATAGCGATATTGTGTTTGTGGGAATTCAGCCAATCTGTACAGTGTACAGAGGCTCTAGTATGAGTTTACGATACTACACCAATACTACACTCGCTAGCGAGAACGTAAAACTTTTGTATGGGGAAATCGTGAACTGTCAATGTCAAATTATCAATTTTCCATATAAATGTTTTACGCTCTCGCTAGCGAGTGTAGTATCGTAAACTCATGCTAGAGCCACAGTTGTACACAGTAGTCAGTAGTCAGTTCTGTGCCCATCATCACTTTTACAGTTTAGCATAAATGCTTCTTTGAATTTTTTTTTTCGGACAACACTTTATTCATTAATTAACATGTGACACACATTTTCGTTTTTAATAATTTGTGCCTTTCCATTTCCAGGTAAGTGGTGTTATTATCAACGGGACAGCGGCATGTGACTGGTGAGTGTATCGCTCCGTAACATCTGCGAATATTTCTTCGAAGACGAACACGCGTTGTGTTGTAGAAGCGGTAGTATACCTTATAAATAGGGGTTTAATTGTTCTATCATTTCTTGGAAACACTTCGGTCATAACAATTAAACATCTTATGATGCCTGTATTTTGAACAAAATTACAGTAAATCCTAATTCATAAGAAAAAAATCTGAGCTAGTTTCATTAATGGTGTATTGTTTTCAACTCATTATTTATTTATTTATTTATAATTTTAACAATTTAAAAAGAAAACTAAATATACATTAATATAATGATAGCATTAAAAACCACCTAGGTTTAACCGTTTGCTATCATAATGCTTTAAATTATTATTAAAATATTAAAAGATTTAACATCTAACTATGTACAATTAATTACAATGTTGATATAATCAAATACAATTTAAAAAATATTCCTTTAATTTGACTTTAATATTTTTAGTGTTTATGCTGTTACACAGATCTGAAGGTAGGCT
Source organism: Bembecia ichneumoniformis (assembly GCA_910589475.2). Lineage (NCBI taxonomy): Eukaryota > Metazoa > Arthropoda > Insecta > Lepidoptera > Sesiidae > Bembecia > Bembecia ichneumoniformis. The sequence continues at coordinate 2,478,799 of OU342530.1, read as the reverse complement.
ATTGATAAGGCGCGGCACAATATAAGCGGTAGTCCATTCCCCGTACATATTATTGGCACGCTGTGTACATAACCGCTTCTCTGAAATTGCCCTAGTGCATACAGGGTGTTCCATCACTCTCTTTAAGGATTCATTAAAATATTGTTCTTTCAGTAGTGAATAAGCAAATTATTTTAACGAGTTGTAGGCAGAATTTCTCTGTCGCTTATTGGCTACTATTTGAAGATATAACGAAAAGGTTTATTGATAAACAAAAAAGTAAATAATTTTGTTATGGGTCAGCTTCACATTTTCGAAAACAACGACAACCTGATGCCAATGATCATTCTTCCCAAGGATGTCCTTCTCAAGGATTCAAATTAATGATCTATACCAAAAATCTAAATCGCTTAACACTCGAGAAGGTACTATAGCGACCTTTTCCCGGCTTTTCTCTTCATAAGTACCTTCCTCGGACTTGTACGAATATTAAAAAAAGATAGTCGAATTGATCCAGCCGTTTTAAGTTTTGTAGCGAGTTATTTTTATTTATATACTAACGACCCGCCCCCGGCTTCGCCCGGCGTACAATTTTTATATATATGAACATTCCCCGTTTATCCCTCTTTCCATTAGTGAAAACCGAACTAAAATCGGTCTACCCAAAGGAAATGGGGATTCATTTTTATATATAGAAAGATAGAGATGTAGATATAAAAACTTTAAACACAGTTTGAAATTCGATCATCGTGAAATAAAAATCCAAAATGCTTTTTATTGATAAAGCTTGTCAATGGCTACTAAACAAAAGATAAAGAAAAAGCACTCACTTACAGCACCATTTCATGCGGTTGTATTGATAACATTTGAATTGTAAAGGAACTACTAAAATCTCTTTCTCCCTAGATAAGGAGAGAAGTTTGTCCTTCTCGTTGCGATGTATTGTGGTATAAGTATTGTGTATCAGCGAACCTGTAGGCGGGCGCCGCGTCCACTCGAATCGCGTCTACAGAACCACTCGCGGCTAGAGTAAATACCACACACACAGCTATATGTTAAAACGCCTGATTGTTCCCCGACTTAAGCGTTAACAGCTTCTTTTAGTTTTCAGCTAGTAGCTTGTTGTGAGCGTAGCCGCAATTACCCCTTTCACTTGGTGTGCGGAGGCTTTTATTTTATACGCGCTCTGTCTGCGGCGTTTTTTATATGCGGCGTGTTGCATATCTTTTAATAACGACTGAAGGCGTCGCGTGTAAAGTTCCTTTCATCGTAGGCGCTTTTGTCGTCGGCGCGCGCTCGGAAAAATTATATGCTTACCTATGTACCGGTGCGGTGTGAATTGTCTCTTAATTTGTGGTTTTAGAACGCGTTTAAACGTCTGCACGCCGCTGTAAGCGGATCATTGAGAGCGGCAACGCTTTCGGTTCGGTGGGATTGCGAGTTTTTCCGCGATAATGGCACACCGGCTTGCGGGTAATGTTTTTAGTGGCGCGTTGCCGACACTTTTTGTCTCTGATGTAACAGTCGAAGCCGACACGTGATTGCTCGTTTCCTATTATAATTTTAGGTGTTTCTTCTAACGCGTTCACACTCTGCGCCTAATGCATTTTTGACATGAACACCACGCGCCCTCATAGAACCATTGCGACAATGTCTCAAGTGTTATTGTACACTCGACTGCGAGAGATAAACTAAACGCTAACCTGGCTCGCATTCAAAGTGAAATGTTGAAATGTAAGCTAAATAAAGTTAACGAGCCTCGTCACCGCTTAGGTCCCTGATCGCGGTGAGTCCTCGACGGGCAGTGGTCTAATTACATGGATTCATATTTCACACTCCTCCTTAAATAGCCTTCTACATTTCTTTACACTATAAAGATATTTGTAGAAGCTTAATTATGACTTGAATGTTAAATGCTAAGTGGGAGAGTGAAAGGCCTTCGCCCCCCTCATTAAATTAGTCCGGCGGTTGGAGCACTATAAACTTTACTTCATATTCGCACTGATTGACACAAGTGTAAAATACTCCTAACACTTCTATTAGTGAATTACGCTGAACCTCATGCAACCAATAAACACTCGGGGATCATTTTGGAATGACTCTCTTTCAATTGCAATTTTTTGTGTTGCTTTGTCACGAATACGGGTTCGTAGCTTCCAAGCAAATTGCTGACACTGGCTTCTTTATATTATTACTTTACATTCATACTTAGGGTCTCTTTCACCACCTTGAAGTAAAGTGTCGATTAGTTACTTCCTGGTTAGTGTCTCGGCAAGTAAAACTTGCGAGTATCTTTTGTCAATGTCACAAACGAAATCAAAGCTTCGAGTAACAACTTACGCGACAAATAAGACGTTCATTCATTCAATATTACGTCAAATGTCTGGAATAAAGGAGTTTTTCTTGTGAAGACACTGAAAAACAAGGACTTCATCTTATTACGATTTTATTACGACTTATTACTTATTATGATTATATATTGTTAATAATAATAATAATAATTTATTTATTTGCTGAATATATGTAGGTGATTACAACAATGGTTTTAAAATGTATAAGGCTCGCTACATTCTACCCTTTGGGGTGTGCAAATATTTTGATATTTTGATGCTACATAACAATGTAAGTATAATAATCAATCACTAGTATCCACCAAGTTATCAGACATATAATCTTTTAAATCATAGTAGCATTTATCAACCAGTAGTTTTTTAACTCTCTTCTTAAATATACTAATATTGAACTGCTTAATATTGTTCGGAATTTTATTATAAATGACTGGTGCTAGACAAAAAACACTCTTATGCATAAGGGCTGTGTGTGCTTTGCGAATACACAGCCTATTTGGATCCCTTTGAGCTCTGTTAGTCTGTTAGTGTTCTCCGAAACTCGTCTAAATAAAGTAGGATTCAATTTTACATATACTACAACTTCATATATAAAAAGTGAAGGAAGTGTTAGTATGTTATGTTATTTTTGAATAAGGTATGTAATACAACACACGAATTTGTGGAGATCTTTGCAAGGAACAATTTTCTATTTCTGCTAGTTGATGATCAATTAAATCAAATAAATACATTTTTATCAATTTCTTTTAAAATAAATTGTAGATATTGCCCAAATGAGAACTGCGATAGAGTTTTAGGTTATATTTACTCGTCAATTAAAGACGCTACTTGACTGACGGAGTGGCAAGTAAGTTACTGGCTAGGTCATCCATTGAGTAATGCTACTCGAAGATGGTGAAATTCGTACGTTTAATTACAATTACAGATTTACTTGTAGGTAGTGAAAGAGGCCGTTAGTAAGATCGCAAATAAAAAAATGATTAAATATTATTGAAGTCTGATATATCGAATTTTGTCTTAAGCTGTTACCTTATATTTTCATGCTAAAAACCACCGAAATGACTGAAACTTTTAGACGATTTTGTTTTTGTATTATTTTTTTTACTTTTTGGATGCGACATTCACTTGTAGGAAAAATTATCAGCGATACTTTTAGGACTTGTATGATTTTTAATATTTTTTACTTAACTATAATCACCATAGCGGTTTTTTTGTTTTAGAACTGGTAGGTTTATTTAATTGTAATCTATTATATCTATGAACATTCAAGAAACTATTCAAGAAGCTATTCTGTCTTGGATAAAAAACTTAATAATCCTTAATAACGGGAGCTTTGGTTGAAATGAAATAAATATTAAACAAATTTGATTGAGTAGTCGTAACACATCAATGTGTTTAGTGTATTACTTTGTATGTAATTAGTTTGTTTTGTAAACCGTTCAATTGTGAACTTAATATGTTTGCAAATATTTGGTTCACATTTCAATTGAAATTTTACAAAATCTCAATCGGCCTACAGTTCCTACAAAATAGCCGCCAAGTTCCCTTGAGACTCGAACATTCTACAGAAACGGGCATATTATTTGTTTGTTTTGAGCGAAAGTTTGCAATGCAATACTGTTTTTAGTTTCATTGATTATACGCGGCCGCGGCCGGTGCATTTCACTTTGCAGTCACGCTATTTTTTATACAAACGAGAATTCTCTATTGTTGTGCATTTTATTTAAACATTTCTTTCTTCTTAACTCACGAAAGTTGAATCTGATTTTGAGATTATTCAGTTAAATTAAAAGCCAACAATTTTGGCTTTTAAGAAATCCATTCGGGTAAAAATTAATTGGTTTTGCTAGAAAGAACATTAAAACATACAAAATAACCTAAGAATAATAAAGCTAGATTGTTAAAGTGAAATAAAATATACCAATGCAAACTTAAAAATAAAATCGTCTTTATTATACTTGATGCAAGTATAATTAAGACGTATAAGTATAAAGTAAGTATAAGTACAAGTTATAAGTAAAGTATAAGTTCTAATTAATTATATGCATTGACAAACAAATACAATTTCATTAACGACCCGTCCCTATGCTTTATCGCTTTTTCTATTAGTTAAAAACCGCATCACCGTTTTAAATAAATAAAAATAGATTCGTTAATTTTTTCCATGAACACTAACATACAAGAGTTACTAGCTCGTTTATAATATTAGTATTTATTAACAGCAGTGGAGTACATATATAAATAGTTATAGATTGTGAAAGTGTGAATAACAATTTTATTTGAATCAGCAATCCCAAAAAACAACTCTATTTATACAACCCACATACAAGCTTTTTTATTCCGCCTTATAGAGATATATGTACTATAAAAAAAAATAGCCGTTACGGGACGCCTGGTAGATGTGAAACATGGAGTGAAATAAAATTATGACTGTTTATTTATTTATTTAACGTTTATTTTTATTAAGTACAAAAATTTAAATATTTATTTCAAGTTGCAACAACCACCAACAATCACAACAACAACAATCACCACGGCACGCGTCGCCACACTGTGTGCACACACTATTACGCATAAACTGTATATGTATATACCATCGTATAGCGTGGTGACGCGTCGCCACGCTATCAATCAGTTTCACCTGCGCCTATAGATGTTTCACATCAATAATTCTCTTCCAGGCATCGGCAGGCAAGAGAGTCCATAATGATATTATATAAAGAATATCATCGTGACAGAATCACAAATATTAACGATATTCGGAAACCTGTAAAAACCCCACGTCTGCCGCATTAAAATATGCGAATCAAAAACGGACGCAGCCAAACAAAAAAACCCCCTTCAACGTTCTACTCGAAAAGATTAGTCGTTTTATATCGACCGGTCGATATAATGATGGGCGCGAACGTACAATGAGTTGGGGGCGCAGAATAAATGTAAAATATGTCAACGATAGGGTTGCAGGAACGAGGTCGGCATCTTCACGAGACAGATTCGGTGCCGCGTGCGCAGTGAGCTTAAAACTAACGGACTGCGCACGCGACCAGCTGCCGCGACCCGCCGAACACATCTCAACTACTTTATTAGGGGCAGCGTATTGATTGGACACCAAATTTTAATTGTATAAGCGAATTTTTTATGTCACCGCCACTAGTAAAACTTTTGCTCTGGGTTAAGTCCGATTTGTATTACACCGACGCGTATTTTTTTTTCTCCGGTCGACTACTTATTAATTTGATACTTGCTAATTATGTGATTGAGAGAGCGCGAGACAAGGGTGTTTGGCATTCTATGGAGGAGGCTTTTACCCGAGAGGTGCCCATACAGAAAAATTAGCAAATTGTATAAATTTTAGACTCAAATGAATGAAAAATTATGAATATCATTATTAATAACCACTAACTAATGCATTAAAAACTAAATTTTATCATTATTATACTTGAATATCTGACTTTTTGATTATGTATGACTAATATTTCAATCAATGTTAACTTTAAGTATTTCATTTGTAATTATTGTGATTATGTATGTATGGGATAAATAAAGGTTTATTATTATTATTAAACTCTTACCGCACTAAAACTCACCTCGAATAAGGTGTGGTTCTAGTCCATAGGGGACTTTGGAACCGTCACCGGGCGTCAGAATGGCGTACATTGCGGTGTCGTGTGATGATACATTTTAAAGCTATCGAAACAATAACTCTTCTTGTCACAAATTATATCTAGCTCGATTTAATCGACAATTAACCTGATCAATACATAATTATATTACTCCAAAAAGAAGCTTTCTTATTTACTTATCTATCTATACATATAATAAAATCGTAAACGTGCCGTTTCTGTACATATTTTTTTCCAAAAAAAGAATTTGTACACGTTATACTTATGCTATCGAGGTCACGCTTGTGCACGGTAATCTGAGAAATGGCTTAACCGATTTGAATGCGGTTTTCATTGATGTATTGTAGCAAGCCTATTTTATTTTTGATGTTTAGTTTGACATCATTAACTTGATCCCACAGACAAACTGCTTTCCAGTTTTATGGGACTTTGTAAATATTTTTTGTAATTATTCATGTATAATAAATAAATAAATAAATAAATAAGCTTCCCATAACATTTAGTGTTTGTTTCATTACAATCGGTTGCTGAAAAGCCGGGGGCGGTTATTCTTCTGTCATCTATTCTATGTAGATATATATTCTTCTTTCATGGATTGACATTCGTTCTTATAATGCTCGGAATAAAGAACCAATAGGTACCTGTTGTAGAATGGGCTTGTTAATAAACCTTTATTATATAATTGACATTAACGTATTTTTTTTGATATTGTAACTACAATTTGAGATTGGTCTTACAAAAAAATTGAAACATTGAATTATTCTGTTTTTCCAAGTATAAAATTATAACATTCGCTTAGAAAAGCTCGGAGGTCTCGATAAATTCACATTTTCAACATTTCTCTGCGAGCTTAAACGATTTTGTCACGAAAAAAAAATGCAGAGTAAATAGAATTCTATTGTTATAACTTGACGATGCTACTTTCAATGTCTGTTGGAATTTTTAAAAGTTTTAAATGAGCCAACTTTACTCAACAGAGCAACGTTTTCTAGCGATGCGCATTTTAATCCGAAACAAATGTTCAAAACATTTCTCATTTTCACACAAATGCAACGCGTCGACAATGTTATTATACGAGTATGTTTTCTCAATAGATAACTTTATGGAAATCTCACAAATCGTACGAGAATACTGGAAAGAGCAATTTCTACATCGTCAAACGACAAAAAGAAAACTTGAATCTTACATCGTCCGTTTGTTCGTGCGACAAGTTATGTACATACGAGTAATTACATCGATTTAAAGTAAGTAGGCAGTGGAGTTTTTTTGCAAGCGTTGTCAAGTTTACTTCTTTTCCTTGTCACAGTTTTAAATAATAAATTTACTAAGTGACAGCAAATTATACTCTGCGGAACGTTTAATGAGACGTTTTTATTGAGAACACATTCTGCTGTAGTATCAATTTAGTTTGGTTGGATGGTAACTTACAAAACACACGATCCTTGTTTAAGTTAGTCTTTTTAATAATAAGGTCATCAGACAGGCTGACGGTCCACTTGATGGTAGGTGCAACGCAACGCTATAAATATTTCAAGTTGACGACCGTAGTAGGATTACTGATAAGGTATTAGGAAGAGATAGGGAAAGGAAACACAACAGCACACATGCTGTTGTTTCAAAACAGTCTTCTATAAAGGAGGTGGTTCTGTTACCAATCAAACTGGCAAGTGGATTTACAAATGACTGCAAAACTACTTGCCAGATTCAGACCAGAGCCTATAGAAAAACACCTATTGAAAAATTGACCCTATAAAAGATAGAGCGACCCTTGAGGTAGAGCGACTATTACAAATTTCGGACTATTACGGTTTTTTATTGGAAAATTATGGGGGAAGCCTATGTTCTGCTGTGGACGTCCTATGGCTGATATAATGAATGATGAATTAGTAGAGTTTTCTTTTAATTAGATTCCGTGCAAACAAGCTCTTGTACAATATTGTACTTAATGTTCCCTGTTCAAAGAAAAATTGTCCACTTGATGGTTGATGGCTACCTTCGCCTGAAACACAAACAACGTCACAGGTGCTAAAGGTGCGGGATTGGGAAGTGATAGGGAAATGGGCGATGGCGTCCCTTACTCACTCACCGAATCACAAAAGCACACGTGCTCTAATTTCACGGTGGTCTTCTGTAACGGGGGTGGTTACTGCTGTTAGACGGGCTGCTCAAATGACTTCGAAACGCAGTGTGTCCTGCTACTACTTTCCAGATCCTGACCAGAGCCAAATTTGAAAAGCTCATTTCCAAAGTTGACCCTGCCGATGATCGAACCCAGGACCCAGAGAGAGAGCGTTAAGGCAAGAACTAATCACTCATCATCCACCGGGCTCGTTAAATAAATCAACTAACTTTGTTGCAGTTTTTTTAATTGTCCTATGGACCATAATCACTGTGGTCGTGTGGGAGAAAGTTTTTCTATGAATTAAAATCTGTTTCATTCCTTTCTCTGCTTTAAATTAAATAAATATAAAAAAAATATTGCTAAAAAGACTTTTAATTTTACACATACTGAAATTATTAATTGTTAGTATTATAATATAAATTCGTCGATGTTTCGTAATTAAGTCGCCAAAATGGACAACAATAAATATTAGGAACCTTATTTTTCTTTTTTATGAAACATAAGGTCAAAAATTTTAACCACTTGGCTGCGAAATTGATGCTTCTAATAAATAATATTAAAATTAACCTCTCATTTCGTAAACTTCTAATTTTTCGAAAGTAACACAAAATTATATATTATTTTTTGCTTATCAATATTTTTACTTTTCACTTTCTTACCCAAGATTTGAGTATTTTAATAGTTATTGAGAAATAACAAAGGTTCAGGAAAAGTTTAACTTAATAATTATTTCATTAGGTTGTTTGGTTACGACTTATTAAAAAACAAATAAGGCCTGATCTAGCTTATAAACAATAGTTAGCTCCTTTCTGTTCTACATTTCGATGCAGTCCTAAAAGAGCATTTAGAAGTATCCACTCTCAATAGAAACAATAAAGGGGAAAAAAGAAGCAGATTAAAATTGCAGGCAGAGAGGAAGCTCTCGCAATTTCTGACTAACGAGCGAGTTGCTGGTGGACGGATTGCCCCGTTTCTTGTCCAACTTATACGTGCTAGCAGAAACAAACTAATATGTCTAGTCTTAATTCTAATTCTTAAAACTAGAGTTTGAATTAAGTTTATATTTGAATAGGTCATTTTTATATTTAAATAGGTTATTCATTCTTTTACGATAAAATACAATCTCACCGGTCTATTTCTACTTTAATTGTAACGATTCAGTAATAATAATGACATATTTTAGTGTAGTAATTTATTATGAAGATTGTTCTGTTTTCTAAATTTTATGTTCGTTTTATTTGATTAGTATAACTTTTAGCCTCGACTTTCTCCAGCGTGACCTTTTAAGTCACCTGTGTTCTTTTCAAGGTTCAAAATACTCTTTAGATGTTTAGCGGGGGTACTAAATATTAGAATGTAGGTAGGTATATATAGATTTTTACATAAAATTTATTTCAATAATTTCAAGACTATATAACATATAACATATATAACTATATAACATATAAACAAAATGTATTCAATATTATATGTTTTATAATTATTTAAAAAATTTCAATAAAGATTCCCAAAAAAATCGCATTATTTAAGCCATTTAGAAAGTAACTGGTTAGAATTAGGAAAAAATAGGAACACCATTAAATGACCTTTGCTAGTCGTAAAAAAACATTTTAAAAAAATAACGAAAAGCCATAACGGCTGACAGCGTTCTAATAATTTTTATTTCCCAAAACAAGACCAAACAAGACCAAGTCTTCGGTTGCCTGTAACATTTTGCAACTTATTCAACCTATAGAGTTTATATAAACTACATAATATTAACCAGTCCATTACTTCCACGGGGCTCCATAGAAAATTATTTTTCTTTTACAGCAATAAAAAACAGATTATTCATATTAGTCTATTTAGAAAAAGTTTCTATTTCTTTTTTAAGAACAAATTTCATTATTCTAGTTTCAGATTTCATCTGAATGACCCATTTGTTCTAGCGACCCGTCCCTGACTTCGCACAAATGCATTTTTTTCTGCAAAATTACTCGGTTATCGGTTTTTCCATTAGTGAAAATCGTATCAAAATCTGTTGGGTCGTTTAGAAAAAAATTGAGGAGAAACATGTTACAATAAGTATGGCTATGGACATTACTTTCTTTGTCACTTTTATAGATATTTCGAATTAAACTATTCAGATAAAGTTCTTATCCTATTGACTAAAATTTAAATAAAGAAAGTTTGGCTTGTGCTCCGTTGCCACGTGGCAAACTGATATTTTTTAAAATACCAACAAAGAATTCCCCTTATAATTAATACAATTTGACAATACTAAAACAGTATTCCCAAAACAAAATATTCCCGATGCTATCTACAATTATAAGGGAAGCTTATAAAAAATAACTCATTGATTTATTTTAACTAATCTTTTTTATCCTCCATACAATTTTTCTTTCATGGTCCTATATCAATTTAATATTCATATAAATACAAGTTAATGTTGACAACATTACGCGTCGATACCTCAGAAATTTGTTCCAGGTCTGGTTCTAGTAGGTAACTATTTTAAAATAGACAATCGTTGATTCATAACAAGCACGGTGGTCGTCGCGATTATCATTATGAAATTGCCCTTAATGGTCGTTCGAGTTATACCCATCACAGTTTACGGCTTTACCATTCATTACGTAGATATATAACACGATGGAATGGAACAAGGTACAGATGTCCGTATTTTGACTTGCTGAAAAACACTAACTCACTACACCGAGCCCGCGCTTTATGTTCGAGTGCGCGAAAAATGTTCCATCTCATTAAAGTGATAGATTAAATTGTTCCTATCCGTTCCATTAAGTTTTATATCTGTTATTCATTATGTATTAAAGAAAATAATCTCGGCCAATGTCTGAATAATTTATAGAGGAGCGCGATTTGCCTCACGTAAACTCTGATATTTCCGCGCCTGCTTGCCGCGAACCAACAACCGTGGCATTGATATTTGCAATTTTTATATGAATAAATCAATGGAGATAACAATAAACTTTTCTTTCCCAATTTAAATTTATACACTTTACTTATTAAATATGACTGGGGGATTCTTTTTATAACAATGTTATATACTGTTGTATTTCTTCGCGTAGGTACAAAACGAGTATTGCCTTGGAGCTCAAGAATCGATCAAGCTAAATAAAGTTAGTTACGTATTAAGGCGTTGTCAAGCAAATTTTACTTATGAATTATTATTCCATATGTACAAAACAATAATTTATTGTAATGTATTTATAAATTGTATTGAATTTTCTAAACAATGCGTCTCAAACAATGTATTGAAATTCTAAACAGTGCCCTTTGTTTTACATTTTCGTAACGAGTAAGGTCCGGCCCGTGCGAATAAAACAATTTACAAATACCATACACAAAATTACCTATTCATCAAACAGTTTATTTCATATTTTACACCTCACAAAGCCGTCATGCAGCCTCTGAGTAAAAACAAAAAAATAACACAAGTTAAAGAGGTATTACACTTAAATCTAGAATCACTCCCTTACAGAAGGCGACCGTGATGTAACATTATGTTGTTTCTGGGTACTACAGAGCTCATTCTCTATGCCCCGCCCTAATGTCTTATATTTTATTCTACCAAGGCCAGCAGCGCACTTGCATGCATTGCTTGTGTTAATAAGCTATGGTAGCCACTTACGAACTAGACCGTCAGCCTGCCTGCTGAAAAAACCTGTTAAATTAAATTGTTTATACATTGTATGTACATACTATGAATGGAACTTTTATATTTATAATGACCTTGTATGGTGGGCACAAAAAGACACTAAATTGGTAGCCTGAACCCTGTTTAACAATGATCAAACATTTTAATTAGATTAAAGCAGGCGATTGTTTTTAAATGCATACACATAGCATAAAGATAGTCATTAGCAAGAAAATAATTCCGTTTTGGTTAGGTTGGTAGTCGATAGTCAGCCGAGCTAGATATAATTCGTGGCTAGCCGCATTATTAGGCCGCTCCGCTGAAGCTACACCATTCCGCTTTCGGAAGCCTACATATACGCAGCCGGTGCCTAATCTAATTAATTGTCGTATTACCTTCTAACTAGAATAATCGGATCATAACGCTGTTTCCTAATTAGAAACACTAATGATTAACCAGATTTATTACAAGTTCGCTGAGTCAATACAAACTTTATCGACAATTGCAAGTGATACAGAAATTGACAGATATGTAATCATTGTTATAAAAAGGAAATTGACATTTAAAAAAATAACCCATAGCCATGCAAAAAGCTTTTGCATGGCTATGGGTACGCTCGCGCCATCTATGGGTATATTATTGAAATAAATTTAACAGCTGAATTCCTACTATGGTACAGCTTATTTTAATGGTTTTAGCTTGACTTTTTTTTTGAACGACTATATTAGATAATGACAGCACTAAAAGCCCAGTGGCTCGTTGTTTGGCTGCTGAAACAGCAGAGGCATGTACGAGTAAAGGATGATTCATATTACACCGGGCCGGGCGCTCACCGGGTTTTTCTCAACGTGCCCCGGCCGGGTTTGCTATTTGTCACCGTGCCGCCGACGGGCCGCCACCGGGCGTTGCCCGTGCCTTGTCATTTCCAAGTACTATTATACTATTTTGTATTAATATTACTATACTAGCTATGCCCGCGACTTCGTATGCGTGGTATTCGGAAAAACGTGTAACTTTTTTGTTTTTAAACAGATTTTTTTTTGTTTTTCAACGAAAATGTGAATTTCGAAATTTCGTCGTGAACGAAAAATTCGTCTCCCTGAGACCTATTAAATGAGTACCAACACGGGGAGTCTGCGACGCACCGCTCCCGAGATAATTTTGAAAAAGTCCAAAAATGCGAATTTAGAAATTTCGTCTTCACCGAAAAATTCCTCTCCCCGAGACCTCTTAAATGAGTACCAACACGGAGGGTCTGCGACGCACCGCTCCCGAGATATTTTTGAAATTCTTTTTTTTGAAAAAATATTTCAGCAGAAATATATTATTCTTACCAGAAATATATTAACATATATTATTTAAAAAATATTATACTTGGAGGCAGTCAGCCTCCATTTAATTTTAACAATTTAAAAAAGAAACTAAATATACATTAAATGATACCACTAAAAAAACTAATAGGTACTATACCCCGAGCGGGCCTCGCGAAGCTGTCTCCGAGCGCACTGTGAAAACAAACATTTTATGAAATTTCGAGATTGGAGCGCTCCGGCCGTGCCCCGGCCGTGCTCCGGCCGGGGCACGGACACGGCCCGGTGTAATATGAATTGATCCATACAAAAGCATACTAACAATATCTTCACCGGGCTCCGGCCGGGGCACGGACGGGGCACGGCCCGGTGTAATATAAATCATCCTTCATGGTAATTCCGAGAGTTTTTTTATTTAATGTTATTAAATAGTAATATTATGCTGATCACTTGCTCTCAACATCGCGAGGAAAACTTAGAAGGCTAGCAAGTTTCGAATTTTTGGCACAGTATACATAATACTTAGTACAAGTAGTTTTGGTACACATTGGTGAAGAGGTAAGTATAAAGTTATATCATGTATAAAAACCCAAGACCGTGAAATTTAATTTTGAAGTTAGTATTTTTTCATAGAGAAAGATTTTATGCAGTGGGATTCTAAGGCGAACAAAGCAATGAAAACGCATTTCAAAAAGGCGTTCATTTATGTAGTTTCGGTCCCACTTTTCTTTTTTTTTTTTATTCACTCTGTACGAAGTATTAAAAAAGTCAGTTGTAGCGTTTTAAAGCTGATGCCAATTTGCCGAATTGCACCGTTTCCTGACTTCCAGCGACCTTCTCTATTGACTCAATAGCTTCGCTTCAATGGCAGTACTAAGTCCAGAGTCAATTCTCAGTGTCGTGACGGGAACAATCCGCGGATGTGTTCATTAAAGCAATTATTTAATACTTGAATATAAAGATGGCGGAACTGGCCCACACGGCATTACACGTGCATTACGGAACAACAATTTTATCGTTTTTTCTTTGTTTATGTTCCACTTATAGGCATTCTTTATCATTATCACTGCTCATCACAATGATAAATAACGGATGGGTTTATTAAAAATATGTACGCTTAAACTTAAACTAAACCAACTTGAAATAAAAATGTTCATTAATCAAAAATCTCGATATAACATTCTCTGCAATTAGTCTTGCGATGATTGTGCGTGCGGTTTTAATGGGTTGGTAAGACTTTAAATGTGATCGAATTTTCTCATCTCTGAAACAGCCTTTATAATAAATATTGTGTCCCACTGCTGGGCACAGAAGTGGGAATCGTCGCACACGAGTTGAGACTTTAATGGTGGGGTGGCGCACCGCTTTCTGTAGACATAAATTGGGCAGACCGACTGACAGCAGTCTACCTGCCTACTGACCACCGTGAAATAACGGGTTATACTCGCGGGCAATTAATTCGCGGATCTACGCGACTAGATTAAATTGTATTTTACCTATTTTTTACTACAGTAACTCGCGGACAAATAAGAGATACAGTGCGAACACGTAAGTAGTTGTAAACAATGACAGAACTCCTTTTCCTATTTCCTGTTAATTCCTTATGCTTTATTATATTAAAATAGGCTAAACACTTGCAACACCTGTGGCGTTACTTGATAGTAAGTATCTTACCACCAAGTAACGCTACCTTCTGACCTTTGGCTTACCTTCTGACCTTTACATGAAAAAAGTATGAACTATAATCAAACACGCTAGCCCACATATATATGTTTTCGAAGGTTGCTAAAAAGTATTTATATTACTAAGATACTACAAAAATAAACTCACTACGGTTTCAGAAAGATTTTAAATCAAAAAGGCATAAATGTTCACTGCCATTTCTACAATCTGAGTCATAATTATTAAATATTGAAATAATTAAACTCTTTAGTTCGTCAATAGACGTGTTGTTTTTAATCCCTCACTAAGCCATTATTTGCACTTCTATAAGAGCGAAAGCAAAGCTTATGTCGTTGCAGATTCCAATCACTGCTAGAAACTCTTCCATTAGCTTTTAGAAATATTTCGTTTTCTAGGCACAAATTTACGAGTGCACACCGTAAGGTATCGCGGGAAAATGTTAAAATTTTTCTAGGTACCACGTTTTGTTCAATGCGGATTTCATAACGCCCGCCGTCCATTAGAAGTTTACAGTATATAGAGACACACATGCTCAGGAGGTGAGTCTCGCCAAAAAACTCACCCCATTTCAACAAATAGAACAGCAAGTGGCCTCAGCCGGTATTGATTTAATACAGGGTACATGCATTCGCCCAGCGTCGTCGGCACAGCAGAGGGGGGAGCACAAAAAATAAAATTAAAAAATATGCATAATAAAAATTTGGTCGATAACGATGAGCCCCTACGGCGGGAACAGACGCTATTAATGTTTAGGGTGGGGGATCGATTATTTTTGAAATTACACCTCATACGCGTCGCTTACCGCACTACAATACTCACACTTTCTTTGAGTTCGTTTTATAACGTAAATTAGCACCGATACACACCGCAATTTATACCACTGAAATTATGCACAAGTGCTTTTGGATCACCATTTAAAGTAACATTAGAGACAGCTAAGAACAAATGAACGCTACTCCTCATTTTTCATACGGGTTTTTGTGAAACTATACAATAAGTTATCCTTGTGAATTTTTAGTAGTCACGCAATCGTTCGCCAACACATCAATAGCTGTAACTTATTCTAAATTTTAGTATAATTAGTAATAACAACTTTTTACAGGATTTAATTATTTTCTCGTGCGCGCAGCTTAATGATGTAAATGAATTATTAATCAATGTTCAACTTATTATACAATTATCGTTTTTTGTATTTATATGTATGTATGTGGGATGTTCGTGTATTACGTATAGGTATAAAACGTACACTTATATAAAACTCACCTTTCTTTTTTTTTTCTTTTTTTCTTATGTTATGTCGACAGACAGGCTGACGGTCCACTTGATGGTAGGTGGCTACCGTCGCCTATAACACAAGCAACGCCACAGCTGCTGCAAGTGCGCTGCCGACTACAGTAGGATTAGGATTGGATAAGGAATTAGGAGGGGGGGAAATGGGCTCTGGCATCCCTTACTCACTCACCGAAACACAACAGCACGTATATGCTGTTATTTCACGGTGGTCTTCTGTAAGGGGGTGGTCACTGCCGCCAGGCGGGCTGCCCAAATGACGCAGTGTGCCCTACCACTACTTTTCTAATCCAGACCAGAGTCATTTTTTGAAAATTACATTAAAATTTCCGAAGTTGACCCCGCCGGGATCGAACCCGGGGCCCCTGAGACGTTAGGCAAGCATCCTTGCCACTCATCCAACGGGCCGTCGAACTTTTCTATTTTACTCTATCTTTAATACAATTATTATTTGTATGAATTTGGTAACTGGACGTCGAGTATCTGGGCCTTTATGTCCATACGGCGAGCTAATACTGTTGATCCACTCTTACTTTTATATATATATATATATATATATATATATATATATATATATATATATATATATATACTTTGTCCTGCCAGAACCCGAAAATAATTCCGTAAACCGATTGTGGCGCTATCTACCAAATATACAAAAAAAAAAATCGTAAAAATCGATGTCACTTTGTGAAATAATGTTGCCATGTTCAATGTAATAGTGGGGCGCAGTTTTCGTTCAATCACAGGAATTAATGATGATATGAATGAGTACATCGTTAATCTTATCTTACTATAAAAAAAAAAAGAAATTATTTCGATTTTACTTTATCCGAATGTTGTATCGATAAATTAATCTACAGCAGGCCTACCATGAATGTCATTCGAAGTTTTCTCTCTCTATCGTACTTATGTAAGAAGTTGCAAGTGGGACACAGAGGGTAAACTTCGGATGCCGTTCATGGTAGCGAGGCAGAGCCATCTATTAATAATTCATCGAACTAACCTATAAATAGACACTACTGTTGTATAATAAACATTTAATTTGCAGTAACAAATATTGATGTCAATAATTAAGATAAAAACTACCCTATCTTTTAAGTTGGACGAAATAACAGATATTTGCGAAGTTTGATCAAAGTCGGTTCAGTAGTTTCAGAGTTTATCGCGAACATACATGATGGTGTTAATGTTTCCCCGAATCGAGCACACAAGGTACTACTGCAAAGTATTCCAAATGGAGTGCAAGTTGTATTAGTATTTCGTAAAAAAGTAAATAAAAATAAGGTAACACGACCTCTTTTTAGAGAAATGATTGATCGAAATGACATGAAATTCCATTTTTTGTAAAACTAAAACATCCTTAATGTACCGTGTGTACTCGTTTTGCTAAAAAGCAAGTTTAGGGGAAGAAAAAAAAATTTATTGCATTGGTGAAAATTTCTAACGACCGAATCAAACGGTTCTCCCCAGATATGTTGCGTGAATCTGTAAGCTATTTCTTAATGAAAAAGCGAAGTCAAAAGTTTGAGATTATATGGAGTATATACCAAATTTGACTACTCACTCTCATAAAGCTTGTGTTTAATCGATAGTTGCTCGCCTGCATTTTTTGTGTATAAAATACAGCATTAAGGCCTCTTTAGTTCGCAAGACACCACCAACCGACACCAGATACCCGTTAACAGTGTAGAATTTGACGTTAAAATCTTGTTCGCCCTTTCCGCTCGATTTAGTTTTGAAGGCTTTGATTTATTTTTAAACAACCAAACCAAAGATTGCCGCCTCTTTTCTGGATCATACTGGTTTTCTCAAGGTAAGCGTAATCGCTATTCAGGACGATCTTATTTCAAATTTGTTCATAGTGTCACGTTGTCAATCTGCACGAGCCTGCTTTTAAATCTCTGTCGGTAATGCCTTACTCGTAGCTAACCTTAGATAACCTTGTCAGGTAACGCCACAAAATCTGTTCATTGCCAAATTTTCTTGTGGAACGTCAAAGCTTCAATTCTCCGTCCACTATAATAATTTGAAGAAAAGTTTCCCGCACAATTTTCTTTTTAAATGAAAATAATTTTAATTTTTTTATGTGTATCACTCTTCAATTTCCTCTTTAATTGGTAGACGCTGTTACTTTGGAATACTTTGGGCATATCATGTGCGGCAAGAAGTATGATCTTGTGCAAGCCGGGCAGATGATGTACTTCCTGGCTCAAGAATCCGAAGTATTAGATCGCTGTCTCGAGCCGCCCCCTCGAGTGTTAGGATAGCCATGATGATAACTGACCTCCGATAGGAGATGGCACTGAGAGAAGAAGAGAAGACGCTGTTTCGAATTCTAGTTCAATCTCTGTGTGTTTTTCAATTTCTACTGTAATTAGATCATAAAAGATGAATCAGCAGCAGCGGTGGAGGAATATATTTTACTTGTCCGAGAACACTAGAAATAGTCCTGTAATCTGCAGTGTGTTAGCTTGTGGGAAGTGGTTTATACAATACCTTCTACGCGGAAGACAGGATCATGCTCAACAGTTATATGTAGGAGGTGTTTTAGCAAAAGGTCTTGGTATTGAAATTTAATTACGCGTTGTATATTTAGCGTAACTGGTACTAGGAATTGAATATTACTAGCAGATCTTACAAGGGAATATTTTGTATTTCTCCTATTTTATCGCGTTTTTGTTAACCACTGACTTTTATTCCCGTCAGTAACAATTTACTTTACTGCCTTGGACGGTTATAGGCGAAAGAAGGGTTTGATTTGCCGCCACATGTGTACACAATTAAAGATTTTTCTTTCACGAACTTTTTTTGCTTAAATATCTTAACGGGCACATAATTGTTTTCAAAATATACTCACTTGTCTCTCAAATGTCCGGAATACTGAAATTTTGATCCCCTCTACAATCTCTACAATTGTGGGTAATTCAATATTACTTTAATTTTTTTTTATATAAGATTTGTTTTGTGCTGTAAAACATAATTTAGTTAGCGTAACCACCTCGCTTGTTATCTGTTTGTAACTGATTAGGTATATAGTTATGTTTACTGGACGATATTGTATTTGTGGGCCAATGGGATTAATGCACTGTATGCATACTGAATATTTATTTTATGTATTTAACTGAAACTGGGTTAGTTGGATTCATTTTAAACCGTATCTGCTTGTTTTCTGTAAGTCCAAACCAATTTACGAATTCATACATGTGTATACATTTTCGCGCGTGTTTCCCTTAATTTTCAAAACGCCTCCAAACATAATCGCTGACATTAGCGCGAATTCCAATATGTCTAGTGTCCTACGGACATGTTAGTTCGATATATAATTGTTACTTGTACGGTAAAATGTAACATTATAGAAAAACGTCCTTGCTTACTGGCGGATTCAGATATCTTTCGTTAATTGTACACATACTTATCATCTTATTCTTCTAAATTGATTGGAATGTGTTCGAAGATTACTAATTTACCAGAATATGTAGATTTGAGTTAGTTTGTGTAATTTTTCACTAATCCACACACAAAAGGACTTACAGTGTCAGTAGACGAGCACCTCACTATCACTTAAAACTAAAAACGATAAACCGTTAATTCTAACATTAGTTGATTCCACTATATTTGAAGTCTCAAGAGTTCAATATTCCAAAGACTGACTTCACCTTTTTCTTGAACACATATTTTAACTATAATACGAAATAAAGTATAACTGTGATAAGTTACCAAAGTTCTACTAATATACGACTCAAAATGAAACGCCATTGCCGTAAAGACGTTATGGCTCTGAAAAAATATTTTAAGTTGTCAAGTATTCTTCTATTAGGATATCTGTTTCCGTATTCCAGAGAATATACTAACAATTTAAATCTACAAATTTTCGTAACATAAAATAAAGAATTACTTTGTTTAGCGCATTCTGTCGCTTTTTCACTGTATTTCATGATTTCATTAATAGCTCTTAACCGTTAAATTTATTAAATTAAGGGCTTGTTTCACAATGTGCTAATAAAGTCCCGAATAGTAATTCGACGAATAAAATACTTGTCAGATAAATTCTTCCATTAACTTGCATTGCGTTTCACAATCATCCAACTCATAACTAAGGCACGATCCTCACTATAAAGCCGTTCACAGTTTGTTCTCGATCCGATTTCGGTCTGGTAAAGTCGTATCATGTTCACATTATACAATCTGACTCAATTCACGATTCAGTCTTGAATTGTCAATAATCAAAGTCGGATGTATTTGGCTCGTAGATAATTAAAATTATTGTAAATGTCATTGAACTTTTCGATTGAAGAATTAGCGAATCTTCGAAAGTCTTTACGAAAGTCCACATTTGTTTAGTCATTTTTATCACTCAGGATTATTTTAACTACAATATAATTCAAATACAATTAAAATTTAATTAAAAGTAAAATATATACTTGAAGTATTGTTGCATTTGATGTACTTATCGCTTCAGCGGCTAATAGCTGACTGATCCGAATATTCGCACTATCGGTACATGTCGTGACAAGTTCGATCTCACTCAAAGAAAAATTTCTTCGAACCAGATCGTGATTGGACTGGGATTCGAGCGAAACTTGACTGTTACGGATAGTATGAATGCACACATATATTTTTTACTTCATAATATTTTATCAAACCGAGATTGGACCGAGAACGAACAGTGAACGGCTTTATAGTGAGGATCGTGCCTAAATCTGCTGACTTGGTAGTCGACAAGTGCGAGTTGGCAACGTCTTATTTTTTCGTTCCGTTTCGAGCGTTGATTAATGTTATACGAATTATTATGCTATAACTTTATTAAAAATTAAATAACTTTATTTTTTCTAATAAAATAATTATTAATGTTACCGGTTTCATCGTTTCAATCTATATAAAGAATATTTTTGCTACATAAACACTGAAAGAATACTTTGGTGCGAAGTATTGAATAATAGCAAAATGTAAAAATAATATGTCAACTGTCAGTGCTATTCGTGGGTTAACTATGATAGTGGCCACATGATCTAACCTATAACTTATTCGGCAGTTTAACAGCTGAATAGCGCTAGTCAACGATTGTGGAACGCACACAAAGCGTTTACTGGACAGTTAATCGGCAAATAGCCTAATTGTAACTTTATTCGGACATTGTGAAACAAGCCCTAAGTCTAATTAATGAATGAATCAATGAAATACAAGCTACCGTCAAAGTTAAAGGATCTGTCAACCCCGTGAGTGTTTGTCATATCCATGCCAGTCCATCTTGAAAATCATTCACAAGTAATTCTGCAATTTTTTACCTATGCACAAATTTCTAAATTGGTATGGAGATAGTTTGATCCATAGGTACCTAGTGTACCTACTTTTCTCAGCATTATAAATAATCATAATAAAATTTTCTACCATAGGTCATAAAAGTTTTCAAACAATCAATAGACCACCTCTTGGGTGAACCATGGATAATAAGATTTATAACGGTGCCTATACACCTCTGAGGTGTACCAGCGTCTGAACGAGTGCCTCAGGTACACCCAGGTAAACTTGCAAGGTGGGCTAAGCACATTGCAAGGTAAGTAGCCTTTTCTTTTAATTAATTACAACCTCCTAAATGAGAAAGGACTATACCGAATGAAAGTACGTGTGGTGCTTACATAGTTTGTGAAGATAGAAAAAAAAAACTATTTTTAAACTTTTGAATGGAAGTAACTAAAAGAAAACCCAAGTAAATTTGAACTTTTTGTAAAGTTTGTAAGGCCGCTGAAACTCATTCGATTTATATAATTCCTTAAACAAAACTTCGAATCTACTTTTAAGTTGAAATTAGGATACTATTAAAAACTATTGCTGAAAGATATAACTCTGCAATTTTTAAACATTTTATGAATATTTTAATATAATAAGTTTTTTAGGCATTGTACATATGTAAATTAAATAAGAACTAAAAATGGATCATTTTATCTAAAATATAAATAAATAAATAAATAAAAAAATAAATTAACTTTTCATCCTGATTAAGTCATGGGCAAAACGTGCCTAACTTTTAGTTGTGAAAATAGGCTCAACGAAATTTGAACGAAGCGTACCTACAAATATCCTTAAAATAACTATACCTATTTGAATATTTCAACAGTAAACGCGTAGTGGGTCCGACGATTGGAAGCGTCACAATTTCATCATCGTCATCATTAATCTCAGGGGAAAGACATTCTCTGTAGGACTTAGGCCTTCCCCATGAATTTCCAATGAGATCGGTCAAAACCAGCTTGAATCCAGCGTCGACCTGCGGTCCTATAGAAGGTCACGGCTTTTCCACAAGGCCAGCTGAATTCCACTCAGCCATAACTTGATAAACTTTTAATTAAAATTTCAACGAATATATTACGTTGTCAGTAACAGGCCAGCGTAACATCCAATTTATGAGAAATATTAGGATATAATTTTATGTGACGTTGACAACTGGCCTGTCACACTCCGATGTAAAGAGAACAAAATTTTAATACCAAAATCACCCTTTGCCGCAAAGGGAGTATATGACAAATTCGGTTTTATAAAAACAGGCGCACAGATTGTTTGTTACGTTGAAATAAATGGATAAAGTTTTTTTTTTTGTAACGCGGACCTTTTTGGGCGACATAGGTATCTACAAACATTTAAAAATGAATAATTCAATACAATCACGTTTGACCCTTGCTTGTGAAGAGGTATACACTAAATTATGTTTCAAGTGATCTGTTAGAGATCATACTTAGAAATATGTTTCCAACGTTCTTTGCAAAAAAAAGAAGACTTTTGCTTTTAGATTTAGGAAGATGCGAGAAAATAAGCCAATGTAGGACTTTTTTTTACTGTCTTTAATATAATACTTAAATCATAGACACAAGCCGTGGTGATCTTAGGGGAATACAAGTTCTTGATTGAGTTCTAGGGCAAGGTTTAGGCACTTTTGTTGAGTTCGAATACTTTACGACCTATTCTCATACCTACCAAATATACAAAAAAAAAATCATTATCGGTCCAGCCGTTTCGGAGGAGTTTTGTTACAAACACTGACACGAGAATTTTATTATATACCAGCGACCCGCCCCCAGCTTCGCCCGGGATGCAATTTATATATATATATATATATATGAACATTCCCCGTTTATCCCTTTTTTCATTAGTGAAAACCGAATTAAAATCGGTGTACCCGTTCACGCGTGATGCCGTGACCAAGGGAAATAGGGATTCATTTTTATATATAGAAGATTATATGTTATATATTATATTAGTTTAAAGACGTCTGCAGTAAACGCCCCAATTAATGCACTAAGAAATAAGAATGACATCTATTATGTATCAGAACTGTCTTTAGGGACTCAGAACTGTGAATTTTATATTTTATACAGTACCTAAGTATAGATATAAGAAAGAATGTTACCAACATTAAATCTATTGTTCATTTTGTCATATATCGTTTTCGGCTATGACTTCTTCCGTGATTAAAAAATCATTAAACTGTCTTCATTTTTATACTACTTAGTAGAAATCAAAGAATTTATGTTGTGTGTCACTTATTGTATAAATTTAATGTCACTTATTATACTATAGGTCGCTCAGTACAAATTCAACAATAAACAATATGTATTATATAAAAATTAATTTTAGTCCTTCTCCTTAAAAGCTTTAAGTTTATAAAATTTCACACACCTCCGTCCGAACAATTTTCTTAAAAAAGGACCCAAAGTTTTCGCTTCTCGTATTAATGTATAGATTAGACGAATACGTATCATTATATCTATTGTTTAACAAATATTCATAAATTAATTAAAAATTACGCTCATTGTGGCCATAATTAATAATATTGAACCATAATTTTCTAATTAATGTCGTGTGAAAAAAATTGCATTTTTTTATAAAAGCTTATTTTTTCCATAAAATAGGTATGCCATCAAAAACATAACTTGTAAAAAAAAACCAAGTCTCGCAACTCAGTTCTACTTCTTCTACCGTCAAAAGTTGCGAGATCCATGTTATGCCAAGTCGGTTAATTTATTCAGTCCCTACTTAAGTAACCTTCTGTCTTGAGTTATTACGAAATTAGCTCACCTAACAACATCTTATACTGACCATATCAATATTAAAAATCTTGTATGTTTTAAATAAATAAATTGACTTGGCAATCGCACTCAACAATCTAATTTAATATAATATATTAGATACATTGTGTTTTCATAATTTAAATTAAATTATGTTTTTATGTTATATTAAATTAGAATGGTCGCATTCTTTGCCCATTGAATATCATGACAGATAATGAATAATGAGTAGTTATTTTAGCAGTTTAAAAAACGAACGCATAACTTCATTAAGTATCTCAATTCAGTTAGCCTTTCTTGCTTTGATGGCTAATCTATTTTCAGCGTGGAAGCAGCGAAGAGCACTACATCTACATATCTGTTCACACATGACTGTAATATGAGCTGGTATAGCTTTATCCCGCCTTCATACGGGGGCAATTTTAGGGGCAGCGCTTTTTCCAAGTTGATGCAAGTACTTTTTTTGTTAACTTTTTTGATCGCCCCGCGTAGTACGGTCAGCACAGTTCGAGAATTTAATTTTTTTTTTCACATTATACATTTAAGCGCACCATTCTTTCGCACGTTGAATATTGTACGTGTTCTATAATCTAAAACTAGTTGTGTCCCGCTGTTTCACCTGCCATTTAATTTTAATTAATAGAGGGATGAGTTATTATTTTATTTTAACTACTTTTTCTTTTTATTACACGGCTCCTAAGCGCCTTAGCTCATAACATGATATTAAATATGTTTATAATCACCCTCTAGAATTGAGCTATCAAATAAACAAATAAAGTTCGCTCTGGTAGTTCGAGAAAAGGGGTTTTAGTTAACCCAAAAAAAAAACCAGACTCTTGACTTCTGGTGTTAGTTTCATATTTAAAATTGTTGCTCGGTTAATATTAACATAATGTTAATGTTCTGTTAACCATCAAGTACGAGTTCCTTCCTTTTAACGTATACACAAAAAATCCTTACATAGCAAGGAATATTAAATTTTATAATAAATGGTGTAAGGGATATCGTTGCTTAGAAACGGTCATCTCTGAGGAACCTTTCCAGCCCCACACTAACGATTTATTTCCCTATTATATTACTTTACTCTTTGATTTCTATGAATGTGCTAAATTTGGAAGGACCGCTCTTATGTTGTTATTCAGAAGGCGGTAAAGCCAATCGTATTATTGGTAAGTACTTCCGGGCCGATGTTTTGATACAATTTTCACAAAAACATAATTCAGTCAATGCCGCTTAAGAGCGTGCCGCGCGATCGAAAATCTTCGAGTTGGAGTAGCGGTGACGGAACGCACACAAAAATAACTTTACAGATTAGGCTGAACACAGAGTAAAACATATTTTTACTAATTTTTCTTTAGGAAAAATTAATGTAATAAATGATAATAGAATGTAATATATGTAAATAATAATTAGTTATTATTATAATATAACGTAATATTCAGCTGATCACTATGTTTTGTTCATTTCTTATACATAATTTTACCTATGTATACTTACCTGCATATCTGGAAAAGAATAAATAAAGTATGAAAGAAGAAATGAAAAACTGCAAAAAATAATAAAAAGTTTTTATTATTAAATTTGTGATGTTTGGTTGTCGTGGTATTATCGTTATTTGTTAATTGTCGTTTATTTTTGACCTTATCTTTCGAGTGCTTTCAATATATAATCAGGCTCCTTAATTGCCATTTTTCTATCCAGTCTTTTTTCGTATGAAATATTTACGTATTCAATTTTTCCACTGTCTTGATTATCCGAGGATGTTTGAATTTCTGCTATTGGTAGCCTGAAATAAAATTAAACACTAAAAACGACAGAGAGCAAATTGTAAACACCGTTAGTTTATAATAAACATAACTGACGAATATTATGAAAGGAACATTGAATTTAAAATAAAACGCTTAAAAGTTGATAGTTTATAACCTCTCCGTTCCGAAATTGTCTACGAACATGCACTGTTCAGTACTTGGGCCTATCAATGAACAGTTTTACAAATTTACTGCGCGGTTTCAGTTTACAGTTTCGTTATAAACGGCTGTTATCAAAAGCAAAAAACCTAATCTAACCTAACCAATAAATGTTTGATTAGCTAAGAAACCTATTTGGTGACCAAGTACTAGACTAGGTCAACCAAAAAAAGTTGCTGACCAAATAAATATTTTGCTGAAAAAATATATATTCCTATTACAAACTAACATATGCAATGTTACCGGATAATAGCCTAATTGACAAAATTTGGAAATTAGTTTAAAACTATGGCTTAGCATCTATTTCACCCCAAAAATATATTATTTTAAGAAAAATAGGTCTTTTACATTAGTATTTTGAGTTTTTAGAAATGAACTTGAAATTGACCGCGAAAAAGGCCAAGACTGTCATGGCGTCTTGAATGACGTCACACCTCGCGAAACAGCCGTGTTTGTTTATGACAGTCAATTGTGTTTTTTAATAAATAATGAATTCCTCGTATTATAAATACTGTATAGTGCCCCAATATAAAAGTTCAACGATAAAAACGCCAAACAAATTATTCATATACGTTCCAAACAATAAACAATAACAAATTGATGAAGTTAAGGTTATTACAGCTCTCAACAGCCACTATTAATACGAGAATCTTCAATGCCAGAGATCTAGATTCACAACAAAGAGATTCGAAGAGCACTACGGAGTCTTGGCGTGAACAAAGCTAGTGGACCTGATGGCATACCTGCAAGGGTCCTGAAGGAATGTGGTCCTGAATTGTCTCCTGTACTTACACGCTTGCACCATCTCTCTCTCAGGACGAATACCGTGCCGGCATTTTGGAAGCTTGCCAATGTTCAACCAGTGCCTAAAAAGGGTAACCGTGCCAACCCCTGTAATTATCGACCAATCGCCATCACTTCTGTACTCTGTAAGGTTATGGAGAGAGTACTGAATAGTAAGCTGCTGACATATCTTGAAGTTAACGACCTGCTCAGTGATCGCCAATATGGATTTCGCCAGGGACGTTCAACCGGAGGTCTTCTTGTATATGTCACGCAATACTGGAGTGAAGCCACCGAGAAACATGGCGAGGCTCTCGCTGTGTCACTCGACATATCGAAGGTCTTTGAGAGGGTTTGGCATGCACGTTTACTTGGCAAGCTTCCTACATACGGCATCCCCTCCGGTCTCTTTGTAGCTGGATTTCTGATTTCCTGAATGAACGGTCAATTCGAGTAGTTATTGATGGCTGCTCCTAGGACCTCATGGCAATTGATGCCGGTATTCCTCAGGGATCTGTTCTCTCTGCAACTCTTTTCCTGCTTCATATTAATGACTTACTTCTTCCAGGAGTAGTTGTATACGCAGATGACAATACGGTCATAGAGAGATATTTGTCCAGGATTCGTTCTGAGAGGGAGGCAATGGTTGAGCGAATTAACTGAACCTTAAATCTTGTATGCCAATGGGGTGACAAGAATCTGGCTGATTTTAACGCCACCAAAACGCAAGCGTATTTGGTCTCTGCAAAAAGGAGCCCTTTCGACTTGGCTCTAACTTTCCGAGGTGCATCCGTACCTGTGGCCAATGATCTTGAGCTTCTTGGTATGAAGTTGTGCTCAAATCTCAACTTCGGTAATTCTATCGAGTCCAAAGCCCAAACAGCGGCCAAAAAGTTGGGCATCCGAAATAGAGTGAAGCGATGCTTCACACTTGGACAGCTCCTCTCTTTATACAAGGCACAAGTCCGATCTTGCATGGAGTATTGCTGTCACCTTTGGGATGGCCCATCAAAATACCAACTTGCCGCACTCGACTCGGTGGATCGCAGAGCTAGGAGGCCCATTGGCGATGATATACTAATAAGAACTAAGCTGCAGAGCCTAGCACATAGACGCAAAGTTGCCTGTGTATTCTATAAGATGTACTTCGAAGAGTGTGCTCGAGAGCTGCATGAGATCATACTGCCTTCCCCTTTCTTCTATCGGACATACAGACGTACGGCTGGTTACCATCCTCACCTTGTCGAAATCCCTCTAATTCGGACCAAGCGCTTTAAAACATCTTTTGTGATGCGCACTGCTAAGGATTGGAACTCCCTGCCGGCGTCTGTATTTCCGAGCTCATATAACCCAAATCTTTTCAAGGTTCGAGTGAATGGGCATCTTCTGGGTGAGCTCGCTCCATCGTCGGCCTCATCCTTCCTACATGGATAGATACTGGTCAAGAGCAAACTCATCTTTAATAAAAAAATAAAAAAAAATAAAACTTTGTATTCGCTTACCTCAAAGTCAGCGGTTTTGAGTCAATGTCAAATTAGAAAATAAACGTAATCACCATTTATTAATATTGTCAAGTTAAGTTTTTACTATCGTATTAATTGTATTTTTATATATTTATTGTCCTGATATCAGTGGCAAAAGAAATTCATCGTGTGATTTGGTAAAATAGCTTGAAATTTACCAACAATTTACCAAAAATTTAAGCTTGAAACAAATTTAACAGGTGAAGTTGAATATATACAGATATAAACAAACAATTTTTTTACATTTTCTTGGCTTCTCAGCCCAATATTTCAACATATTTTATATTGAAAATACTTTTTTATTTATTTAGAACAAACTTTAAAGTAAGAATACTTTCAAAAAGTAAATCTTTAAATGTTTTAAAAATTTTAGGTTGTAAAAGTCGACAAGTGTGGACGTGTAAGCAGAAGATTTTACCGATTTAACAAAATGGTGGAACACATTTTTTGTTTCCACCGGTTCTCAAATTTTTATATAAAATACCATTTTCCATGGCGCTCACCAATGAGGGTTTGGCTCAGTTCATATCAGTTGTACCTAGTATATGGGTAAATTAAAATTCTGTCCAGTTTTGGTCAAGGGCAAGAAAAACCGGCGATCTTGAGACGGCTGATTCCACAGTAGGTAAATGCCACTCTCTGACTGGTAACTGCTAATTAAGTAAGACTTTGTTTGTTCTTCACATAATACTTAGATAGAAGTTTTACCATTGCGGAATTCCGATGAACAATAGTCGGTGTTCACTGCAAAAAATTGTCCAAGCATAACGGCGTCAATTTTGGGCAATATACTGCTGTTTGTTTTGTTAAATCCTGATTCCATGGCGAATTATACCTGTATTTCAAGATTAAACTAAAAACGAACTGTATTAATTTAACAATAATTGCTGAAAACTCGAAATAACCTGTTCACTTTATACGAAAATGACAGCCACAACGTGGTGTTTCGCGAGGTGTGACGTCACGCTTCCATGCGCTTCTCTGATTGGTGTTTAATGTCACATAATTAAACGCCTCATTTTGTCGATTTTATTTTCCAAAAATATTATTAATCTTTTATTATTTTAATAGAAAAGTTGTTTTTTGTTTACTAATTATTATGGTTAATCATTAGAAACTCTAAGCCATCCGATTTATTCTCAGTGGAAACAAGCCTGTTGTATACACCTCTGTTTGAGACATTAAATAGATAGGTAGGTGTTTACCTGTATGCATTTGCATGTTCTGCGTTCGCACTACTCTGTACGGAATTCGACTCAACTGCAATATTTTATTTTGCATGTCCAGATTTTCTTATTTGCCTGAAAGTGAAACCAATGACATGATTAATTTAGCCATATTTAAGTATGCAAATTAGAAAAAAAAAAACAGACAATTGCGTTCTCCGATAAAAATACTTCTACTTACATAGAAGTCTACTTACCACATTATAGCAGCATTCTTAGGATAAATTTTTTATTTAGTCACTTAGATAATGATTCTTTTTCTGGTTACCCATCCTTCACTTCCAAAAAACACTTAAACATGTGTAAAATGTAAATATAAAATTTATAACACAGCTGACTTGACATTGACCTCATGACGTCATGTCATACGACAAATAAGTGCGCCTAGTGATTTTATTAGAGCAATGTTTTTTGTTTGGAAAACCATCAGGCGTTTGGGTTAAATATTGAAAAGTATTAATATTTTCATATTAATAATTTTATAATGAATATTAAGAAGGGGGGGATCTGCGGAATATCAATACAAACATTTTCATGTGAGAATTAGTGCTTCATGCGTAAAATTTAAGAAGTATTCGAAGAAATAAATTTTTAGAAGTCGTTCCGTTTATGTATTTTTTATTAATTTTAAATGTATTTGTTTCAAATTTCAACAAGGCGGTGACCTTGTGCAAGGATCAGGCTAACCTACAAAAGTTACTTTAAAGTATTTAACTAATTCAGCGCATAGTACTAGTCACTTAAAAATGAGTAAATTTCCAAAATTTTGTGCAGTACCCCCTTAAAACTAAAATGCTGCTTATTTATAAACTCAGCTTATTAAAATGTTGCATGGTAGTATTTCCAGGCAATAAATATTTTTTTCTGATCTGCCTTTTATCTGCCAAGGAGTGAACCTCCCCGAGGTTGTATTCCCATAGGACTACAACCTCGGGGTCTTCAAAACCAGGGTAAATGGACATTTATTAGGTAAGCGTGGTCCACCTTCGGCCGCAACTGCACCTCACATCAGGTGAGATAGTAGTCTCGAGAAAAATAAAAAAAATGTATAGGTTAAGAAATTCTTTAAGAACCCCAATTCTTTTTAAAATTATCTTTTAAGCAATGACGGAAAAGTCTCTACTGCGAGTCTAATCTTTTAAAATAAATGATCTGGTTCTGCCTGTTATACTTATTTCACCAAATAAAATCCGCTTCCGGACGGGATATCTACGATTTTTTTCTTTACAGTTTTCCATTGCATTTCTTCACGTATTTCACGTGAACAGATCTTTTTCTGTCACATACGGAGGACGTTTCATTTTGTCTATCAAATACCAAGCGGAGGGAGAGTTTTAAAAATTGAATTAAACTCCATGCCTATTTTGAGTAATCACAGCAATTCGATTCGCTTTATTACCCCACTCCAATGTAATATCTACATATAATGAGAATTTTTAATAATACCGCCGACGTTACCAAACCCCATGTCACCAGTCCTTTGAAGGTAATTGAAACAAAAGTAAAAATAATTTGTAACGTATTATTTCATCAGGGTCTTCTCAATTGTCGGCAGACGCCAGGCTCAATTTAAGACTGCAGAACCAGTGTACAATGCTACTACTATTTTCTTTTTACTTCGCATTTGTAAATACCTTTGTTAAACATACCTATATTAATCCTAAAAGAATAGGGTTTCTTAAATACCTATTCCAAATTATTTCGAAATTAAGAAATAAAACTGCTTTAAAACATTTATATTGACAACACAGAGCTCGTCAATAACTACGGAACAATAAAATCAAGAAAATATTTAGATTTTAGCGACCCGCCCGCGCCGCGCCACCTTCTTTGATCGGATGCAATTTTTTTCTGCAAATTATAAATACATATCTTCCTCGTTAATCGCTCATCCTTTAGTGAAAACCGTATCAAAATCATTAGCAGAGAAACCATGGAGAAATAAGAGAGACAATACATACAGAAAACCTGTTGTGATATTAGTTTCCTTTATATTTTGTATAAAATACATAGATAAGTTTTTTTACTTGCGTGACTTGTTCATTCGAAGCAATATAATAATAATATTATTGTAATTTATTTCCTGTGAGAATTGCGGATGGGTCGCGTGTTTCCTACAAACCGAATGAGTAACCGTAGAAACCGACTGGCTGCTAGGTTTTCTGCAAAATCTTTTAAAATATTGTATTTGAAAATCTTAAGGTATATAGGTAATCGATCCGTAAATACTAATTACCTATATGTGTATATATATATATATATATATATATATATATATATATATATATATATATATATATATATATATATATATGTGTGTGTGTGTGTGTGTGTCTGTGTCTGTGTGTGTGTGTGTGTGTGTGTGTGTGTGTGTGTGTGTGTGTGTGTGTGTGTGTGTGTGTGTTCGTGTGCACATTATTATCATAAAGTAGCGAAGTCCGCCGTTGTCTTTTTCTTCGCTAACTTAACTTCTAAACTACCCTATGGATTTTGATACGGTTTTAACTAATGGAAATAGCGATTAACGAGGTGTATATAATTTGAAGAAATATATTGCACCCGTGCAAAGCTAGGGCACGTCGCTCGTAATATATAATTTATTTTACAATATTAATTGTACAATTTTAAGGAATATATAATTGTCATTTAGAATGAAAACAAACATTTTATGAAATTTCGCGATTGGAGCGCTCCGGCCGTGCGCCGGCCGGGGCACGGACACGGCCCGGTGTAATATGAATTGGTTTATACAAAAGCATACTAACAATATCTTCACCGGGCTCCGGCCGGGGCACGGACGGGGCACGGCCCGGTGTAATATAAATCATCCTAAGTCGATTACACATCGCATTCCACACCTTTCAGGGTACAAGGATTTGCTCATTGCCTTACCCTTGATTCTATTACCTTTCTTTTTGCCATATTGCCTTTACTATTTCTCCCTTATGCACAAGTCTATAAACATCATCCCGTTTATTCGTCTATCTGTGATAGCCCTCGCATATTACAGCACAAATATAACATAAACTATAAGATTTAAAAAAATAATAATTGTCATTTAGAATTAGGAAGGAAAAATACATTCCTAATTCTGAAATAGTATGAAACTAAAGTGGATCTGGTTCTGCCTAAGTTCAAAGGTGGTTTGACTAAGTTCAAAGGACTGTGTTTGTGAAGTGTTGGAACTTCACAAACACAGTCTATAGTTCTGCGGTTCTCAACAACACAGAATGTAAATAAACCTTCCTTACACTTACGTACCCATTATCATTCTCAGCCATGGATCTCATAAGCAGAACCTTGGTATTAGCATCAAATCTATAAATTTAGATTTCAATTTTATTAAGAATTAATGACGTCCCAAAATATAATTTGGCTCGAAGCCTAAAATGACATCGCTTTAGAATTTTCGAGTAGAATCTTAATAATTTTTTAATATTGTCAACAAAACATATTCAATGTATTTCCTATCCCGCACCTTTCTGGCACAAATAAGGTGACCAACTCCCACATACAAGTACTACCTGTTTTGTACTACCTGATTGATTAAAATTTGTAAAGTGACACGTCAGAAACGCACTTACATCTCATCTATAAATAATTGCCATTAATTGGCGTACTTCGGTTAAAATTATAGTGGTCACGTTAACACCACCAGACGAGCGGATATTTTAATTGAATTTCCCCCACCACTGTGCTATGTCGATCACTTTCCCCGAATTTAATTCATCATTTTCCCTGTTTAACTGACGTATTGATGGACCGCGCCGACATACGCATTTAAATTGGTGTGTTTGGTTTTATGTCGTGGTTTCGCCGCACTGATTGCAATCCGATTGTTTATTACGATTCATACTCGTATTAATAATTTAGTAAATAGTAATATAAACCAGTCAGTCTTAGTATTTACACTCTTTTAATTAATTATTTATAAAAGAGAGTCATCCAAGTTTGTAGATAAAGGACATCCTTTAAAGCCAGGGTATTTTATTAAGTCCAATAATGGATAACTTAGTTCTAAGTAGATGCGAGGTGATATCTAGCTCTGAAACTAAAATAGGAAAATTATATTACTTAATTTATATAAGACTAGCTAAACTCGGCCACGCTTCGCTGCGGCCCATACGGCGGCGGCGGCGGCGTGGTCATGGGGCGCGCGGTACTGGACATTGCTTTTATATAATACTATTATCGTAGTGTGATGTTATATAGCCTATAGCCTTCCTCGATAAATGGACTATTCAAAACAAAAAGAATTTTTCAATTCGAACCAGTAGTTCCTGAGATTAGCGCGTTCAAACAAACAAACTCTTCAGCTTTGTAAATATTAGTATAGATATATTATATTTATAATAATAATAATATAAGATATAAAATGTTATTATTCTATGTTTTATCCAATATTACTCGTGGTTGAGTAACTAACATATTCACAAACTAAAATTTTAATAATTATTAATTAGATCCTGACAGTATTTTGATATTTGATTACAAATTCCTCTAATGAACCACTTAAATACAGTTAAACTTTTAGAAATAGAGAATAGAATAGATTGTTTTCTAATAATAGATAGCATTATTTTTAACACAAATATTGATAATATAATACTTATAATTTATTATTTTATTAGGATTCGTTTATGATACATAAATGTCTCAAAATTCATATCTTTTTCTTACTAAGTCATTTCCTGTGAAATTTAAAAATAAAGAGACATTTCTGGTTCTGGTAGGCCTTTTCCAAACTGAAACGCCAACTGAACTAACTGATGAGATATTTATGTAAAAATACTACATTTGGAATGTATAGTTTGGAGTTCATGTGGCTCTTGACCCATATAAGCTAAATGTAGGTGGTTAAGAGTCAAAAAAATCTCATTGATGAAATCAGTATCAAAATACTGATTGAGAGCAGCGAGCCGTTGAATATTGGCAAGTGATTTCGTCCCTCATTAACCGCCAATTAGTATTCAATTTACAATTTTTAAACTGACCAATCGCTGCGACCGGCCACTGAAAAACAGTTCACGTCACACAGATTTAAATTATAAATAGAATAGCCAGTTAGAGTTATTTTTTTGTTTTCTAACCCTTACAAACTGCTTACAACAAATAAATACATAAATATGTTATGATTCTGTATTAATTCCTGACATATTTTTGACGAGCCCCAGGGAAGGAGCTTACCTTAGCGCTCTGTCTCTAGGGTGCCTGGTTTGATTCCCGACTTGGACAATTTTGGAAATGAAATTTTCAAATTTGGCTTTCATCTGCTTGTGGGAAGTAGTGGCAGGGCACACTACGTTACGCAGTTGATTGGGCAGCCCGTTTGGCGACAGTAGCCACTCCCTTACAGAAGACCACCGTGAAATGACAACTTACGTAATGGTTATTGTGTTACGGTGACTGTGTAAGGGATGTCAGAGCCCATTTCCATATCCCTTATCATTAATCCTACTAAGTTTGCAGCTTCTGTATTATAGGAGACAGAAGCCACCTAACCACCTTTTTTTGCGACGGGAGAAACCTTCAAAATATACCTTATGAACAAATGACGCATACCATGCAAGTGCGCATAGAGGTTATGGGGGTTTTTACCCACACAAACACCAATCGAGGTGGGTGTGGTTCTAGTCCATAGGGGACTTTCGAACCGTCACCGGTCGTCGGGGGGCGAGAAGCGTCCGGCCCTTACAAAGAAAAACTCAACTAATGCTTAACTATGAGGGACCGGCTAGCCCTGGAGGGTCACTTGCAACAGCCAAGGCTTTGGCCGCGGCCTGCAAAAGTGGTCCCCGGGCCGGGAGAACTCTCGCAGACACTGTATCTTGGTCGCGCCTCAGAGGTGAGAAGCGGCGCCGTGGTTTTCCTCTTCCTTCACGATGTCGGAGCCATCTACTATCAATTAGACCGTCAGCCTGTCTGACGACCTTTAAATAAAGAAAAATAAAAAAAAAATAGGCTAACAGTCCATTTGATGTCTTTGATAACTTTCTCTTCGAAATACAGGCAACCCTAAATATGATAAAGTTAAAGACAAATTTTGCATAAGAGTCTGGCAATCCTTACCCTGTGTTTGCGCAGGATTTCATTAGATTACCTTTATGCTTCGAGTAGAATGTGGTATGTTAATATTGCAATGTTGCTGTTACAAATGTCCGCTCCGTAGGCTTTTATTTCTGTGTAAACAGCCGCAATGTACACAATTGTACCCAATCGGTTTAACACCGCGTAGATTATTCTGCTCAAATGTGTGGACGCGTAAAAAGCGCTTAATTGGCTCCTGTACGCGACACGGATCACTCGCAATCACTCCGTTCAAAGGTCGCACTATCCTACTAGTGATTGGATAGGTTTGTCGATAAAAAATATATTTACTTCATGTATTTTTGATAGTCTGCGTCTAATGTTTTAAAACAGTTTGGTATATTTATTATAAGGTTATCACTTTAGTTATATTATAGAAGTCCAATACATACATATTTTCAAAAAAGAACATTTTTTTTCTTCCCAGACCAATCTGCAATCGGCTATCTAGTCATAATCAGATGAGTTCAAAAAAGACAAAGGGGCTATTAGCGACGTTCCATTAAACGTCTGCAATTGATGAGAACTGCTTTTCATGTTCTGAGGTCTATGTTTAGGATTTGTCTATGTTTAGATAGGTCTATGTCTATGTCATTGCTATATCTGTTCAGTCTTTTGCTAGTTTTTACTATCTCTTCCTTCACAGTAGGGACTTTCAAGTGCTCCTGTATTTCTGAGTTTTTTTACAAACCATGGCGCACATGAGATGGTTCTTAAAGCAATATTTCGAAACCTCTGAAGTGTCTCGACCTTAGAATCACTTGCCGAGCCCCACACTTCTATACCATATGTCCAAAAAAAAAAAGAATATACAAAAATTCACCTCTTTAGTGAATATCCTAATCGGCGTCAAATAATTTAAGTGATAAATGTTTTGTATTACCTTAGTTACAAAATTTGCAGACTCCATAAAAGAAAAAGTAATTTAAATAATTTTGAAAAATGTAACGAATTTTGCAGTTTTCTTTTTTGCGATGATTTTTTTAAACTAGCAAGCTTGGCACGAATATAATATTTTGTTCAATTTATATACACACAACGAGGGAACGCTCATCGCTCTTTCAATTAGTGAAAACCCAAAATTCGTTGGCTAGTTTAAAAAAAGTTAGCGGAGAAAGATTCAAAAGCGGTCAACGACTTTATTTTATAATATACGTATAGGAACTGATTTTCGTTGTACAATAAAATAACTGATACCAATTTCATAATAGTACAATTACATACAGAACACAATGCTTACTCGTAACTGTCTTTTAGTTGAATGTGAGCATTTATAATATAAACGATGATTGAATTCCGTGAAAAATAATTTTAAATAAAAATAGTAATAATTCCATTGCAATTTTGTAAGGAATAATCGTTATGACAACAGGTGTCACGCGTCGCATCACTATCCACCGCGCGGGACACGTAAAAATAGTGCGATATCTGGCAACCTGTTAGCGAAGCCACTGATGACATAGCGGTCGACGGTCGACCGATGGCGCGGTTGGAACTTGGTCGCAGCCACACACCCACCCTGCACTGACTACCCACCAATCGTACAACTTTTACCCGCTCAAACTCCACGTTCACAATTCGAATTTTTAAATTTTCAACACCCGAATGTAACAATGTAAGTACCGTGCTCTTCTTTATTCCTCCTAAACCTATGGTGCAGAGAAGTATTTTTATTAATTTTTTAAGAGAGTAGAATCACCAACTATTTGTAGGAACACAAAAATCTATGTATAATAAAAATGAATCTCTAAATGTATTGCTAAACGCAAAACTCGAGAACAGCCGGACCAGTTAGGCATTTTTTTTTCTAATATTCTAAGTCTGAGGAAGGTTAAGATTCTTATGAAAAGAAAAAATGGGAAATTTGTCCAGAAAAACGTACACATTAGCTCTATTACACATCAGCTGACACAGTCCAGTAGATTTCGACAGAATGACGTCCGTCGGGTGAGTTACTTTTTAATACAAACTAGCGTTCCGCCCCCGGCTTCGCCCGGGGTGCAATTTTTATATAAATGAACATTCCCCGTTTATCCTTCTTTCCATTAGTGAAAACCGAATTAAAATCGGTCTACCCGTTCACGCGTGATGCCGTGACCAAGGGAAATGGGGATTCATTGTTATATATTAAAGAAGATTACATTACATTTGAAAACAGTGAGATCAAATCATATTTTGGAAAAGAACTTCTCAAATGTTTAGCAGTAAAGGGGAACAATGTAATGAAACACTGCATAGTAAATTAACTGTGTTCACCTATCTCCACTTGCCTAACATAGGTTAGAACTTCGAACCTGACATTGGAGTCACAGTACTTAACCACTAGCTAGGCTATTTAGTACTAAACTAATTGATATTAGAGATCGGAACAGACGTTTGGAGTGCGCGCTCCGAGAAATTCGATTACGACTGCTGGCCATGTCAATGACTTGAATTTCAATTAGTACAAATTATCAAGGGATGCGCCGCAGCAAACTTGATTTGTTAACGCAAGCGCAGTACACTCGGTAAGGCTCCGAGCCACGAATCAGCTTAGCTTCATTTCGGTTCTGCTATGCTTGCATGTCGATATAAACATACATGCGAATATGATTGCGTTATCCATTATTGAAAACCTACCATTATGTCGAGAAACAATTATTATAAGTTACATATTTCTATTAGAATGCATAAAAATAAAGGATGAAACATATTACACCGGGCCGGGCGCTCATCGTGCTTTTCTCAGCGTGCCCCGGCCGGGTTTGCTATTTGTCATCGTGCCGCCACCGGGCCGCCACCGGGCCTACCCGTGCCTTGTCATTTTAAGAGTTCCGTTTTTTTATTCGGATTAAGACATAAGCTAAATATTTCACGCGGGCGAAGCCGCGGACACCAGCTATTCAAAAATGAAGATAAAACGCTTGGCAAAAGTATAATGTTAGGCATCACTAAATAAAAGTGAATCACTAAATATTATATGTTGCTTAGTGCAAGACTCGAAAACGTTTGAACAAATTCTGCAAATTTTTTATTCAAATATTTGTTAAAGCTCGAGGAAGATTCTTTTGAAAAGAAAAATTAAATAAATTTAAAAAATTGGACATTCGTGGGGGAGCCGGCGTTATATTTTAACCATTTTAATAGTTTGATATAAAATTTATATCTTTGTCTAAATAATACCCAAATATAACAACCTTTACGGAAAAAGACGTCTGGCTTATGTCATACCGAATTTAACAAATCAACTACCTAAAACATTAAAAAGAGACATAACTCCCAAAAACATCACATTTAAGCTTAAACAATACTATTTACAATTAACTACAGATAAATATAATTTTAACAACAATACAAAAATAGTTATAAAAAAGTAATACTAATTATTATTGTAAGATATTTCAATTCAGAATATGACACAAAATAAGATATTAATTAAAGTCTTAAAGTAGCTTAAAGTGATTGAGGAGTCTGAAGTGTACGTGGGCGTCAACTGAAGTTTTATTTAAATTTTCTGTAATCGGCACATGGTGTACGGTAAAACTCTAATGAGTTTTTGTTTACACCAATGTTAAGTCAAATGAAACACTATTATATTAATAAATAATAATAATAATCTGAAAAGAATCAACCTAATGTGGGAGTCCTACGATCAAGTATTATGAAATACATATCTAATATTGTAATGTATTTTCAATAATAAATACTTTTCCACAAACCTGCAGGCAGTCCGCCTAAATGCCTTCTAAAGCTGCCAATTATGGTTCTGTTTATTGAAAACCACAATGTGGTGCCAAAATAGGAGTATTTGCATCATTAAAATTTCTTGTGCCCGTAAAAAGATCTGCCCTCTTTCTATTACAATAAATCCATTTTCAAAGGACGAATAAGCCATATTGCTTTGATCGAAATCTAAAAGTAACCAAAATAATTTCTTCGACTTTACATTCTATTTTTGAATTCGGAATGAATTATGTATTTTCAAACTGAAATTATTTCCCTTAGTCTTATAAATTATCTAAAAATCGTTTTTGTTTCTTAGGCGAACGAAGTCTGTAGTATCTGCATACTAGCGACTTCGTTCGCTTGGACTTTATTTTAAGTCATTATGTGTAATATGATATTATAAACAAAAAAAGAATATTATAAACGGAACAAATTAATACGAGCGTTAACTAAAAAGCGTTACGTTATCTGTCACTTTGATATTCGTGTGACACCTGACGAATGTTCCCTAATTCTATTCTCTGGGCTTATAAAAGCAAACGTCGAAATATTGTATGAAAAGTGTAGTCCGCGTTGAGGAACAACGTTCATTTTTTCATCTGTCGTCTTAAAACGTAGTGACTAATTGGACTTTAAAACGTAGTGACATCTGTGTACACCGAACGTAACTAACATAACTTTTGTTGGAACAATCTGAGTGTGCAGAATTTAACTAAATAATAGAAAGTGGTTAGGTATCCAGTTATCTATTGAGACAAGGAAAATGTTATAAATTTAATTTTATCGTTTAAAGGAATAAACTCTAAACATGCAACATGCTCTAACAGTAGTTTAATATGTAAAAAATAATGACTTTTATATGCAAATTCATTTGTCTTACTCGCTGACAATGTTACTGTAGGTGACAGATTTTTTTATAGTTTTTTGGTTTAGCTGTTAAAAATAATCATTAAATATTTAAATCTTTTCTCTTTGTAATTTTGTTCCAGTTACATAATTATTCAACCAATTTAAAAGGCATTTAAATTTAGACGGCCCGTTGGATGAGTGGCAAGGATGCTTGCCTAACGTCTCAGGGGCCCCGGGTTCGATTCCCGGCTGGGTCAAGTTTGGAAATTTTAATGTAATTTTCAAAATTGACTGGTCTGGATTTGAAAAGTAGTGGTAGGGCACACTGCGTTTCGCAGTCATTTGGGCAGCCCGCCTGGCGGCAGTGACCACCCCCTTACAGAAGACCATCGTGAAATAACAGCATATACGTGCTGTTGTGTTTCGGTGAGTGAGTAAGGGATACCAGAGCCCATCTCCTTATCCCCTCCTAATCCCTTAGCCTTAATTCTACTGTAGTCGACAGCGCACTTGCAGCACCTGTAGCGTTCGTGTTATAGGCGACGGTAGCCACCTACCATCAAGTGGACCGTCAGCCTGTCTGTCGACATAACATAAAAAAAAGGCATCAAATTAAAAAAAAGTACTTTAGATAAAACCTCTTACATATGCTTTACTATCGACAGATCAAGAAAATTGTTTTGTCTCCAATGTTTTACTCATATTTATAAACCACGTGCCAAACAAGTCGTTCCAAACCCTCTACAACATAACTTGAGATCAAATTCCATCTTCAGGTCCTTCGCCACTCGAGAGCTTTCAGCGACGCGACAGTCAAAGTTACATTTGTTTGGAAAAAAAAATGTGTGAGTGCTTCTCAACATTTATTATTGCCATATTTTGTTCGTTAGAATTTCCCTTGTTGTATTTTTCTATGTTTAATTAACGTATTTGGCAAACTATAGCTCGGGGAAAAAGTTTCTTCGATATTTTATATGAAAACTCAAGACTTTTTTTTTTTTCAAAGTTTTACATTTAATTACAGTATATATGTGCCATTTTATTCGATGACTTCTTGCCATCTTGTAGGCAGTGACACGATCCCATTGATATAGAAATTTTGGTACTTCTGATCAAAAAAAACAGGACGAGTAGTTTTGGCAGTCCTCTCTTGATGTTTACCTCACACTGCCTAAAGAATTCTGAAGAGACCGAAACAGGTGGAAATCTGAAGGTCAGGGCTATACGGTTGATGCATTAACACCTCTTAGCCAAACTCTCTTAATTTTTGCTGATTGGCTAAATATCGTTGTCGTGATGAAAGACCACACCCTTTCTATTGAACAAATTCCGGCCGCTTCCTCTCAATTTTTTGTTTTAATCTCATCAGTTGTTGGCAGTAGAGATCACATTCGATGGTTCTGCCCGGCGGTAAAAGCTCATAATGAACAATGCATTTCAAATCCCACCATACACACAGCATCACCTTATTGCGAGTTTACCCGGGTTTTGGCACAGTCTGTGAAGCCTGACAGACCTTAGACCGCGACCTTTTTTGCACGTTATCAATCTCTTCTTAAACGGTTCAATTTCATTACGTTTCAACAAAGAATCGCAAATGAGTACACGATTCATAAGGTTTCTTTCAGTGAGCTCGTGTGGCAGCCAAATATCGAGCTTTTTTGTGTACCTAGCTTTTTTTAATGGGTAAAAACTGTTTTGTGGTCAATTCCACAAAGCACTTCAGCTCTGTCGTAACTACTGATAAACCGATCTTGCTTCACTTTTTCAAAAATGCTGTTCATTTTATCCGTAACAGGGCGATCAGAGCGAGGTGCATCTTTAACATCAAAATTCCTATATTGAAAACGCTTAAACCATCTTTGTGCTGCTCTTACTGACACTACAGGTCCATAAACGTTACAATTTTTTTCATGGCTTGCGTTGCATTTTTTCCTT
Source organism: Bembecia ichneumoniformis (assembly GCA_910589475.2). NCBI lineage: Eukaryota > Metazoa > Arthropoda > Insecta > Lepidoptera > Sesiidae > Bembecia > Bembecia ichneumoniformis. The sequence goes on along the minus strand of OU342530.1, from coordinate 2,436,666 downwards.
TTTGTAATAAAATTTTAAAATGTATCAAATTTCTTCATTAGATTCACTCATTTTGAAAGAAAGAAAAAAAAATGAAAAATAGCTGGAAACAACATTTTACTAATTTGTTTCTTACTAATTTCCTGCTTACTTTCCTTGTTTCTTTTATTTAACTTTAGTTTGTTGTATTTTTTTTTTAATATGGGTTTGCTCTTGCCCAGCATCTATCCGTGTAGGAAAGATGAGATCGACGATGGAACGAACTCACCGAGAAGATGCCTATTCACTCAAACCTTCAAAAGAAGTGGGTTGTATGAGCACGGAAATACAGACGCCGGCAGGAGTTCCAATCCTTAGCAATGCGCATTATAAAAAATATTTTAAATCGCTTGGTCTGAATTAGAGGGATCTTGACAAGGTGAGGGTGGTAACCAGCTGTACGTCTGCATATCCTATAGAAGAAAGGGGAAGGCGTTATCATCTCATACAGTTCCCGAGCACACTCTCCGAAGTATATGTTATAGAATACACACACACACAAAGAGAGAGGCAATGTACCAGGCTCTGCAGCTTAGTTCTTATTAGCGTACCATCGCCGATGAGCTTCCTAGCTCTGCGATCCACCGAATCGAGTTCGGCGAGTTGGTATTAGAAAAGAAATGAAATAAAATAAATTGCTACGTAATTCGCAATGAAATAAACAGGTTTGCAAATGAAAAAATGGAGCAAAACATAAAAGGACTTCAATAGATTTGTTTTAAAAAGTTTGTTTGCTTTCCGTTTAAAAAAACGTACGCGTGACATCTTTGAGTCGACAGCCGTGGCGAAGCAATTTAAAACGGAGTTTTCCAAAACTGAACTTGAATGTGACTGAAAACCATTCTGAAAGCTGACATTGAATTAATTGAATCACCTGCCAATGACATGAGAGGCGCGTGTGACATCACAAAATACGTCTGAAACAGGTAGAAGACACCCCCAGTCCCCAAATACCAAATGTGCCGGCCACGTTCGGTTCCCGTATATGTATAAATCTAAATTGCTAAACATCACAGCTTACGGCGCCTATGTGTGGCCCTTTCACACACATAATGACCACCGCTCGCGTGCTTACTTTATCTATGCTAATATATAAAATTGCTATATGCAGATTTAAATCAAAAACTGCAGTGAAATATCGATTTTGCTGTTCGAGGAATAAAATTGAAATAGCATAAGCTTGTAATAGCCGAGTCCCTCGGTTTCACCCGTCGTTTAATTTAAATTGAGAAAGTGTTCCACTTGCGGAACACTAGGCGTGGGCGGGGGTTTCATCCCTTCGTGGTCGATGTACCTCGATCACGCACGAAGCGTTTCAGTTCCACCTTCCTTGTTCGGACTGCTAAGGAGTGGAACTCATTGCCTGCATCTGTGTTCCCACAGAACTACAACCGCGGGGTCTTCAAAACCAGGGTAAATGGGCATTTACTGCGTAAGCGTGGTCCACCTTCGGCCACATCTACACCTCACATCAGGTGAGGTAGTGGTCAAGCGCTACCCTGATCTAATAAAAAAAAAACATTTGCATGAACATTTCCGTTCTTTTATTTAATGCTCGTTTCTCGTCGGGCCCCGCTCCTGACCCAAAAGTTGGCATGTCATTACCAGCACGCTCTTTTTTATTTCCATTAGAGTTCTTTCTGACTTTCTTTCTTTCCCAATCACTCTTGGCAGAATGGTTGATCATCATCATCTGACACGTTGCATCACACGTGGCCAATCCTCTCTAACCGCCGTCTTCCTGGCCCATTCGTGCATGGAACGGTTCATGGCTACCTTAATTTGGTCGGTCTACTAATTGTCATAGCGGATGATAAATAGGATGTAATCTTCTTCATAATAGGATAAGAATCAAATATCAAATGCAATTTTTTTTTTAAATCTGTCTGGCAGTTCCTGAGTTTATTGCGTTCAAACAAACAAACTCTTTATAGCCTTATTATTTGTATATCATATAGTATTAGAATTGATATCTAAAATATTGAATAAAAATGTGTTAGTAATATTGTAGGTGTTAAACTTAATGCGATAGATAACGCAACTAATTAAGTGAATTTGATAACTAATTGGGTAAAATATAACGAATAAATATTAGCCCACATAATTCATAAAAGTCTGGTTTCAGTACAAATTAATTGGTACAGTAATTTAAGCGTATTATTAATCTGAAGAAATCTATTTAAATTTCATTTAATTCCTCATTACTGACAAATAGCCTTACTTATAGTTGTTGAATACCTGAACTCCGTTCCCCCAGTCTCTCCATGCCTGTTTATATAATTTAATAATAAAATAGTAATTTAATTAATTAATAAAATAATTTGTTAGCGAATAGTACAAAAGTCCAAATAAGTGTATCAGCTAAATACCCTATGTGACTTTTTATATAAATATCGTAAAAATCTTTTAAGCAATAATTTACTGTTTTAAGCTGTTTCCTATTTTTTAGCTTTTGTTTTGGATTTTTTATGAAATAAAACTTAACAAGGCAGGCACATTGCGCTCTGCATTATTAAATGGAGTCAAAGGTCTGGCGGTAGTAACCACTCGGTCTTACTAGAAGACCTCCATGAAATACGAGTAACAGCACGTCTGCTTTTGTTTTGGTGCTTGAGTTAGGGATACCATTGATATATTATAATTCCCGCAAATTCTGGTAACTGCTATAAATTTTTTTTTATGGAACATAACATAACAGGTAAATATTCATTTACACTTTATCTATGAATATTTATCGACAGTTTAACAGACTTGCATCCCTATAGTTACCTGTCTGTAGTGTATTGTTAAAGTGTAACGTTATTTAATGTATTCACGTTGATCACAGGTTCAACGATATATTAGAGCTTCGGAGCCAATTATCTACACAATTTACCTATATAGGTATTATCGTCCGCAGCAAATTCCCATAAACAAGCCTTTCGCTAGCGTTAGTAACAAATAACTTTAATAATGACAGGATAGTTGGGCAAAGGAATGTCTTTATAATATTTACTTAATGAATTATTTTTAATGTAACTTACAATTTTTTTTGTATATATTTGAGTAGCCCAGGGTTTAGCCAAAATTCTATCTGATCTGTCTATCTCTCTGTCTGTTTCTAGGCTAACTAATTCTAAACCACCCAACGGATCTCGATAGAAACAACGATAAGCGAGGAATGTTGGTGTACATAATTTGCACAAACAAAATAGCATAAGTGCGAAACCGAGAGCTAGTCACTAGTTTCATGTAATAAAAATTCTTAGCGGCTGCCGCGATATACTAGCTGCCCGCGATTTAGTCCGCGTTAAAAATAACGCGATATAACGCCTGCAATATATTTTTGCCCAGCATTGGATCTGTATTTTTATTTTAGATAACTGGTGCCCGTGGCTTCGCCCGCGTGGAATATTTAGCCTCTGAAATTCTATTCGAACAATAGTTTTTTTAATCTGATGAGTAGTTTACAAGATTACCTCTTACAAACATACATACATACAAACTTTAGCTCTTTATAAAATTAGTATATATAAGCTATATCTATTGATACGGTGCAAACTATATTTAATTTTTAAACTGCAATGCGATCCTGCAAAGCCAAAGTCACCGTGACGCACTTTTAAATATTAATCAAACGAAAAGTAGGTATCTTCATTTGCTCACTCCACCCACACACTTATGCACAAAACCAATGTTTTTATATTTATATGTGTTTTTTTTTTGTTTTTTCTGCCTGGATTGCGCTAATACAAGTTCAGCGTATTCTCGGGATTTAAAATCAAGATGTTTTATAATAAAAAGCAATATAATTATATTATATAATATTATATATATATATATATATATATAATATAAAAAGCAATATATATATGTTTTATAATTATGTAATTTAATAATAATTGCCATAATGACTATTTTTTATCACAAACACGCAGTCCTCTCGCAACACTTATAAATGTGCCAATTATGGTTCTTCATATTGAAAACTTCGATGTGGTGCCATTATAGGAGTATTTTCATCATTAATATTATTTTTTAATATTAATATTAAATCATTAGTAAAAGATCTCCCCCTTTTCAAATCTTCCCTCTTCCCTCTTTTTTTCATTTACTTATTCATTCTTTAATATAAATTCCAAGGAAGAATAAGTTTCACATACGTAACTTGTTCAAGTATACATTCTATTTTTATATCATTTTTTATTCATCTATAATTGACTAATAGAATTCACCTCAATCCTTCTTTTAACTTTTTCCTATGGCACCAATTGACCCCCTTATGAGATGAAAATATACTACGGGAATAAAAAAAAATACTATGAGTACACGGTCTACTTATTGGTCAAATTTCTTTAAAATCATTCACAAGCTTAAATTTGATTGAGAACCGACAAACATTTAAATAAATAAAAAAGTCCATACCAAATTATATCAAATAAATTCTGTGTTAGCGCAATTGTAGCACCTGTGACGTTCCTTGAACAAGTGGACTTTAAGTACAATATTGTAGAAAACATTGACAGGAAGCAGAGTTTATCCACTGTCAACTGTTGTTTTTGGAGATTAAAATTCAATTTCAAAAACTAAAAATAGGCTTAGAAAACACTTTGTTTTCGAGTAGAATCGAGATTAGAGCTCACCTAAAATAGATCAATACTTGAGATTGAAATACTTTTAACACATATGCGTACGGGAGATATAAATGACCAATGAATAATTTAATATTCCAATAACATCACGGATTGAACGCAAATAGCGTTTGATACAGGCGGTCGGAATGTTTGCGAGGCACTGCCTATCTGCAGAGATATCTAATCAAGAGCGAATGGATGAGTCGACGAGACTCGTGGTTTATGATCAAACTGCCAATACGAACTCGCTGATGAACTACACATATTTACTGAAACAGTTGCCTCTAGGTACGTGCGTTAGGTGCGGTAAGCTTAGGTTAGTACCCGCAGACACTTACGCTGGCTAAGCTACTTCAGTAGTCAGAAACTACAATAGGATAGCCATAAAAAAAAACATTTTTTTTATGGTATAGGGTGAAACGACACCAAGTGCCCTGAAAATTTTGCGGGGCAAAGGAAACAAAATGTCGAAATGATTGTGTAACCCCAAATAAATTCCATTGCGTAGTTTAGAATTAGGGTAAACATACATTTTTCCCTTTAATCGTTTAAGCACAGTTCAAAAAAACAATTTATTAAATATTGTTTTCTTCAAATTCCATCAGCATAAATGTATGATTTCGTAACTAGGCCATGAGATAATTGTATGTAAAATGTAAATTTTTGCATTCAATTAAAGCCCTTCAAGCTTTTAAAGACTGTGGCAGCTGATCTTTGGAACTTTGGGTTGGAAAGAGAAAAATCCTATTTTTCTCTTCGTATGAACCTTTCTCGGGATTTTTCGCGATTCATTTTTATTTATACTTACATATTATTTTTAATTAGGTATTTTAAGCTGTTATTGTGAAGAAGGCCTGTGTCATAATTTCAGTCGGAATTACTATTGATGTATATTTTCAAGTTAAACATTGTTTTGGTGATTTTACAAATAGAAATTATACAATAATAAAAAACAACAATATTTTATTATATGAGAATAATACAAATACTATTGTAGTGTCTATTGGGACAACTGGGTCGGTAATGTGCATGGTGTGTGATGATTGTGCATGATCATGTAACCACCCCCTACGGCAAAGAACGCCATCCTGGGGCGTATCCTTTACGGTAATTTAAATTCTTTCCGTATTAGCTTGCTTTTAAGTAGGTAAATTCAACAGTTTAATCTTTCATTTCATGTCTTTTTTTTTAAATTTTTAGCTATTTGCAAATCAATCATTAACTTTTAAATTCGTAACAGTTTCAGTTGTTAAATTGTCTTGCTACATGAACGAATTTATGTAGCAAGATGGTTGGATTAAAAAAATTAAAAAAAAAAAACATTACAAAATATAATTAAAAATTATGCTTATATATATTTTTATTCTTACACAACAGAACTTAACTAATTAATAGAACTTAACAGAATTAATTAATGTAATTAATACTAAATTTCAGTACCACTGTCATAATAACATGCCATTCAAGAATTTAAAATGGTACGCCTTGACAGCTTGAATCTGAACTCTGCAAACGATTTAGTCTATGGGTAATTTACTAAAAATTGAGCTTCCTCAAAAATAAGTTTTGGCTTACTCATCTAGTTCAGTAGTTATGAAGTTATTTTTGTTCTTACTGACATGATCTGTCAACAATAATTGATCATCATCGTCACCATCGACAGCCAATTACATGTTCCCTCCACTGCAGGGGCACAGGCCTACCCTCGCAACGAGGGCTTATTTGGTCTACCACGCTGGCCCAGGGTGGATTTCACATGCGCCCTAGAATGTCTTCTTTGGCGTATGCAGGTTTCCTCACGATGTTTCCTTTACCGTTTGAGAGCAGTCAGTAAATGCACTTCAGTTTTTAGTAAAAATCCTTTGGTACATGCCACGACCGGGGATCGAACTCGGACCTCTCGACATGATAGACTGCGTCTTTCCCACTGAGCCACCGACGTTCTCATAATAATTACTCATAATAACATACTCATAATAATATGTTTATATTATATGTATCTCAATTATATATAATTATTATATATGTATAAATACATATTATATATAAACATTATGTAAGTAAGGTATATGAATATTATGTAACGCATAAGCATAAGCCTCCACTCTGCAGAAGAAGATATTGTGTTATCAGTTTTTTACGCTGGTGCTCTCCTTTTTTGATGGTTTTACATATCTTCAAAAATAGCTAGCTCCTTAAACTACTGTAACTTCTAGTACATTAGGAAGATTATTATTTTTAATATCTTACAAAAAAAAACACAAAAATTTTGTGTTACCCACTTACAAATTTATACACATTTTTGTCAAATTTTGTTGTTAATGAGCTCTAATAAATATTAGCATAAATTCTCTTATTTTTTATTTCACGGCGAATTAAAGACAAAAAAAAGATAAGCCAAAAAAGTTTTATTAAGCCTCAAATATTGTATTTAAATTCTACGTACAGATCAAGTTGGATTCGCTCAGACGAGTAGTTAAGTAATTTTAAATTTAAGTGTAAGCGGTGCTTAACTGCGGTCCGTTTAAGGAAAATTATTTTGATTTACATTAATTACACTTTAATATTTCGCTCCTTTTGTTGATAATTTTCACTTAGTATTTATTCTTTCCTAATTTTTTTCCAAAAAAATTTTGTATATCTAATTTATATACCGAAGTAAATTACTGTAAATTTAAAAACAATGGATATAGTAGTGAAAGTAAAAGTAAAATCGCAACTTATATATGAATAAGGGTGAAAGTTATATGATTTCGATGAATAAGGGTTAATTTTCACTCGTTTGTGATTCGCGCTATAAACTGGCCCTGCTTCTATGGACAGATCGCCCTTGCTTTAGACAAATTAGCTGACTACTTTTCATAATGAAGATTAAGATTTCATTTAAATTTTGTTTAAAAATTATTTAGCGTTGAACTCCTCTGTAATGAGAATAGAGGCTGTTTTACAATGGACGCGTCATTCGCATTGGACATCAATGCTAAACGCATTGTTGTGGGCAGGCATCGTTTATACGAAGTTTCCATTGTCGTTGCAATGTGTAAAGTTTGAGCTATCGACATGCTGATAGCGAATGACGGGGATGTTTGTTCAAAGGACCTCTGTGACGGCAAGTGAATTAATCGGGACTAATGCTGCTCACAAATGAGATGCACTGAATCTGTTCGAATCGAAGTCTGCAATGAAATAGAGGGTGGTTAGATTAGATACAATACATAACTCCACCCGTCTCCTTTATTCGGCCGCAATAGATTTTTGAAAATTTGCTTTATATATCAAATATCTAAAATCTGTGATTCTGTGGCATGGCAGTTTGATATATTTAATCTATCAATTTTTCTCATGTTGTAAGTTTCAAAGTCTATAAAACCGTCTTGGGAACACAAGTAATGCCTTTATTCATTACTAGCTGAGCCCGCAACTTGGTACGCGTGGTATACGGTATAGCGCGTAACTTTTTTGTTTGTAAACCGATTGGAATGAAACATACACTAAATGGTACGGGAAGCTAGCTACAATACATCAGTGAAAACCGAATTTAAATCAAATAAGCGGTCTCTGAGATTAGCGTGCACAAACAGACAGAAATTCTAAAAACTATTTTTTTGACCTCGGTAACATAAGTGTACAAATAAATTTTTTGAAAAAAAAAAATTTAATGTATTTACGATTTTTTTATATTAGATGTACTTATTATATTATACCGATAAGGCCGCTGGGGCCCGAAGGTTCTCGAAGGTCCACGGATCGGCAAGCGCAGCGTAGGACCAAGATGGACTGACGACCAGATCGCTTCTGACCAGTCCCAGTGAAAAGTTATGGGCAAGGCCTAATAAAGAACAATAAAATGGAATATATCGGTCAAAAGTGTCTGATTATTTCTTAAACACTGCTAGGACTCCAATCACAGCCACCTAGCAATAGCAATACCGCGTTTGGTTTGTTCTTTACCAAAAATGTCGGAATAAATATAAGCTCGTAACATTCACGCCCTCATACAAAATGAATAGCTTAGCGTATTACTGCTCCCTTTAGATTAACGACTGAACAGAAGCGCACTGTTGACATAACTTATGTATAGCTGTTTGTCTGTCCGTGGAAGGAGAGCCCTCGCCCCACCTGTAATCCATATTAATCATTAATGAAAATTGCAATACATATAACGTCTCCTCAAATATTTAGGGGCGCAGTATCCTCGCCAGATCCTCGGCCCGGACCCTACGTAATGGCGAACCTGAATTATTGATAGCAATTTTATGTTTCGTCTTCTGTGCCCTTATAAATAATACTTTTGATTTCTTCGCTGGTGGAAGTTAGTTTCTTAATTAATTTTTTACTATTTAATTAGCTGTGATTGTACTTAATTATAATGGAATCATAATAAAATAGTCGATGCCACACTGAGCAATAGGCTGAATTATGGGAACCAAACATACACAACTGGGGGCGAAACCCAACACACCCACTTTGAAGGTCAACTTTGTTTTTGCTCGGAATCTGACCCGACATTAAACACTGCCAATCAAATGAAGTAAAGAGGAGTTAGGTAAAGAAAAAGTATTGGTCTGCCTTATTACTTCATGCGCGCTGAACCCAGCCACGCTTCGCGGCGGCGTGCGCGGTACTGGAAACTGATTAATATAATATTTTTATTTTTGATGTGAAACATCTATAGGCGCGGGTGAAACTGATTGATAGCGTGGCGACGCAGTCCGAGGCGACGCGTCACCACGCTTTACTATGGTATATACATATACAGTCTATGCGTAGTAGTGGTGCCGTGGTGATTGTTGTTGTTGTTGTGATTGTTGGTGGTTGTTGCAACTTGAAATAAATATTTAAATTTTTGTATTCAATAAAAATAAACGTTAAATAAATAAACAGTCATCATTTTTCACATCTACCAGGCGTCTCGTTTTTTTTAAATTTATTTTTTAATAAAAATAACCTAAGTTACTCCTTATAGAATAAGCAATGTGCCAGTAAAGGTCAACAGACAGAACAAACAGACAGACAAAAAATTTAAATACATTTTAGTAAAAAGCTGTTATTTTAACATTACAAACGGACACTTCAATTTTATTTATTTGTATATAAAAGAAGTGTCGTTAAAATTGAAAAAGCCGTGAACCGCTATTGATGTCAAAGTACGCGCGCCTTTTTACAATCTGCCGCCTTTATTTTCAGCTTATTAGGAGTATCGGCTACACAAAAACAATACACCATCGGAGAGTGGACACCTTAACAATAGATAGGTCCCGTTAATTATCTGCATCAGTGGGAGAGGTGGTTGGTTGGGTGGTGTTGGGGGGATGTAGGGTGCGGCGGCGAAACGGAGGCACGCGAGGGGGTTACAGAGGTGGGAGGGGGGCCGGCCATGAGTGCCGGGTTTGTCGAACAAATGCGCCTGATTAGCCCCGCTTTGTCGTATGCCTCCCGACGCCGCTCTCTCAAACGTTAGTGATTTGAGATCACATTTTTATCGATGCTTTTTCACACTTTTTTAAGTGTGCGTTTTAAAAATAATAGTTCGTGCATTTGCATGTCTGAAGTGCGTCTGAGTGCTGTTTGTTTGTTTGTTTGTTTTTACTTTAACATGTAGCATTCTTTTCTTTCTGCGGGTGTTTTGTATTCAGGAAAAGCTTTATTTTAAGGCTGATGCTGTCTCTGGTTCATATATATTAGTAACCGTTGTACTTTTGTAAAATAGAGTGCAATCCTTTCTACATAATTAAAGTTAGTTATTATTATTTGGAGAATTCAAAATCACGATTCAATGTTAATTAGAAAAATAAAAAAGAATACTTACATTGATGAGATTGAAGTGTTTGTAAGAAAATAAGTATTTCACGTCCATTTTGACGAAATTCTTAACATTATTTGATTCTCGAAGTAAATCTTTGGCGTTTTTTTAACGAGGGGAAAGTCTACCATAGGTATTGTAAAAAACCGGCTTATGTGAGATTTTTACTCACTAAAAACCCCGCGATTGTCGCCAGCCGTGTCTATCAGGGACCACAGTACCTCCATCCTATTACCGCGCGAACTCTGTAGCAGCATTCCTCTGGAATACCCCGGTGTTATGCCAGCTTTCATTAAGCTAATCACCGGAACCTATAGGCAGAGGATACCGTGTCTGTATTCCAATTGAACCCCAGATCACAGGGTACAAATTTGTGTAGGCCTACGGTCCGCTTGGTGGCAAGTGAACTATAAACATAGGAACCCGGGAACTGGACATTCAAAGTAAAGTAGGATAAAAGTTAGAGGATAAAGTGAAAAAATAAAATGTAAATGTAGAGGATAAAATGTAGGAAAACAATATTAATTATCATCTTGGTGCTTATAATTTAATCTTTTCTATATATAAAAACGAATCCCTATTTCCCTTGGTCACGGCATCACGCGTGAACGGGTAGACCGATTTTAATTCGTTTTTCACTAATGGAAAAAGGGATAAACGGGGAATGTTTATATAAAAAAATTACACCCCGGGTGAAACCGGAGGCGGGTCGCTAATAACTTATAATTTAAAATATCGAAACATTTATACTAATATTTTGATATTTTAATATATTTTTTTTCATATTTTATATTTTACCATTCGTTCCGAGTTTGAAATTGTGATAGCATATCGTCTTAACCCGTTAAATTGGATTTCGCGTCCGGAAAATATCTAACCGTTAGTTCGATTTAAAAGCGGAATTTTGTTAGAGGTTGATTTTTATTGAGTCGCCGTTTGATGTTAACGGCGTACCTACTATTCAAATATTTTTTTAAAGCTTGCTAAAATTTACCTTTTCAATTTTTTATTAACTTTGATCGTGATCAGTCAAACGATATTCCAATCAATCGATCCAAGTTTTAAAATAACAATACACATCACTTGAATAGGTAAATAGTAAAATAAGGCTAATTTTCTTTTCCTATTTTCTCCTCGAAACCAAGATTTAAGAATGAATTTAAATTAGAAAGTATGAATTGATTTAACAATGTTTGAATTATTTCGTGAACGATCTAAATAGAATACAAAGCCCGTATCGTTATTATGAACGGTGGCACGTTTATCGAATGGGCTTATTGCTAACACAGAAGCAGGTGGTGTAGCCTGCATCTAATTCACTTTTAGCCTACACTCCGCTCCATGGATTTCGACAATGAACGCGTCCGATGCGGGCACATCGATGTCGATAAATGAAAACGACAGGTACGTCCCTATTGCTCTACTAGTCATCGATGCAATATTTTGATTCTACGCACTCATTAATTTAAAATCGTCATTTTTAATATAATTATATAGTTTTTGTTTGATATGGTATAACTTAAATTATTTTTGAGTAATTTTTAATGCAATTAGATATATCATAAGCAATAGTTTATACCTGCGGTATTGCTTATGGTATTATGGTATGATTATTATGGTAGAAAAGTGCTCATCAATGGTAGAAACACTAATCTGTCAACAAGTAGAGCCAAATAAGCAAACGCCAAAAGCCAGCACGCTCACATCGGCACTTTTGACTGAACTTTCTCGTGGACAAAGCAAGTTTGATTGAATTTTTAATGATCAAGAGTACTATAGCTGGTTATATTTCCAAATATCTAATAATAATTCCTTACGGTTTACGAATTGTCGCTAGTAAAAATCTTTAATTTTGTCACTGATCATCAAACTTCTAAGGTATTAACTGTCTTAAAAACTTTAAATTTTGAATTTTATTTAGCGTTTAGCCTATAAAGGAAGGAAACAATGAATGATTAATTTGTATTTGCCAAGTCATTATAATTATTATAGAAATAAAGATGTCTAATATTGATACGGTCACTATAATAATTGGTTAGATAACCATTTATCAAAGTAGTTGAAATAACTGAGACTTTGTTTTACATGAGATCTCACAACTTTTTGTAGTGGAAGAACTGAATCGCGAGACTTGCCCAGACCCAGCAGATCTAACGGTCCACTTGATGGTGTTGTCGTCGACCATTCAGCAGTGGAGAGACACGGGCCGATGATGATAATAATGATACAAGTTAAATAATAAGTAAAAAAGTAAGTTTTGTTATCGTCATGAATACAAATGCAGTTAATTTTTCCTATTTGATTATAAAATCTCTTTCTCTAATACTTAATGATATCTTTCTATAAATATAATAAAGTCGCTGTTATTTTATGTCATTTTCTCCGCTAACTTCTAAACCACCAAAGGATTTTGATACGGTTTTTAATTATGGAAAAAGCGATGAACGAGGAAAGTTTGTGTTTTTTTTTATGTTAAGATCAGCAGACAGGCTGACGGTCCACTTAATGGTAGGTGGCTACCGTCGCCTATATCACAACCAACGCCACAGCCGTCGCAAGTGCGCTGCCGACTACAGTAGGATTAAAGATAAAGGATTAGGAGGGGATAGGGAAATGGGCTCTGGCATCCCTTACCGAAACACAACAGCACACGTGCTGTTATTTCACGGTGGTCTTCTGTAAGGGGGTGGTTACTGCCGCCAGACAGGCTGCCAAATTGACTGCGAAACGCAGTGTGACCTGCCACTACCTAAAATATAATTTTGCAAATATGTTCTCTAAGTGATTGGTCAAAACCAATTTGTCTTTTGTACTATTTAACTACGTCTTGATCGTAGTTCGTAGCAACACACTACGAAATTCTGTAGTATCGTAGCTCTTCGCGTAGAATGTTTCAAATTCATAGATCGCGCCGTTCATCGGTAGATTGTTAGCTGACACCATAACCAATGCCAAGCTTTATTTGTATATTTTGTACAACTATACTAATTTTGTTTGTTCTCGTCTTAGAGCGCGTTAAATTATGGGACTGCAAGTAGGATTTGAAAAAAATAATTTTGCATTTCATAGCTGAGTTGTTTATGAAGGCTGTTTAATATTACGCTACGACCCTTAAAGAGAAGCAAAAAGAAGGAAAAAATAACTAGGCATAAAAGAAATAAAAGCGCGGGCGGGGTTGCGATGTCTTGGCCTGACCAAAACAGAGCATCACTGAGAATAGCAGAAATTTACATGCCTGTTAATTTAAATTAAAAGGCGAGCAAAACAGCGGGCAATAGCTACTATAATATAAGCTATAATAAAAAAATATGTTTTTACAGACTATGTTTACATTAAAAATATTTTGTCATGAAAGTGACCACCTTTTAAAGTACGAGTGCTCTATTTTTTTTAAAAAAACTGTTTTAAAAAATGTCCCTTAAAAGGCAAATTTTGTAAGTTATTTGATTCTACTAAACGAGTACAAGTCGATCTAATTTATCAATGCAGATTGAGTGACGTAACAAATAAGGTACGTATGCTCTGCAGGCTGAAATTGGCTAGATCGATAATATCCCTTCCATGATTAGAACATATCCGAGATCAATTGTATTGATTAACGAGGTAGCATAGGAGTTCGCGGTTATGTGTTATCTCGTTAAACGCTGATGGCACAGTAACGACACTGCTGATGTGGTTTCGATCCCGTTCAGGCCTGCATTTCTATGTCGATTTTCTTATATGGATTAGAAACGACGAACACTTACTCTAACATCATGAGAACACATGCTAGTAAACCCTCGCGCGAGAATAGGTGAGCAATCTTTAAAATCATGCGAAATATTTTTTTTGTGTAAAGGTCGTTAGGCAACCTATCGGTCCAAATAATGGTAAGTAGCTACCTTTGCCTATTAACACAAGAAAATGTGTTTCATGTGCGCTGGCAAACTTAATAATATGAAAGATAAGTGATGAAAAAATTGTTTTATCATCGGACTAAAAGGCTCAGTAGTCCGATGTTCCATATCATCTGACTACTGAGACGAAAAAGTCTCATCATTCCGATTATCGGACTACTGATACTAAGCTTGAAATATAGGATTGAGCTCTCGCATCCTTTACTTATTCACCGAAACACAACAGCACAAGAACAGTCCTTACAGAAGGTAGTATTCTGTAAGGAGGTAGTAATTTTAGTAAAAATTCAACGATCCGAGCCTTCGGATTTCATACGCGTTAACAAATCAAAAGTTCTTCAATGTTACGTATGAGTTTAATTAAAATGTTTTCAACATCTATACATATAATAAAACCGTAAACTAGCCCCTAATTCCTCTAATTCGGACCAAGCTCTTTAAAACATCTTTTATAATGCGCACTGTTAAGGATTGGAACTCCCTGCCGACTTCTGTATTTCCGAGCTCATACAACCCAAATATTTTCGAGTAAATAGGCATCTTCTGGGTGAGCTCGCTCCATCGTCGGCCTCATCCGTCCTACATGGATAGATGCTGATCAAGAGCAAACCCATCTTTAGTAAAAAAAGATTTTTTAAAAAAAAAAAAAAACAATTTGTACACGTTTTATTATGTTACTGAGGTCAAAAAAATAGTTTTTAGAATTTTTGTCTGTTTGTCGGTTTGTCTGCGTTTTTGCACCCTAATCTCATAAACGGGTTAACCTATTTAAATGCGGTTTTCACTAGTGTATTGCAGCAAGCTTCCCGTAATATTTAGTGTTTGTTTCATTCCAAGCGGTTTACAAACAAAAAAGTTACGCGCTTTACCGAATACCACGCGTATGAAGTTGTGGCTTCAGCTAGTAATATATAATAAATTGCATAGGTCTCTGTGAAAGGACATATATATATATACAATATGTATATAACACTAGCTCACTATGCATTTACAGGACTTCACAATCCTTCGAAAACTGCTAATCTTGTTCATGGGACCTTTTTTTATTTGTCGTTCGTAACAATCTATCATTTGCGATTATTTCTTAAACTATTGGGAATTAGTCCCGAATGGGTTTCAAAACTATGTCTACAGTCCTTTCAGCAGACACACATGGAGACTGAGTCCATCCTTATCACTTCTTTAAGGTTGGCTGCACTGGATAATTATTATAACTGTTAATATCATTATGAAAAACCTTTTTAATTAAGTGTGAAGTGAAAAGTGTTAATAAACAACACCGTTCGCGTCGCGTAAATGCATATCCCGTCGGGCTTTAACTGGTTGTACATTATACCGCTCAAAATATATTAATGAGGAGCATAAACAATTAATTGAGCGATACATTTTGTTTTATCTAACGATACGTACGTAAACTATAGCCGTCCTAATCACGAACACACTCATGAATTTAGATTTGGCCGACGTCGCGTCGGTTGCCTCCCATTTGGTAGGGTTGACACTGCAACTCGATATTATTTATTATACATGAGAATTAAAGAGAAAACTGACATTGCTTTTTACAACCCTATCTATGTCCATCTCTGTGCGTCGAGAAGGCGTTTGCCAAGTTCTTAAGTTTCATAAATCATAGATACATAAGGGCGAACTAACCAGTGGCTCTAGCATGAGTTTACGATACTACACTCGCTAGCGAGAGCGTAAAACATTTATATGGAAAATTGATAATTTGACATTGACAGTTCACGATTTCCCATACAAAAGTTCTACGTTCTCGCTAGCGAGTGTAGTAATGGTGTAGTATCGTAAACTCATACTAGAGCCTCTGGTCGCGGCCCCTAGGAATTGCATGTCTCGAGACCCTAATCTTTTTATTATTAGCGACTCGCCCCGGCTTCCCACGGATGCAATCTTTTTTCTGCAAATCATATTCACAAACTTCTCTATATCATATACACAAACTCTCTCTCTTTCGAATTTTGAAAAGCCTTTCAAAATCCGTTGAGTGGTTTAGAAGAAGTTAATGGAGTAACAGACATCGCGACTTTATCTATGTATGTAATAAAATGATAAAATCAATTTTTTTTCCAAAAAATCAATTTGTACACGTTATACTTATGTTACCGAGGTCAAAAAAATATTTTTTTAATTTTTGTCTTGTTTGTCTCAGAAACGGCTTAACCGTTTTGAATTTAACTGATGTATTGTAGCAAGCTCGCCGTAACATTTAGTGTTTGTTTCAACAAAAAAGTTACGCGTTATACCGAATACCTACCACGCTTACGAATTTGCGGGCTCAGCTAGTTTTATAATATGTTTCTCCGCTGACTTCATCTAACTAAACCAATCTAAATTTTGATACGGTTTTCAATAAACGAGAAAAGTTTGTTTATATAATTTGCAGAAAAAAATTGCATCCATACGAAATTTTTGCTAGTCGTATATTCGAACTCATTATACGACAAAAAACGGGACAAGTGCGAGTTGAACTCGCGTGAAGAAAGTTCCGTACGATGTTACCTATCCGCACAATATTGATTGATTTACTATGTCATTTTAATATTATGGACTTCTTATAGGTTTTCCTATAATCTATAAGTAGAAAACTAATTTCTGTATTTTTTTTTTCAAAATTTTAGATTCAGTAGTTTTGGAGATAAAGAGGGGGGGGGGGAATAGTCGGACAGACGGACACACGAGGGTTCCGTTTTTTTATTCCAACGTACGGAACCCTAAAAAAGAACATACTTTTCGAGTTTAACGAAAGAGAAAATGTAGTTCTACCAATTGAGTATTTGTGAGCTAGAAATGGCACTCCACACAAACATTATCAGTACAAAGGTTTTTTCATGCTCCGAGAGAGGACATAAGCTACTTTACACTCGCGCGAAGTGGCTGTCCAAACGTAGTAAGAAATAAAAGCATCGTCGCTTCACAACGCGACCACCCTGTCGTGTATACGAATAAGTCGCGATACTATAGGAGGCCTAATATACACACGTACGACAAAACGTCACTACGCCGCCGCCGACACGCATTTGGATTCAATTTTCGTGCCGAGCGGCATCGAAGCGGAAATTGCCGAAAGCCCCTTGGACTCCGCAGACTGGGTTCTGTACGCATTATAGCACTACCACGTAATACGCAACTGTTGCACACTCCGCTCAAAGTGTGAACGAAAATCATTTTAGCAAACATACCATAATCTTTTCAATAGCACCCTTTCACTATTGTACTCGTGGAATGAACGATTTAGCACGTCATTCCTCTACGAAAAAAGTCTTTCATACGAGAAATTTAATTTTTTCATTTAGTATTTGTCATACGAGTATGTGGCAAACAACACACTATTTTTACTTTACAATTATTTTGAGCAAATTTTATTATTATATGAAAGATAATAATAAAATTTGCTTAAAAATAAAATAAAATAATTTAAATAATTTAAAATAAAAATAAAATAAAAACAAAAACAACAAATAATAAAATAAAAAAATTCATCATAAAATAAATAAAATAAAATAATCGTAAATAAATTAAATTATCGCAAATAATTATTATGAACTCTAAGAGGTAGGAGTTCAATTTCAATTCTAATTCAAATTCGTAGTTGCGTATCGTAGGGCCTAATCGTTTGAGATCGTATGCTTGTGTTACTATGGAGGATACCGTACCTGTTGTGTGTTACTGGGGAGAAATTAATCTCAAGTATACTTTGCGACACGATTTTTTTGGGTTTCTGAAATTGTCATCTTCTTTTCCTTGTATTTTCATCAAACTCTTCATTTTTAGATTGATACGATTCCTGTATAATGTACTTTATTCTCATTGAATACCAATTTGTGCGACCTCTCGTTAGTGTCCTAAGTTATTAGGTTGCTATATCAAGATAATAACTTGAGACTGTTGTATACTAGTCAGAACCAACATTCTCGCAGAAGAATAAGAGTGCTATTAAGAATAAAATCTGTATAGGAAATCCAGAAAGGCCAATATATACATACCATCTCTTTTCTTCCTATATAATAGATATTAAATAATCTTTTCGGTAACGCTACATATATGGTGAATATAGCATTCTACGACTAACTAGAATGTAAACTTAATTAAAATTTGTACTGCAACGCTGCGACCAAGGCGGAAACGAAACGTTTATCAATGCCATGTATTTCGTGTACAAATTAATTCGACATTTATCTAAACACGAAAACTGTCCTAGGTCCCGCGCGTTGCCAGCACCAATTAAAAGTATCTTTAAACATTATGACTGGTTTCATCAATTGAAATCGTTCTTGGACTGAACGTGTTAGGACCTTGACTCCGATCACAAATTGTTTAAATTTAGGGGTTAAGACACATGGCTCTATTGGTCTGAGTCTCTATGGGTTCTCAAGGAAATCTTCGCAAACTTCACTTTCGATATCTCAAGCGCCTAACCAACAGACAGCACGTCGGAAAAAGCTGACATAAACGCACAGACAAACAGACAAATTCTAAAAACTATTTTTTGATCTCGGTTATATAAGTACAACGTGTACAATTTTTTTTTTTTTTTTTTAATCTTTAATGTACAGACACGGCCCGCTTACGATTTAATCTTCGCATATTTAAAAAGGAATCCCCATTTCCTTTGGTCACGGCATCACGCGTGAACGGGTAGACCGATTTTAATTCGGTTTTCACTAATGGAAAGAGGGATAAACGGGGAATGTTTTAGGGTATATAAAAATTGCACGCCGGGCGAAGCCGGGGGCGGGCCGCTAGTTATATATATTGATTATTGTAACATAACTATTTATATGTCATATATCGCATTGGATTTTGCTACTGGACGTAATGCCGCTAAGAGATGATTAAAAAAAAATTTTTTTTATTTGCTATTTAAGTCTCTTTTGAGGGGTAAAATAGCATCTTGCAATACATAATCACCAATCCAGTGTAAACTCATTAATGAATCTAGAAAAAACGGGAATAATCACAATAATTCTTAATTAATTATAATTTATTTACACAAATTGACCTGTTTGCAACTGATCTACAAAAATATAGAAAAGATATTATGAAATCAACGCATTAGCTTAATGAGTTTTTGTTATTCTTTTTTTATTATTGATTTTTCTCTCTTGTTTTATTGGTGTGTATTTGTATGTCCCCTTTGTGGAAAATGTTGTTGATTGCATTATTATTTACGTTCATGTATGTTTTTTTTTTAGTCTAATATACATGGTCTAATTGTTTGTTTACTCTAATAAAATAAAATAAAATAAAATAAAATAAAATAAAATAAATAAATAATCCAGAATCTATTAAATAAATTTTGGGACACTGTACGACTATTCATTTGCAATATTATTTTAAAATCCAGAAAGCCTAACTTTAAAAACTGAATTAGCCTCTTTTAAGTTTATTAATCAATTAAATATTGAAAAATTTGCATACATATTATATTATAGCAATTTTAATATTCATCGGTTCATTGTTATATTTATTACTAGGAATAAATATAACAATGAAATTTTTAAAAATCCTTTCTTAGCGGATTCTTACGTTATTAAATAAACCTGTTTCTAGTCAGTCCGTGCGTTGATAGTCAATCAGGACAAACGATTTTATAAGTAAAGATTAATTATAATATTATCTATAATTTTGCTTAAGATATATTATCTCCTAAATGTGTTATATTTAATAATAATAATAATAATCAATCACGTTTAGAAAGCAATTTTTAACATCCATTTCAAAATGCAGGAAGGATTAAAGACAGTTGTTTGAAGCTCGAAGTAAATGCATGGGGCCACAAACATTTTAAATCTGTAGTTGCCGAGCGCTAGAAGTTTTGTATGAACGGATTTATTTTTCGCAAATAAAAAACCATTGCACAAACATTGACTCTTTTATTCGTACTCATAAACTTTTAATAAAATGTCACGGTAACGTTTACATACTGCATGTTCAAAGTATACAAACGTTTTGTACGTCTCTGTTCAAAGAACGCCTAAATGTTGCGCGAACCACCACCGTACATTTTAAAAGCAGTTGACAATGTGGCCAATTTTATTAATAATTATACTAGGACGTATTCTTATTACATTTTTTTTCTAATTGTTACAATTTTTCCATACTAGTAAGTTCAATTTTATGGAAAAAGCGGTTCACTTGGTGGTAGGTGGTCAGCATCAGGAAGATGCTAGTGCGTAGTGTTCACCTTTAAAGGATAAATGTGAACATATGAAATTTATTAATAAATTTTGATAATTTATAATACGTATCAGTTTTTAGTAGTAATAAAAAGATAAATATCAATATATTAAAGTTTGCATAGTACGTAATAATGGCATATGGCACCCTTGCTAGCTTTAGTTAGACGTGATCGAAAGAGTTCCTTAAATGAGAAAGATAATGGTATCGTGAGTTTTTTTTCGGGTTTCTTCTCTCATCATCATCTTGACATTTTTTTTCGAAACCTTACTGAAAATAGACACGATTAAACTAGTTTTTTTTTATGTTAAAGTCGGCAGACAGGCTGACGGTCCACTTGATGGTAGGTGGCTACCGTCGCCTATAACACAAGCAACGCGAAAGCTGCTGCAAGTGCGATGCCGACTGCAGATTAAGGATAAGGGATTAGGAGTGGATACACAACAGAACACGTGCTGTAATTTCAAGTGGTCTTCTGTAAGGCGGTGGTTACTGCCACCAGACGGGCTGCCCAAATGACTGCGAAAACGCAGTGTGCCCTGCCACTACTTTCCAAATCCAGACCAGAGCCAAATTTGAAAAGTTGATTTTTCAAAGTTGACCCAGCCGGGAATCGAACCCGGGAACCCTAGAACAGAGCGTTAAGGCAAGAACCCTAACCACTCGTCCAACGAGCTCGTCAAAGATTAAACTGATTAACTAAAATCACTAAAATTAATTAACGATTTACTGGTTTTAGTGATAGGTTTTAGTATACGTATGTACTCTAATGTGTACAGACTGGAAACATTAGACTCGTGTTACGAGTTTGGTCACTGTTTGTATGCGCGACCGTGATGTTGGTGTAGTATAATGATTCTGTGCACCGGGGAGGCGCGGCGGGCGTCTATTTGTTTTGCCATAGCTTTGTCGGGCTAGGGACATGCAGGTCATTAATTGTTGTGAACGGCGGCTCCTAATCGATAGCGCAGCGTTCGATTCTAGTTTATATTAATGCTATTTGTGTTATCCTTACTATCTGTATTTGCAGCACATTTCTAACTAATGCATTATGTGACAAACCTACACATTCTTATATGAAGAAGATATAGTCTTAGGTAAAACCACATGTATTGCTGTCAGTTTTGAGCCGCGCGACCTCCAATAATCAGATTAAAATCTAAAATGTACTTAGAAAGAAAATATATAATTTTTTTACGATTATTTATCGAATAATAATTTAATATAATTCATTTAAATATTTTTAAATGAAGAAATAAAATTTTATTATTTACAATATTTTTAATCTATACTGAAACACCAATCACAGTGCGTGACGTCATTTGTGGGCAATCATTGTCTTATGCCAATGCAGCTGTTTTGTTATGATATGACCACAAATGACGTTAAGCGCTCTCAGATCAACTATCGTGGCGTTTTGGCGGCATTTACAAACAAACAATATTAAAACACGATTTTGAGTACCTAAAAGGCTATAAATAAATAAAATAGTATTTTTTATGGAAATAAATATCCATGAAGATTAATTTAAAACACTTTCTGAAAATTTGTCCGATCCCCTATTGATAACCTGAACTGCTCTTGTCTCCTTTAGAATACGTAGTATCTCTAAGAATATGCGAACCACTAGGCGTGGGCAAGGGTTCCATCCCTTCGTGGTCGATGTACCTCGATCATGCACGAAGCGTTTCAGTTCCACCTTCCTTGTTCGGACTGCTAAGGAGTGGAACTCATTGCCTGCATCTGTGTTCCCACAGAACTACAAATCAGCAAAGTAAATTATGTAGTTTCCATACATATACTCTAAAATAAAAATTCGTTGCAAGATATATACACTGAATTTAATAATTCTAGTACTAAATTTAAGGCTTTCCGTGAAACCTCTTTATTTCATATATATTTTTATATGGCGACCATTTTATATAATTTAAATACATATATGTATATGGAATAGTCATCAAGCTGACTGACTGTCCACTTGATGGTAGATGGCAATCGTCTCCTATAATCACAAGCAACACTTAGAAAAAGACGGTAAACGGTTTGAACAAAAAACTGTTATTGTTACTTAACAATAATAGTTAAAAATATATACATATAACCTCGCGAACTTTTTTGTGGGTAATGATGAGTAATAAACCTGCTATAATTATTTAGTACATTATTGTAATTTTCGTAGGGATCTCAATTTATTTATTTTTTTATTAAAAAAATGAGTAGTGAATAACAGCCCATGTTGTTCACTGATAATGTAACTTTCTATAATTAAAATAATTGTAAAAAATGAAAAAGAGGGAAAAATACTATTTAAACAATATTTGAAACAATTTTAATGTTAAATTTTACAACGAACAAAACCAAATATATTAATGACGAGGAACATTTTTTATATAAAACGATAACACAAAAAGAAACAGCAAAAATGCTATGTGTCAGAAAACTGTACTACAATAAAAAAGGTAGGTAAATTAACTAAAATCAGTTAAGTAGTTTTTGAGTTCATCCATTACAAACAAACATAAAAAATAAA
Organism: Bembecia ichneumoniformis; assembly: GCA_910589475.2. Lineage (NCBI taxonomy): Eukaryota > Metazoa > Arthropoda > Insecta > Lepidoptera > Sesiidae > Bembecia > Bembecia ichneumoniformis. The sequence continues at coordinate 2,413,608 of OU342530.1, read as the reverse complement.
AAATCTTATCTCTTCATAATGTTAGTGTAGATTTGTCTGCGTTGAGTATTCTTTCACTTATTAGAGGTCCAATTTCATTATGGATTTGTTGGATTTAATAACCACAGTGTTGGTGCAAATTTAATCCACATTTTGTGGAGTTAGTGCCCATAAATTAATATGTGAATTTCAAAATAAACAAAACAAGGAATGCATTATTTAGCTTTACTCGTAGCTGTGAAAAAATCGTGATCTTATTGCAAACAATATCAGAACAAAGAAGGTTTACATTTTATCAGAATCATTATAAAGGTGGTTACTTAAACACGCGAGTTTTGTTTCTTGTGACCAATAAACAGAACACAACCAGTGTTAACTTGAGTTTTCTAAATAACATTGTCTTTCGATACTAACAATTGTTGGAATTATGTTGTCGTGTTTTATAAAGACAATGTTAAAACGACGCTTATCGAGAACTTGAAAGTAAACATACTTAATGCTTTTTAAAATCACCGCTATCCATTTGTGGTTCATTTTCAAGAACTAAAAAGAGATTTGCAAATGCCGTCAACATTGGTTTATATTTGAAGTTAGAACACTTGTTAAAATGTTCTTACATTTTAATGAAGTCCACTTATAGAATCGTGTCTGTTTTAGACGCGACAGCTATAATTCTGTTGTTCAACGAGTGCACAAATGTTTTGTCCGTGTACAGTGAGAATTGCACAATACAATGTTTTGTTCGTCTACCCACACTAACTGGACGTATCATATCAATTCCGTTTAGCAGCGCAGTCTTTCTGCTATTTGTGAAGATAGACGGACGTGTCATTTCCTAGCGTCACTCCAAGGGTAACGCATTATTGTCCAAATAAAGAACGAATCATCATAACACTTTTGTTCTCGACAGTATGAAGGAGAAGGTTTGCGTTTTCTTACCCATTCTATACATAAAACGCAGACGAAGAACGACTCATTAATTTATACGAAATTAATTAATCTAATTAAATCTAAAATATAAATTAATATAAAACATTTTTTTATGACAGAGACAAGGAGGACTTTATACTATGTACTGATGAGTCTGTCAGTACATAGTATAAAGTCTACTCACTCACCGAAACACAACAGCACAAGTGCTGTTATTACACAGTGGTCTTCTGTAAGGGGGGTGGTTACTGCCGCCAGACGGGATGCCTAAATGACTGCGAAACGCAGTGTGCCCTGCCACTACTTTCCAGATCCAGACCACAGACAAATTTGAAAAGTTTACTTTTCAAAGTTGACCCTGCCGGGAATCGAACCCGGGATCCCTAGAACAGAGCGTTAAGGCAAGCACTCTAACCACTCATCCAATAGGCTCGTCAAATTATAAGTAAAACACAGTGCATTCAGCAGCATTAACTGGGAAGCTAACTTCTGACAGCAATAACTATGTATTTCCTTACAAAACCCATTTCTGATCCCCGCCTTGTCCTTTAAGTTCTTGTATATAAGGCAAAAAGCTATTGGACTCTGGCAGATGATGTGTAATTTAAACATCATTTGCCAAAGGCACAGTCTGTGGCCTCCTCTCGAGAACCTTCAAGCCCCAGAGGCCGTCAGATCTCCTTACTATGTGTCCTGCCTATTGCCACTTCAACTTACTAATCCGCCAGGTTTTGTCGATAATTTTCATCTACGGATCTCCCCAAAACCTGATTCGATCTCACAGGAACCGACTACAGCCCTCTTCATAACTCGTTTAGCCACATTGAGCTTTTTCACGAGGCCCATAGTTAGAGACAATGTTACGGCACCATATGTCATCACTTGTAACACACATTGGTGGAAAACTTTTGTTTTAAGGCGGTAAGATATTTTGAACGAGAAGATATCTCGGGAGATTCCCGAACGCTGCCTATCTGAGCTCGATTCGACGATTGGCCTCCATCACGATGGCTCTACCTAATTAGGTACAAAAACAGTCCAATTGGACTGTTTTTGTCCTAAGATGACAATTCCAGAGTTGGATTTCCAACTGTTATTGGGATGGCCACAACATGGATGTTATACATAACTTTCGTCTTATCCATGTTCATCTTAAGATGTTCACCCTTTAAGAAACTCGTGGGCATGGTGTTGAGTTCTCTTATTGAATAACAATATCGTGGTCAAACCGAAGATTAGTGTAAAACGCAGTTAATGTTGATGCCAAGTCCTTGCCATTCTAGGAGCTTAAAGCTTAAATCTTCCAAAGCGGCAATGAATAATTGCGAAGAGAGTACGTCTCCCTGTCTCACACCTCTTCTGATCCTGTACTCGAATCGACATGGTTATGTTTACATTAACAAAAGTGACTTGCACGAATTAACAGTTCGATTGTTAGTTTCTTTTTATAGATAGGTTGAAATCTACGATATCTTATTTTAAATACATTAGAAAAACTAACAAAAACAGACTCATCAGTACATAGTATAAAGTCCTCCTTGTTCTCTGTCTGTCTGTACGTATGCGTTAATTTCGGAAAGTTGTGGAGGGATTTTATTCCCAATGATATTATATAAAATAATTTTATTCTATTTCCGAAGATGGTTAATGTGTAACATTCATTAATATCTTATTTATATTTACCGAGTTATCACGGTTTTTGTCAAAGAAGGCGGGTGCCCCTTGCGCCCCCAGTGAAAAGTAAAAATGAATAGTTTTTTGAAATAACCTTTATACTTACGTTTCTTCAAAATGTATAAAAAAGATTATATTTGTAAAAGTCCTAACAAGGAACACAGCAATAAATCTGGAACAGCTTATCAGTAGTTTGCATATTATATTCAGGCAACAAACGGTATAGGTCCTCTAATCATCTACAGTCTAAAAATTAAATCGACTCGTATAACATTGAAAACAGTTTGTTGAAACTTTTGGTTTAGTAACTAATTATTTTTCAAATATAAAGTTTTCCTTATAAACTCATGCGTTTTCTAACAGTGCCATCTATCCTAGTTAGATCTTCTAAGAGAGTTGCTGGATCGTGTTGTCGAAGTGTTTAAACAACGATTAGTTGAGAGTGAAACCATATTTCTTGTTATTTGGTCTAATGAAGATTGTGAGATTAGTGGTAATGTTGGCTCACAAACAATATTCCGTAGTTTTTGCCAGTAAATCCAGCGTGTAATTATTGCGAACGACGGATAAGGCGGATGAGTGATATTTGAACGCGTTAGATATTTCCATAATACTGCTAATAAACACATAGAGAAGCCGATTAGGTGAGCGCCATCCGTAATGAATGGGAATAACGGTACCAGTGTTGGAATACCTCACGTCTGTAATTCACATTTCAATGGTTCGAGCAGCGGGATTCTTAACAAGGCCCCGAGGCAGTCCGACAGCTGAAAATCTCGAAAATTCCACCGCAGATCGCACGAGGATCGGAATATGCGATAAGGTATTTAGCGGAACGATTCATTTGATTCTGTCGTTGTTGAAACTGACTTGTAGCATTCCTTCTCTGTTTCATTCATGCGATCAGTACAACTTTTTCATTAGCACCTCATCAAAAAGTTCTTGGTGACATTCCGTTTATTAAGGCGACGCCGCCTAAGGATAAAAAAATCCACTTATTTGTAACCTTTTAAATTATCATAATA